>CM054114.1:126126469-127333969 GCA_028673005.1 Tanypteryx hageni
TATTCCACGAGTTAGAGCTAGTTTGATCGAGCTGCATGCAAGAAGAAAATGGCTTCCGAGCGGACGCAATGGTTTCCGAACCAATTAAACAATTTACGGTGTGTATTTTAATACGAAATATTTTTTCTCCCGAGATGTTTTCCGCTCGGTTGCACAGCATGAATGCAAGAGAAGAACGCAGAGAAAATTCTCCGGAGCGTGACGTTGATTATTTCCGAATAATTTAATGCTTTGGATATTCGAATAATGAGGCAAGCTAGGATCAGAGGATATTTCAAAATGGTTTACGCATTATACAACTCGAGAGCATCCGATGAATAAGATAGCTGCAAAAACTTAAACATCCTCCTTTTGGCATCCTCGACTTTATGCATGCCAAGTTGTCGGATTCCACGCTTCGAAAATGCATTTTAAATTAGTCAGATAAAAGTTCGTTTTTGGACCATATCTCCGTCTCGATTACAAAAATGTATCTGAATGAGCGTCTTAACTCATCGACATGTTCATGTGAACCAGCGAACTAAAGTTATCCACATCTGCATGTTACCCTGCAATCCACCAAAATGGTGGGTGGCAGGGGTTGCAATGCACCAAAACCTACCTAAAAGTTATTCCTCGCAGGTTTGACATTCCTATTGTGATCTCGTATTGTCCTCGGAAAGAACGAAGCTCGATAACGCTCCGTCCTACAATCGATCCCACGTATTTTATCGTCACGATCGCTTCTACCTCTGTACGTTGGTGCTTCAATTATTCCTAAAACCTCCTCTGCTAAACAATCCTTGACACCACGGGGATAGACTTTCACAAATAACGTTTACCCATTTCTTTTTCGAAAATAAGGGACCTAAAGTCATGGAGAGATAACTTTTAAATGCCTCTGGCCGTCGAAACATTTCCTAAACATGATGGTAAATCTCGTGACAGGTTGGTGAACGCGTCGTGTAAAAACTTGGCGGTTTTTCCTAGTACAAAATTAAAATCGCCGAAATTTATCGGCCGATCCTGGAGCCATGAAAAACATTTCAATCCGTCCCAAAATACTTTTCCTCTCGGAGGCTTGGAAATAACGGACGCTCTTTATCGGAACGTGGCTCAGCCGAGATACTCCGGGCTCGGAACACTCTTCCTCAATCCCCGTTAACCGTCAAGGAAAGCAAGGGAAGGGATCGAAATGTATACAATGCAATCGAGCCGTAAATTGGCGAATGACGTAAGCGCGAAAGTTATGAACAACTAGGCGACCTCGGAGGAGACGAAGGATCGAGAAGAGCGTGGGTACTTAAGTATCGTGAGGTCGCTGGTTCGAAAGGCTTCGGGGAATATTTTCGCCCGAGAGACACTCGGGGCGATCAATCTCTTTCATCCCGGCATTAATCGTAAAAGATATCGCGCACCCACGGGAAGATACGTCGGAACGGACGTTGAAATCACCGCGATCTTCAGCGAGTTAGGTTGGTAGCGAGGGAAGTCTGCAAAGTCTTCGGTATGAGGTAAAAGAGAAGGATAAGACCGGCGTTATACGGAAACAGTCGAAGGAAACGCAAGAAGCGATGCGCATGCGCCGTCGCCTCGCCGCCGCGGTCACGTGGTTCGTAGGTGGAGGCAGAGAGAAAGAGGGAGAAAAGGAATCGTGAGGGAGGGATGGGTGGGGAGGACCTGCCCGGAGGCGTACCTAGCCGTGATCTTGGCCATGGGCTCCGCGGCGGCCACGCTCGGCAACACCGAACCACGACGGCGGCTTAACCCCCCCTCCCTCGCCCCCACCACCGCACAACCCCCCACCACCACCACCTCTCTCTCCCCTTCCCCCGATTCTCCCCCACCCCCGCGGACCTTGTACCGCTGCCCTCACGGCATCCAACAGTCGCTCGCCGAGACCTCTGTTGTGCAGACGTGTTGTGAGGACGTTCTCTCCGTTAAGAGCGAGAAGGATATTTTTCACGAGCAAAAGTGTCTCTCTATAAAAAGAAAGGGGATGAGATACCACGAACTTTCCACAAGGACCATCAGCAGAGACTATTATTAACAGTGCGCCAATTTTTTTTATTTCTTTCGGTATCCAGTGCTGGGTGTGTCGGTGGTGATTTGGATCGCGAGTGTGAAAAGGATTAAAACCGTCGACCTCGCCATAAAACCATTGGGATTTAAAAAAAAAGAAGTTTAGTGAGTCGGGTCCTACCACGGACGATCGGAAGAGATTCTTTTATCCGGGTAAAGTCCCGATAAACCTTTTGGAATGTTCAGGAAAAGGAACATTCGCCATTTTCTGCACCCGCCTAAGAATCTCCGTGGACCCAACATAGTTCTGTGACACTTCCGGGGTTTGGACTAACGCTTCGCCCAGAGACGCGGACTCTGTGCATAAGGAACATCTTGACCCGTTGGTGGGGAAATCTTTTAAACTTGATAAAATAAAAGATCTCCCTGTTCTTGTGAGCCATCTAGTGGATATTTTTAAAGAACGTATCGGAGGACGTTCCCGACAGTTCGGTCGCGAGGGACGTTTCCGTTGTATTCTTTATTTCTTTTCAAAGACTCTTCGCGAGTGTTGAGAGAATCGGTTTTCTAGTGTCGAAGAACTTATAGAGAGGCTCAAAAATGCCGAAGATATTCTTGATAAAGAACAGGCTCCATCAGCAACAGTTGAGGCTATTGGAATCACAGAAGAGGGAGTCTGGTGGAGGCAGAGACAGTGGCGGCGGAGGAATCGGAGACGCATCGCCGGGGAATGCCTCTGGACAGGGTGAGGCCCTCACACCTCCCGGCTCGCCACTATCTGACTGCCAGCCCCTCTCGCTTATCGTCAACAGAGCCGCAGCAGGTAAGAAAAAGAACACCGCCTTCGACTTCGGAGACGGCGGATAGAGAAATAAAAAAACTAGAATAGATTGGGTAGAGGTTCCTTACTAAATTAACGGCGGCAAGTGCAGACGCCCTCTCTTAAAACCGATTCAGCGTAGGAGGTTCGTTCCTGATTAACTTTAATCGCGGTTTCGGGTTCGGATTTATGCCGGTTTTATTACTTCGTACAGGCGAGAATTGGGAGCTTTTTTACCTTCCCTTACTTGAGACCGGTGTCTGTCCGCAATGCTCCTCGAGTTACGATACCCGGGGAGCACCGTAAACCCCTCAGCCTGACACCTTGAAGGTACTTGGTATTCATCCACGTTGCATGCTAGCGAGTACATAGAAATGCATTTGATCATTTTTGCGTAGTGTTCGCGTGTAAACAGTATTTTCTCCATTTTCTATCAAAATTTTAGGGTTTCAAATGAAAAATTCGGAATGTAAAATTTGAACCAACAGTTACAGTGCGATTGAAAGTGTGGATCTTATGTTTTTATGCATTAAGACATATTATAGGTTGACAGAAGACCTAGAAATATCCATTCTGAGAACAAGAGAATAAGTGTTCGGTGATGGAATATCTGTACAGCAAATGGAAAACCCGCGTTCGAAACCCTGTCAAGGCAGTATTTTTTCATTCCATCCACCGGTTCTTAACAAGACGAGTAGAAAGGCCGACAATATCAAAGCGGATTATTTTACGAAAAAACTTTAATCAAACTTTAGTCATACCGGGATAAACTCGGGACGTTCAGCGAAATAGCACGTCCCCGTCGTTCAGCTGTCGATGAAAGTTTTCGCCGTTACAATGAGATCTCCGTTACTTCAATCCAATTACACCTGATATGTTAAAACCGAGCGTCCACCGTCCTTCAGTGTTTACAGTGAGTGATACAAGGGTATAGGGGAAAAGACGGTGAAAGGCAAGGCAGCCAAGGGAGACCACTTGTCTTTCGGGCTGTCTTCAACACCCCGTCGCCTTCTGCCTCGGACTCCGCAACGACTTGTTTGCGCGTAGCGCGTACACACAATAGATATACGAGAATAATATTTTTTTTTTTGAACAATGAGAGGAAGTCCGTTATAAAGAGACGAATAATCTTGGTGGCCCGTCGCGTTTCAACTTACAAGTTCGAAAGAATTTAATTAAATTTAATCCGATTCGCGAAGGACGACATGGAGAATCATTTTTCGTTCTCTTTATTCCTGAATATGTCTTCGTTTATGAAACATAAATTAGTTATCTCAGATATTTGCGAAAATAATCAGGCGCTCGTAGCGTTGAAAGTAACTGCCGCGATTTTCCTCAAGAAAATATTCTGTAAATGTGATTACGATGACGACTTTTCGTCTTTGCATATACATTCACTACGCTACTTTGGGATTGTTAGAAAATTAAAATTTTTATTAAGATTTTCCACGCGATTCATCCCACCACGTGACCAAAATTTCACCGGCTTAGAAGGTGGTGCGGAGGAAAGTCCGCGAGTTCTTTATTCTTCACTGTTAATTATCTCATTGAGTGGTGTAACGGGCGCTCAATCTCGCCTGGATCAAATCATCGAGATTCGTACAAACATTCTACATCTCGAAAAGTATTTACGAAATCGGCTGGGAAATTATTTTGCCGGACGTTCACTCTTATTGCTCATCGAGTTGCACAGCCTTCGGGAAATGTGATTTCAGCCACGATCTGTTTGATCTCAACAACTATAATTTTTGTAAACTAACGATAACAATTCACCACTTTTAATCCTTTATCGAGCAACTCGACCCATCCCGAAGCTATATTTTTCAGTCGATATCTCAGCACGTGCACGGTGCTGCAGAGGATTACAAGAGGGCGTCGCAGGGTCAGATAACATAAAAGTAATGGGATAGTAAATTACACATGCCATAATGGCATCCACCGAGGTTTTTACGGCAATCGCTGAGTCCTCTTGTACTCCGTTCTTTGTTAAGTATTGTGATTCCGTCATCACTTCGGAGATGTATTATTCAGTCGAACATGTTCGCTCACAGTGCTATTTTATTCCCATCTACAAAAGATCCTAACGATTCCCCTTGATACGTTCCGCATTTAAATTTACCATCATTATTTTTTTTAACTGGAAACGTCTCTGGTCTATCGCTTCCAAAAGTCTTACGGAAGTTCGTAGTTACGTTCATTTTTTTATTTCAAATTTCAAAGCCGAGGAGACGTAGGCGAGGTTTATTTTTTTTTAGCAAGACCGGTTATTTGCGGATAAATATTATGTTTGAGAATGACCGAACCTTCGCCGCTCTTCCTCATTTTTCTCGACCTCCATTTCCATGACGCCTGATTTCTTATTCTTTGAATGAAAGAACGCGCAGTGTTGCCAAGGAGCGGATAGATAGGAAAGAGGACCATCACCTCCATGCGAGATGTCCTAACAGAATGGATTCGCATTTCACCTCCCGTCTAACGTATTCTTTTTGTATTTTGCATCCGAAAAATTGACGAACGCGTACACGTTTACGGACCTCTCCGACCATCTTCAACAGCGGTTGTCCGTACGCGTGTACGGATCTTTTCTTTACTCAGAGCTAAATTTTAGGTCTAGCAATGTCATTTTTTCTCGTCAGGAAGACAGATATTAATCCCAGGGATGCCGAAATACCTTCAAATGGCCGCTTTGAGAGGTCAACAGGGATGAGAAAATTACCAGCTTGAGAGGTAAAGACAAATGTCAGACATTAAAAAATTAATTGCGTAGAAATGAATTCTGTTGGCGTAGAAACCTTTGGTTGGCGCTTTGTTTCGTTTTTTCCGGCCCTGGAAGAGTCGCCTTCGAGATCCAGTGCCGAAGGTTCGATTCTCGCCGTGGGCATGGTCGTGTGCAGTCGTGTTTTTTAACCGTTTTATATTCTCGTTATAATAAATACCGTTTACCAGTTAGTGAAATAAGTATTGGTTTAACCAGGCGCGCACCCAGGATTTTCTCTTAGGGGGGGCTCAGCCCTAAAAATACATGGGTAGATTGCTAGTTTTAGAAATTTCGTACGATATAAGTATGCATAATTCAAGAAGTATCTGTATAATGCTTATAAATTATAATCTGAGAGAAATATAAAAATATAAAAAGTCAAAAGAGTATATTTCCTGTGAAAGTACACATTTACAAGGCTAGTAAGAGATCTTTTGAGGGGGCTGAAGCCCGTCAGCCCCCCCTCTCGGTGCGCCCCTGGGTTTAACCAATTAGTTTACAAGATAGCATAATTGAGAAAATCTCCGTGTTTACACAAAGTAAATTTCCGATATCAAGTATCAGGTGGAAGTTTGGCTTTCATTAAACACAAAATTAAACAAGTGAGGGAAGAATTGCAGACCAAATCACATACGGTGCTTTTTTCCGACGGCTATCTTTTCATCAGAGTAAAGAATCGCAGATGCGATGCGTTGTCGGTCGCCTAAATTTGAAGCGTTTCTTATCGATTTTTCCTATTACTCCCCAGCATCTGCCCCTACATCCGCCAAATTTTTACCGTGCTTAGCTCTTGTATAGACCAAGATATCCTAAAAATTTAGCTTCTTCAGGAGTCAGGATTCCCGAGATATTTCTCGTACAGACAGACGGACTGACGGACAAACAAACCGAACAATTTATTAAAAAATAGCGCTAAAACACGCACAAAAAGCCGTTAGCATCGACATCTCCGTAGGATTGTACGAAAGGAAGAGAGGAATACACGCACCCTCTCTGTGGTTCGCGGGCGTGACGTAAATAGGCGCATACATCCCATATCCATTAAGGCATCCCACGAAGACGGGAAGCCGCCTACCTCTCTCTCTCTAAGACGGTAGTCCATTTTGAGAGAAAGGGAAGGACATGCCGAACGTGGAGTAATGTCTCCTCGGCTCTTCTCAAGTACGTAGGCTTTTGCCTTACGTGCCGGTAACAGGGGATACCTCGTTCGCCGTTCTTCTAATGCAAGTCCTCAGCCGTCGAGTAGGCGGTCGCGGCGAGAGGGGATCGCCCCGAGGACGCTTGTTAAAGAAGGCGGAAGAAGTGAACAGCGAGAGAGAGGTGTGATTTTTTTTAAAAAAAAGGGAGGGAATGGGAGTGGGGAAAAGAGGGTGGAGTGGGTTGACGACGGATGCAAAAGGAGAGTGGCTAGAAAGAGAATAGGAGCGTGGTTGGTTAATCCGCAGTCGACGTCCGAAGGGCTTGAAAAAAAAACGGAAATTTCGAGGACGCTAAAAGTGATACGAAAATCACAAAAGTGATGGCTTTCTGTTTTTTTGAGAGACTATATATTATAAATGAACCGTAAAAAATAATTTTGGCAAGACTTCATATTATACGTGAAATATAAAAAATCCCGATTAACCGGGAATCGAATAATCGGAACTTCGGTCAATCGGGTATCGAATAACCGGGATTTCGATTAACCGAATTTTTAAAAGTTAAAATTTTTTATCTGTACGTACATATGTACAGCACTTACTTGTTTTATAAGTAAAAAAGGTGTTAACACGTAGTACGGCATGGGCTGCTGAACTGCTAACTTACTTTTCCTTGAACGTTTCCTTTACTATCTTAACATTTACTTGGTTTTTTTCTTTGTGCGCTTACGGCACCTAAAAATAGATATCGATCGATCGAAACGTTCGATTAACCGGAATGGGATCGGTCCTGTGGCATCCAGTAAATCCGGAGTTTGCTGGGCATAAATATAAAATCGTTGAATTTGAAATTTTAGGAGCATTTAATAGATATTTCTACGCTATTTGTTGTGGTGGATGCATAATTTTTTCCCTTTCCTCAAAGGCTTCACTTTGATTTACCAACTAAAACCTGCAAGTTAACTTCTACTGGAATAATTATCTCCTCACGTTGCGTCTTAGCATGTTTGTCCTGGGAATTCTTATTATTTTTTCCTTTCCTTTCTGTGTAGAAGAAGTTTTTAATTGGAATTAACGAGCCATAAAAACGAGATTCTCCCGAGATTTTCTTCCATTTTTTGCGACAATTCATCCTTTCTTATTTTTTCACCATCCGGGTATATGCGTATGCACGCCATTCCATGCCTTACCAGTTTAAAAAGGATTGCGTTCCGGAAAAATGCGTCCGTAGAGTATCGAATGTAATTTAAAGTAGCATGTATTTATAAAATAAAAGTACATCTACATCATATCCTGCAAGTCACCTTCTTGGCTGATGGCAGAGGTTGCAATGCACCAAAAGTCTCCCCGCAATTCTCATTTATCGTTATCTTAATATAAACCCTAATCATCCTGGAGAAAAAGTGTATCTACATAGGTTTATAAATTTTAAAACTTTTACGATTTTGATATTTTCATCGTGATAGGTAAATTGATAGAGAATTATCGTCTTAATGAAAATGTTCAAGAATAAACACTCCAACCTCGAAAAATTGAAAAAGTACTTATCTGAGGTATCTCCAATAGCCAATCCGCGTTTTAAATCGGTAGAATCAGTCTGCTGGGATACTTACTTAGTCCGTATGGTGGTATGTGGAAGAGCCCGGGTACGATTACCAGTCACGGCAGAATTCTTCTCCCGATTTCAAATTATTTCAACTCATGACAAGGTTAAGAGAAAATAGAACTTTCGGTGAATTGCCACTGAAGACGGCTGCATTGTAGCCGAAATGCGCATCTGGTTTTATATTGCCTTGTAGGACAGAGCGTTATCTAGGCTCGTTCTCTCCGAGGAAAATACGAGATCACAATAGAAAATTTCAACCTGTGATAGATAATCTTCAGGTAGGTTATGGTGCATTGCACCCCCTGCTACCCACCAATTAGGTGAATTGCAGGTAACATGTAGATGTAGAATAATGGAGAGCACTGAGAGTACATTTTTCAATTTTTCGATATTGAAGCGCCTATTCTTAAATCGTGATAAGCGTCGTCATTTCATAATAACACTAAGTAGAAATCGTCAGCAATTTCATCTTATTATTTTAACGCGTTAAGAGAACAAACAAAACACCAACATCTTCTTCTCCGACCGTAGCATCAAAATTCCCACGCGGCAACAAGAACGCAGCATCGTCCACATCTGCCCAGCAAAACACACGGACTCGAACGCGAGAGAAATCCACCGACCATTCCACCGTAGCCGGCGACACCTGTTGGGATATCCCCCTCCCGTACAAAACGAAAACAAAAAAGAATCACCACGCACCAGATGAGAAAAAAAAATATATAAAAGAAAATCGCCATGCCTTCATTGAACGCTAGGAAACTTCCCCTCTTCCCCCCTTGCTCCCTCAATTTCTTGCCCGATTCTTTTCTTTCTTCCCCTCCTTCGCTCACACTCGCTCCGCAGTCGGGTACCCTTTCATAATCCGAGCTATGCAACCTTCGTGGTGACTCCCCTTGTCCCGTTTCCTCTCCCCAACCCCTCCAGCCAGTCAGCCCTTACCCCTCCGCCTCCCCGCCTACCATATCCTCGTTCCACCTGTGAGCATAAACCTGCCCAAGGCTATGGCCGCCTCCGACACCACCACCACACTTAAGAGTCGACCGGTGGTCTCCTCTGGAGGTTGGATGGTGTTCCGTGGGGACGGGCAGGCAGCAAGCCAGCCGGTGGAATGGTTTTTCCTATGGAAGAGGGGGGAAAGTTCCTCCCAGACCCGCGAGTTCTTTTCCTCCCCTTCTCGTCTCTTTCTCATCCTTTCCCTCGCTTGCTCGCTACCTGTGCCTACACCGTCTAATAATCGTCGGGGTTACTGACTCCCTTTTGTTCGCATTGTCGAGGGAAAGTTTTTTCTTCTGGAGATTTCAACGCCCGGTGCTAATTGCGGTTGTTCTAAGAGCTAAAAGCTATGCCTCTCGAAGAGATGGAAGTGGTTTCTTGATAGGGGTTTTAAAAAAGTAATTGGTGATTTTCTTCTATTTTCCGTAGAGAGGAATATGGAAATATTCCGTTAATAAAGAGGTTGGGTTTATTTTTGGCCGAGTTCGAGGTTGTCAGGTTTTCCACGTTCAGGGTTCGGCGGTAAAGGTTTTTTATGTATTACTGGGCTAGACGCCGCGGGAAAAAAAGCTGTGTACGATTAGTTGGAGAGCTTGAATCGGGACTAGACGTGGAACGAGAATCGATCGTTTGAATCCTTCACCAAAGCGTTTTCTTTCCCTTGCTTCGCTTGCGCCCGGGAAGGTCAAGCGACTAGCGTTGCCTTACTGCTGACAAGTTTGCCATCTATCGTCGAATTTTGCAACTAAGACGGTTGAAATAAACATAAGAACTACCCTCCACTAATAAGCCCTCCCCATGACGAAGCTATTACCATCCCAAACTAATTAATTGTTCCTGGGAGGATTTAAAAATAATACTAATATAATGAAATAAAGAATAAAAATAATAAACAACTTCAACCAAACAAAAATTGCGCTATCTTTTCGGATACTTCACGGCCACTCAACCTCACCGCAGCCAGCTTATCACTGATAACATTCCCTTTTAATCTCGTCTTCTCGCCTCTCGCTCTCATTCGCGCGTTTTAAATGAACGAGAAAAAGAAAGACAGCAAAACCGCTGCCCGTTTCACACGCGTGCCCCGATGACAAATGGCGGAAATTTCGATGCATTTTTTCGTGAAAGGAATGAATGTAAACCGTCAGGGTCGAGCGAATTGGGTAAAAGCGCGGGGGAGTGTGGGGGAGTCGAAGGAACGGAATGAGAGAGTGGGGTGGGGAGAAGGAATCGTGTGGCGAGGAAGGTTGGGCTCCCCCGTAACTGTATCTTGCGTTTCTTGAAAGTGAAAGCGGAATTGACTTTGAAAGGTTCAACCTTGCTCTTGGGCCATTTTAAACAATTGGTGCCTGTCCGAGGCGCCGTGCAGACCTGCCTTGGCGCGGTTTTTCAAGTTCTTTTTTAATCCCATAACCGCCGCTTGGACCACCGCCTTTTCTTACAAATGTGTCCAATCAACTACCCGAAAAAACAAGAAGGGCGTTGAAACTCCGTGCTTGCAACCTGGTATTAAATTAATATTTAATCGCGACCTTAATGGAGTTGACGACGGGTTTTGATGACTGGGAAGTTAAATCCGAAATTTCTAACCTCGTTAAAAGGCTTTCGGCGGATTTATATATTTTATAAAAGAACAATTCCTGCTTTTGTAAACGGATTGAAGTATCCGTAGGTGGACGCACCGTTCTTACGGGTTCATTTTCACTCGTTTCGCGAACACATCTCGAGTTAGGTTGCTGATTAGCTGCCGGGCTTCCGACCGACGTCTGTAACTGTCACGTAAGCAAGCTCGGAAAGCCGTAAAGTTGGCAACCGTGTATCTCTTCGCAACGTCCCGTCTATTCCCGCATTTCGCTAATTTCCACGGCGTTAGAATATTGCCACCCCGCAAACTGAAGTCGCTACGCCTGACTCAACCGTTGGACACTATAATACGTGAAAAGGAGAGAGGAATTGCGCTAAAAACGTTTTGCGTTGGGCGTCCCCGTATCTTGAATGAATATCACAACTCCAGTTCCGAGAGGTAAAAGTCAGTCCGCCGTCATCTGTCACAAGAAACGCGAGGTCGTCAAGGCCTCATCAGTAGGATAATGGCGGTACACTTTGGAGGTTCGGGAGAGGCAATTACGTAAGAGAGGAATGAGCATTGAGTTTTTCCGAGAGTTCATCTTGCCGCATACCGCGAGGCGAACGATCTTTTAGTCTCTCGCCCAATGAGAATTTTGTCGAAAAAAATATCATCTCCGGGCTCACTTTTTACGTTCGCGAACCGAGTTCTCTTTATTTTTCGTTTTTATCTCTCGCTGGTTTCCATCCTCGTTTAATTGCCTCCCTTACTCTCATGGCTGCGTGGAAACAGGTGTCAAGAGTCCGGCGGAAGGGGAGGTGCAGGAGGGGGGGGGGGGAGTGGGAAGGTGGGAACACGACGTTTAATAATGGCGGCATCGGATGGGATAAAAGTTTTTTTTATTCGACGAGAATTCGGCAATTATCTCCATCGAATAGTAATTTCGCCGAGGCATAAAAAAGTTGAAAGATCCTGGAGTGAACCATTTAGTGGGATCAATGAAACGGATCTGTAAAACCTAAGCGTCGGAGATGTTTTGGGAGTTTTAACGATGCTGACCAACTTGACATGTGTCAGTAAAATAGACAGGATATTTGCGCAGTGGTCATAATAACATGTAAATCATTTGCGTTTGACTTTATCTTAGTACACTTTCATACTTTGTTTTTCGATGCCGCACTGCGAATTCAAAGCAATATATAAATTACTAGCTTACTTTTAGAATCAAATCGTCGAATCCTTATTCATTATGGATTATTCACTTCTTATACTGAGAAGAGGCAATGGATTATAGCCGAATTTTAAATTAAATATAGCAACTCGTACCGCAAATAAAACTGTGTAACGCTAACACTGATGATGCTGAGTAAATATCTATGCGTAATAATCTCACGGTATTGATACCATACGCTTATGAAATGATATTAAAAGATCGTTGTGTTTGTAGCCGAAAACCTACAATCGTGGATTTCTCTATATTTTAATGGATTCCTTCAATCGTAAAATCCTTCGGGTGTTTTCCGCTAACATTATACGTATACACCTCCAGAAATTTGGAGCTGTTAGTAAAAATCAAATAATTTAAAAAATTCTCAATCAAGTGAAATTTAAAAAATCTCGCCATTTTAAAAGTCATCTATGTGATTTTTTTCTTTTGATGTTATCAATTTGTAATGTGTTGATTATTATCGCAAAATTTATCTAACATTTCACGCAAGTAAAAAACTTATAACTAACGTAATAGCGGCATTGTGGGAATATAAAATAGGAATAATATCTAAAATTGTTTCAACAAACGAGAAGGTTGTGGAAACCGCACGCTCTTCATAGAACCATAGTAAAATAAGAGAGAGACAGGAGACCATCTCGCTAATGTTTGCTGAGGCGTTGGAATCACTTGATCGACTAGCCTCGCTACACAGGTCTCTTAATTTTCATATTCGCTCCTCAGTTTAACGCTTTGCCTCCCTTTATCTCTTCGGCACCCATTTACGAGGCCGCTCTTCCCTCAGACCATGAAACGAATTCATCTCGGGAGAAATTCGCGAACTTTTCTTCAGCTTTGATGTCCTGAGAAAAGAAAACGTTTACTCCCATCCAAGAGATCATGAAGTTTTGAACAGCACCATTTCTATAGTTGCGCGGGATGATATTCTGCTGTTTAATTATGTTGTTTCTATTTTCAAAGTTCTCGAGAGTTGAGGATATTTTTGTCTTCGGTGAATTGCTCTTTAAATACAAACTGTTGATGAAAAAGCGTATGTGCTTATACTCTTTTACTTTGGCGTCTGTCTGTGGAATAGTTTAAATAGAGATTGTGACGAAACTGTAAACGTTAGAGAGTTTAAACTTGGAGTGTAGATTTCTCTACCGCTTCCATTTATTTTCGATTACATTTTAGTTTTGAAAAATGCATATGGCCAGATTGAGACCGGTTATTTTTTTAAAAAGACTATCTCCAAAGACGAAAGCTGAAATTTTGAGTCTACTTTTTCACATTGATGCCACTTACAAACTAGACTCTAGTGACCGAATATGTGGCGGTATAACCACATGATAAACGCGCTAATTTCATCCATGTTCCTTGATAACACGCAACTTGTTACAAATTACTGTTGCTTAGCAGTTACAAAATGTCCGGGCGTATTTACCCGTGAAAATGTTTTTTCTCTTTATTTGTCAGCTAACAATTCATATCGCGCAAATATAACGGTGGGAATTCTTTCGCGCGATACCTAATGTTTTTTTTTGGTACTGACAAAACACTTCTGATCAATATTTATTTATACGACAGAGATAAGATTCTTTTATTTTCCGAGAGAGGATGAAGATGAAACAGTCGTGGTATCAACGAAAAAGATTAGAACCAATATTGAATAGCACGGAGTTTTCATAACGGTAAAACATTTCTCCGAGGTTTTACAATCAAACAAAGCGATCTTCGGCAAATGTTTTCGAACTGCTTCGAGCGACCGTTAGCTTCCATGTGATCTGTCGCTCTTTCTTTGCTTAGGCTCCTCCCCCTCCCCAACAAAGAATGGAGCCGACACATTTGTCCAGGGCGTTTTTTTTACTACCCAGTTATTCACGACCGCTTAATTATTTCTCACGGTGACTTAAAGAAGCTTCGCTTTGTTAGATATTATTTAGTTTCCTAACCAGGGTTCGAAGACATTTTTGATAAGTTATTCTGTGGTATCCTCTGACCTAGGGATGTCAAACTTGTGGGCCGCGTGTGGCCCTTTCTGCGCATAAACGTGGCCTGAATGCGAACTTTTGTCTCAGCTAAATCGTTCGAAATTTTACACAAATACTTTACTTTTGTGAAAAGGAGGCAAGATTTGTCCTCAGTGAATCCGGCACGATAGAACGAGGTTTATAAGTATATTATTTTTTGTAAAACATACGTCCAATCTTCTAGGAAAGGGCTATTTTTTCCAACTTGAGCCCTCGTCAGACAACCGTAATCCTAATGCGGCTCTTTCATAACATCTATTGCTTCAGTGAGGCCCTGATGCCTCTTCGAGTTCGACACGGCTGCCCTAATCTAAGCGTTTGTCGTAAAAATAGGTATTGGTATCAAGAATGTGGCTTGGTTGCTTGAAGATTCATTTCGGTACTCCCTTGTAAGAAATGTATTGACGATTCATACCATACCATTCTCTCAGACGTCACGTACGGTTGACGAGGCTAGCAGTCGTAAAATCGTAAAAAATAAATATAGAATATGCAATCAATAACGTTTTGGCTCGGGAGGTTCTTTATCTCGCGACCCACGAAACAATACTGTACGCGAACGACACCGAAGCGAATTTGCATTCGCTTGTTTACGGTCTTGTCTCTCTGCCAGTGATAGGCGCTGTTCAGTTCGGTTACTTCTCATGCCCTTCAGCGGATCGTAGCATTGAAATGTAGCCGTTCTTTTAATCCTTAATGCTTCTGTCTAAATATAAACATCCGTTGGCTTACGCATTCAACACCTTGACTGTATCGCCCGAGATAACTCGGGCATTCTCCATGTTCAAAAAATATTTGCCCGAGTTAATTCGAACTCTCATTTACCTATTTGTCATCATTTGCCCGAGTTTACTCGGGCAATCCTATTTTTACCGTATTTTTTCGTTATGTGCTAAAATCTTTTTTGTTTTAATATATAACGCGTAAAAATACAGTATTTTCTTGGCTCCATATGTACAAGCCTTGGTAGAGGGGTGGTTAGCGTGACTCCCGATGGGTTCCCGAATCCTGCCGAGGATATGTGGTGCCATTAAAACTATTATAAAGCCTGTTCGTGTTAGATACATTATTACCACAGCATTTTTTGGTAAATTGTTAAATATACGAAAGAAACTTGCTTAATCTTTGCCCATGTATGGTGTATCATACGAGCACACATTTTTTACCCCATTTAAAAAGCCGACATTGAAAGGCATTAATGATAACGAATCGTGTATTTTAAGGACAAGACCGAAGTGAATAAGAGCGCCGATGCTCCCGATTCGCTTTCCGATACATCGACAGGAAACAAAACTAGCTGAAAAGATTTTCTTTTTCCCGAAGCCTTTCAGCCCGTCCCTTTTTTCCGGGTGAATAACGACGTCTACCGCTTCGAGCGCTTTGAAAAACATCCATCGGAAACGGCAAGTTAATTTCTCTTCTTCCACAAGATCCGGTCGAGAATGAGAAACAGAGAGAGAGAGAGGCGAACTTCAAGATCTCCCAGAAAGGAAGGGAATCACTTCTCGGACATTTTTCAACGGAAAAATAAACCTCGCGCGAATGACTCACTTTTCGCCTTCTCTCTCTCTCTATACCTCGCACAAACACGCGGCACGAGTTTTATTAAACGCGAATCACGCCTCGCGCATCGGTCTTCTAAAGGTCGTGTAATAAGGCCGAACGGCAGGAAGAGACGGTGGACCCTATATTGGGCTACTCTTTGAGTAAAGCGATGAAAGGAGGATTCTTCGGATAGGAATCGAATGTTTAAACTTCCTATGACAATGGGGTCTCAGTGACCCCAGCCTGAGATTGACTTTGTGTTACATCTACATAATACCCTGCAAGTGACCTTTTTGGTTGATGGCAGGGGGTGCAGTGCGAAAGAGGTCCATAGTTTTCCTACGTTACTTTATCCTCGCTGTCCTGCCTTCTGAGATACCTCGGGCTTCTGATACTGTCTCATTTGCTAGTATCTCGACATATTTTTACATATCACTAAATACCCAAACGATGAAAAGATTTGAAAAAAAATGGACTTTTTCTTATCTTACTTCTCACAGAAAAAATATTTTTTTGTAATTTTTTTGTCGTTCTAGTTTCGATAATTCGAAGGACAAACCTAGGCCGAGGTCGCTAGAAACTCCGTGGTATTAGGTGGGATTTAATCATCGGGATAAAGATTTGACATAGTAAATGCTTTAGTGGGGAATTCTGAGTGAGGAATGGCGTGGGATGATGTTGCAGGAAGACTATTGGGCAATTGATCAAGGAGGAAGAAAGAGGATTGGTGCGCCAGATCCTGGTGTAGGAGGAAAAGCAATGGAATGGGAAGTTTTTGGTGAACTGGACCAAGGTCAAAAATACACGCACAAAACTTTTGAAGACGACGATGACGTCAAAAGGACTGTGATGTAATCGAGTTGGTTCGAGCTATGACTCAAAAAATTCCGAACGGAAAATATATTTCGAATTCCGTTCGGATTTTCCTGTTCTACATATAGAAATAGACGAGAACGGTAGTAGGATATATCATGATGCAATTCCTTATAAACGTTGATTAGCCAAAAATACACACACACAGTTCCTTATAAACGAGGCTGGTATTCCTTTGGTGAACATACCAAACGCACAACTAGCCAGTCATAGGATATATTACGAAACAATTTCTCATAAATGAACCAGGTATTTCTTAGGTAAAAATATCATTTGTACAACTCACCAATCATAGGATATATTATGAAGCAGTTGCTTATAAATGATCCAGGTATTTCTTAGGTAAAAATATCATTTGTACAGCACGTCTTTTATTTCTCGGACGTTTTGTGGTCTTCCCTCGCAGATGACATGGAAGATGGCCCAACATTTCTTCATCCTCCCCTTCGAGAAGGCATACCCATACGGGAATAAAGAAGGTTAGCGAGGGAGACCCAGGTAGAGAGATAGCATTCCCGAGTCTCCCTGCGGTAACGGCCGGTCTAGACTCCAATATCTTCCACTTTTTTCTCCTCTTAGAACCTCTCCTCCATACCACCCTATATCCCATCCCCTTCCCTTCCTAACCGCCCCAGTCCGAACGTAATTTGGGTTGTCGAGGCGCAAGGGGTTGTTGCTTTGCCCCGATACCGACGGGGTGAGTCGTCGGCCGAACTCCCTATCCTCCCTATTCCATCATCCTTTTCTCCTACCTTCTTCCTTCCACTTCGCCATCGGGCGCTCTACCAAAAAGGGGGAGGTTGGCGGGAGGAAGGGGAAACGGCGAAATGATAGTGCTTTCGCTTGAGAAAGAGAAAAAAAGAAGCGCGGATGGCGAGGCTGCGTGAGAAAAAAGCCGTTCCGGGAGAGGCCCTCGCTAATGATGCCCGGTTTCTTCTTCCCATCGACGTGGTTTATGATGCTGCCATCTAGCGGGAAACGAAGGAAACGCGCTGGTGTCTCATGCCGAGCGGGAGTTTTTCGTTCGGTTATCGTCGCTCTGAATCACTGGAGAAGCCATCGCGTCTGGTCTGTGGTATCCTTGGGTTTGATTAATCAGATGTTTAATGAATTCGTGGCCAATAAAAATTTGAGAGCATTTTTTTAGGAAAACAGTCGATGGTCATGAGAGTAATTCAAAGTGAAGCAATGAAGCTTAAACTTAGTGAGAGTTTAAAATCCCACAGATTAAAGTTTATTTCGTTAAATAAAGTGTATCCTATGTTATGTGAACTCAACTACAACTATTTGGTGATGAGCTCGTGCATCACGCATTCTTGGGATGTCATTCTTTTTAAATTAGTAAGTTCGATCATCGCCTCCGTCCGATGAAGCATATTAACCGCGTCAATTAACGAATTAGGACGGGGAATTAAGGGAGTGAATGAACTACAGAGCCAAAAGATGTGTGAGAGCGTGGAACATCCTATATAACCGGTTATGTAGCCGCCAGTCTTTTGGCTACGATACCACCGGTTTGACTTCCGCAGAGGTTACGAAATACCTTTTTATTTTTAATCGACGTCTAAACGCCTCGATATCGAACAGATCGGCGACGCGCAAAGAGGAGAAAAAATACGCACGCAACAATAAGAGACTTCAACGATCGAGTTCGCCGCAACTTTGCTCAAACGTCAGGACGCCATTTAAAACAAAGCAAACGCGCGTCGTCTTCCGAGTCGGACGGAGGGGGGGAAAAAGAAAGACGCCTTCCGAGAAACATTAATGCAGTCGGAGAAAGTTATTGAATAATCTTTATGGAGTGATACCCGATCCGCTAGGAAGCAGGTTGAAGAGATGAGCGAGTCTCGGGCCGCGGAGATGGGGGTATAGCCCACGGTTATACGAGGAGGAGGTGTGGGGCGGAGGAATGCAGGTGGCTAGAGGGAGGGTGGAGACGAGAACCGCCATCTTGAAGACTCAAGGTGACCCATCCCAGAATTCCCCTCCGGCGAAATCCAACCGGTTCTCGCTCTCTCTTTCCACATCCCACACTCCCTCTCGCTAACCATTTCCCCTCCCACACCTCGGTACCTCATCCGAAGAACCTTTGAAGTATTCCATCTCTCTCTCTCTCGTCCTCCGTAATATCCTCTTCCGCTGTTCGTTATTCAACAGTTTCTTTTTTGCGAGCCTTTACTACTTTTTTTGCTACTGCCGTCTCGCGATAATGCACCGCGAAGGCTTCAACTTTTTTCCGTTTTTTTACGTCCCGGTGCGTAATAATCGATAGTGCAAGTATAGGCGCGTGGGGCGGAGGAGCAATTTTTATTGAGATGGAGGAGAAGGTAGGATAACGAATCTTCACCGATAGTTCACGGGGGAACGGTTGTAGAATTTGTGGAAGCCGGGAGTATACAAAATTATATTTATTGTTGAAACTTAACGTTAAAATAAACGGATTCTTATTTTGACGGAAAAATTAGGCCAAACGATAAATTAATGTAGGACGTTTTTTGGTTAAGAAGCAATAGCGGAACGGGATGGTCTCAACACTCAGTTTACTTAAACCGCGGTAAATCATTTCTAGCGGATTGTGGGTTTGAAAGCAAAATTACCCAATTCCTAAAAGGTTTTTTTTATTTTCGTCCCGTGAAAGTAAGAATTTCGAGGCACCGGATCGAAGAACAACAAAAGGTTTCCAGGAAAGAAACATTTTATGACGAATAATATATAAGGCGTATCCGCGCTCCCGACTCGTGCGAGCACGAAAGCGCCGCTGCGGCACCCAAAGGAAGAGCAGTTAAGACGGCTTCATTTTGGCTCTCTTTTGAACATTTACATAAACCTTTCTTTCCCATCACCCGCCGAGCCACGTTCGTCCATCGCTTTATAAACTTCCTCCTCGACGGTAAGCGTATACTTTCCTTCCCACCCTCCCCCCCTTTCCGTGTTATGCACCGACATTCTCCCTCCTTTACGATCACTTCCCACAAAGATCCTCGAATATATCGAAGCGGCGGTATCGGCTATCCACACTCCTCACCTCACGTCCCCCCCATCATTGTGTCCCCAACCTTCCCACATGTTTAAACGTCCTTCCTGAAGTCACTTTCCTAGTTCCTCAGCTCGCTCATTCTTCTCCCTCTGCCGCCGCTTCCCCCACTTTACCTCTCACTACTCCCCCCTTTACCACCGCCTCCCTAAACACGCCTCCTTTTACTGACCACATAACTCCCTCTCTCGTGATTTCCATTATATGCGACGATGACGGCATTCTAACTGCTTTAGGATGGAAGGAAAATACTAGCCAAAGGGTTTTAGAGGGCTGAATTAAAGGAGGGAGAGGTATGTTTTATCCCCCTCCCCCCACTACAGTCAACACGAGGACGATTTCGAGGCAGACAGAGAGAGGAGAAAGGGTTGTGGACGTCGAAAACGAACCGACTGACCACAAAAACACGGGGAATCTCCATTATTTTAGATTTTCGTCACGTCGATAGTTATCGAGAGCGCCAAAACGGCGGAAGAATTCCTCGAATGGTGGAATCATTGGTTGAATTAGAACGACTAAACCTCATCCCTTGAAGTACTACCCCGACGTTGATCGGCGATAAGGCTGCCTTAAGAAAATCGTAACGCACATGCGCGAGTTAGCGGTCGGTAAAAATGAATTTTAGAATGTAAATTTATATTATTACCCTGCAAGCCACCAATAGCGTTTGGCAGGGGGTGCCATTACATCACACATACACCAACATCCTCTAGTTAAAGCCTCTACTGGCCTGTCATCGCATCTCGGGAAAATGACCTGTAATATTTATCGACATATGCTCCATTTTCTTTATTTATTAGTTCTTAACCTGATAATAAGACCACGTTTTTTTGCATGTTAAAAACAATAGCTGCAGAAAAAATAAAAACTAATGCTTTTAAAAACAAGCAATACCCTGCTACTTGATAAAGGAAAGAAACAAACTAATAGCTTTCGGCTAAACTTGGAAAATTTTCCATTTCCTATGAGGAAAGAAGAAAACAAATTTTTCAGTGACAATTTCACTTGAAAAGAGAAATTGTTGCCAAGTTGTTTGTTTCCTTCTTTCCTCATCCGGAATGCATCAAAGTCGTGGCTAGCTTAGTTAATTCCATTATAGGCTGCGTTGATTTGCGCGCCAACAAAGGCAGTACAACAAAAGAAAAATTAAAAATATTCGACAAAACCACGATTACTCCGCCCATCACATTTCTGCCGACATCCTTAAACTTAGTTTAAACAGAACGCTGTTTCGAGCGTTGTACGCTCTCTTAAACTTGCTTCAGAAACAAAAGGAACGAAAATTTTTCCCGACATTAAGCCACGTAGCGTGCCTCAGGCAGTAAACTCCACCGAAGAGCACGTCACACGCGCGCAAGCAGAACTGGGAATCAACAGGGTTTGAAATCCATTCACCATATCCGGAGGGCACTTTCATGCTTATTTCAAGGACACGGATGGCCATTTGCGGTCCAACTTCATATCGTACATCTCTCCCAATGCACGCCCGTGGCAAAACCATTGTCGCATGCCCTTGTTTGTGACACTGTGTAGAGAGAGAGAGGGGAGTTCGACGACCTCCCGTCGTTACATCCCCTTCGAACCGAATTTCGAAAGATGAGGATTTCTAGATGCGCGAAAAAGATCGGACGCGAAAAGAGACGCGCGCGGAATCGACGTCAGAATTCAAATATCGCGGTTGAAGGTTGCTTTATGAATGCAGCAGGAAACCTTTCACCCGTTCGCTCAGCGAAAAAATATGGAGTTTCAAGGGTGATTTATTTCATGCGTACGTTGTTACCCGTGCTGGCAATATTCGCGCGAGAACTTGAGATCGAAATTAATGCCTTCGAGATGCTTATTATGCAAAAGGATCGCGGAATTCGTGGGGTTAATTAGATAACAAGCATTCACTTCGGCGCTGTTGATGTGCCGCGCCGCCCAGAGGTCTAAGAAGCGGTTAATTTTGTTCCTAGGCTCGTGATTCGATTAGAAAAAAATAATAAATCGACATGAATGGATAAGCGTGCCTGCCCTTTCCGTAAAGCAGTGGCATTTGCGAGAGGCGGCTACCGTTCGTTGGATTAGCGATCGGAACCGTCCCCGGGGCTGGCGAGCTAGCACAATGCCGTTAAAATACAAGCGTTGAAGTCTCTGACCGCCACATTCTTCTTTGGCCTTAACTGTACTTATTCCGACCTCAGTAAACGAAGGCCGGTCACTATTGGCTGACCGTCCGATCGATTCGCCCTTCGTCACGTGAGAGAAAATTCATTTCCTATTGAGCGGAATGGTTGAATAACGGAGAGCGCGTTTCAAAAAGTCGACGAGTAGCAATAGTGCAGAGATTTGCATTCATTATCGATCCGTACCATTTGATTTATCGTTGGAATGTAATAAACATTTTCACGAGATTTTGTCGAAGTGAATACGTAGTGCTAAATAGATGAAAAGTACTTGAAGCGATTACGAACCTGGCGAACATTTTTTTGCGTTCTGATCAAATTTAAATAAAGTTGTGTCTCTGACATTGGACTTCTTTGTAATTTTAAAACGTTTATCAGCTTCGATGCAAGGCTAATTATATACTGATGTTCAAAGAATTGCAGAAAATGGATTTTTCATGTTAATTTTATTGCTTATTGAGCCGTGTAGGTTTCTTCATAGATTCCGAGGCTGCCTTTCTGTATATATTTTTATGGTAATTTCATAGACCTCCTCGATCTTATTAATTTCCCTCCAATTTGATCATAAGCTGCACTCGTGGAATTTTACGTTCCTCTCGTCAAAAATAACAAAAAATTTCCGCTGCAAGATTCGAACCCATGACCATAGTGTGACGTGTCAGTCACTCCTTATCTCTTTCCATTCTTTGTTATGCTTTGATAGTATTAAATCGTATTGGTTAATGCGCATAAGTGAGAAAGTTTCTTTTGTAAAGGGACTCATTTCCATAATGCCTATATTCATACGAATAACAAGGTTTTATTCGAAATTCGCGAATTTTCTTTGATTTCGTAAGGACGGCACGTGCGCCCGCGGATTAATTGCCATAAAATACGCAACTGAGGGGCAAAAAATATATCGTATTAATTTGAAGATGAGTTGAATTTTTAAATGTGTTGTCGGGGTAACTATACATTTTTAAAGGCGTTTTTCCTTAGAATAACGTTTTCTTTCAATCACGCCAATAATGACTGGAATGTATGCATGCCAAAAAATTTTTATCCCTATAAATACGCCCCTCTTAGCATCTCGAGGTATCCATGGAAGATTTCTCCCCACTTCGGATCTAGCGGCCAAGAGGTTAACGTTTCGCAACACATGTGTAGCCCGGGAATCAGCATATCCCAGCCACGTGCAAAGGCGAAGAGTAAAGTCGGCTGGTGGCCGCTTAGCAGCTTAATCCATACATTTCCTTTCCGACTTAGAACACCACCAGACAAAGATAGCCGTCGTCTTAACGTGGAATGCTACGTGACTCCAAGCGTCTTGGTCAAGCGAATCTCACTGGGCCGGAAACTTTGCCCGCATCCAAAATTCCCCAGTTCCTTTTACACAATGGCTCGTCGAGCATTTGTTTTAAGAGGCGGGGTATCTCCACGGTTTATAAATCTCCATATCTCGCATCGCGTCACGTACTTAGTAGCGTGTTTCGGTTTTCTTATCGTTCGAGGGTTACCCTACCCATTACGGCGCGGTGTACTATTTTTCTCAAAAAAGACTATTTTCAGTCTGATGTTTCACATGCAAAAACTAAATATGTGAATAAATGTGTGCAAAATAATGTAATACAATGGGCATATAAATCTTCAGGATACCTATATTATGTTTTATGTGCTTAAATGCTGTATAAAAGGGGCTATTCTCAGTCGGATGCTTTGCGCGCAGGAGTTAAATATATGGATATATAAATATGCGCATAACATATGTATATAAATCTTTAGAGACACATGTATTTTCATTCATAATAAAACAAAATATCTCCACATTCCTATATATGAGGATTTCGTGCTCTTAAACTTTTCTGTTAACGCTTTGGATTCTTCGTGCTTGTATTCCTAGCACAAAATGACAGTCGACATTTTCTCTGTTCTTGACTTATTCTTTGATAAAATAAAAGGCTTGTGTGCCGTCTACGGATATTTTAAATAAATAATAGAGGAAGAGACTCAATTTTATTACGGACGCACAATTAATTTCACCACGATTCGGGAACTTTCAATAACAAAGGCGCCGCTTCACTTGCATTCGAATATTGTTAACTTAAGACGCGTCCTTTCTCGGATATTTTCCCAAAACAAATTCAGAATCCTTTTCCCACATCCGCTTCGTACCAGGACTTTTATTGTATCCCATAGAAACTCCAATTCACACCAAGGAGAGGAGATGGTCGGCATCGGGAATAGCTCAAGCACCCAGAGGCTAGCGCCACCACCCCTTTTCCTTCCCGGCAGCTTACCCTCATTCACGGCCCAAGATCAACGTCCTCCGACGCCCCCGAAACACACCACTTCCTCTCGCCTCACACCATCCCCACGCTTCCTTTCCTCTTCCGCCCCCTCCTCCTAGTTCTTCCCTCTCTCCGCCTCCTCTTTCTCTCTCCACCTCCCATTGCGAACCAAAAGGGTTTCAGGACACCGGGAGCCATCCTAGTGCTATTTATGGTCCGTTTTTGGAAGGCAGGCCATACACTTCCTATTCCTCTCCACCCACGCCTTTCCTACCCTCGCAGCTGCAGGTATAGCGCTACATGACCCTTTGGGATTCCTTCCGCCCGCCTCCTTAAACACTTGCAACGCGGAATCCGGGCTCGTTCGTGCACTTAACTAAAAACCATGTCCGAATCCTAGTCTTTTTCTGTCTCTTCCCTTTGATGTTAGGAAAGGGTTTTTAGTGCTGCTGAACTCTTTGTCCACCACTTCCTCATTGCTCCATGGTCTGACCCAGGTGCTCTGTTGAGGTCAATGGTTTATGCGTAAATGGTTGTGCGAAGAATGGCGAATCCTGAGTCTGCAGGCAAAATGCAACAGGGAACTAACGAGCTCGTCTTATGGCTGAAAAAAAATTCAAGAACAAGCAATTTTGTACTTGCCTTAGGTATCTGCAATAGCCACAGAAAGGTTAAAAAACCATACGTGCATTTCGGCTACAAAGCAGCCGTCTTCAGTGGTAATTCACCGAAAATAGATTCTAAAAGAACTCGTATGGTTTTTTAACCTTGTTGTGGCTATTGGAGATACCTGAGGCAAGTACATTTTTTAATCGCTTGCTCTTGAATTTCTTGCAGGCAAAATGGTCGCAAAAACAGACCAAAGATTCATAGATTGCAGGCGTTTAAGTGTCCGTGAAAGATTCGAGTTGATTCTTCGGACAAATAGCTAATTCATGTCACTTAAGAAATGTTCCATTATCCTCGAGAAACTAGAATTAAACAAAGAATGAAATTTCCTTTCATTGTAAATCCCTTCCGATTTTAATTTTAAGTGTGCAGTCGTATTATTTTTATTACAAGAATGAGTTTGAAAATCATTGAGCGAAAATGTCACGCGATGACGAAGCAATTATAACGTCAAATCTCCGAATAAATGTCCTCGATCGACGGTGTAATTTCATGTCGGCGGTGATAATTTTATGGAGTAAATAAATTACCTCGCGAAACAAAATGATGTCGTTGGCATTTCTACGAGGCGGCTCTCGAGGAATCTCATTATAGAGCAAACGACGCGAGGAAACCCTCCCTATGATTACTCGTACTTAAAACTCCTTCGTCATTGCAGTCTAATAGACAAAATGGGTGACCAACAACGCATTAAGGGAGAGTGAAGGGTGGAAAAGTTGTTCTCTCCTTTCTCATGGGCATCGGATACCTCGGGAACTGGCAGTCGGAAGGGGCAATAACTGCAAAACCGACAACGTGGAAAGAAGCCCCGGAAGCTGTAGGCGTCGGAGGAGACGAACACATGTTCCTCCTGTTAGGTGGACCTTGGAAATCCTACTCAATCCTTTCCACGGATGGTGGAACGGTCAAGTCCCAGAAACTCACAACCCCTTTTTACCAGTTTTCTTCGACAGAGCATGGGATCCCTTTTCTCTCTCCATCTCTCAACCCTTTCCCGGAAAAAGGGAGATACACATGTCACCCCATTTCCATCCTCTCCTTTCTACCATCCACCCCCTCCTTTCATCAAAAACGTCATCGTGACTGCGACGGACTCTCCAAGTTACATTTTCCCGCAGAATATTTCCCACGCTCGCTTTCGTATTGTCGGATTGGCATATGGTCCGATTGAGAGGTTCTTCTAAACCCTTTTTTTCCACTTTGTTTGCGGAAATCGGTCGGTCCTTTTGCGAATCCCGGGAAAACACGGGATCCTATCCATTTAGCACTCCGTTGTCACAGGGACGCCTATCTGAGGCTCCCGATATTCGTAAACAGGGATGTGACCTTCCTTTCCGTACGTTTCCCACGGTAAAGGGATCTCTCAATGCTCCTGTAAGTAAGGTGACATTGGAGACGATGGAATTTTTTTGGAAGGTAAACGGAAACAATTTGGCACTTCCTAGTCGAGGAGCATAAATAAATTCAAACAAAGGAGTTTCATGACAAGTCGTTTGAAAGAGACCGAGAAGCTTATATATGAATTAATTATCGCAATATCCTTATGGAAATATTTGGCGTGGAATTAATTCAACTTGACCTAGAGAATATTTCGAAGTCTCATTTGATAGTATTCAAGCGTGCGAAAAGTTGGGATGTTTGACAACAAATTACAAACCACTTGTGGTTCGTGAGAATTTATAATTATATTTTGTAATTTTGCCGTTCTCGCTGAATTAAATAAATGTAAGCTCAGGCTGAAGCCTTTCTCAATGGCCCGAAGAAACATGTATTTACAATGAGCTTCGGTACACTATTTCTTCATACTTGTGAAATGCTTGATATTTATTGCTTTGAAAATGTGTTGCTAATACAGTTACCGAGATTGGACGCTGAGCCACCATGGTTAATAAACATTAGCATATGTTGCATTCATAATTTATAATCAGCTTTTTACACGAGAGGAGCTATTGCGACGAGAATTTCAAATATGGAAGTAAAAAATACAGATGTGAACCGGTTTTACAGGTGCAATTTACTTCAAAATGATGATTCGATACGTGAGCTCGCTTTCAGTTATTTCCAGCTATTAATGTCCAACCTTGATGCGTCATACAGTGAAACTTGGAAATTAGACCGTCACTTTTTAAAATTCGTTTCGTTGCCTAACTTTTTAAAATGAATTTCCTTGCTTAGGCAGAATTAAAAAATTTTAATATGTATATAATTCGTCCTGATTTGACTTTCCTTATCTTTTGTGGACATTAAAATCAGCGCGTGACCGGGAAATTAAACTGAATGCCAAAAAACACTCCTTCGGCGTTTCTAGTGTTCTTCCCGAGATGCTAGGATGACTAATGGTAAACGACGGAAAAGCAATTCAATTATAAATGCTTTATGTCGAGTATGAGTACGATGTCGGCCTATCCACGTCTACATGCATTTAAGCACGAGCGAATTTATTTTCAACAGCGATATGACTTGTAATTTCATATTGCTTATTTATATGCATTAACATTTTTTAAATCCTAATTTTTAGTACTTAAACTTGTCCCTTTACCTTTTGTTGAAGTTCATCGATTAATTTTTGCCCTCTCTATCTCCACCTTTCCGTGCAGAGCGTAGAAAGGACCGCGAACCACTGACTCCAGATGGCAACAAGGGAAATTCTCTCGGAAGCTCCGAGGGCGGGAACTCCAAAGGCACCCAGCCCGGAAAACCTTCCTCGACGGATACCTTGCCACGACGCTTCTTCTCATCCATCCTCGGCGGCGACGTCCCGTACGCCGGGCACAGACTCGGTCTGCAAGGGACGACGGGGACCATTCTTACGCGCGCCGCAAGAAAGGAATACTCCCCCTCGGTCCCACCTACGATCACGCCTCCTGCCCCCGTCGGCATACCTCCCCCTGCGGCTCCCCTTGCCATCAAACCCGCCCCGACCCCATCACCACCCCCACAGCCCATCAAGGAGGAGAGGGATCTATCAAAGACGAGACCGCCGTCCCAGCCAAACCTTTCTCCATCTCCCACGCCTCAGCCGCAGCCCAGATGCCAGCAAGTTTCCGTCATCCAGAGGACTCCGGCGGCTTCCGTCGTCGTCAAGGAGACGATCAAGCCTCTCCCGACGCCCTCACCCCCTAGACCTAAATCTCCCCGGACCCCGACGCCGCCGTCACCTTCGCCAGAGCTGCCCAAGATGATGGCGCCCGTCCAGGACGCTCCGATCGACTACCACGTCCCCAAAAGGGTCGACAAGAAGGGGGGAGCGGACGAGAGGATGGGAGGGGGCTTGAAGGAGCCGAGGAAGCTGAAGGGCGCCCCCCAGGCGCTGGCTACGACGATACTGGCCGCTGCGATCACGTCATCCAGCGGGGGAGGAGGAGGAGGGAGCAGGAGTAGGAACAGCGGAGGTGGAGGCGGTGGCGGAGGAGGAGGGGGCGGAGGTGGAGGCGGCGGGGGAGGTGGCGGCGGTGGAGGTGGAGGGCACAATTCTTCCGCTTCCATGTCGTCGCATTCGTACGGGGGCAGCGGAGGCGGTGGTGGCGGAGGGACCGTTGGTGGGGGAGGCGGCGGTGGAGGTGGGGGGACGATGGGAGGCGGCGGGGGTGGGGGAGGGGGGTAACGGGAGTGGTGGTGGTAACGGGGGAGGTGGCGGTAGACCGAACTATGGACCTAGCAGTCCGCCGACGGGTTCGCTGCCTCCGTTCTATGAATCCTTAAAGAGTGGTTATTTGGGCTTGCCGGTCCCGATGGAGTGCGACGGAGGGGTACTTCAGGGGGCGGTGGGACAGGGTGGCGGGGGGTACGACGGCGGGCCCAAGCAGTATCAGCTCTTACAGAACGTTTGCGCTTCTTACGGGATCAATTTCTACGAAGGAGACGAACCCGGTTACGGAGTCATGGGCGGTACAAAGATGCCCCCGGATCCCCGACTCGAGCCTCCGGGCTCCCCTCCAAGCTACGAGACCCATCATCACCTCCAGGGTCACCAATCCCACGCCATCCAGCAGCGCCTACTGCTGCCTTCCTCGCCCGCATCCACCACCTCGCCTTCATCTGCTTCCTCTACCGACCCTCTCCCGCCCATGCACCTCCTGGGAGGTGCCATGGGACACAACGGCGTCGTCAACAACCTCGGCTACTTGAACATGAACCAGCAGAGGTATAACAACGACGCAGGACGTTTCCTTCCGGACGAAGACGAAGAGGAGGACCCCTTGATGGAGATCTCTGGTAGCGACGGACTGCCTTTCACGGCGACTCTAACCTTCTCGTCACCCGCCGAAAGTGCCATCCTGTTAGATTCGCTCTCATCCGCCGATGCCGCCGAGTTGTTCCTCCAGCGTCTTCCCGGAGACGACCCGACCTCGGCCGTTGGTCCCGGTGCTCCAGATGGCAATGGAGGTGGAGGGCAAGGAGAAACGGGAAATGGACTGGGAGGCCAGGGTGCATTGGCCCCGGTGGAGCCCTCAGTGCAGCCATTCCCAGAGCACCAAACCCAGGCGTCACCCACGATAACTCCTCCAAATCGCTGTTTCGACACGTCGAGGTCCTATCCAGCACCATCGCACTTCACAAAGGGAGTTCTTTTCCAGCAGGAGAATCAACAGCAGACCCCTGACAACCACTTCCAGCAGCAGTTGGCAAAGGAGAGGCCGGAACTTTCCCTGCACATTTCGCAATCTCCATCGCCTTTGGGAGGTGTCCAGCAACATGATGCAACGTCTCCCCTTCAGCATTTGCAGCAGCAGCAGCAACAACAACAACAACAGCCTACGCAGCAAATGCAGCAGCTGCAGATACAGGTCCAGATGCAGCAGTATCAGCAAATGCAACAGGAAATTTCTGCAAGCAGAGCAGTGGCCAGCGAAGAGATGTCACCTGCAGTCAGTGAACTTTCACCTCACGTTTCCCAAGTACATCAGCAGCTACAGCAGCAACATCAGCAGCATCAGTTGGCAGCCCATCAAGCAGGTCTCATGTCACCCGGAGGCCTGTCTCCATTTGATTTGACTCCATCGTCCCTGGACTCACCTCCAATGTCCCTTCCTTCATCGCCAGATGATGCCAATGCATCTTCTGTAGTTTCTTCCTCATCATCTGGCAATAACCCAACCGTTCCCACAGGAGCATCCACTCCTGGACTTGAGGCTGATGGTGGGAATGTGCCCTCGCTCCAAGTTCGAGTTTCCATTCTTCAGCAAAGAGTAAGAAACACATTTGTAGAGTTATCATTTGCATTTACTGCATGAAGACTAAAAGCTGATGGTATAAAAGTTTGTGTATTTTAAATTTTTTAAATTTTAACTTCTTATCCTAACAGCTTGGCCTTCCTGGAGATGCACCTATTGAATTTGTCAATGGTGGACATGGAATCAAGAATCCATTGGCAGCTAACCAAGATCCTGCAGCAGAAGCATCATCATGTTCATCTTCATCTGTGCAAGCAACATCCTCCTTGAGCAATGACTGTGTGCCAGTTCCAGTCCCTCAATCCCCTGTATCAAGACCTCCATCCACAACTCCATCATCCATCACCTCTCAAACTGGCACGTCGGAAGATGACCCATCTAAATTCGTTTGCCGAATCTGCTCCAAGGCATTCGGCCTCCAGCGTCTGTTAAACCGACACATGAAGTGTCATAGTGACGTGAAACGTTATCTTTGCACTTTCTGCGGAAAAGGATTTAATGACACCTTTGACCTCAAGAGGCATACTCGCACCCACACTGGTGAGCAATTTTACTTTTCCTTTATTTTCAAATATCGAGGTAATTGATAAATTAAGTTGGCAATTTTTTCTTTGATTAATCTCATGTATAACAGAAAATTTTCGCAGAGTAATGGTAGTATATAACTACACTCTATAGGGAATTTTCTAATAAGTTATAAATAAACCTACTTTATATAAAGTCCTTACAGAAAATTGAATGTTCTTACTGATATTGTAAGCTTATTCATGAGTTGTAAATGGCTCGTCAATAATTGACATGAAATCATATGAAGAGACTAGAATTTTCTGAAAATAGACATTTTTTGTATTTACAGGAGTTCGCCCATACAAATGCAATCTTTGCGAGAAGTCATTCACACAGAGATGCTCGCTCGAATCTCACTGCTTGAAAGTCCATGGAGTCCAACATCAATATGCTTACAAAGAAAGACGATCAAAGGTAAGTGTATAATAGTTTGAAATTCAAATATTCATTTACTAATAGGATTTTTTGCATAGAAATAGTTTCAAATCAATTATCACTCAAAACTAATGTTTTATTAAAGATTTTATCTTAAATTATGACCCTGCCATGTACCTATAACCGATTTATTTAAAATAGTTTTCTAAACAATTTGTACAAGCAGATCTTCCACAACTTATTATTGAACGCATACTACCTATAATATCTGTGAAGTGTTTGAATAAGAAATACGGAATAATTTTCAATATTTACCTTAATCCTCCATCATCACATTATGAATAAAACACTTCCATCTTTGCCTTCTTGTAGATGTACGTTTGTGAGGAATGTGGACACACAACAGGAGAACCCGAGGTGCACTATGTCCACCTTAAGGAGAACCATCCATATAGTCCGGCGTTGCTGAAGTTTTACGACAAGCGTCATTTTAAATTCACCAACAGCAACTTTGCCAACATGCTTCTACAGGTGAATTTTTTATTTTCATTCCTAAATAAATAAAATGAGATAATAAAGCAATAATAGTGTTATTTTTACTATAAAACGCTTGCACTGATGTGATTGATTCCGCATGTCAGTGGCTTCATAAGCAATGCATCCAAGGAGCAATTAACCATTTAACTGAAAAATGTCATGGAGTTAAGTACCATTTAAACGATAGTTTAAATGTTTCCAACACTCACATACATGCACATTTATCATTTAAGTAGTTATTTCACTTGATATAATTCAAATAGCTTAAAGTTTATGCATAAGATATGTTCTAGATTTGCTATTTCACCTTATCAGTACCCATTAGTTATGCAAAACTTGGCTCTTGAAAATATATTAATTTAATCATTCTTTTGAATAGGTATAAATGCTGTATCCTCAAGCTGAAAAAAAGCTTGGTTCTTGAATACAGCCCTTATTCTCCTAGATTCCTCATGCTGTCAACACACTCAACTGTATAGCATCCTGCTCTGGTGAAGGAAAGGAATCCAGCTGATTTGGGATCTTTATAGGGTCAAAAGTGTTATTAAATAAATCATGGGTATAGTGTCAAAAACATACTCTAAAATCTCCATGAAGAAAAACTGTTTCCTCCATGTGAACACACGAGACTTAACGACAAATTTAAAACTTCTACAGTGGTGATCAAGACAAATAACATGGTTTACACAATTTTGGCCGTTGTTGACTTAATTATGTTGCGCAATTTGAGTTATATCAACTGTAATGTGCATGTATGTGTGTGAATAATTCAAATTTCATAATAAAATAGTGGATATATCATTTTTAATTCCTGTAGGTCATTAGGATTTACTATGGTTGGAAAATATATTTCTTTCTTTAGGGTGACATCAGAAATTATGGTTAATTTCTAATTATAAGTGCACTCAAATTTAGCAAATATATTTGTTAACTGTAGTATTTGGTAAAGCAACTACTGTTATTTCTGCTATCTTGGTACCTGTGATATCTTTGATAAATAGTACAAGTTGTGCAGCCCTGAAAGTCGGGGGTCAGCAAAAATAGTACGAAGCCTGGTGAACTGGTGTTTAATTTGGGATTTTTTTGATGGGTGGTTTTTCTGGGTTGAGTACGGGTCTGCAATAAAAAAAATTACGAGCTAACAATGGTGATGTTAAGCGATGTTATTTTAAGAGACGGTTTTTCGAAAAAATTTTTATCAGGGGAAGGTTTTTATTTTCCCAATAATATTAATATTCTAGGACCACAGTAACTAAAACCATTCTACTTAAAAAGTTCTATTTGGTTAATCGACTTTAAAACAGCTGACACTCATACGATAATATTCTTACATATTTTGTTACATGACTCTTATGTATTTTGAGTTGTAATTCGTGAAAAGGGTATAAAACGTAGAAGAATGTGGTGACTGTGTGAAACTGTTAAAAAAGGTGTATTCCCGTCTATTTTTGGTTATAAAAAAGCTCCCGCAATTCCCCCGATAAAAAAAGACTTTTAAATGATTATTGTCTACATGGCTGTGGACAGTCATAACCTATCTTCTCTGTTCTTATTGGTCATTTTTCAGTGCCGTACAGTAAGCGAACTGAAAAAAACTTTTTCGAGAGGCAAGTGAAGTGGTAAATGCATCCGATTATTGCCTCAGTCAAGAGAAACAGACAAGCCCCCCCCCTCCTTATCGTGGAATCCCTGGCTGTGGTGCATTGGATTGATCTGTTTCCCCCTTTTGGTTGAAGTTGGCTTGATAGCAGTGAGTCCCTGTTTGGAAATGAAAACATGGAGATGCTTCCTACCTTCTGCTAAATAAAATCCGGGGTAGCAAGGTAATTGGGAAATAAATCATAGTAATTAAGTGTTGATGTATTTGTTATGTTTTGTATGTTTTTGTACATAGTACTATATATGGAGTCATCAAATGGAGTTTTAAAAAATACATAGAGGTGCTCTTTTTCCTTGCTGCCTATTCATTCTTTGGGTTGCCAGTAATATTTATATTATTTACACACAGTATTCTCATCGTATTTAATGGCTCATCTCATTTTAAATAAGTTTATAAAGTTACATATAAATATATATGAGAAAATATGTATAAATGTGTGCGTGTTTGTGAGAAAGGCTGTAAATAAACATTTGTTACTCATAATGAAGAGATTTTGAATAAAGACAATGTATAAAAATAAAACATTGATATTATTTTATAACCCTTCATCCAATTTATTTATACATATATAGCACATATCTATAAACTTGTGAGCATTGCATAGTCATATTCCATTAAAACTAATTCATCCCTTATGCAAAGCCAGGTTTTCTTCGCAGTACAAAGATATAATAATAAAGTTAATATAAAATCCTTCTGCAATAAAATTCTTTTTAAATATCAAGTAATGTATTTAACAATGAGAATGAATTGATAGATATATAGAAAAATAATATAGAAAATATTATTTTTTAAATATGAAAAGTTTCTTTGAGAAAAAAGTTCATATTACTCTAACAATATGACAATATTTGAATAAATGGACCACCAGTCTTAACAATCATATATCTATTTTAAAGTAAACCCAATTTAATGACTAATGGTTCAAATGAACCTAAGCAGACTTTCCTGTAATAGACCTATCCTTCTACTACACAGCAATATTACAGATTGCAATGGCCCCTAAACGGTAATAGTATAGGATATGAGACAAGCAAAGCTGAGGCAAGATTAAATATTTCAAAATTTTACCTTCATGATCAAATCAGGTATCTTGAGATAAAACTTTTTCTTGAATATGGCACTTGATACCTTGATCTTCAGTCAAATATTAAATCTTAGTAACATTCAACAACGTTAACAAAATCTCACAAGATTAAAAACTCTTAGCCACATCCCAAGACTGATGTACTTACAAAACCATATTTCATTCTTGCCTCACAAACCACTATCACCTACATAATACGAGATCAATAGAGAAAAAATATACTAAAGTTCTTTGTTTAAAGGACAAAACAATCTATTAACATATCTGATACATTTTCCTCTGTTTAAAATAAAATTTGCCAAACACCGAAATGCCAACAAAGTTATTATATGAGCAATACTATAGAGATGTCTTTAATTCTCTCCAGACTAGCAATTACGATACTCACCCAACAAATATTCTGATTTGATGCACTAAATCCCCATAAACAATAGGCTAAATCATTTCCCATATGCATGAAAGCCTGAAGCATAACCCAATACAGACATACTATTAAGTTTTCAGTGAACCTAAATCTGAGCTCGAACTATCATCAATGCTGAACAATTCTTTCGAGTAAACTACGTCATCAACTTTGCTCAAACTAATGGACACTGGATTTATGTTGGATCCCGAACCAGAAGGATACTGTCGAATTATGTATGCAGGACCCATTATACAATTTGACACTGATATAGGAACAGGATTGATGGAAATACCTCGCATACGAGAGCTATTCTGTGCCGAATGAATAACTACAGGTACAGTGCTCTTATTGCAGGAAGGTTTAAACTTCCCATCAGTGATTTTTGCCACAGGGTTCGAGCGATTTATAATGCATATAGATACATCATTCCTCAAGTCGCTGCTTTTTTGTGAAGTCAACATGGTCGTGCCATTAGAATTTTTTATCGAGCTGTTTACTCCTGTATTGGCATTCATCCTCGCATTGGCATTCTTCAGAATGCTATTCTTCCAGCTTATATCTTTAAGGCTTTTGAGATCGCTGGAATAACTGGTGCGGTTAATACTTGAACCAAGCGATATGCAATTTTCAGAGTGATGGTGCCGCCAATTAGCCTTTGGAGATACGCTGACGTTTTTCCTCGCAGGGAATGAAATAACTTGGACTGAGGAAGAATTCTCTTTCTCTTTTTCTTGCTGCTCTTCGTTGAAAATCCTCTGCAGTTCTAACTCAGCGACTTGCAATATGTCGCTGCGCAGTGATCCGCGACACTTGGGACCTTCTCTGATGCAATTCTCGCTGTGACTGCGGGGAAATTTTTCTCGGTTTGGACCTGTCCCTGTCAAAGAGTACATATATATGGATTAAGTCTTGAAAGGAAAATAAAAAATCATGATGAAGAGTCAACTACACAAATGAGTAATCTTTCTAAACAACAGCATACTAAAAATAGCAGACTTAAAAAAATTATATTCATTAAGGATATAACTAATAATTTGCTTCCCAAATGAAGACAATTTGATGAAGTGATTATATTAGGCAATGATTACTACTTTTTAAATAGAAATACCATATTAGTCTGAATATAGTTCCTCTATGAATATAGTCTCCCCCCTATTACCGAAGCCTCAGTTTTGGGGAAAAAATGCCCCATTACAGACCTCACTTTTAATATTATAAAGAAGTGAGTTTTAATATGTACAAGCAATTTAGTTAGAGCTATCAATTTACAATGAAATGGTGATATCATGTTTTGCACATTATAGTTGTATGCGTAATTTAAATATGTATGAAGTATTATTGGACTAAATTCAAAAACTTGGCATTTATGAATGTTATTTAAATTTCATTCATATCCTTCAGATGCTGTTGACAATGGCTACTTGAATCGTGCCTAAATAAAAAAGTAATTATCACCAGATTTCCAGTTAACATATTCTTTTCATCATTTATTTTACCCATATTTTTGTTACTTCCAATATTTATGCCTCGGAATATCAGATCAAGGAATACATTCTGTAGATAGTTGCAACACCTTGGTTTGATTTATGTAAGTAATACTTTTATAATGCGATTGCATTATATACAATCAAAAGCTGTGCTAGCTAGACAGTGTAATCAGCTGAGAGTTGCTTACTGATTGACGGGTAACGAAGATAATTTCTTTCGTCATGGTGACATTTTCTCTAAAATAAGGATAGGTGGCACCACTACATATCAATATTTGGGACTTATGGAAGGGATGAAGTTGGCCAATCAACGCTTTCTAAGTGAAAACTTCTGCAATTCCTGCTAATATGAAAATATGAACGTTTAAGGCAAGGATTCCAAAGAGTGAACAAAAAGAATTGAGTTATTGAGGCATATGTATCAATGAATTCTCTGTGAAACTATCAGATCAAGTGAGGGCATTAATTGTTACCAACACTTACTGCCGGTGGTGATATTGTTTGTTATTTTTTTGGGTGTGAATATAGTCCTCCCCCCTTACTTTTCTTAGTAATATTTTGGCCAAAAAGGGGGGAACTATAATCGGAATAATACAATACTAGCTGTAATACAATATTTCTTAGCTAAAAAAGTTACAACTGTATACGATAATTCATTTTAAGTAATATATAAAGTCTTGAAAGATCTTTTTTGTCTTCTAACAGATTCATAGGCTTGTATGAATTGTAATAAAAGTATATACACTATACTTACATATAAGCAGCAACATTATTTTCCATGACTGAAACAAGAAAGTAGAAGCTACATCCCATGTTATTATAAGAAGACGTTAAAAATACAGCGAATTGGAAAATACAAATAAAAGAAGAAGGCATGGAGATTTGGCCTAAAATATTATGGCAAACTACAAAATCACGAATAAATACCAGTAGCAGTATATAAATAATCTTAAACTATAGTTGAGCTGGCCAGAGTTGGCACTTGGCTGCCCATAAGCAATCAAGTGCCCAGCAAACTAATGACAGGATTTTAATCATAAAAAATTAGCTGTATCAGTTTTATCTCACAATGGCTTTAGTCCTGAGCTCTAATATAAAAAATAAATGCCTTCTCTGTTACTTTGTTACATAGTGTTTTTTTTTGTGCAAGCTCTCCCTCCTTCCCTCTTAATCTCCCTTCCTCTCCCTCTCTTTCCTCTCATCCCCTTCTCCCATCTCCTTCCCTCCACTCCTAATCCATCACTTTCCTTCCATTTCTCCATCTCCCTCTGTCTCTTTACTCCTGCCCTTTTCTAATTCTATCCCTCCCACTCTATTTACCTTTCAGCCTATCTCCCTCCTTCTCTATCTCACTCCCCATATCCTCTCCCTCTTTCTCTAGATACTATTGTAAATAAGAGAAGTTTATGAATATTTATATAAAATCATTAGTATTTATCTTTTGTTTTTAGTTTGCTAGAATGTTTTTGGCTGAATTTCTGAATATTTTTTCTTTTATTTGTGGTCCCTAATTCACTAGGTTTTTAAAGTCACCTTGTAAAAACACGGGATACAGGTTATATTTTCTAGTTTCAGTCTTTAAAAACAAGGTTGCAGGTTATATTTGAGTAAATATGGTATATAATATTATTATTATGTCTAGATAACCAAATGGCTCTTAATATTGATATATGTAAATCTTTCACCTTTTACAGGATTCATGAACCCATAGTTTATGACTATCATATTAGTTCTTCTCATCTGAAACAAGTCTCTGAATTTAAAGATTTGGGTGTCTATTTTGATCATAAACTGACATTTTCTACCCATATAGATTTCATTGTTCCCAAAGCTTATAGAATGTTAGGATTTATATACAGATGTTCCAGGGGTTTCTCTGACGTTTGTACACTTTAATTTCTTTATTGTGCAATAATACAGTCAATTCTTGAGTATGCATCTTGTGTGTGGTCACCATACCAAACAATTACCAATCCAAATTAGATCGAGTACAGAAAAAAATTATTCATTTAGTTGCTACTCGGCTTGGTTACCTTCAAGAAATATTCCATATTTTGGTATCATGACAGAACTTGGGTTTCCCTCTCGTTCACAAAGATGAAACTCATTTGATTTATTCTTTTTATATCACCTTGTTAACTAATCTATAGATTGCTTGTTGCAAATGATTAATTTTAATGTTCCAGTTTTCAATACTAGAAATAAAGCTTTATTTAACATTGATTTTTACAATAATAATTACTCACACAACTCACCAATAGCAAGGACAATCAGAAGTGTGAACAAATTGCCAGCTGATATTGACCTATTCTCTACTTCTGTTTATAAGTTCAGATTGCGTTTGAGGAATCCTAGTTTCATTGGTAATTTTTATTCTGCTGATGTACATTCTTGTGACTGATTTATTTAGTAATGTGCATTGTATTTTATGGTTACCTATGTATGTGCATAATTTTTTAATGTCAATCATCTGAGTTAAAGATAATTTTAAATGGGCTCATCATCTGTGTATAAATAAATAAATAAAATAAATAAATAAATTACAATCCATACAAGCATATGAATCAGTGAATTCCTTGAATTATCTGCAATCAATCAGCAATACATTCATATTGTAGGAAAACCCTGGATGCAAAGCCAGAGGGTTAATACAGGACTTTGTTGTACTGTCTAAGTTTCTATCTAATGCCCAAAATGCAGCATGCAGTCATAAGCTAATATTTAGAATGCATAGGGTTAGGATAAAGCTAGAGGGTTAATATAGGACTTCATTGAATCTACAGTGGAATCCAGGTTCAAGATTTGTTTGGGAAAGAAGCTTTTTCTATGTTAAATTGAGGAAAACATTAAATTAGATTGTGTAATATTGAAAGAAGCAAACTAAACAGTATGATGCAAAAGGTTTATACATACCAGGTGAGTTATTTCTTGGAATAAACAAGGAGGGAAGTTTACTTTTCTGGGCATCACAGTTGAATAAAGAGCAGCTCTCTTTCTAGCTGGGAGAATTACTGTAGGCTGATTGTTGTGATTAACGGAGAACAACTATCTTCTCACTGTCACAAACCCAGCAACTCCCTCGCCCTGCACTCAGTCTTTATTTTCCTTCTCTGCCGTATCTCAAATTTATTCAATAGTTAACATGGCTTATGTTATAACATAAGCATCACAGTCTACAAAGTAATCAAATACTACTTCTGGATTTGCTGCGATGTAGTTCTAGTTCTCTTATTCCCTCTTCACCTTCTTCATCTGTGGTCTTAAGTGCTTTAGCGATGTTGGATTCTGCCTTTTGTAAGAGTTTAACAATGTTAAGCAATTGCTTTCTGCACCAATACTATATGGTAATTTGTCCCCATCAAGCAAATGATGCCAAGGTTAAGAGGCTGTAGCCTGCTAGCACAGTTGGAAGGGTGGAAAATTATCTTTAAACTCCTCAGAAGTACTCTTTGATGGATGAGCTGGACACTTATCAAAGAAGTACCATCCAATGAGCAGTCCCCATTCTGCCATCAAACTGTTTCAGGAAGTCTCAGAAGTTCTTTGATGTCATTCATGCATTACTGCTGTTCACGTATTTGCATTGAAAATAATGTATATTCTTAAAAAAATGTGGTTTTGCAAATTATCCAATAACCAAGAGGTCCATTTTTTTAGATCCATCAGTGTTGCAACATAGCAATGCAGTAAGGTAGACTCCTTCTTTCTCACCTTGGCATGCTTCTCTCATATGCAAGTTTTTCTCCAGTAGAAAGAGTCCAGGTTTATATGCATTAAAAATGTACCCGAGTTTGAATCCTAGTACTATAAAGCAGCGGTTTCAAAGTGTTGCAACACAATGGCGTGCCATGAAGATCCAGGAGGCTTAAACTCTTCTTTATTACACATTACTTCTCCTTTTTTAGTTTGGCAGATTATAATGTGCAGTGTGTTGCACACACGAGCATTGACGGTTATGTATTTTGCAAGGAAAGTTCAAGATTCCTCCCAGTAGTTAACAATTTCTTGTTTCATGTTCCCACTTTCATCACAAACATTCTTAGGGGAAATATCATACTTCTTCTTGAAACCGTCCAGTCACACATTCGAAGCATTGAAATTGTTCATTTTTAGGCCTCAGAGCAGTGGTTTCCAACCTGGGTGGCACGGCACAATGGGGCACCGCAGCAGATTTTTAGGGATGCCGCAGTAAAATTAGTTTTGTAAATAAATCAACGATTTGGATGTGTTAACAGGTAACTAGGGCATTAATGTTTTCTATTAAATTGATTATAGTGTGGTACCAACTAATGGATATGTCCAAACATTGTCATACTTGTTTGTTTGAAGGCTGGGGTGCTGCGAAATTATGTTTATCTTTGAAAGGGTGCCACGCCTACAAAAAGGTTGGAAACCACTGCCTTAGAGCAATCTCAGTTGCCTTCTCTTGTAAGATAGGTCAACTGATTAGAATATTTTCAGATCGTATCTGTTGGAACCAATGAAGCAATACATTTTCTGGTCCTTCATGAGGTGAAATCTTTATGTTTTCCATTTGTTCCGTCTGCACATACCACTTATTCTCTGTTTCCAAAATCATGCCTTTTTGTTACCATATGCAGGTCAAAGATGATGGAGGCAGTCTTTTGGCATTTCTAATGAGTCACTGAGTCACTTCTTGAATTGTTCAAAATTCTCACTTTCATATCCCTTCCTCTTGAGTCGAGGATCAACGATTTGAGGAAATTCAACTTTTGATGAGGTTCCCTTTGGACAGTCAGGGAAAACTAAGGACTTACACTCCCATCATTATGATGCTATGTGTACAGCATACCTTGCTAATCACTGGTAATGGTATGAAGCTGGTGATATTACCTAGCACTCGATGAACAAATCCAACTTACGAGTTTGTCACACAATACTAAACAAAAAAATTTCCTCTGAATATAAAAATTGATGTATGGATTTTGTGTAGGAATTTTGTCCACTAAATGCAGGTAAAATGTTCAATTGAGAAACATTAAATCCAGGAAAAGATATCATTATTTATATAGTATTTAGACAGGGACACAAAAAACATACTCTAAATTAAGGCTGTCCAACTGGCAGCCCGTGGGCCTCATCTGGCCCACAGCATGATTGTATCTGGCCCACGACTAGTGAAGTTAAAAAAATTAAAACAAAAAATAACAAAGACGAAGTAATGAAAGCAGGATAACAAAACGAAATTACAAAAACTATAAAACAACAACTTAAAGACAATAATAAAGACAATGATGAAAAATAATAATAACAGTTTAAAGCGCAGAGATTGGCAACGTGATCATGTGAAGCTAGCCTCGGGAGAGAGTGAGGGCATCAGTTCACGAGCTGTCAACAGTGAGTTCTTGCTTGGCCAATAAAAATACCTTATAAAAGGTTAGATTCTTGTTACCACATATACGTGTTCCAAGTGTAATATTTTTTTAGTTTAATATATTTTAATTATTAAAAAGAATATTTTAATTGAGGTTTTTTTCTATTTTAGTTTTATCACCATGTCAAAACCTATAGAGAGGAAGCTTAACCTTTTCGCATATATGCGTTGAGGTAGCGCACAGCCGCTACTGCTATCGACGCATATATGCGGGCGGGCAGAGCAGTGCCTTGACTGCTAACGACGCACATACGCGTTTCAAGGTTTTTTGTTCGCTGCTCAAAACGCATTCAGTCGTATTGATGTTAACGAAGTGCCGTGGATTTTTGTGGTACTAACAGATGTTTTAGGCACTCTGTAGATGGCGTAGACATCTATTTTGAAGCTGTTTTTAGTCTAACCTTGGACGATGAAAAAGGCTGCTTAAACTTGGGTTTCCCCGGGCTTTTTGCACCCGCATAAAACCTTTTTCGTCCCTTGGCCATCACTTTTCTCATCCCCTATGCCCTAAAAGGCCTAAAACAGACGGAAAAAAGCCAGAAATATCTTCAGTTCTGTGCCAGCTTTCATACGTAATACATCCCGTTCTCAAACCAAGTTTTTTTAGTTGCGTTTAGATCAGGGGTCGGCAACCTATTCTGCATGGCGGGCCACATTTGCAGTTGTGAATGCTTCCGAGGGTCGCATTGGGAGTCAAGAAAGCCTCGGCGGGCCAGATGAGCGAATAAATCAGAAGTTTTCTAGAGATTCCGTGATTTCATATGAACTAAATCAAGTTTACATAATTTGCTGGTGTTAAAACTTCACCCGAAAAGGCTTTGAGACAATAATTTTAGTCAAAAAATATAAAATTGCCCATGAGAAATTTTCCTGATCACTTTTTCATTACAGCTTTGCGGGCCGCATAAAGCCTTCTTGAAGGTCGCACGTGGCCCGCGGGCCATAGGTTGCCGACCCCTGGTTTAGATTCTTTCGTTTTCTTTTGCTATTAATAAAAAGAATCAACAAAAAAGATGAAAATATTTTTTCGAGATGGTTAATAATCAATATGAATGTAAATGATTGACAAAATAACTTGTAAAATATAGAGACTAAAAGACGAACGAATGAACGTAGATACAGAGCTCCTAGGGAAAGTATTCAGCACGGGGGTGCTTCAAGGTCACTGAAGTCGGCGCACATGGCTGACGCAGAAGCTTAAAGTCCATAGCAGCGAAAAGGTTAAAATAGATAGAAAAAAACAGAATTTTTTGGGAATATTGGGAAAGTGAATATTTTTCTACTGAAATTAATGGAAAGCCAACGTGTTTGGTGTGCCTACAGGTTATGTCAATCACAAAGGAATACAACATTCATCGTCACTATCAAACATCACATGAAGCTACATATAAGCAGTATTTTGACAATTCTTGGGAGGCAGTTGTAGAAGATTTGAAGAAGAAAATAAAATAGTTACGATTTTTTACCTCAGTAAATACATCTAGCATTGCTGCATCGTATGCTGTGTCATTAGAATTGGCAAAGTCTAAGAAGCCTTTTAGTGATGGTGAAATAATCAAGAAATGTGCTATTAAAATGGCTGAAGCCTCAGAGATTAAAAGACCTCCAGAAATTTTGAAACCGTATCAGTGTCTAGTCAAACAGTTTCTCGAAGGATTGCAAACATGGACTGTCATGCATCAAAAAAAATTATTGGATGTGGTACAAGGTTGCAGCTTTTTTTCTCTGGCTTTGGATGAGAGTGTTGACAATACCGACGTAAGTCAACTACTCATATTTATCCGGATGGTTCAACATGATTTTTCTGTAAACGAGGAGCTTTTGAAATTAGCTTCACTGAAATGCAAAACAAAAGGGTCGAATATCTTAGATGCTGTACAAAAGTGTATTTCTGAGTACAGTGGATTTGATAAATGTTTTTTTATTGTGACTGATAGAGCTAAAGCAATGGTTGGAACTGGCACTGGTTTAGCTGGATTACTAAAAAAGAATGGAGTGAATTTTCCCACTGCATTATCCATCAAGAACAATTATGTTGCAAATCTCTTAAACTTCTTAATGCCATGAAGGTTCCGGTGAAAGTAACAAATCTGATTCGAGGAGGCAACAGATCTTTGAGTCATCATAAATTTAGTTCTTTTTTAGAAGAAGTAAATGCAGCTTATGGAGGTTTGCTCTTGCATTCAGATTTCCGGTGGCTTAGTGCAGGAAAGTGTTTGGAGAGATTTTTTGGTCTCAGAAATAAAGTTCTTTTATTTTTGAAAGAAGAGGTGGAACGCGGCACTTCTGAATTTGAGAAAAAACTAGACTAGAGGATTGTGAAAAAGCTGATTTCACAGTATTGTCTTAAATTGTAGAAGACGTTTCAGAAGATTTCAACTCCCTGTTTAAAGATTGTGACAATATGAAGGAGGCTATCTATCTTTTTAACAACCCTTTAGGAGCAGAAATAGAAAACCAACCGAAGGACCTTCAATTGGAATTATGTGATATACAAGCTGATCCAGTCCTGCAAACAAGAAAAGAAACAGGAGAAGACTTTTCCAAACTTCTTTCCCAAGATGAGAGAAACTTTGGATTATGGATGACTTCAATGTTTGGCAGCACTTACATATGAGAATCCACCTTTTCCACAATGAAGTACATAAAATCTCGCTATCGTTCATCAATCAGTGATGAATCACTCTTGCATTTATTATGTCTTGCTACCACAGAGATCACTATAGATATAAATAAACTTGCATAAGCAGCAATGTATCCACGATGTTCTCATTCACAGGAATAATATTTGTTAAAAGGTATTTTTGGAACTCTCTTTAGAATGTATAATTTCTATATTCGAATAAAAATAGAATAAATAAAAGGTACAAATTTCTCCTTTCAGCATTTTTGTCCGCCACATCAAAGAAGTTGGACAGCCCTACTTTAAATGAAGGAGAACATTAAATATAGGAATGTTAAATCAAGATTTCAATGTAATATTATTTAAGTTTGTAGATCATATGAATTTATGTGTGGCATGCAGTCAGAGCACCGATATGCAGAGTTAGAATGTGCAGAACACCTTCCCTTCCCCCACATAATATTTTAATAAATAGAGAAACTACAAAGTGATAAAAAAAATAAACCCATTTCAAAACCAAAAGTAACATCACTGAAAAGTCTCCCCTCATAGAATTATCAGAATGTGAGACGAAAGAGCAAAGATGCTTTGACAATCCTTTGGCTTTCGCAATCCTTCCTGGAATTACCAGCAAAAACTGAAATGTCTATAACTCTGCCACCAATAAAAATATTATTTCTTTGCCATTTTTACTTTCTCCATATGTAGTATAGAGAAAGTATTGTTTTATTAAAATAATAGATTACAAGATTTCAACGAAAATGCATGTTTTGAGGTCCCTAGAACATATTTTGACTATTATCTCGATGATACCTGTGTGTGTATATGTGATAGGTAATTTGTAGGTGCTCTAACTCAAAAATTATTAATCAGTTCAATGCAAAATTTTATGACATTTTTATTGAAGGTACAAGAGTTGATTAGCTTTTGATAAAATCGGCCAACCAGAAGGGGGGACTCTTGTCACTTGTCTGTTTCTTTCAAATATTTGCTTTAATACTTGATCAATGCAAAAAAATTATTGGAATAAAAGTTATACAAAATTTCATTTTCTACAACTTTTGCTCGAAACATTTTCCCATATAATGCATTGTTTGAGAGATAATTTTAAAAAAATATTTTTTAGCTGGCTATATCAAATATCAGAAGGCTACAGTATGAGTTTATTTCTGTTCTTGTTAAAGTCTTTGAATTTTTCTCGCAGTTCCTTAAAATATTTATTATCATTTAACCCTTCCCGTGTCGAATACGATATATTCCGCATTCTGCCATTCACTAACATAGCTTTTATTCTACCTTCCGTAAGTGATACTAGAAGGCAGGAGATGGTCGCTTTCGAAAGAGAATACTGGTAGTGACATCAAAGCACCGAGTAAGTCAAAATAACCCATAAAATTTACATTTTTCGAACTTGAATTTCCTTTTTGAGAACGTAAACATCCGTCATAGCGGACTTTGAAGTATCGGATTTGGTCCAATTATTAGCTGAAATAAGTGATGATGAAGAATATTTCCATAGTTTTAGTGATGAATCAGATAGTCTGATGAATAGTGAAAGGGAATTAGACGAAGATGAGGAGGAAATCGTGTTAAATGGTGAACCTATGCCAAGACTTACAACAGGTTGGTTGGACATTGTTTCTAATGACCCTGGTCCAAGTTTTCAACCTAATTTTAGTGAGGTTACACCGGGAATAATTCTTCCAAGTGATTTTAATATTTACAGCGAACCTATACAATATTTCCGACTTTTTTTGGAGATGAAATGATCAGTCTAATACGCGATGAAACCAATCTCTACGGCAAAAACAGAAAATTGGCCAAGCAGAATTCGCCTACATCACGTCTCGCTAATTGGAAGAGTAGTGAATCTTGTGATATCGAGGCCTTCCTTGGTGTAATTATAAACATGGGCCTAAATCCAAAGACTGAAACACAAGAATATTTCAGTACAGAATGGATTAAGCAAATGCAATTTTTTGGTGATGTTTTTTCTTTAAATGATTTTCTCATGCTATTTTCCAATTGCATTGAGGACTATCACACAAAGAAAAATATTTGAGGAGTAGTGGAGTGCAAACAGATGTAAATATTCAATTAACTGTAAATAGTGTATATATTTAATAGTGTTAGTTAGAGACAGTATTCAAAGATGCACCACCAGTTTTAGAAAAATCACTGCTAAACAACATCATACTTGGAGAGTAATAACTACCTCATATCTATAATATTTATGTTATAAGTGCAGTTTTCATATATATGAATATGTAGTTGACTGATTTGGTTTTTAAAAAAAATACCCATTTTTAAAAAATTTTATCTGAAAAAAAATGAACAGGAATTTAAAATCTCTGTATATTTTAGCGACATGGGAAGGGTTAAGCTATTTGGAATTTTTACTTTCTCCATATAGTTTTCATGAAAAAAATCGATTTCAACGGAAATTAATGTTTTGAGGTCCCCCGAACATGTTTTGACCATTTTCTTGATGATGTCTGCATGTGTGTGCATGTGATAGAAATTTTGTGGGTGATTTAACTCAAAAACTATTATTCAGGTCATCGTGAAATTTTAGATCTGACATTTTTGTTCAAGGGACAAGAGTTGATTAGTTTTTGGTAAAATCAGTCAACCAGAAGAAGGTGTTTACTAATGTCATTTATCCGTATTTTTAAAACATTTGCTTTAATATTTGATAGATGTAAAAGAATACTAGAATAAAAGTTGTAGGAAATTACATTTTCTATTACCTTTGTTCGAAACATTTTCCCATTGTTTAAGAGATATTTTAAAAAGTAATTTTTAGCTGCCACAACCACACCACCTACAGGCGACTATTGTAAACACTTTACGCTTAGTTACATCTTAGCAAAGCTCCTTTTTATTTTTCTTAATTGTTGGAGCTTCATGGCTATATCCAATATCAGAAGGTTACAGTTTGAGTTTATTTCTGTTCCTTGTAAAGTCTTTAAATTGTTCTCGCAGAATTTTGAGAAATATTACAGGTATGGAAAAGTCATGTGGTGGCCACATCAGATTTTTATTTCTTGCAATGATTTCATGTTTTTCTATGCAACATAATGCATGTTAAATCATGAGAACTATTTAGCAATGTCCTAGTGAAATTTAATGCCAATCTAACTCTTAGACTTTTCCAAATTTTGTCCCTTGCATATAAGCCCCAAGTTTATTTTGTGAATGCAAAATTAGGAAGAAAAAAATGCAGCTTACATGCATGTAAACACAGTACTTAGTTTAGATGGCCACAAATTTTCAGTGAACCTTATTTAAAGGCAGTTTTCACATGCCTTATAATTTTGGCTGCCACTGTGCTTGGCAAAACTAACACTAACTGATAGAGATGACTCAGCCAGTTTTCTTTGGCTTACAAAGATGTACCATTTCATCATCATTTGGTATACCAGCCATACATGCCCATACAAGATCACATAGCAACCTACTATATGATTTACATGGGCTAATCTCAATGTCATGCAATTCCAATTAGATGCATACCATCTACTACAATGAGTGCAATAAATATGTATACAGTAAATACAATCAGTGACAAAGATAACTATGATAGCCATAAAATGGTTTGAAAAACCAGATGCAGCAGCCACCCTCAGTGGTAATTCAACAAATGATGCATTCAATAAATATATTGATCACAAAATGTTGCTCCACTTTCAGTGCTCATAGTTGACAAAGAATGCTGAGTATACATACATGCTATGAGATGTTTGGAACGTTTCATGCAGGAAAAATATGCAGCAAACACTGATTTTCTTAATCAGGAATGGCAAAATTCATGTAATGGCTGCGAGGGAATATTTTGGGAAAACAGTATGGATATGAGCAAATACGTTAGTTCATTCATTCCATTAGGTTCAAAAACAGCCAAATATCAAGAAAAATTACTCATGAATCTTGAGCTGCTTTTTTGTATATCGTCAATTTTTTTAAAAACTAATGAATTTACGATATTAATAATGAGATATGCAATTGTCATCTGGCAGCCAGTGACAACAGGAGATTAGGATAACTCTGATGTTTGGACAGTTTGCAGAAATATTCACCAAATGAAAGACGTGGGTTTGCCAAAGGTCTAAACCTCATATTATACCAAAACACCGACCCACAAGTTTTACAGTGAAAAGTGAAATAAATGCTGCTCATGTCCTGCTAAGTGGACATGACCCTCCAGTTACAGCCACCAATGACTAATCAGCTGGACATGGACAATCAACATGTTACATAATTACTCAATGAAGGTTTTCATTTGTGCTTCAGTAATTTATCTGCATGAGATACTGCCTAAAACTCTGTTTAAAGTATATTAATAGCATTTCAGGGCATTGCTTTCAAATATTGAGCTTTCTTTTTTCCATTCTTTTTGTACATAATCCACACTTCTTTTTTTTTTTTTCTCATCATATCTATGTTATAATATATTATATGGAAACGACAATCTGAGCTTCCTGTTTCAGAATCTAAGTGACATTCTTTATGCTATTCAACATTACATTCTAAATATTTAGCAACAATTTTACCTATTAAATTCACAAAAAAATAAACAAATTTCCTTCTCATGTAGTGCATAATTTACGAATTCGTAACATATATTTCGCAAATGTTTTAACAATTTTGAATGCAAACTAATTTTTTTTTTGCTTTTAAGAAAAATTACCAAATTTCTAATTCTTCATTACTAGATGAACTAATTTCAAATCAAAATTTTTTTTTTTCAAAATGACCAGAATTTCATCATTATTTTTTTACAAGCAAAGCTTAATCAGAGGATACCTCAGGAAAGAAAAATATGTAGAAGTTTGAATCCAAATTTAAGCATCAAAAATTCATCCAAGGTAAGCAAAAGATATAAATTCATTGTGCATCTCCAGTAAACTAACAAATTTGAGAGAGATTAATCAAAATTTTACAATGTTTATGTTACACACATTTAGGATTGACTTTCTTTAGATGCACTCTAAACTGTATGTCACGCATGCTAGATCAAAAAAAGAGATTAAATACAGGGTGAGCATAAAGTTCTCGACAACTTCTAAACTTAAGTAAAATTTTAACCATGTTAGATATAGTAAATGAAAGCCCAATCCTAAAAGTTTTGTTATTGTTTTAATTATTGCTGTTATTATTTCCATTATCACAAATTTTAAATTACTGAAATTATTCTCAATTTTTGTTGTCAATATTTTAATAGTAAATATAACATTTAAAAGTCGTCAAGGATTTCATGCTCCTTATCTTTATCAATTAAGGAACAAGCATTTAGTACAAACTGGTATATCAAATAAAAGCCAACCCAAGAGCATTCTAGACATTTCTCACTCAATTTATACAAAGAATACCTATTGTCTCATGAATTTTGTAACAATTACGAGAACAATATTTATAAACATACCAGAGGTAGAGGGAGGTGACAAAGATCTTCCATGGATGAAAGATGATTTTGTGGGTTCCCCTTGACTGCTGCTCTCACTATCCAAATGTTGCAGCTTTGGCTGAAGAGGGCATGGAAGTCGTGCCTTTCGCTTCCGAGAACACTTCTTTTCACACACTGCGTGTGGAGGGTGACCAAGGAGAGAATGGCGAGTTGTATGAAGAGTAACAAGAGCTGTGGTGAAACAAAAAGACCATAAAAGAATATAAATACTTATTAATTAATAATAATTATTGACAAGCTGAGCTGAAATGCTTTAAATGAGTTAAGCTTTAACAATGATAATCCCAAGCCAATAGATTTAGTGAGATAACCAATTTGAATACACACCAGAGGAATAAATGTGAGCTACAAATGCATCTGTTTCACACCAGTACTGATGGGAACCAGGATGAAGGGCAGATGGCTAATAGCCAAAAATATCTATTTACAATATTATATTTAAATTAATAATTTTATAACATTAAACACCGGATTTATTTTGGGATATTTTTGTATGTTTTATGGAACAATCGCATATCTCATGAACTATGGGTAATAAAATATTCAAATAAAAAGCATTTTATGATAAAAATAATGACAAATTGCATGCTTTTGTTTTTTAGTGGAAAGAAACGTAAAAAAAAAAAAATATTAGGCAAAATATACGTCCATGAGCAACCCCATTTCGCATGCCCATACAGGCACATTCGGCATTTAAAAGATTAAAGTACATGTATACCATGATTTACATCGGGGATCTGTTCCTGAAAAGTGTGATGTAAATCAAAGGAGTTTTTCCCATAAGAATGAATGGTATGAGGGGAGGATGCATGCAGGAGTTAGGACAGTTTGGCACAACCTATTGCAGTAACCCCTTAATGTTGGTGCTAGATAGTCGCAAGCTGAGTCAGAGTTCGAACAGAACAAAATGCAGTTAAAGGATCCAATGGAAACAGTATTAGGTGGCTACGTGGGCGAGAATTCCCCACATTGGGCCCCGCACTCTCTAAAAAATATTTGTTGTACTTCTAAAGCGCAACCATTTAAAAAAATCGGGAAAAATATGAAGCACTGTCATTAAGAGAAAGGTTGCTTTATTTATTTAAAATTGCTATTAAAAATTTTGGAAGAGAGAGAGACCCCACACACATGCTTTGCACAGGGCCTTGTGATATTCCTAGCCTCCTCTGGTCTTATCTGGAGAGAATTATTAATCATTGAAGAAGAAGAAAAGGTGCCTATCAATTCTTTAGGATAATAGTGTTTAAGAATATAGAGACAGATTTAATAAAGTGAGTTAAACTTATTAATACTGTTACCGTGTCAATATTTTTATTTTCTCTAATATTAAATAATTTTCCCGATTTTTAGAAAATTATAATACGCAGTGTAGTTGCCCATCAAATTTTAATTTCACTACTCAATTAACTATATATATATAAATATATTTTAAGAAGCACCTAGTAACACATTACTTCCTATTTAAAAGCGACAAATAACTTTGAATTATGTCATCACATCTATTCTATTAATCAAATTTTCAGCAACAAAACGGTAAATAACAAATGTAATATTTATCACTGACGTATTTCAATGCAATACACAATACATACATATCGTCACATTTATTCGATAAAATATATTATTCTCAACAATGTGAATAAAAAACGTACTTACCAATTTCTAACTACTTCGACTCAATAAAAGTTATTTTCCTAACTTAACTGATTCTTTAAACATCTTCATCGTCTAAGTAAACAAAACAAAAAGCAAACTCAATTATTAGTGGTTGTTTTAGGTCGCATTTCTTCCATGCCTGAGACGGTGCTGCAGTGCTGTAGTGGAGCGCCTGTTTGGCTTGCAGTCAGTCAGTCAATGAAAGCAAGTGTGACACACATTGCAGATAAATAGAGAAGGGATTTTATTATATATGATAATCGGATTCAGCGTGAAGTTTACTACAATAGAGCATCATACTTTCACTTAAAATGACAAATTCACCATAAAAACGATAAATTCTTGCAGTGGAAGCTAAGAGTCAGATGTCGTGTGACTCCGCGGTCGGTTTGGATGAGAAAAAATCACTCTGCTTGAGTGTTCTGAACATTTTGCCTCCAATTTCGCCAATTTTTTTTTTTTTATCGCTAGGTTCCCTTGTTACAAAACTCTTCAAATTCAACATATTAGGAAATCACCTCGAGATCATTGGCCTGAGTTTGAAGTAAGGCATTAAATTTAGGATCGCTTTTTATTTAGATGTTATATTAAGGAAAATCGATATTTAGATTGCTGTATGACATTTTTATTTTAATCAGATAATTGCTTGTGGATGTTGGCAATGAAAATTTTAAAGAACCTAGACCTCTGACGACATTACTTCAAGTCAAAATGACGCAAATCAATACACTGGTATTAAATGATCGGCGACGCAACTTCGAATTGATGTAAATCGGGGCAACGTAAATCAGAGTATACCTGTATATCAAAATTGAAAAATTAAATTTGAATTCATGTTTAGGACTATTGGTTTTTATTGTCTCATATTGTAAGTTTCAGTGAAAAAACAAATCTGAAGTTGATTTTTGAATTATTTGTTATCATTGACATATATTGTAAATCTTGGTCAAATGTTTCAGGTTTAATATATATCACCACATGTGTATTTTGGCCCATCTGTATTACTGGCCCTTTGGTATTTCAGCACTTTAGGTACTGTCAGCCCCATAGCTCCTGTTGGTCTTTCAGACTTGTCAGCTCTATGACTCTTGATGCCCTTTGACCCAGACCCTCCCTGATGATAGATATAATTATTCATTTGGGTGAGGTTGAGACTAGGCAGTCTCTTCTTCCATCTAACCCACTGACAATTACAAACAAGAAGAAAGTTACAAAGAATAAAAATAAAAAATATATAAAATTAAGTACAGTGTAACCTGCAAAAGGTGGAACCTCAAGGGACCAGCCTATTTTTCCGCCTCATACAGGTTTACATAATTTAGGCAATTTTTTCTTAATGGTAGGGTTTAATTAGAAAATGTATGTTTTCCTAAGTCTTAATGGAAATGAACGATTTAAAATCACAACAAAAATTGATAAGTACAACAAATGAGAACATAAACTTGAAATTGCATGTATGCACAATCCTGAATTTATTTAAAAAATTAACAAATAATCTTCTGATAAAAATACACACACAGATTATTTAATACCCAAAAATTTACAATAAAAAATAGAAAACATTAATGAAACTTATTTGAAGAAACTCAAATTTCAGTTTTGTTTAGTTTTTCTTATGGGATTTCCTTAAACAATTAAAAGAAAACCATAACTCTACGACCTTGTCATAAAAATCATTTTCACCCTTCATTTTAGCAAAAAGTTTTAAAGCATTAATATACTCTAAAACTTGTGATGTTGTTGGTGTTTCTAGTTCTTCATAATCTCTGTGACAACATTTTCGTCAATGCATTCATATCACTACCACCGTCTTCATACATCTCCTCAATCAAATTTTGAACATCCAGATAATCATTATCACTAACAACTTCTACACAATCAATTTCATCATCAAAGATGAAGCCCCAGTTTTGAAAACACTTCTTTATGCATGCCTCTTGTACCAACCTCACTGCGCGACTGAGAAAGGTGACTGCATCTAACACATGAATTTTTACTGTCAAGTCCGATGCTTTCTTACATTTGTCCATGTTTTAGATAAGATGCTGCAGCATCAGTTTCCTGTAATTAATTTTTACATTTTGTGTCCAATGGCTGCAGAACTGATGTGGAGAAAGACTAATCGAATATCCGAGGGTTGATTTTTTGGGTGGCATTGCATTATCTAGAAAAAGAAGAATATTCCTCTTTTCCTTTTCCAATTTTTTATTCAATTTGTACTAAAATTCCTCGAATATAGCTTTTGTCATCCATGCTTTCTTCTTTGCTTTCCATTCCACAGGAAGGCGATTCTTCTTCAAATTTTTGAAACATGTTGGGTTTTCGCTTTTACCTATCACTAACGGTTTTTCTAATTTCCCATCAGCAAAAGCTACCAAAAGTACAGTTAAACATTCTTTTGAATGATGACCTCAGGAACACCTTTTTCCATTCATTTGCAAGTTTTTATTATTAAGAGCTCTAAAAAATAGAGCTGTTTCGTCAGCATTTGCAACGTCTTTCGGGCTGTAATGACATATTATTTCTTTTAATCTATCATACAAACTTTCAATCGCATTTTTGTCAACATAATTTGCTTCCCCACATGAAACATTAAATGGAATATTATGTCTTTTCCAAAAGCTTTTTTGCCCTGGCTGCTGAAAAGCACTCATACAAAATGTTATTTAGTTCAGTATAATTTGCATCCCTTTCTTTCTTTTTGACTAAAACGTTTTTGTTACTCAATAAATATTTTTCCATTATTTTATCCTTTTGCTTGATGATATTGTAAATTTCCCTCCCTAAGGACTGCATAACCTTACAGAGGTGGGAGGGTTTGTGTACTCTTACGAACCAAAGAGCTATGCCGGCGGGAGATAATTCTCCTGGTAGGACCATCCAAGCCGGAAAGGTCTGAGGGGAAGAGTCAGACTAAGAAGCAGTCTTGGGGATTTTACATCCCCCTGTGCAAGGGCAGCAGCTTGCACAGTACCTCTGTAGGTGGTGATCATGTGGATCTGAACAGCTACAGATGGGTAATCACTCTGTGAAACTGCGATGAGGAAAGCAAGGGGAAACTACCTCATTATAATTCCCATGATAGGCTGAAAAGCTGAAATACCTCTATGGATCTTTCTGGGGTAAAATATTCCGGAGGTAAAATAGTCCCCCAATCGGATCTCCGGGTGGGGACTACCCTAGGGGATGCACAGAGGAAATTTAACATTAATAGGAAAGCAAGTGGTGAGAAATTAAGAATAGGCACATGGAATGTTAGGACTATGAATTCAGGGGGTAAACTAGAGAACATAAAAAGGGAAATGAGAAGGAATAATGTAGGTATAGTAGGTCTTAGTGAAGTTCGGTGGGAAGGAGAAGGCGAGATAAATTCAGACGAATTTAAGATTATTTACTCAGGAGGGGAGAAAAAGGAAAGGGGAGTGGGGATTATAATGAGAAAAGAGATAGCTGAAAGAATTAGCAAGGTAGTGACATTTAATGATAGATTAATAGCCGTAAAACTTCAGATGGAGCCAGTGGAAATGCTTATAATTCAAGTGTATATGCCAACGACTAATGCTGGCGACGACGAAGTAGATGAAATCTATGAACAGATTATGGAGATATTGGAGGAGGAGGGAAAAGGAAGGATCACCACCATAGTAATGGGAGATTGGAACAGTGTAGTCGGAGAGGGACAGGAAGATAACATAGTGGGAAAATATGGACTAGGGAAGAGAAATGAAAGAGGGGATAAACTTGTGGAATTCTGCCATAGAAATAGATTAATTGTAACTAATACATGGTTTAAGCATCACCAGCGGAGACTTTACACATGGAGAAGCCCAGGAGACCAGAGACGATACCAGATAGATTACATACTAGTCAATGAAAGATTTAGAAATAGCATTAAAAATGTGAAAACACTACCAGGGGCAGATATCGATTCTGACCACAACCTTTTGGTGGCAAATATACAATGTAGACTGAAGAGCGTTAAGAGAAACGTAAGAGTTAACAAGAAATGGAACTTAGAGGAACTCCTTAAAAACAAGGAGGCTATCATGACTGAGCTGGAGGAAAGGTTGGGGGAGAGAGATGAAGAAAATAGGAAGAATGTAGATGAGGAGTGGAGATACATCCATAGCAACATTAAAGATGTAATGGAAAAGAAGGTAGGAAAGATAACGGGTGAAAGAAACAAAAAACCCTGGATCACAGCAGCCATGCTGCAAAAAATGGAAGAGCGGAGAAAGTGGAAGAACATAAACACTGAAGAAGGCCAAAGAAAGTACAAGGAGTTAAATAATGCTTTAAGAAGGGAAACAGATAAAGCCAGAGAACAGTGGATAAATGATAAATGCGAGGAGATTGTCGAATGTGAAAGAATTTGTAGAACAGACCTCATGTATAGCAAAGCAAGGGAACTATTCAAGAAAAAAGCAAGAAAGATAGGACGTAAAGGAATCATGAACAAAAGTGGTAAAATAGTATCGGAGCCAGACAATGTAAAGAATGTCTGGAAAGAATACATTGAGGTTCTGTATGACAAAGAAGGAAAGCCAAGAAATATTGAATTAAATGAAGAAGAGGATGTGGAAGAAGATCAGCTAGGACCAAGTATTCTCGAGTCTGAAGTTAAAAGAGCAATTGATGACATGAAAAGAAGAAAGGCAGTTGGGAGTGATGATATACCCGTGGACGTTCTTAAGGTTTTGGGGTCTAAAGCAGTTAAGCAACTCACAAAATTTTTTAACCAAGTATATGATACTGGCGTATGGCCTGAAGATTTTTTAGATGTTGTGATGGTACCACTGGAGAAAAAGAACAATGCAAAATGTTGTAAGGATTACAGAACTATTAGTTTAATTTCTCATACAGCTAAAGTTCTAACCAGAATAATAACCAAAAGAATTGAATGTAAAATAGAAAAGGAGCTGCAAGATAATCAGTTTGGTTTTAGAAGAGGAAGGGGGACTAGAGATGCTATAGGATGTATGAGGATGATGATAGAAAGAGCGCTAGAAGTCAATAAAGATATGTATTTTTGTTTTGTAGATTGGGAGAAAGCTTTTGACCGAGTGAAATGGGATAAGATGCTGGGTATTTTAAACAAAATAGGAATAGATTGGAAAGATAAAAGACTGCTTAAAAACCTTTACTTTGATCAAAAGATTAGAGTCAGGGTTGAAGGAGAAGAAACAGAAAGTACTTCAATAGGGAGGGGAGTGAGGCAGGGTTGTCCTATTTCACCAGCGATATTTAATATGTATGCAGAAACAATAACAGAAGAAGCGTTGATGGAAGAGAAAGGATTTAAGATAGGAGGTGAAAGTATTACCACCATTAAATACGCAGATGATCAGGGCTTAATAGCAGAAGGCGAGAAAGAGCTTCAGAGGATGACAGACAGACTAGTTGAGGTTGGCCAACAATATGGAATGAAGATCAATACAGAAAAAACGAAAGTCATGGTGGTTTCAAAGGAACATAAAGAATTAAATATAATGGTAAATGGCCAAAAATTGGAACAAGTAAGTAGTTTCAAATATCTCGGCAGTATTTTAGCACAGGATGGAAGTAGTACACAGGACATCAGAAGTAGGATTGCAATGGCAAAGGCAGCATTTAACGAGAAGAAGGAGCTTCTCACAAGCAAGAAAATAAATCTAGAAACAAGGAAGAAATTAGCAAAATGCTACATATGGAGCATAGCTCTTTATGGTGCAGAGACGTGGACGATAAGGAGAAAGGAGGAAAAATATTTAGAAAGTTTTGAGATGTGGGTATGGAGAAGAATGATGAAAGTGAAATGGACAGAGAGGAAGAGAAACGAAGAAGTATTAGAAATGGTGGGAGAAGATAGGATGCTAATAAAAACAATCAGGAAAAGAAAAGCAAATTGGATAGGGCACATATTGAGAAGACAGTGTTTACAAAGAACGATCTTAGAAGGAAAAATTAGTGGAAAAAGAGGAAGAGGGAGAAAAAGAATAGGAATATTAGATAATATAAAGCAGGGATATACTACTTATAGAGGTATAAAAGAGGCTTCTAGGGAGAGAGAGAAATGGAGGCAGCGATTCAGTTAAAACCTGTCTTCGGACAGAAGCATGATGATGATGATGATTGTAAATTTGCATCTTTCCACATTAAAAATGAGCAGTCACTTCCTCAACGCTCTTTTTTTCCTCATTGACCATTTTAATTACATTAATCTTATCCATAAGATTTAAATTTAAATCCAAAATTTTGAAATGGTGCTGAACACCACATGAGGGATCTCTTGGACATCAAAACACTCACATCAGGTTAAAAAAAAAATTCAACAGAAAATCACAATAATAAGGAATACTCAAAACATCGATGCAAACACGTAGGACATCAACCAGAGACTAACCCCGCTCTACAGAAACCAAAATGCTTGCGCAATGGCACCAGAATTTTGGTTTTTTCCAAAGGTCATCGTACATATTAGGGATTGATTTCTCAAATTCATTTCAGACTGCGAAAACCAAGAATAAAAGGGCTACTGAAAAATCCCACACACAACTCTTTAATTGAGGGGTGGCTCACCCGGTGTTTGCCATCGGCTTTCAGCGGCTTAAGCACCCATACACGAAAATGGAAAGGGGAATCGGGAATGCCAGGACAAATGGTGAACCCTTGGTTTTATTGTCTTTCTCATTGTTCTACTCCTATCTTGGAAACAGACCTAGTATTAGCAGGTCAGAATTTTGCTGCTATAGTGGTCAAGTGAGAAAGGGGCACATTTATTGCTTCACTGAGGGCATGCACCAGCCACTCAGTGGCGCAGTTGAGACGTGCCAGTCTCAAATTGTAAAAACTCCAGATCGTCCTTTGTCATTTTCACCCCATATATCGCTATGGAAATCACAATTCTTCATCTGCATAACTGACATTCTCCTAGGAAAAACCCAAATTCGTACCCTTCCTCTACATCCCTTCCATATTCTTAAGAAAAGACTACAGTATTGCCTCGCAGTCATTTTCATTTAGCTCTATGAAGAAGGAAGTCTGTCCAGTGTTCGTGATTGCAGCCAAAAGAGAAAGAAGGGCTCCTCAGTCTGTCAGAAGAGTTTTTGATTTTATTAAGCTTAAGTAAATACATCATATCTGCCTTCCTGTAAAGAAGAAGCAGTGAAGTATCTGAAAACTAAAGGGTAAGTCTGCAATTTTTCTAATTATTATTTTAAATGATTTCTATTGATGAGGATTTTTACAGAGGAACAGTGGCAATCCTTTAAACAAGGGATCGGAATTGCATTTTGTATCATAATTTGCGAGTGTTTCATATCTTATATAGAATTTTTACTAATTATAAATATAGTTTAGGAAAAATTCATAGGTACTTATGCAATCAACTTTTACTTGACCGTGTTTAATAAAATTTTAGATGCATTTCTAAGACGCGAATAACCCTCAAAAATCACAATTTTTTCTCGTAACTCGCGTGCAGAAGTGTTTTGATGTTTTGTTTAGATAAAAATTATAAGAATTTATACAACTTTGTGTGGTATGCAAAAAGGATAGTCGGAGAACAGGGTAGATGCCGCCTCCTTAGCAATCCATCGAAGACCGAATAGGCTCCCTCTGCTCATTTCTTTAAAAGTATTCGAGCGTAACTTCACTTTTCTCACATGCCTGATATGTCCTTGAACTTCTTCATTTGCTTGCACATCTCATTACGAATTTCTCTTAAAGAACCCGTGTTTTTGCATATATTTTCTCTGTATTTATGTTTTTAAAATTAAATTTAATATCAACATCTAATGATTTACGAATAATACCAAGACACATTTTAATGCAATCTTTGCGAATGGCCCACACTTTTATTTTAAGTGACTCGGAAGTTTTTATTTGTTGCATAAATAAGTAGTTTCGTAGTAATACAATAGGAATTATTTAGTTTGTTAAATCAATAATTCCATTTTCAGATTATGCCATATGGCTACCAAAAAATTATCGGGAGCACAAAATCGTAAAAGAAGACAGGAAAAGATATTAGAAATCCAAAAGCAACCTAAGTTGTTGAAGTATATTATAAGTACTGTGACTATCCCGGGTGCTGCTGAGTTCTCAGAAAATGAAGAAAGTGCAACAGAGAAGTTAGAAACGATAACTGAAAAATCACTGGACCGTGAGGAGAAAGGCATTCAAGAACTTGTGTTAACAATAATTATGAAATTGACTGAAAATGTTGTAACTATCCCAAACCATAAGTCCGATTTTGATTTAAATCTTGAGTTAGAAGTCACTCATAAAACACATTTTTCAATGCGATATGATGATATAGGTATATGGCCTAATATCTTATCTACCTCTGAATTTGATCATATTATAATGATTGGCCCAACAGCTATGAGAAACAATTTCAATTTTCCTAAAGACATATATAATCGTAGTTTTTCAAATGCCATGTGTTATAGGAAAATTAGGAATGGTGAAACAATTTTACGAAGGTGGTTAGTGTATTCTGAGAGTTTAAACGCAGTGTTTTGTTTCTGTTGTAAGCTTTTTGATCCATTGAGTAGAAGTAGTTTAGCCAAGAAGGGAATGAGTGATTGGAAGCATCTTAGTGAATGCTTAAAATCACATGAAAACTCACCTCAACATTTAAAAAGCCACAAAATTTGGTTTTGAAATGAATTTACGTCTTAACAGTTGTAATACTTTAGATGAAGATTTTCAGTTACTTATACAGAAGGAAAAAAAACATTGGAGAAGTGTGTTAGAGAGGTTAATAAATATAACCTTATATTTAGCACAAAACAATTAGCTTTTCGTGGATCTTCGGATAGATTATTTACACCACGATGGTCATTTTCTTGGTCTCGTGAAATTACTTGGTAAAATTGATTTAGTTGGGAGCGAGCACGTACAGTGGATAACAACATGTCATGCGCATTACTGTGGCAAAACTATTCAAAACAAATTGATCAATTTGCTTGGAAATTTTACCATGGAAAATATACTGGGAAGAGCTAGGAAAGCAAAATACTTGAGCAAAATAGAATACCAGACGTCAGTCACGTTGAACATCTTTCATTAACTATTAGATTTGTTGATATTGATGAAATTAAAATACAAGAACATTTTTTTTCTTTCCATCCACTCTCAAACGCAACAGGTGAAGGAATTTAAGAAACAATTACGCAAATGCTAAATGATTTTAAACTTGATTTAGGCAATTGCAGAGGACAGGGTTACGACAATGGTGCCAATATGAAAGGCAAAAATAAAGGTGTTCAGGCTAGAATTTTAAGTTGTTACCCACGAGCATTTATTATGCCTTCTGGATGCCACTCTTTAAATTTAGTAATTAGGGACAGTGTGGCAAGCTCAATTTTTTCTAAGAGGTTTTTTGGTGTAATACAAAGAATTTACGTATTGTTTTCAGCTTCGGTTAGTAGATGGGAATTGCTGAAGAAATACGTTAAATGCTTGACCCCTAAACCTTTGTGTAAAACCAGGTGGGAATGTAGAATTAAAGCTATTAAAAATGAAATTTTAGAATTGAGGAATGCCTTATCTGAATTGGCCAAAAACACATGCACTGAATCTATGGTTGCATCTGAAGCTGAATCTCTTATAGAAAAAATCCAAGATTTTAGTTTTTTGATTATACTTTGCATGTGGAATGACATTTTATTTAAAATCAATATGGTAAGCAAATCAATGCAGGGCACCAACATGGACATAAGCACTACAGCCATGCTTACGAAGAACTGTACTGAATTTTTAAAGAAATACAGAAACTCTGGTTATGACGAAGCTTTAAAATTGGCAAAACTATTAGCAGAAAGATTAAATGTAAAATGTGAGTTTAGAAATACCAGATTCAGAGAAGTAAATGATTTTAATGGCCAATTAGTACGGGAAAGCGAGGAAAAGAATTTTCAAAGCAATGTTTTTAATATAATATTAGACAACGCAATCATGTCCCTGACAGAAAGATTTCAACAAATGGAAGCGTTTCATGACACTTTTGTATAATATTTTTTAAAATGGGTATCATGATGATTTATTAAAAAGGTGCAAACAACTTGAAATCAAGCTTAGTGATCATAATGAATTCGATGTAAATGGTGAAGAGTTGTGCCAAGTAATTGAGGCATTGTTGCCTGTAAATGTACCCGACAATGGTTTGAGCTTTTTGAAGTTCATACATTCAAACCAAATGCAAGATATGTTAGCAAATATATGGGTAGCTTTGCAAGTTATGCTGACCATTCCTCTAACTGTGGCAAGTGGGGAAAGAAGTTTCAGCAAACTGAAGTTAATTAAAACATACCTGCGACCATCTATGTCGCAGACAAGGTTGAATTCTCTAGCGATTTTATCGATCAAAAATGACACATTGGATTTTTCAGAAATAATTAATAATTTTGTTGATTTGAAATTTAGAAAGAAGATACATTAATAAAAATATTTTTGGCATCAACTGATCAAAATATGAATTAACTGAACCAAATGTTTCAATTGTATTTAATGTTAATGTAATGTGTGATTTATTGTTTGATATTAATAAATGTATCTTTATGTGATATCTTTTGGCACTGTATGTTTCATAGATACTTATCTATATGATAATTTATATATTTTGTTTTGTGATCATCATAAAAATAATGTGAATATAATATTTCCTTTAATGTATTATATTGTTCTGTTACAGCTCAGTATATTGTTTCAATTTTGGAGCTTAAAAATAAATTCATAAAAAAATGCCTTATACATTTTCCTTAAAAAACACTTTTTGGACTCCCATTTGGACTTTTTTCCAGAAACTCTCGTGGCTGTGAGCAATGAACATGGAGAATGCTTTCATCAGGACATCTCTGCTATGGAAAACCGCTACCAGGGAAAATGGAGCCCAAAAATGTTGGCTGATAATATAAAGGGATGTTCCTCAAGCAAAGTTCCACATCAACCACATTTTAGCTTAGTAAACATATACTAAATTTTTTTACATATAATAAAAATACCTTATTTGAATGACATACATCTTTAGATTACTTAAAAACCCTGGGTGATAGAAAAAATTGGTAAACAGATTTCAAATCAGCACGAAAAATTCTATAAGAATCGCCATCTTCTTACCATGTAACAAAAAAGTTTTCTTTTGTTACCCAGTGTTATTACTCGAATGATTTGTCGGGGGGGAGGGGGGGAGGAAGGGGGAAGAGGTGGTCAGTGTGTGGTAGTGTTCTGGAATGTCAACCCAAATGTCGGGAGTTCGAATCCAGCCTCGGCCATGGATTGTTGTGATCAGTCCCGGATTTTCTGGTCATTTTCTGATGACAAGCTTTAAGTAGCTTATCAGGGGACAGGAAAAACTCCAAATAGCTAAAAAAAAGAATGTCCAAGCTATGTTCCTAACTCCGTTCCCGATATCTTTATTTAAAATAAGAGCGGAACGAATTTCCGGCGAGCGAAGCGTACAAATGTGGGTGCAAGGAGGGTGTGGCAGTTGTGGAGTGGGCAATCTCTGAAGTACTTACGTATTTTGCCTCATCAATTTCTCCCCCGAGAATAAACAAACATTAAAACAAACAACTTCTAAACATAAAAATCAGCTATCATTAGAAATAATACACAAAAATCCTAGTTAAGTGTGATTCTGATCACACCATTAAGGGTTTCGTAGGTAAAGTAGTTAGGAAATAACTTCAGTGAGTGGATGGGTAATTAAAAATAATGTGTTATCTGGATGGGTGAGCCACCCGCACAACACGCAACCAGTGATAGCTATTTTTTACAAATTTATTATTTTCTCAAAATATTTTGTATCAATTTAAATAAAATTTTAGACGATTCCTCACATTATAGTAGGGTGTCTTTATTACGTTTTTCAGCTTTATATCTCAAATAGTTTCTGAGATAGAAGGGGGGACAACTTGAATTTCCACTTTTTCCTTTCCTACGGCCGCCACTTTTAAAAAATTAAAAAAACTAAAACACAATTCATAACCAGAAGATTATGGCCTTTCATTTGATACCCAACATGTATCTTTTTTTATTTTTTAACCTCCCACCATTTTCAACAATTTTTCCTCAATTATTTATTTATAAACTTTTCCATATTTTTCGTGTCGTTGGGCCAGTAATATACTTATGCATGCCAAATTTAAAGTCCCTCCCTCCCTCAGTCCAGTTATGCAACACTGAAAAAATGACGGACCTAGATCTAACAGCTTCCGAGATATTCATTCCTCACCTACAACTGCCTCTAGCCTGCCCTGCTGTGTCAAAAGTTGGATTAAAAGCATGTGTTGGGCTACTTAAAAAAACCTGAAAAAATGACGGCCCTAGCTCAAAAGACTTCCTGGATATTCATTGCTCATAGTGTGATTGCACCTCTACCCACACTTTCGATTATATGGACAATGTACATAATTAACAATATTAGCTATTAATAATTCATAAACCATTCCTTACTGAATAATCCCATAAAAGCTACAATTTGTTCAAAAAAATTTGAGCGAATATTCATCAAGAAAGGATTATGAGCTATCACTCACTTGGAAACGAATATGAACGGTTATCCGTTGAGAAATGTTTGAGTGATTATTCACTGAAAAACGAATACGACTGATTATTCATTGAGAAACGAATACGAGTGATTATTGTTCCTGGAATCGAACCCAGGACTTCAATCTTCGCTAAATAAAATATAGCACGGAGGTGGGCACTGGCAGCACAAGTCTCATACCAATTTTCATGAAAATCGGTCCATTGGTGTAAAAGTTGTTAGTAGGGAACACACACACACATAAGACCCTTTCATAAGGCTATGTTTCCTTCGGAAACCAGCCTAATGAAATAAGTATTTGAATCGTTTGCAATATAGGAATGTTTTAAATGTTAAAATAAATTCCTTCATATTGCGACCCTAAACCTTCACTATTGCATTTACATGATTTACATTTTGTTGATGAATGTTTGTCTTTTGTTTTTCATCTCTCTCTCAAACATACCGTATTTACCTGAATCCAAGATGAGGTTTTTTTTTCCAAATTTCAGCTTGTGAAAATCGGGAGTAGTCTTAAATTCGAGTACAAAATTGTATACTATTAATACATCGTGGTCAATTGAACATGCATCAATTCGTCACGCTTCAATTCGTGGTGCGTTAATTCGTCACTCATCAATACATCGCATGACAAACTCATTACGCATTAATACATCACTAGACAAATTCGTCGCGTGACAATTTCGTTGCAAGACAAATTCGTGAACATTCCTGACAATGAACCTATACGTAAAATTGGAAATATGCAAGTCGAATCATCCATAAGTCAGGGACTGTCTGTAAATGTTTATGCAGAATGATGATGCACAATAAAACCCTAACTTGGCCATTAAGCCTTTTCTCATTTAAATGCTAACTTCACCTTCACATAACAAATGAGACTCTAGTGACCGAATACATGGTGGTATAATCACATAAAAATAAAAAAGTAATTTTATCTATGTTCATAAACACTGTACTTGTTTTATAGTATGATAATGATTACACCCGGAGTGAATGGATAAATGGGTCAATGGAGTAGGAAACCCACCCTTCTTATTCTGCCACCTTTGCACATCTTATTCATGACTTGGGGTGGTCCTGATTGCACCCCTTCACTTGTTCATACAACAAGTTCGAAAATTTTAATTTGTGATAGATTGGTAGACAAACTATAAATGCATTTTATCTAGTCTATAATAAAAATTCAATTTGATGCCCCCATATGAAGCTATGCCCTATGCATACGCCCCTGCTGCCCAGCCCTCACTATGGCACTGTATATACATATTTAACTTTTCCATTCCATTCAACATAAGGCAATAAATGAAAATTATATCATTAATTTCTATAGGTAACAAATATTTTCATTCAACTTTTGTTCACTTAAATATTTAATTACAACTATTTCTGGAATAAATTCATAGTTATCATAATTAAGCTGCAAGGATCAATGCCACAGAATTCAGCCACAATAAATAAACCTATGTCAAATATTAAAGTAAAAGTAATTACTGAAATAAATATAATGAACTTACAGTTAACACTAATAAACAGAAAATGCCTAAATATAGATAAAACTTACTATAAAAAGTACAGATACTATAAGATGCACATAAAGATTTAGTTACATAGCATTTTATTTACTGTTGCATTGTCAAAAAATTGAAATGGTTATTTTCTTTTGGTTACAAAAATGCAGAATACATAGGCAATGCAGAAAATGAATATTTTTAGAAGATCATAAGTCCATAGAATAGCCATTAAAAACTTCATAGAAATTAATTCGATAGTTAAAGCATTGTACAAGAGCATAAAAATAATTTTACTGAGTCTTTAACAAATTTGTTTCTTTTTTCACAAACCAATCTATGTTGAAATAACAATATATATATATATATATATATATATATATATATATATATATATATATATATATATATATATATATATATCAATAAAGAGCTTGAAAACAACATTTTTACACAATACTTGGGACAACAGTTTCATCTAAAACTGTTTATCTAAATATTTATTTTGATTTCAACCATATAAAAATCTTTCTTTACTATGTCTAGAATTAAATATGTATGTATTAAATATGGTATCAATTTCATTCTTTTGCCAAAGAAAGAAGTTTCTTTCTGTCATCATATCTGCAGGACATTAGACTAATGCCATCAGTACATTTCATTGAAATTTCAGCAGATGACTGCTCATCAAAATCGGACAAGCATATTTTATTACAGTGAATCTTTAAAAATTTATCATGTAACACTGCACCTATATTTATAAATATATCTTTCATAAGAATTTGAAAAAGAAAAAATTACCATGATCAGGCAAAGGCTTTGGTTCCACCTCAGGTCCGATGTATTGAAAAGCAGGTTTTTTGTTTGAGCGAATAAAAGATCCGCTAGGTAAAGTACTTCCAGTCAGCACATTAACTTTTTTAATGAGCTCCAAGGATGATAGAACATTGGCAATATCATAAAGACGACGAATTTTTGTCTTCACCTTATGACAGTCTTTTATTGCACCTGAAGCTCCAAGTAATATTTTACCAGCATTATCAAGAGTAATAACCTAAAAACAATTACAAGCATCATCATCACAACTGTTCAAGTTATGCACATATATGATTTCTAAAAATGTAGCAAAAAATAAGTACAGGTTACATCTGCCAAATGCTGGGGTTATATTCAAGCCAAAAACCAGGCACAGCGATTTTACACTGTGTGGTGTTTCTATATATTAAGTGCATTTTGTCAGTGTGTCAGCAAAAAAACAATGACACCACATCAAATGTGAGGGTCATGGGTCACCTCACCATGACAATCTACCATTACCTTTTGTCCATGAATGGTTATTGGACAACACTGATCCATGGCCTGTTAACTACATGATTGAAATTCCATTAAAAGTATTTATAGTCCCTATTTTGGTCACAAATATCACCAAAAACATTAAAATAAAAATACAAGTATCTAACAGTAGCAATTGTCATAAAACCTAATTTGAACAAAAAATTTTGATAGAAAATATTCATGTCGTGCAATTTAACCTTACTGCCATCTCTTGGCCATACAAGGAACTGGTATAACCTTAAAAGCATGAACGTCAGCCAGTTGAAGTGTTCTCCACCAGGAGGCTCTGGAGTATTTTGAAATAAATATCTAAAAAGTGAACTGACATGTATTTTTGATTTCCATTGCATTACATTAATATATCAAAAAACATTAAATTAGAAAAGTACGAATATCTAATAGTAGCATTTGTTGCAAAACATTATTTGAACAGAAAATTTTGTTAGAAAATATTTGTCGCACATTTTTCTCTTACTGCCATCTCTCTGCCGTATAAGGAAATGATATCATTACCATACCAGGAGGTTGTAACCACATATTTTATTGATGCTGCAAGCAATGCTGCAACATGCAGCCAGTTAATATAATGGTAAAAATGGAATTAATTCCAGGTTCCTGATCATTACATCCAAAAATCATGCAAATAGTGATACTTCTGCTTTAAAATCTTAAATGAAATGTCAATGAGATTTATTATTTATTTATTTAATAAAGTCCAAAAACAGCACAAGGCCTATTACAATGGACACAAATAATATAACATAAAATAACAAACCAAGTCATAGATAAAAATACAGCAACTTTGTTTTAGAAAAGCGAAGTGAAGGTTTTTCCATTACTGAAGAAATGATAAGGATGAAGGCATTGGAATTGGCGAGGGAATGTAAAATTCCACACACTGATTTCAAAGCAAGCATCGCCTGGAGTCGAGGGATGATGCATAGAAAAGGCCTTTCTCTATGATGCCCCACTTCCCTGGCTCAATGTCTGCCTAGTGATTACAGTGATTTCATAAGCTTACAGAAAAAACAACTATCTGCTAGGCCAGATGGGGAATGCAGATCAAACCCCGGTATGTTTTGATATGGTGTCAAATGTCACCATCAACGAAAAAGGAGCTAAATCGGTGTTAAAATCTACCGGAAATGAGAAATCAAGGATAACTGTTATGCTTGCAGTCATGGCCAATGGGCAAAAACTGACACCATATGTAAATTGAAATTGTAAAAGGATGCCAAAGGAAAAGTTACCGTCAGGTGTAATTTTTCGCATGCAGAAAGAGGTTGATGAACGACGAACTTATGCTGAAGGTTTAGAGTTGCGTTATATTCAAGGTTTAGTTTTTTCTTGAAAAACTTTCGCATTATATTCAAGGTTGCCTTATATTCAGGACAATATGGTACACAGTCACTATAATCCACCTTTAGAAGGAAATTAGTATGCCGTTGAAGGTCTTTAAAAGTTTTTAGCATGTGGATTTTGTAACCTCTTTATAAACACCAGGCACTGTGAAGTTTGTTCGAAGGCTTTCATGGTGCTGCTGACTTCAAGGTCCATATTTCCGGGTGGTAACCACATTGGTCAATTTGTCAACTGATGACAGTTTCTTTCGCCTGAAGACGCCAACATGTAGGTCGGTGAAACTGTTGTCAGTATACAAATTGACCAACGTGTTGACCACCCAGAAATATGAAGCCTTCAAACCAGGCATTGTGTTTATTTTTTAAAACTAAAACTGTCTCGCTTTTGAGCCACAATGGGAATTTTATTGAGTCATTCACAATTACCGAGACCCAGAGGTAAAAGAGTGCATCATCAATGGAACCAAGCTCTAAGAGGAACCACTGGAGGCAGTTAATGGTGTCATTAACATGCCTCCATTCTGTTTTCTTGCAGATGGGGATAACTGGACGAGGGAAAGGAACAGGAGTAATCTGATAAGGGGAGAAGGAACACCCACTGAGTTTCAGCTTAAGGTCGAGGGAAGAGTGGTCAAAGGAAAATGTCCCTGCCAGGAGAAATAGAGTCTATGTCCACGGAAGAGACAACGTAATCCAACATTGCCAAATTTCTCGTATTGAACAAATTGTACTGCAGGAGCCCAAAACCTCTAATAAAATACCGGATAAAAAAATCGTCATTACTATTAAAACACAATCCATCATTCTGGGAAGACCAAGCAATGCTTAAATTAAAATTGCCAAACAATACTAAATCACCAATTGCATGAGTACATAAAATGGAATCAAAACAAGCCTCAAGAATCGAGATATTATTGGATGGGGGGCGATAAAAAATACCAATGAATAATTTCCTTCTATGCATTTTCGAAGAATTCAAAGAAGGAAATTTCAGACCACAAGCTCGGGGCACGTTTCAAAATCTCAACACCTTTTTTTTGCAGTCAATGAGGAATCAACCGCCAAAAGTACACCACCACTGCACTTACACTCACAATCTCGTCCGGATATTTTAATGAGTTTTTACTAGAGTTCAATGTCACCATTACCCTCTTAACCTGTTGAAGGGGGAGTTTTTTCACAAAAAAAAATTTTTGTTATAAGCATAAACAATGTTATAAATAAATTTTGAAGGACTAAATGCAAAATTTTTGGTACTTACATCAGTCAGTACACCTTCAGGCTGTGATATACAAGGAAGCAGGGGTATACACATAGAGCTGTGTCGCATTCGACACACATAAACCTTGTCATCTTCCTCTGCTGCTTCCTCTTCTTTGTGTTCTTGCACACATGACATGGTCTTTGAGTCTTGGATCCCTTTGCTTCTGTTTGCGGGACTGGCTTAGGAAAATGACGGGCTATGAGGCGAAGCGGTTTGTCTCTGGAAGATGGTCTGCCACCTTTTTGTCCATTCCTAGGCATGGCAAACTCTTAAAATAATTGCCTCAAAACTGCTGCCCTGAAGTCCAACATCTGAGGTTTTTCCCAGTCTTCACTTTATACATAACATATGCATTGAGCACACACAAATCAATCAAATAAAAAAAAGTCTTCTTGTACCATTTGATTGATTTTCTTATGCACTCAAGTGTACTAAGTCGCATGTCACTTTCATCTACTGATCCCATTTTTTTATTATAATCCAAAACACAGGCAGGTTTCTTTATTATCTCATGTGTTTTTGGATGTGTCTTTGTAGAATCCTCCGTCTTATGATTGTGAATTGAGGTGAGCATGCATACATCATGTTTATCATGTCACTTCACAACCATGAGGTATTTTGTGTTTCTTGTTGCCACCTCTCCCTTCTGCATTTTTGTTGGTAGATCCTTGGGCATTCCCTACCTATTTTGCTTCACAGTTCCGCAGGCACCAGTATGTCTCTTATGAAGATAGTCAAATAGAATGGGACTGCTGTACCAGTTATCGACATAAACATTATGGCCTTTGTTGAGGTTATTTTGAAGAAGTGTTGTTACGACTGACCCAGACATTCCCAATACTTCTGTAAGATTTATTTCCGTTTCTTTTCCCGTGTATATTATAAAATCTAAAATAAACCCAGTCTCTACATCGCACAGTACAAAAAATTTCAGCTCAAAGCGGTGCCTTTTGGAAGGAATGTACTGTCTGAAACTCAGCCTTCCTTTCCATAACATCAGACTTGCATCAATGCACAAATCCTTGAAAGGATACAGCATATTTCTAAATTTTTCCCTCAGAGTTTCTACTATTGGTTGGATTTTGAATAATCTGTCTCCACGAGGCTGATGTTCATTATTTGAAAAGTGGAGCATCTGTAGTAACAGTTTGAACCTATCTTGAGACATAATTTTTCTAAAGAATAGTATTTCAAGCATTGGATCTGTTGTCCAGTATTCATCCAGTCGGTTTTTCTTTGAGTGGCTACACAGCATAAATAAAGCAAGGAACACATACATCTCAGATACTGTCGTGTCTACCCACCTGTGTAGTTTACTCTTGCTACTAACCTCTGTAGCAGCTTTTACTTGGGAGAAAAAATTGTTCGTCTCAACTGCAATTCACTTTCGGTCACCTCATTACCAAAATTACCCCTTATTCCACAACCACAATCCTCATAGTCAAATACCTTTGGAGTAAACCTGTCTTCCTTCCATTGGAAATTATTATTTCATCTTTTGTAATGTGACTTTGACAATTTAGTTCCATTATCACGATCTTCTGATTCACTTCCAACGCTATTATCGCAAAAATATTTATCAAGATCCTCAAGTTCGGAATCATTAATAATATCACTATCATCCTCTGACTCTACAGACATCAATATTTCGCTGATCTCTGCATCATGAATCTTACTAACACCATAAGCAGCCATCATGGGTTTACACTGTAAGCCAAATGCTAGGTAGGACAATGGGGAAAACCCGCAAAAAAAATTTTCGTCGTGTTTACCTTGATAGAAAAAGTAGAAAACAACTGAAAGAAGATTGCAGCACAATACACGGTAGATTTTGGACTATAAAAGAAGTTCCTTTTTCCTATGTAAGGCGCTCAAGTCGAAATCGTACATGTACGATCGTACCCGTCAACAGGTTAACCATGTCTTGGTTAGGGCAATTAACTGAAAGTCTCTCAATTCATGAATGCACGAATCTCGAGTGTCGAGTTTGTTTTTAATGCTCTGAACGTTCTGGTAATAGAAACTAAGAGAACAACACTTTTGGGGACCAGGATTTAAATGTACATCGCCAGAAAGATGCACCATACATAGCAGGAAACAAAGACACTGCTGAAGTTGTCTGATGAAATCTGTTGAGTTTGCATCTCCTTTTTCACGTTTCTATAGATGTGCACTTAGGAAGTCATAGCATTATCAGTACTTTGCTTAGTTTCCACAACTCTTTGAAAGTCAGGATCTTTCTGCATAATCTTCTCTTCTAGAAATTCTGCTGCTTTTAGGATCTCTGATACAACCTTGCTTGTTAAATCAGGTTTCTACTGCTCCCCATCTTCTACTTCCCATGGTTCTTCATTAATACATTAATCAATACAGTCATTAATTCTTTCAAATCCACATTGAATAATTCCTCCCAATTAGCCTGAATGAGTGCTATAACCTCATTGCCTTGCATATCACAAAACCTCTCACCTCCAACAGCTTTTGCAAGTATAAAAAATTTTTCAACCTCCCTTTTAATGCTGAGGAATTCTTTCAAGTTGTTGACAGTTTCAGGACTTAACTTCTTTCAACAAGCAATCATGGTTGACTGCTTGACTTCAGCCCAGACCTTTCCAATAATTTCAATAGCTGTTGAAATTGTGAACTGGACCCAACAACTGCATACATTTTTATTTAAAAAATTAAAATCTTATCTTTCAGGCACTTCAACTTCAGGCACAAAGTAATGGTCTAACCAGTCATGAAATAGTGTGTTATCCATGCCTTTTTATCTGATCTATGATTTTATTGGAGACTGACTTAATTCATGACTTTTCAATGTATTTTAATCAACTTCCATGCATTAAGTACATTTTAGGAAGATAAACTTTGCTAATTGCTTTCAGACAATACTAACAAATATAACTGCCACATTCAAACAAAACTAAATAGGAAGATGTGATAAAGAATGCTTTGACAGCTCATCCAAAGAAGTTATTAGCCTATATAGGACTACTTATTACCATCGGAACATACGATATACTGGAAGCCACAGACTACTGACATAGTCCCGATAATCATAAAAAATCTGCATGGCATGTATGTACTATAAACAAAGGTTCGAGCAATGAAGAGATTTTGAATGGTTACAATGTCAGATAATTACTATTTACTATAGCAGCACTGAAAGAACTTGCTATCCGGCTTCAAGCAATTATTGAGACTAAAATGATTATAAATTTAATTTTACAAATTGAATAGTTAGACTATAGCTCCCTCCCTAAGGACTGCATAACCTTACAGAGATGGGAGGGTTTGTGTACTCTTATGAACTAAAGAGCTATGCTGGCAGGAGATAATTCTCCAGGTAGGACCATCCAAGCCGGAAAGGTCTGAGGGGAAGTGAGACTAAGAAGCAGTCTTGGGGGTTTTACATCCTCCTGTGCAAGGGCAGCAGCTTGCACAGTACCTCTGTGGGTGGCGATCATGTGGATCTGAACAGCTACAGATGGGTAATCACTCTGTGAAACTGCGATGAGGAAAGCAAAGGGAAACTACCTCATTATATTTCCCATGATAGGCTGAAAAGCTGAAAATACCTCTATGGATATCTCTGGGGTAAAATATTCCAGAGGTAAAATAGTCCCCCAATTGGATCTCAGGGTGGGGACTACCCTAGGGTATGCACAGAGGAAATGTAACATTAATAAGAAAGCAAGTAGTGAGGAATTAAGAATAGGCACATGGAATGTTAGGACTATGAATTCAGGGGATAAACTAGAGAACTTAAAAAGGGAAATGAGAAGGAATAATGTAGGTATAGTAGGTCTTTGTGAAGTTCGGTGGGAAGGAGAAGGCGAGATAAATTCAGACGAATTTAAGATTATTTACTCGGGAGGAGAGAAAAAGTAAAGGAGAGTGGGGATTATAATGAGAAAATAGATAGCTGAAAGTATTAGCAAGGTAGTGACAGTTAATGATAGATTAATAGCTGTTAAACTTCAGATGGAGCCAGTGGAAATGCTTATAATTCAAGTGTATATGCCAACAACTAATGCTGGCGACGACGAAGTAGATGAAATGTATGAACAGATAATGGAGATATTGGAGGAGGAGGGAAAAGGAAGGATCACCACCATAGTAATGGGAGACTAGAACAGTGTAGTCGGAGAGGGACAGGAAGATAACATAGTGAGAAAATATGGACTAGGGAAGAGAAATAAGAGAGGGGAGAAACTTGTGGAATTCTGCCATAGAAATAGATTGATTGAAACTAATACATGGTTTAAGCATCACCAGCGGAGACTTTACGCATGTAGGAGTCAAGGAGATCAGAGACGATACCAGATAGATTACATACTAGTCAATGAAAGATTTAGAAATAGCAATGAAAATGTGAAAACACTACCAGGGGCAGATATCGATTCCGACCACAACCTTTTGGTAGCAAATACACAATGTAGACTGAAGAGCATTAAGAGAAACATAAGAGTTAACAAGAAATGAAACTTAGAGGAACTCCTTAAAAACAAGGAGGCTATCATGACTGAGCTGGAGGAAAGGTTGGGGGAGAGAGCTGAAGAAAATAGGAAGAATGTAGATGAGGAGTGGAGATACATCCATAGCAACATTAAAGATGTAATGGAAAAGAAGGTAGGAAAGGTAACAGGTGAAAGAATCAAAAAACCCTGGATCACAGCAGCCATGCTGCAAAAAATGGAAGAGCGGAGAAAGTGGAAGAACATAAACACTGAAGAAGGCCAAAAAAGTACAAGGAGTTAAATAATGCTTTAAGAAGGGAAACAGATAAAACCAGAGAACAGTGGATAAATGAGAAATGCGAGGAGATTGTCGAGTGTGAAAGAATTTGTAGAACAGACCTCATGTATAGCAAAGCAAAGGAACTATTCAAGAAAAAGGCAAGAAAGATAGGACGTAAAGGAATCATGAAAAAAATGGTAAAAAGTCTAGGAGCCAGACAATGTAAAGAATGTCTGGAAAGAATACTAGACTAGAGATGCTATAGGATGTATGAGGATGATGATATAAAGAGCGCTAGAAGTCAATAAAGGTATGTATTTTTGTTTTGTAGATTGGGAGAAAGCTTTTGACCGAGTGAAATGGGATAAAATGCTGGGTATTTTAAACAAAATAGGAATAGATTGGAAAGATAAAAGACTATTAAAAAACCTTTACTTTGATCAAAAGATTAGAGTCAAGGTTGAAGGAGAAGAAACAGAAAGTACTTCAATGGGGAGGGGAGTGAGGCAGGGATGTCCTATTTCACCAGCGATATTTAATAATTATGCAGAAACAATAACCAAAGAAGCGTTGATGCAAGAGAAAGGATTTAAGATAGGAGGTGAAAGAATTACCATGATTAAATACGCAGATGATCAGGGCTTAATAGCGGAAGACAAGAAAGAGCTTCAGAGGATGACAGACAGACAGACTAGTGGAGGTTGGCCAACAATATGGAATGAAGATCAATGCTGAAAAAACAAAAGTCATGGTGGTTTCAAAGGAACATAAAGAATTAAATATAATGGTAAATGGCCAAAAATTGGAACAAGTAAGTAGTTTCAAATATCTTGGCAGTATTTTAGCGCAGGATGGAAGTAGTACACAGGACATCAGAAGTAGGATTGCAATGGCAAAAGCAGCATTTAACGAGAAGAAGGAGCTTCTCACAAGCAAAAAAATAAATTTAGAAACAAGGAAGAAATTAGCAAAATGCTACATATGGAGCATAGCTCTTTATGGTGCAGAGACGTGGACGGTAAGGAGAAAGGAGGAAAAATATTTAGAAAGTTTTGAGATAATAATAATAAATCGACTTTATTTAAGGGCGATATTTAGACCATCTGGTCCATTCTTACTTATAACCCTGTACATACTACGAACACAGACGACCATGCCCTCGGCGGGATTCGAACCCGCGACCTTGGTCTCCGTTATCAGATACTCAAACCACTCGTCTACCAAGGCCGAAGATGTGGGTATGGAGGAGAATGATGAAAGTGAAATGGACAGAGAGGAAGAGAAATGAAGTATTAGAAATGGTGGGAGAAGAAAGGATGCTAATAAAAACAATCAGGAAAAGAAAAGCAAATTGGATTGGGCACATATTGAGAAGACAGTGTTTACAAAGGACGATCTTAGAAGGAAAAATTAGTGGAAGAAGAGGAAGAGGGAGAAAAAGAATAGGAATATTAGAGAATATAAAGCAGGGATATAATACTTATAGAGGTATAAAAGAGGCTTCTAGGGAGAGAGAGAAATGGAGGCAGCAATTCAGTTAAAACCTGTCTTCGGACAGAAGCATGATGATGAGACTATAGCTGATTAAAAATCCAAATGGTGTAAATTAAAAATCTATTTGAAATTGCTATTAAAACCTTTACAAATATGTACTGTGCAATACAAGAATAAAAAATTTATATAATACATAATAAAAGAAAACATTGGATATCAGTGACATTTTATGCATCCCCAGCTTGAGAGACATTTCAGAAAACCATGCTAATGCAAATAATGTGCTGCACAAGGAGGGAATTACCTGTACTTTTGAATTACTAGTTGGTTCAGAAAAATAAATAAACTTAGTTTACTAAAACTGAGGACAATAAGTAAAAATGATACTGAGACTGACAAATTTCTATTTTAGATACTTTTCACATGCATTTCATATTTATGTCTACAAATAAAAATACTGAACTTTAAGTTCTTGAATAAAATGTTATGTTATTCATTCCAGATATAATAAAAGATTTCGAAAAACAAATGAAATACATGACACATGAAGTCATGCAGTAACACTAGCATGAAAAGATTATCAAACTCTTCAATCAAAACATATAGAAAAACATATTTAATAACTCAAATGATTTTAAATCTGCACTACCAACACAATTTATATGCAAGTTAGCATGTTCAACTCGCACATTAAAATTTAAAAGTGAATGAACTTTATGCAGGGATCCCTCATATTACGCGATTAATTGGTTCGGAGAAATCGCCGCATAAAGTGAATTGATAATTATAATTGGTAAAATAGGGATGCGTTCCCCACAATCTACTGCCATATACAATGTATGCATATAAAATTACTTTACTAATTCCTCCATTTTCACCGGTAATACAATTACATTGTATTCAGTTTTTATTTTGATTTTTTTGAAATGCACTATGGCGAAAATGCATAAAGTGAGATCACATATAACGAGGGATACCTGTAGTTCCTTATGCTTCATGTATGTTCAAAAGGATAAATTACTATTGTTTTTCATACAAAGCATATCATTCAGAAGCAAATCCACATAATAATTAATAACATGCACATTTTATCAATTAATAAAGGTACTTACATGTCATCCTTTAGGTTAGATTGAAAGACAAATGTACAACCATTAATTATTTATAAAAGAATGATAATATAACTAAAGACAGACAAGTTGACCATCATCCACAATTATACAATTTTATTAAATTGAACCCAAAAGTGTTGGTGGCAATTCTTTTCACCAATTTATGCTTAATCAATTGAGTAAAAAATCTACTGTAAAAAATAATTACATAGAATTTTTAATTACCATATTAGTAAAAAAGTATTTAAATTACTAAATGGTAAGCATTTGCTGGTATTGTATGAGAGAGAAGATATAGTGGATAATAAAAACAAATATATAATTGATTGTATGACTGTAATTAAAACCAAAAATAATAAATTTATAGTCATGGAAAAATCAGCTAAATGAGGCTTTGGATCAAGGTTGTTCACCTTACTAGCAACTACATAAATCTTTTCATTTTTCAACATGCTTAAGCAAAAAGAGGCTAATTTTGCTTTAGGAAAACAGAGTATTGTGATACTTGAGGTTTCAATGTTTATCTGCAAGAAAATTAAATGAAGTCCCTTGTAAAGAGATAGTGAGGAAAGGACAAAGAAAATGCTATTTTTTGTAAGTATAAAATAATAAATTCATCAAGAAACTGTAAAAAAAATGAAAGCAAATAATTTCCTTCATGAGTCTTAAAATAAGAAAATAAAAACAACTGAGGAAAATACACTTTCACTAAATAGAAAGAAATACCCAACTAATATATTATTCCAATAAATTGTTACCATAACAAATTTCAGAAGTGAAATAAAATATGGACATTGGAGATCTACTTTACCTGGGATTTCACAAGGAACAGCATTAGGAACTTCTGGCACATAATTCCAAGTGAACTGTCCTTATGATCTAAATCTGAATCATCATCAAGTTTTTGATCCTGCGTTTCTTCTATTTTGGCAGCTGGTAAGGATCCACTGGGCAAAGAAGCCCTTAATGCATTTGATAGAGCTTTTTGGGTTTGGATGTTGATCTGCACCGGATCCAATACATTCAAATCAGAGGTATCATAGTCTTTTATACAGTCTTTGTTGATCAATGAATTATCATCTGACATGGAAATGTCAATCTAAAAAAGCAAAAAAATAGAACTACTTCAAAAGTGTATTTTGAAAACTTGTTATAAGTTCAAGTCTGTGGCATAACTGTCGGTGTACAATGCATACAGGTCAACCTTATGCAGAGGGCACTTGGAGCACCAAATAATGGTGAAAAAAATAAGAGACAGACTTTCATTAATGTATGAAAAATGATAGGAAAGCCAACAATCCACAACAAATCCTTTCAGAAAACAATGCATTTGACAATGTCATATTAACATTGCTTACTCAAACCTACTTTCTCAGATCTCGTGCCTCCTTAGTAGAGAATAAAATTCCCTTCTTAAGCTTTCTTCAACTTATTCAGTGGTCATAGGAGACAAAATATTTGTGAAATGACATTCCCTAATGTTCTAAGCAATATAAATGGGATCTTCACCAAAATACATTAGTTGGGAGTCAGTAAAAATATGTTGCAGTAATAAGTGTGCTTTATTTACAAAAATGTGATATAAAATAAAAATTCATGGACCATTATGAACTTCATCTAAATTGTCTACCATAATAGCTGCATTTCTTCTCTGATAGCAAACACAAAATTTAGGAAAAGAAAAAATGTATTAGTGGCATAAAAAATTGTAGATTCACAGTAAGCATTGCCATACAGAGATGGTAGAATTTCGTACAAAAAGCAAGATATATTGCAAAGTTAAAGAGTAGTAGTAGTAATTGATTATTTAAGTGCATTGACAGCTATGGTCATTTTGCAGTCATCAACTGGCCATTTGTACACACAGAAGGGAGGAGGGAAACCTGGTGCCGGCATTATCCTACTCTTTACGATAAGCACCAAGAGGACCAATTGCTTAACATCCCATTCGAAGGATGGAATGCTAAATTTGCGCGACCTCCTCAAACCGCACAAACAGGGGACCGGGCAACCTCAGAAAAAATCCTACTTGACCAGGATTTGTGCCTACTGTCTTTTCAAGCAGCAAGCAAGTAGCAGCCAGCATCCTAACCACTGCACCACTGGCACCCCCAAGTTAAAGAGATATCAATGTAAAGACTGCACCCTTTTTCTGCCCTTTTACAGAACTATTAAGAAAAAATAAAATAAAAAGTTATAACACCATCACGTTCGCGAGGATTATGTTCCTAGAAAACATCTTGGACACCAAAACCAAGGGCAAAACTTTGGTTCTGTTCTTGGCTCACTAGACTAAACATATTATCAAAATTGTTCATTGCAAAAGAACATAGAAATAGCCCATAAACATTTAATCAAAAAAATTTCAACATAAAATTTTTTATTATATGTACTGAGAATAACTCATAAATTGGTGAAACTAATGCAGATGAAATGGTGCTAATGCATCTTAATGTGCAATGTTTGAGAAAAAAAATTCTCTAATTAGAAGTGTTTTCTAACTCACATAGAGTGAATTTAATGTGTTTGTGAACATTGGTTAAAATATGATGAGTTACGGGCTATTCATCTCCCTGGTTATATGTTGCAGACTCCTTTTCCAAATCTCTCCATAAAAATGGTGGTCTTGATATTTGTGCAGCAAAGTCTAACTTTTGAGAATGTTAACTCCCCATTTACTGATCTTATTGTTGAAACTGTATTTGAGTATTGTGTAATGTTAGAACTTGTAATTCATTATTTTACTTAATCTCAGTCTATCGCTCACCTCTGGGTAATTTTTATGATTTTCTGGATAAAATGAACTCTCTTCTTGACCGGATATTTAACTCATATCATAATCCAATTGGCATTATTACTAGTGACTTTAACTGCAATCTCCTTGCAATTTTCAATGACAAAAATTAATTCTTTAAGCTCCCGAGCACCTATAATATCTCAGTAACTAACCATACCCCCACCAGAATTACAGCCAATACTCAGACAGCTATTGACAATATTTTTACAAATTTACATCCACCTCTGGTTTAAACCGAAGTTATTGAGTCATATACATCAATCACTACCCTCTGTTAACTCTCTCATTCAAACCAAAAAATAAATCCATAAATTCCTACAACGTTACTTCTCCCATGCCCAATAATCTCTCATTTCTACATATGATTCAATCAGAAACTTGGAACGACACGTATAATGCTTGTAATTTTGAGGATAGCTTCCAAATATTTTATAATGTTTCTGTATTTCTATAATGTTGCCTATTTATTAACCTGCAAACCAATGGTCAAAAGTAATGTAAGATGTAAATGGATTACTAAGGAAATCGAGCAGATTTCTGTATTCCTGAAGGATCTTGCCAAGCAGAAAAAACAATCTAATGACCATTCCCTCCTGACTGAATACAAAACTTATAAAAGGCAATATCATAAATTACTAATCACAGCTGAACAAACATAATAATAAAGATTAATCGATGCTGAAAATAAGATTAAGGAAGCATGGCAAATAATTAACAACTCAAAAAATCATAACAAATTGCACTCTATTCAACAGATTGTAAATCCCTCAGGCCAGACTATTACTAATTCTTCACTTATAGCATCTACTTTCATTAATCATTTCACCTCCTAACCTAACTTTCCTCTTCGAAGTACACCTAACCTTAATCTCATGTTCCCTAACTCTCCAAACTCTTTCTTTTTACAACCTTGTTAGGAAACCAAACTTATTTCCATCATAAAAAAACCTTGCACCTAAGCACAGCACTGGCAGTGATGGTGTCCCAAGCTCCATTATAGTCCTGTGCTATGACATAATCAAATTTCCTCTCGTTTTTCTTGTTAACCAGTCTCTGCTGCATGGTATCTTCCTAACACCTCTAAAATCCTCCAAACTAATACCAATATACAAGAATAAATGCAGTGAACAAGATATTAATAATTACAGACCTATTGCAATTCAGAGTCAGTTTGACAAAATCATTGAAAAACTCTTTTATAAATGGCTCGTCCTACCTTGAATTGCACAATGTTCTCTCCTCCCCCCCCCCACCAACATGGGTTTATAAAAAATAAATCTACTATGTCTGCAATAAGCAAAGCAATAGACAATCTTAACATCCTTAGATGACAAAAAGGAAACCCTAGGGTTATTTTTTGATTTTTCTAAAGCTTTTGATAATGTGAATCACGAGCTGCTACTGAAAAAGTTATACAGATATGGTATTAGAGGTACATCTTACACTTGGATTAAATCTTACCTTGAATGTCAGTCTCAGACAGTCAACATTATCTCTAATGGTGTAAAATATGTTTCACTTTCCAAAACAACAAATATGGGTGTCCCACAAGGTTCTATTTTAGGTCCTGTATTATTCCCACTTTATATAAATGATCTACGAAACAAAGTCAATGAAATTCCTGGAGCTAGGCCAGTTCTCTATGCCAACGATTCAAATATATTTCTCTCTGCAGCCTCTCAACACACTTTAGTACATAAGAGCAATTTGGTGATTCAACAAATGTGTGACTGGTATAGAGACAATTACCTAAAAGTAAATATTGAAAAGACCCAAATCATTCATTTTTCTCTTAGAAAGGCAGTTAATAAGAATCTGTCAATTATGATTAACAATAATTTAATAAGTAATGTTGATAACACTAAATTCCAATTTATCGTGGCAAACACACATCCAGTCAATTTCTTGCAAACTTAGCTCTACTTGTTTCCTACTCATATACCTTAGGAGTATTTTAAGTAAGGAAGTATTGTTATACTTATAATATGGAGAATCACATACCCATTTGCAATACAACATTATCTTCTGGGGACCATATTCTTTAGCAGATAATGTATTTGAAATTCAAAAAAGTCATAAGGATCATTGATGGTAAACATCCTAGAGCCTCATCTCGTCCCATATTCCTTGCTCTATGCATTCTTCCACTTCCCAGCCTATACATTCTTTCCTTATTATGCTTCATTAACTCAAACATTGATCCCAGTAGATGAGTATCTCAACAACCCTTAATATCCCTTGGTTTTAACTCTGTTATGCCTCTGGTCATATAACCTCTGCTTATCCTGTGAATGTATGTGTAAAGCATAGAAAACTATTTTATAACTTTGCTAGTTATCTTTCTTTGTGATGTAATATTCTCATACCACTGTTTTGTAATACTGACTCGTCCAATATCAATGTAACTGATCCAAGGACTAATAAACATTATTATTATTATACCTTTTTAAAAAAATAGGCAGAAAATGCTTATTTCAGCATCAAATTCACAATTATTTCATATTTTTTTATTCTTATTTCAACAGTTTGGCAAGCCTAGTTTTACCTGGCCACAGTTTTCCCTATTCCCTAAAATAGAGTGACCAGACATTGCTGTTTTCTGGGATCTGTCCTGACTTTCAGGGTTCTGTCCCAGTATCCCAAAAATGTTTTCAGGATGTGTAATGGATTATGCACCAGTATTTTCACCTCTGCTGGTATGAAGTCATTTTGAAGATCAAGCTCAATCAACCATACACAAATCCATACAAGGAACTCGCATTTCAAGTGTTGGAAAAACCACTGTTGCACAGAAGTTCACCTAGTGCTGGTTCTAAGAAAATGAGAATGACAGCTTCCTTTCTCTGCTCCTGTTGTTACCTATACACAGCATTAATAGAGCAAACTATGAGAGAGCATACAACGACATCCTGCAGAGCACCCTCCTATGGGTAAAAAGGCATAATCCCACCTATCGAAAATATTCTTATGCCCGAGTGCACCAACCCCGGTTAGGAGTTAACCGCGGTAAAATTATTTCCTAACTGCGATTAAGCCTGTTTTAGTGTGCACCAATACTGGTTAGGGCTTAACGGATGTTTAACCATGATTAAGAATTAACCAGCCAAAATTAAGTGGTTTAGTTCCTTAACCGGCGTCAGTTTGAAAACAAACATGGAGTTCCGATGGGATAATTTTGAAGGCAAGCTTGTTGATCTAGATTTTATAGGTCAAAGAGTAAACCGCGATAAAATATTCATGGAAAGGGGCGATCCCTTTGAAGAGTTGATGGATAAGAAATTCCACTAAAGGTTTAGATTAATGAAAGCGACCGTAATTTCTGTTGGAAGGGATTTGTCACCACCTGGATATCCAACACAGAGAAATAAGCCTCTTTTGCCAATGGATAGACTTTTGACTGCACTGAGGTTTTACACCACAGGAGCTTTCCACATATTAATTTGAGATGCGGCCGGAATTAACCGTTCTACTGCTTTGCATATCATTGACGAAGTAACAGTTGCATTAGCAAGACTCACCGCACTTCGTCCATTTCCCCAATTCTATACTAGAACAAAGAACGTTATGGATGGGTTCCATGAAATTGCAAACTTTCCCGGTGTATTAGGTGCCATACTCTGCACACATGTATGAATAAGGTCACTGGGTCTACTTGACTGCCAGCAACATCTTTCCTAGTTTTTCTCTTTATGTTTTCGTAGCACGTCTTTAATTGATTACATGTTTTATTAGTGACACCTTCAAAACCATAAAAACTTATTCATTTTATTTTTGGTTTTATATGAATTATAATAGTTGAGTGGTTTAAGGTGAATATTGGAAAGGAAAATTATTTTACTGAATTACACACGCTTTGCCATACTATTGCTTTGGTTTTTTTAATTATTTCATTTACTCTACAGGTTTGTGAGTGTCGCACATTAATTATGACAGTATTTTCAAAACATGAAACCATTGGTCTAAGGACTATAAAACATAATAAAGATAAATAACTAAATAGTATGTAGTTGCAAATTTTATTTTAATGTGAGAATCCTGTGAATTTGATCTGAATGGAGTAACAGAATGCAATTGCTATTGATTAATGTTGTTAACTTGGACAATGAAGAATGCTATAAAAAATAAAGACTGCTATCAGGTCTGCCTTTTATGAAATTCATGATTGACATAGCTCATGTTTTCATCCTAAATTTCAACATTTTTAACTTTGCCTGAATTGTCACTTTATCATGTCCGGTTGCAGAGAAGGAACTCGGTTTACCTTAAATGTTCACTAAACTTAAACTGACGCAGAGGCATATCTTCAGTGTTACTTTTGACATATTAAAATATCTGTAACTCGGAAAGTATTTAACTGATGACAAAAATTTTCTGCATGGTCAAAAACCACTGAGCAATACTTCCTGTTAAATTTCATCAAAATCTGAGATGATGGGTTGGATGAATTGGCATGGAATGACCCTATACCAACTTTGATAACGTGAATACCGTAAGTTTAAGTAAGTTACTAGTAGTTTTAACAGATACTTTGTGGAGAAATGGCAACGGATATACAATACGACTATACATCCATTTAATTACCTAGAATTGAATTGAATTCTGTGCTTATTTGCACCCATGTCACCTCTTTCTCCTTCAATGTGTTCCTATCTGCTTTTTTGTTTTCTATCCCCTCTTTGTATTTTGTGACTAAATCCACAATTACTTCAACCTCATATGTGGAAAAATTTTGTGTCCTCTGCCTCTTCTTTTCATCTATATTCATCTTTAGTACAATATATTATTTCCCCGCCTCTAATTGTACCTTGACAAATGAATCACGATATTCAACGTGTGTGTTTTCGTTACCACTTTGTTCGGCAATAAACATGTGGCAACGGCGCTGAGTGTAGCAGTCAACGAGCAAACTGAGATTACAAAACCGTTGTTTAATGTTGGTGCACTCCAAGTTTGATTTAACCGCCGGTTAGTTTTAACCGCTGGTTAGTTTTAACCACGATCAGCTAACGTTTGATTTAACTGGGGTTGGTGCACTCAGGCATTAGAATCTTATTTGAACCCTGGTAAAATGATCGTTTTATGATCTGCAGAGCCATCTCAATCTCCTTTGATGTAGCACAAAGATACAATGCTCTTTAAGAGCCCTCTCTTCCCATTTAAAATGATCAAAAATTGATTAAGGCAGGAAGTAGTCTAAATAATGATTGAAAAAACCTTTGACTCCTCATATATATGACTGTAATAGGGAGGAAAAGAGATTGGGAGGGGGTAAAGGAGATAAGGGAGGGTGTAGGAGGATAGGGATGAAGTGTAAGCAGAGAGAGTAAATCGGAAGGAAACTAGAGGGAGAATAAGGAAGGATAAGGGAGGGTATTGGGAGGGAGATTGAGAATTGATAAGGAGTCTAGATTATATGCCTGCATACCCGCAGTTTACCCGAACCGACCCACGGGTACCCGCTTCGAAAGTTGCGGGTCGGGTATAGAGTGCTTCTATGTGGGTACGGGTCGGGTTCGGACACAAAAGGCACCGGTGCGGGTAAAGAGCAGGTACGAAAACTAGTTTTAATTCCAATTCAATTTGCCTTGACAATCTAGGCACAGGAACTTTTCACACGCCTTTTACTGCTAGTAAAGCCCACCCTCGCGGTCAGAAGTAGCGTTATATAGGGAGATACAAATTTGCAATTTATGCAGGTCGGCAGATCGCAGACTTTGTGTAGCATGTGTCAAGAAAAGCGTCTGACGAAAAAAGATTCCTTTTATTATATAAATAAATACAAAGTTGCAATAGACAAACTATGGTCGATTTCGTTTAGTAGAGGAGAATGTGGGAAGGGAGGTGAGAAAGAGTGAAGAGGGGAATTATGTAGTACAATGTAATTGCAACAGATTGGTTTGTGCAAGAACTCTCCCTTTTAACCAGTTGGTTTTGCTCATTCATACAAGTAACATCTATCTCTGTGAATTCGCTTTTGAAGAGACGTGTTTATATATAAGAGTGGCTATCAGCATTCTTTATATGTTATTTAACGTTCAAATATATACTATTTTTTCGTTAAATAATCGCATGTGAGTTGTATTATTTTATACTTTGTTTGCAAGAGAAAGGAACGACAGTTATTTTATAAAATTACATTGGTCAGTTATATGTGATCTCGGCTTTTGTGACAGAATATCAATATACCACATCCTTAAAGGGAACCAATACCAGCTGATTGAATGGTATGTAAAATTGTCAGTTATAAGTTAATGTATCTTTCAATTATAAATCTTAATTTTAATCGAAATATTACTTTTATCTGCGCTTCAGATTTGAACAATGAATACTAACCAGATAAGAAGGAAGCTTTTGAAGTTAGAGTACACTCTAAGAAGAAAAGAAAATACCAAATCCAAAATTTGGGAAAGGTTTTGTGAAATTTTAGATGAAAAGGGCGAACTGATTTTGAAGACAATCACTTGCAGTAGTTGTAAAAATGTTTACCATTATGATAATAGGAAGCTGGGAACATCAAGTTTATTGCGACATAAGTGTGAAAATAACCAAGAAGGTGTGCCTAAAATTACAAATTTTCTTGTGCCGAAAAAATGTGATTTACCAAAATTATCAGCTGAAAAGAAAAAAAAGTTTTAGATGTCTGTGTCGAACTTGTAGTTAGAGATTTGAGACCTTTTGAGATACTGTCAGGAGATGGGTTTAAAAATTTATTAGAAATAATAATGAAAATGAGTGCAAATGAAAAATGTTATTTTGACTTAGAAGATGCGCTACCACATCTAACAACTATTTCGAGAAATCTTAATTCAGTGGCTCAGAAAGCTTAAGAAGAGCTAATTCAAGAAATAAAATCCTACATAGGTACAATAGGGGTTGGGATCACATTGAACTTGTGGACAGATAACTACAAAAATGTCAGTTATTTATGGATCACATTACACTATGTAAAGAATGCCATGTTATGCAATCGTGTTCTGTGCACTAAACATCTTGATCCTGATGAAAAGAAAATTGGCGAGTATATAAGGAATGAATTGTTGCTAATTTTAAAACAATACGGTGTCTATTGTAACTTGAAGAATTTTACTTTTGTCAGTGACCGTGGAGCAAATATTAAAGCTGCTTTGAAAATTTTCAATAAAATCAATTGTGCTGCAAACTTAATAAATAATGTTGTAGATATTTCTATTTCTTCTAATGAAACATCATTTGCTTTAATTCAGAAGTGTAGAAAAATTGTGAAATACTTAAAAAAAAATCAGGATTACAAGGTGTGCTGAAATCTACTTTGAAAGGAGACGTCAAGACACGTTGGAATTCAATTCTTCGTATGATCTCTTCAATACTTGAAAATTGGGAGGTTATTTACAATATTTTAAATTTAAAAAAGATGAGTGATATGATTTGTGAGGTAGAAAAGAAAGATTTATTAGATTTAGTAGAACACCTCAATCCATTCCAGAAAGCATAGATTGAATTGGAAGGAGAAAAATATAATAACAATATTTTTGGTTTACTTGTGGCATTTGAAAATAAACGATCATTTAGAAATAGGTTCAACAGAATCTAACATCATGAAACTTTTAAAAACTTCAGGTAAAACTTATTATTTAGTAAATGTGGAAATTCAGCACATTCATAAAATTTCTGTTTTTCTTCACCCGCTTCTAAAGAGTTTGAAAATGTTAAAAACTGAAGAAAAGTATGAAATCTATGAGAAAGTTAAAGTATGTATTGATGAAATTAAAAAGGAGAAGGGGTATGAAATTGAATCCGTGACACCAAATCCGTGTACGCTTGTAGAGCACCCGATGAAAAGATATAAAATATGAGACACCTTAGTTCAATTTATGGATACAGACACAGTAAATGATCATATTTTCCCAGACGAATTGACTGCATATATCGACTTAAAACTATCTGACGACATAACTAATAATTTTGATTTGATGAAATGGTGGGATAAGCAAAAAAATTGTTTGCCAAATTTAAGTATTTTAGCGATTCGTATTTTTGCAATACCAGCGACCAGTACTCCATCAGAGAGGTGTTTTTCATTGGCAGGACATGTTATTAGTGAAAGAAGAAAGTTTAGGTCCCGCAAACGTGGATGATGTCCTATTTTTAAATAGTCATTTTAAATCTCAGGGTACTATTATTTAATGTTTCCTTTTTTCAATTAAATTATTTTGTAAAATCTGTAATTTTTGTAAAAATAAATTTTAGATACTTTAAGTACCTTCTTCGATCTTAAAAATTAATGTTATGTACAATTGCAATTCATTTTAATTTATACAAAATAAATGACTGACTCGGAAATAATATCTTTATTTTTTCACGATTTCTTGCCACGGATTTGTGTCTCCAGGACCAGACAGTTAAAAAAAGATGGGTCGGGTCAGACAAGTATACCTTCTGTGCAGGTGCAAGCCTGCGGGTATGGGTCGGGCGCGGGTTAATATTCTACGGGTACGGGTTAGTATTCTGCAGGTACGGGTTAGTAGTCTGCAGGTACGGGTCGGGTATGGGTGGAAAATATCATACCCGTGCAGGGCTCTAAACCCAACCCATATTTACATGTGAAAGATAGGGATACCTTCCACAGGCACTCCCCTCCAAGATGCTCTTCTTATGCTCCATAATGACTTCTTATGTGCTAAATACAAACAAAACATTTAACACTAAATTATACTCACCAATAAAAGGAAGCAGACGAGCACAAGTGGTGACTGTTGTGAGTGACATAATAGTGGTTTCAAGTGTTGGAGGTTTGTCTTGGCCCAATGCAAGTTCCGCAGGCAAGGAGACAAAACTTCTTAAACAGTATCACACGAAATCTCCGTCTCATTTCCACTCTTCAATACCCACTCCACTCTCATTTCTTTTACTCTAGTACTAATATGCATAGCATAAGACAATGGTCTTTCATTTGTATTGCACTGGCCTCGTAACCGCATAAGAGCGAATCAAAGATGTATAAAAAGAAATTCTGATAGCAATGTTTGTCGCATAATAGCAAATTCACATAAAGCGAACCTGCATAAAGAGAGGGAAACCTGTACTTAGAATTAACGCCACATCACCTACAAACCACTCGTAGATGTACAACATATTTTATCCCTAATACTTTTTTTATGAGCTCTGAGTTAAATTGTCTAAATTATATTACAAGCTGAGTTTCATGTTTCTACAACATGAGGGAGAAATTTCATTTCAGTGAAAAGAGAGTTGTATAATAAGGATGTTCCAAATTTAGAAGCAAACAATAAATTGCTAAATGATATAAGGTGGCTCTTCGGTTTAAATTACTGGACAATATCAAACATACACATCAAAAAAAGAAAAACTTTCTACAAACAAGGATTTAGCACAATGGGTCAAGTGAATAAAAAATAAGCAAATGATTATGCTTAAGATTTCCCTCACTTTTTAAGCAAATGCTTAATTTGGGGTGAATAAAAAAATAGCATTTGCTTTTGCTAGAAAGAATAAGCATTTGCTTATTTTTAGGAATTTTCTTAAGCATTTGCTTAAAATTGTGTGAATAAAACCGAGCTTTTGCTTAATGCATTAAGCATATGCTTAAACTTTTTTAAGTGAGGTAAAGGGCTTGCTAAAATATTTCTAAGTAGTCTATTTTCATGATAATTGATCCTAAATATAAAAATTTATGGTGACACAAAAGGTTAAAAAATACGAGAAAAGTTTCAACAACCAACGGTTATAAAAATTTATATAGTTTCTCTGAAGAAAATGTTAAGTACCTATATTTCAAATCTGTTACTCGGAGAATATCAAAAGAGAGGTGGCGGGGGTACTGTCTTCCAAACAGAAGATAGAAATATTTTTAAGGTACTTAAGTGATCTTGAATTTCAAATAGGAGTCGGGGAAGATCACCACATACAATGCACAACTGTATGTAAGATAGAAAAATTTGTGGCATCCAAAATCATTATAAAGGCAAATGACTGGATAAAATTACTATAACTAATTGAATAAAGATACACCCATGATTTGTGATATTATCAAATTCAGTTATAAAAGAAATAGTTTTAAAAAATTAAAAAATATTACCCAATATATTTATGTTTTTAGTTTGAAATTCAACTATGTAGAACTTTAAATGTAAACAAAAACAAGTGAAGGAAGAGTTGCAAAGAGCTTTCTTCCGTAAAATTTAAGCATTTGCTTAAAACTGAGTAGCAAATGCTTATAAGCAAAAGCAAACTTTTATTCACTTAATATGAAGCAAATGCTTTTGCTTTTACTATTTGCTTAATTTTTATTCACTCGACCCATTATGTAGTTTATATTTTACCAAAATTTAAGCACAGATATTCAAAGTCATGGATGTTGAAACAGTAAATAGCGAGGGCTTACAATACTTATTTCAAATATTATAAGAAAGACAGAGAGACCTGTATGACTCACAAGGGAAGAATCCTGAATTCAAATCACATTCATTTGTCAGTTAGTTGTTTTGGAAAGTGACTATGAAATGATTCCATACAATGGTGCATTTGTAACTCATTAGTGGTTCTTTTGTAGTGTGTTTAGTATTTTGTTTGGTGGAATGCTACATTTTATATTTCCTGGATTATTCACTAAGTATTTCGGCTTTAATGAAATCATACATTCTGCATGTGTGTACCGAGAGATATTATTTAGTTTCTGTTTAAACAAAATGAAACATGTAGCGTAAGAATCTCATGAGAATGTCATATCCTTCAGATTGTCTGACAATGAGATGAACATTTTTTGTGAGTTTATTTGATACACTGAGTCTTTCTGCGAATAATAGTATAAACACTTAAAAGTTATTATTTTTATGCTTTCACATTCATACTTTTTCTTCGTTTTTAGGACTGCTTTATGTACCCAATAATTAGGGCCTCATAAAGCATATTATTATTTCATAAATGGTAACAAAATTATAAATATAAGTAAATATTTGTAGAGTGAACTGGTTTGTTTCTGACTCATGGGTGATGTTTTCTGAAATTTTGCTTCAGCATAAAAATACTTTTTCCCAGATAATGGATGGGGAAATGTAAATTGTGAGGAGAGATACATAATTTCACAGCCATCATTGCATTCATCACCCATAAACACAAGCTTATCAATGTATACAAGTGTCATTAAGCACCAAAACCTTGCGATAAATATTGTGACATTATTTTTTGGAGTTGATACTGTTGAGTGAATGATATTTAATTATCATTTTTCAAAGCATTGGAGACCTACTTTATGAATCTGCATTCAGGTCCATAGAGAGTAGACTACTAAAAATAAGATGCAGGGCATACAGTGAAAGATAAATTTGAAATTATAGAGAAAAAAAGTTCCAACTTCTCTTTATAGAAAAGATAATGGTGGCATTGGAGCCAAAAAATGAGCTTAAATTGCTACAAGGACAGTAATGTACAATACAGAACAGACAAGCCATAGATGGGTAATTGCTTAAATTCACATTTTTTCATAAAAACTTACACAGCCACATTTTTCTAATTTTAAAGCAGTTCTTCCACTAGTGTATAAAAAAATACATGCTATTACAAACGAATTGATTATCAATTACTTACATTTTGAAAGAATCCTAATCTCAAAGCCAGCCATTTCAGCTGGGATAATGTACCCTCCAAATGCTGTGTGCCATGCCACTGATAATGATTTTTACAAACCTAAAATCATAAAAAAGTTAATATTCAAAATCAATAATAATAATAATAATACGATTCAAAACTACTATCCTAAATTCTAAAAAATTGACATGAAATTGATGGTGGTTTACAACATACCTTAGATGCCATTTGCAGACATTCCAAGATAATCAGTATATCATATATTCTTCTTCTATCTGTGCCAATAAATTGCGTTGCTTTATCTAGCGATATTTCCATGGAATTTCCTGGTCTTAACTTTAATGGGTAAAGCTTAAGAAACCTAATACACGAAAAACCAACAGATACAAACATATTTTAAAGTAATTCTCAACATTGGTTTAAATACGAATATTTGCAAATATAACATCACCAATACTCACCTATCACAAAAGATACTCAAAGATTTCTCTTTTCTTGATTTACTAATTTCATTTGGTTCCCTGGACAAAGTATCGTTTAAAATCTGATTTTCATCGCCACACTCTAAGATTACTTCTTGATTCGTATCATATTGCATTCCACTCGCAACTTTTGTTAATAGCTCTAAATTAGTAAGATGAGATGATTTGGGCGGGTCATAAGTCAATGTTGTTGGTTCCGTAGAATTTTCTCGTTTAGGCAAACTACGCCAATTAGAAGACGATATAAATCCCTTATTCGAATTTCGTACATTTTCGTTATTCGTAGGGCAGTTAAGTTCGCTAAGAACATGTCTGAAAGTTTTTCTGATTTCCATGTTGGTTTGTTTATGCTATAAAATCTAAGATATTCAATATAAATTCAAATTAGAGTATCTAAAACATCGCCGTAATACTTACACATAAGTTAATTCCATTAAAACTTACCATATAAGCTACCTGATAATCATTATTGCCTTCCGAATCGGTTGATGACTAGACTACAATTTTACCCGCCTATTTACAGCAAAGAGTCAAGGAACGACCGCGCATTTACATATTTGGCGCTCTAATTGGTTCTATCTTGTTTGTGTTGGGTGTTGGGTCAGTTTTCAAGAATTCCGTTAAGAGGACGCCGTGATTGAAGTAATCATTTTGAAATGAATTTTCTGGTTAAAATGAATCTCTCGGTATAAACAAAGAAAATACACCGAATTTAACTATTAGGCAAGTGAAATGTATATGACAAATACACCTATCAAATCACCTATTGCTCAAAGTGATGTATGACCTGAACGGTAAATACCAGATATTTATCTAAAATATTTGGGTTCTCATGAATGCGCTTGAACACGAATGATTTGTTGCAAATCCATTTTATTGCTTATTTAAATATTAGCTCAATTAAAAGTTCGATCATTTTTATGGTTCATTTTCTGGGATAAGTATGGTAACGTATAATAAATACTTATATTTTCACTGATTCATCTAGGATGAAGATCTTAAACTAGAAATTGATTCCTGATGATAACTTATGAAGAAAACAGGAAACGACAAAAAATTGCACTGAAATTTTCCCATTATATCGCAATACTCAACTCCCACTTTTATCACGCAAAAGTTTCTTCGGTTTCTTTTGTTACCTAATTCATATCTTAATTAAATACTTAAATCCTACGATTATCAATCCTCTGTATTGTTCTCTCAGTATATTTTAAACTTGGAGTGCCAAGCGCTACGTATATTTTTACCATTCTTCATATCCCGTTTCCATGGAAACCATAAGGCAAAGTGATCAACAGTCTTTTTTCAGCTATATGGCTAACAATAAGAAACCATTTTGAAATTGTTTCCTCATCGTTATCAGGATTTATAATATGGATAACATGAAAGACAAGAGTATACACTTTACCACCCAAAAGCTTACAGAAGAGGTACAAAAGATGTCAATTTACAAAAACTTGTACAATGATGTTCAGGTAAATGAAACGAAAATCCTCAAAAATGACACTTGTTACTTATACAATGCTGACGTCAGCGTTGCAGTATAGCGACAGAAACCGTTAATTTAATTATTATAAAATATTCTTGCAATCCAGTATGATGAACCTCGTGTGGCTTAAGGACATGAGTTAAATTAATGAATTGTTTGTCTACTATTAAAATTTAATTTAAAAGCATATGAGCGCTTTATAATCTATGTACGATGTCCACAACAATACCTAATAGTCACTAAATCAACAGCTATTATATAAACAAATGTTTCTTTGCTAATACTGTAATACACCTTGATATGTTAGTATAGCTGTGATTCAAATATATTCTGTGGTTGCTGCTATTACATCAATTATTTTAACTATTGTGTACTAAAAACATCTCAAATTTGTCATATTTTGCTATTTTAGAAGAAAGATTTCTCAATCATCCTTTTTTCTATTATTAGAAATTGGTATCATCCACTTCTGTTACAAAACATGAATTTAAGCAAACTTTATTAAACTCAATCAAGACATCTGGAGTGGAAACAGAACTGAGAAATACTGTTTTTCATTGGGTAAGGTCGCACCATAATTTCAGTATGAGTGGTTACCCCTCTAAAGAACCTATTGGATATCTACGAAAAGCTCAGGTAACTTCTTAAAAGGGTTACCCATTGCAGATAACATTATTATTACTATCTATATTAAACTATTGATTTTCTTAAACTTAAGATACTTATTACCTTCATTCATTACTATTATTTTCTGAATTAAAAGATCACAACTTTCCATAATTTTTAATAACATTTAATGTTACAGATGCAGTGGGAAAAGAGAATTCACAAGTCTTTAAATTCAATGTGTAATGAAGTATCTCAAGCATTATCAAGATTTAGAATTGCTTCTGATAGAGACGAGTTGGAAGATAAATGGACTGAGCTCAGTATTTATGATGTTGGTAAGATTCAATCCCAATATTTAGGTGAATTTCTTAACAGATTTTAAAAGGAAGTAAATGAATCCACATAATAAACAAAATTTATGGCATTTTAGTGATGGTTTGTGCAAAAATCTACTGAAAAATTATACTTTGTAAATCACATCATAATTAAAGAAAGATGCATTTTTGTCATCTGAAAACTTTTCAGTGATGAATTAATCAATTTCCATGTTTTGTTGGATTGTGCTGCTCGTTAGCTACTTTTAAGAAAATTACTTTAGTTCTAATATTTAAGAGCATTTCATGCTGACTAAAACTCTTTCATTTGAAGTTCATTTCCACTTTCTTTTCTTATAATCTCACCATAAGATTTGAGCCAATATAGACCAGTTTATGCTCCAAAGGATTTTTTGGAAGTATTGCTATGCTTGAGAAGTCCAAACTATCGAAGCATTGAGTAAGTTACTATGAAGATGTCCACCAGCTGAAATTATTTAGTTAACATTGAACTAACTGTATGGTTAGCATGTTCTTCTTATGCATTATGTTTTAGCTTTAATCATTGTTATTAATACACCACCATTATAAAATTATTCTAGTGTTTGCAAAATCTTTCTTTCGATATTGAATTTAATACTGATGAGCCAATGACTTCATTCCAGTGGGGAAGGCAGCTGGGATTTTAGCCAATTGCCTCTAAGAGTGAAAAATCTCTCTGAACTGGTATGCATATAAAATAGGCTTAAAAATATTCAGCCCTTTTCAGAGAGTAATTTTTGCATTGAATTATGATGTTATTCATTCTTTAGAAATCTTTGTATCAAGATATATCCAGGGGGGAAGCATTGTTAGGAGTCAATCCAGATATGCCATCATCAAACAGTAACTACCAAACATTATTGGATGAACGGATTGCTCTGGGAGAAGTAGGTATGCTTCAAAATACATACTAAACTTTCCATAAACTTAAATTTATGTTACTGTTTCTTATACTAACACAGTCCCAGTGTGGAACATGGATGCAATTCATATTTCGTTTAGAATAAATAAATTGGCTTCAATATTGGATTTAAAATTTTTAAAAGTAAAACAATTCCTAATATATTTTTAGTTATGAAAAATTTGATCCATTTGAGCTGCTATATTTAAAACTAATATGACTATTATTTATCAATCACTTTAAGGATATGTGAACCTTTCACAATGTGATTATTAATTTTAATACTATTAACACCCATAAATTCAATTCATAAGGCATTCATTATTATTCAGTTTTGTCATCAAATCATGCTCCTGTAGCCCAAGAGTATCTGAAAAGAGGTTGTCCTCAATGCCTAAGAGGAAAAATGTGGGCTCAAGTACTTGGCACAGAAGTGAAGCAACAGGTAAAAACCAATTAATTTTCAATGGATTTTAAAGAAAATAATCATGTTATATGGCTTGGGTACAGGACCCCAAAACCCCCAACCTCGAATGGACAGTACCTCGAATTGACACAATCATGAATGAACTGAATCAATGAATAGCAATATTATTTTTATATTATTTATCATTATGTTCATTGTTGTTGATATTTTCACAAATGGTATTATTTTTTAAATTTTATAAATTGAGAATACAGCATTAATATAAAGGAAATAGCTGGAATATTTAGGTAGCTTTAAAACTACATTCTCCACAATATGCAATATCACATAGATATTAACAAGTGAGATATTTTTTTTAAAATCATGCATATTATATTTCAATACATGGGGAAAAAGAAAAACTAAATATTTTAAAATATTGTTTATTATCGATAAAATAGCTAATTTGTCATTAATTACATCACAACGTAAAATATTTGGATGGTAGTCAATTTAACTTTCATCAGTAATTTATGTTGTGAGCAATACCACAAAGATATTGCTCCTGGTTATGCTTATCATATTCCAGAACAATTTTTTAAAATACGTTCTGCTGCAGAAATGTGCTTCTTTTGCCCTTTATTATGTATTCCCGCCTCCAATTGAGCTATCTTCAGCTCGGTCAGACATTGCTCCTTTTTCAGACACTCAATTAACTTCCAAATAATAGGGTGGCATGAGGCGATGAGTGATGAGAACTCCTGTGCCATCCCTCAATTCTGTTACTTGTCTTTGGGAAGTCTTGAAGAGTCACCTCATACTGATTCCAAAGCTTGAGTGGTTTTAGGAGACCGTACAAATTCAGCATTCTGTCCTTCAGAAGGGATGTTAAGCAGTTGGCCCCCTTGGTGCTTTTCGTAAAGAGTAGGCTAATGCCGGGACCGGATTTCCCTGTACTATAAAGGGGTTTGTTATTTACATTGTAATTAGGGATAATTAAGGAATAAAACAAAAAATAATAAATAAAGGGGAAAAAATGAATGGTATTTTAAAGGTGGAATCAAATCCCATCTTGACTCATGTTGAAATAGCAAAACTGTTTTATATGGCAGTATCTACAGTTAACGGAATTATGGCACAAAAAGAAATGTTAATTTCAAGATTAGATGATATTTCATATAGAATTAAAAGAAAAGGGACTGGAAAGTATGAAGATGTAGAGAGGAAATTATTGGTATGGTTTAAGCAGTCAACTGCAACAAACATACCAATTAATCAGGTGTGATTCCTCCATGGAAGCAAGGGAAGCATTGCCTCCAAATTAGAAATTAAAATAATAAAAGAGTAATAACAATAAAAATTACTCATTCACAAGCGCAATTTTAGAAGCACAACTTCAGTAAAACCATGTGACTGCCCGACATTTTAAAAATCTATCTTGACAGCTGGCGCCACACAATGGCCGAAAATAACATTACTAACATACTAGGAAGCAAGAATATTATTGCATACATGTCGATGAGCCATTCGCTGTAGTATGCGAGTGGAGACTAGGCATCTGGTCCAGTTATATTACAGTTGCAATAAGTCTCAATTCTGACATTTCATGTGAACCTTCATGCTTATAGAAGTGTTTGTGTTATAGTAGTGCATTTACAGATATTATTTCCAAACATTTTGGCTCAGATAGGAGAAATTTCGCTGTTTTTCTCAGCGTAATAAAGTACGGAGTGGAAACAATTTTAAAATTGCAAGCATGAGTGAACTGAGTGCCTCAAATGCTTCTGTTGTGCTTTCAAGTAGCTCCGGTGAGGTTTCAACGAAAAGTCTTTCGTCGAACAATTTTCAGGCAAAGAGTGAAATTATCCAAACAGGTAGGCTAAAACCTCACATAAATTTAAATATAAAAATTAAATCATGCACAAGACATTTTAACGTAAATTTTTATAACATTGTCTAATGGTTGACTGGATGTGAGAGCTAAGCAAAATTATTTTGTTGGCCGTGCTTACTTTTTTCAAATGAAAAGAATGTTTGGACTAAAATGGGATTTAAATAATCTTTATAAGGTAATAAAGAGACATTCGATAAGTAAAGAACATTTAGTCAATTTTTCAAGAAAAACATTTGGAAGAACTCGAATAGAACATGAATTAGATAAGCAGTTGAAAAGTACTCATCGCCAGCATAATGAAGCAGTAAAGAAAATTCGGGAAATGTTAAAAAGACATTGATATTGTTTGAACTTGGCTGTGACCAGTGCCTCAACTGAATGAAGTTTTTCATCTCTCAATCATATCAAAACATTTGTAAAGAATTCCACAAATCAAGAAAGACTTTAAATTATCAATTCTATCAATCGAAAAAGCCCTCATCAAAGAACTTTCACAAAAACCTGTGTTCTATGATGACATCATTGCAAAATTAGCAAAGAAGGAAAGAGGAATTTCTTTGCATTTAAAATAAGGTAAGATCTGATTTTCATAATTAATTGCTTCCATATCAAAAAATCTCAGGATTTGCCGCTGCAATTAATGATACTTTGCTGAGAGAAAAGGTGGCTAAGATTGCAAAGACACTTGGTGTGGATTTCATTCATCAAATTGATGGATTATAATAATAATAATTTATTTTCACCGTAGGCAAGTACATTGCATGGTTTTGTCACATTGATATAAAAATTAACACATTATCATCTAAGTATTCAATAACACTATAATAAGTTTTTCCCTAGGAGGAAATTTTTAACTGACTTTTTAATGATGTTATGTGGGATATTAATTTGTTTGTAGCTGGTAGTTTGTTAAATATAATAGTAGCTGCATGGTGAGGTCCATTTTGAGGAGTCAAGTGATATTTATTGAGATGAATGTTATCTTTGGTACGAGTGTGATAATGATGGTAGTTGAGATTTCTTGGGAAGAGGTGAGGATATTGCTTGACAAAATGGTGCAGTTAAGAATGGAAGGAAGAGTTAGTATTTGAAGAGACTAAAAAAGGGGCTTACCAGGGGTGCGATATGAGACTCGTAGCATTGCTTTGATGGCCTGTTTTTGTAAGGAGAAAGCTTTATTAGAGTGGGTTGCATTGCCCCAGAAAATGATGCCATAAGAAAGATGGGAGTGATTGAAAGATTTAGGAAGAAATCTGCATTGGTCTACAAAATAATCAGTGGAAAATCACGAGGTGTAAATATAATAGAAGTTGAGGAGTGGAAAACAACACAGCTATATCCTCTACATTAATCGTATAGACCATGTGATGTGTTTAATGCTGGTGAGCAAGGGCTAATTTATAGTCTCCTCTCCAGTAATACTAAAGCATTCAAAGGAGGAAATTGTCATGGTAAAATGAGCAAGGAAAGGATGGTATTGTTAGTAGGAGTTAATATGGATGGCTCAGAGAAACTGCCATAAATAGTCATAGGGAAATCAGAGAAACCATGCTGCTTAAAAAGCACAAAACCTTTCCATGCAACTACAGAAATAACAAGACAGCCTGGATGACTTGTGGTATTTTTGAAGAATTTCTCAGAGCCCTAAATGCAAAGATGAAAGATAACAACAGGAAGATTGTCTTGTTTGTTGACAATTGTCCCACTCATCTGAAGAACACTGAACACTTGTCTAATGTCCACATTGAGCTCTTCCCAGCAAGTTCAACACCAGTTGTGCAGCCTATGGATCAAGGTTTTGAAGACCAATTTTCAGAAACAGAGTTCATAGGCTGATTCAGCATCTTTGAATGAACACAGACACTCTAAAAAAATGGGATTTCAAACTTTCTGTGCTGGTTGCAATGCATTTTTTGCAGCATCTTGGGATATGGTTAGGTTATCAGTCATAGCCATTTGTTTTGAAAGCCTGGCTTTTATGATCATATTAAGGATAATATTGAGTGTGACATTGATTGTGATTTAGAAGAGGAAGAGGTCTGTGTGAGTGAATGGGATCTTCTACAGAAATATTTTAATTTTAGCGTAATATTAATGAACTATATTAATGTAGACAGCGATGTTATACCCTGTGCATTGCAAAGTATTGAAGACATTTGCAATGAAAACCAAAATGTGTCTGTGAACGAAGAAGAAGTAAGCGTGTGATATACCAATATACACTGAAGCAATCAACGCCTTATCCATATTTCAGAAATTCATTCAGTGTTTCTGACATTTAGCGCTGAAAAGCATTAGGGAAATAGATTCATTTTCTATAAAACTCTTGTCAAAGTATACTAAGTAATCCACTCTGGAATACTATTTGAAAAAATAATTTTAATCATTGACAGTGAAAATTTTAAATAAACGTTTTCTCGTAATTTTTCAGTTTTTAGTCTACCAGTTATTAACCATTACATGCCAAGTGATGCCATTTGGCATCCCAAAAGTTCTGTACCCATCTGCCGAGCATGTTCAAACCAACACATGCATACAAGGAATCATTCCAATGCTCTTAAAATGCATTCTCCAGACTTACATTAGTTCTTTTTACAATATTCTTCTACAATAATCTTGCTTCCTGGTAGTTTTTTAGGTGAATCTGATCATATTTTCATGTGACTTTTATTTTTAAATTTACCTTTCGACTCCAAGTCTTGCCATGGTAGCCCAATTTTTATGATTTGAAAAGCCCCTTGATTTTCAGGTCAAAAAAATTATTCGATAATTTGAGGTGAACCACCTTCTTGCTTCACATTTGTTACTTGGTATTCCACAGAGAGGGCTATTCTTCTTTTGACCATTACTGTATCCTCATTTATTTGCTCTTTATCCGTCAAGTATTAAGGTCTTTGGTATTGAAAATTCTTATAGTGACTGCTTGGGTCTCTTATTTTTCTTTCTTCTCTTTCTATGGTCTTTGGTGTACTGCACAGATGTTTGAATTTTCTTGTTCAAGCATCAGTCTGGATTTTTCCATTGGTGGAATCAGTCGAAGGTGTCTAAGTCCCCATAGTCTTTTCCTAAATCGTTTTTACAAAACTTCAGTTTTCATACTCATATTGCTTACACATCCTAATTTTTCCTTATATTTATCATAATTATTCTTTATATTTATCTTAATCATTACTTTTATTTTATTTATTTGTTAATACCCAAAAACAGCCATTTTTGGTCTTTTACATTGGAATATAACAACTAAATAAGCAACAACATAACAATAATAATAAATAAGACAAAATAATTTTTAAAAAGGTACAGCAGGACAGGCAGTAAGATACACTATAGTCTGAGGTTACGTTTGAGACAGGCGTTGAAGGTGTGGGATAAGGAGAACAGGCCAAGGGAGGGGTGGCTATGGAGTTCAGGGCTGAGGGAATTCAGTGGAATAAGGATTTCTGTGATACAGAAAGGTGGAATTTTGGTAGGTGAAGGGTAATGATGTTGCGGGTAGGGCAAGAGGGAACATGAAGGGAAAAACAGGGTGAGTTCATTGGAGCAATAATGGCCATTCATAATTATTGATTATAAAACATATAATAATTATATAATCTTTATTTTATTGTTACAGTTACCTTGTAAATTGCTGATTCTGGGAGATATTCACCATATGAGTAGTTAATTGCTAGATTTTTTGTACGTTAAAAAACAGCTAATAAGAACAATATAACCTTTTTATTTATTATTTAGAAAACAGATGAATATTTAACCAGAATTTTGTTTTAACATTATTCTATAAATTATAATAAATTCTTAAAAATAGTATTACTTGAAAAGCCATACTTCCTTTATTAAATTATAATTTGTATTTTGAATTACTTGAAGCAGCCCCTAATAGATCTGGTTTTGATAGTAAAAAGGCTTGGAAATCTTTACAAGAGTAATAAGGTTGGTAAAAACTTGAATTTCTGCCTGACATGATATACACTTAATTTGTTTTAAACTTTATACCACAATTCATTAATAACATTGAACACACATTTGCAAGCTGCTTTGGATACTGGAATTGAAAGCACAAATGTTACATTTTTTTAAAATTATCTGCCAACTCCATTTATGTTTGAATAAAAGTCAAAAACAATTTTGAATATTTCTTGATTAGTTTAAATTGTAATAGAAATTAGGCAACCCTTTAGTGGCATGTCAGAGGTAGTAATAATAATAATAATTTATTCATCCGGAGACCTGTACACAGATATAGGATTAGTCAGAAGCATCAAATAAGACAGTATTTTCCAAATAACCAACATGATCCTGTATAAAGAGTATATTTATATCATACATTAAGTATTGGAATCAAAGGAAATGATTCTACCAAAATCTCAACTTAATATAAAGTAAAAATACCAGTAAAGCTGAAAATTACTTAATTATGAAAATTTTGGCCTCCAAGACAAGTTTTACCAGATTCCAGGAGAGATGTAGGTGGATTAATTCCGGGAGACTCCCGGAATTCTGGGAGAAGTGGCAACCCTAGTGGTGCTGGATCACACAAATTGTGGTCATGGGTCGTCCAGTGACCCGTGGATCATAGGTTGTTGACCACTGGTCTAAGGAAGCATTAATAGGGTCTGTGAGTCATTGCAACACAGGAACCACTGTCATTTAATATTATTTGGTAGGAGGTCCCTGCAAATTATTCTTGCTTAGTGACCTGTGAGTGCTAGACACTAACCTCCATTTAAATATTTTAAACTAGCCTAATTGCCTAGGCTTTGCCCTGGATTTAGAGTTTAGAATTTTTCATGCACATATCACTTGGTAATATTTTTATCCAAACTCAAGGTACTGTCATGGTAAGTAACCAATATTCCCCTTTAATTGGTAGGAACAAATTAAATATAGACTCAAATTTGATACCTCCCTCCCTCCCAAGAAATCAAAGTTCTGACAACAAAGGTGCATATCATCAACGTCTCTTTAGTATGTATACCAAGTTTTAAGTCTCTACATGTCTTGGTTCAACATTGATATTGGTGGAGGATTCATCAAAATCGGGCAATTGGTTGCTGAGATATCTTCAAACAAAGTGCTTTTTGTGAAATTTGCCATAGTATAATCATATACTAATGTATTTGCTTAGAAATCATAAAATTATTTTGCCTTATATTGTGGTAGCCCTGCTTTTTAGATCCGTTCTAAACATGTTCATTACATTTTGCTGTTCTATACTCGCCCTGCAAACGAATATTCTTATTGAAATCGGTTCAGCCAATACCTTCGAAATTCATAGTTACAGAATAATTCCAACCTTGATATTGTGGAAGCCCTGTTTAGTCGACCCAGTTGAAATATACTATTTGGGTTATTAATTTATATGAAGATTATATATACCATAATGGGTTAAAATCCATGTGGACAGCTCTCTAGAAATACGTGTAAATGAAATATTATTTTACCTTTAATTGTGGTAGCCCTGCTCTTAAGCTCCACTTTGAAAATCTTGATTTCATTATGGTATTTTGTAAAAATCATATATATAAAATTTAGTTGACATCCATTGAGCCAATTCCTTCCAAATCCATAATTACTGAAAGAGTTTAATTTGTAATTGTGGCACCCCTGTTTAGTTGATCTGGTCCAAATATGCTATTATGGTTTTATATATAGATATATGTGTACATAATAAATATTATAATTTGGTTAATATTGATGCGGACAGTTCAACAGAAACACTTGTAAAGAAAATTTTTATTACTGTTATTGTGGCAACCCTGCTTTCTATATCTATCCTAAAAATTTTAATTTTGTTTTTTTTTATGTTGCACAACTCCATACAAAATTTCGTTGAAATCGGTTTGGCCAATTCCTTTCAAATTCATAATTACCGAAAAGTTAAACCCCTGTGCAGTCGATCTGGACCATATATGTCATTTTGGTCATGAATTTATGTGAAAATTCTATGTACCAAATTTGGTTGATTTCGGTTTGTCCAATTCCTTCCACAAGCATAATTACCAAAAAGATTTATTTTGCAATTGTGGCATCCCTGCTTAGTCGATCCGGTCCAAATATGTCATTTTGGTCATGTATTTATGTGAAGATTCTATGTACCTATCAAATTTGGTTGAAATTGGTTCAGCTCGTTCTTCCCTGATATACACGTACAGGTAGACGGATATCGCGGAAATTTGGACCGACCATTCCATGGGGACCCCTCGAAATCGTAAAATTTGGATCGGCCCTTACATTACTATCCTTGACCTCGTGGACCAAATTTGTCCATTTTAGGCTCGAAAATGTATCTCATCAAAACTTTGTTATTAGTGGATAATTCATCACAATCGGTCAAATGGTTGCTAAGACATCTTTAAAAAACCGACATTTGGACCAAAAATGGGGAACCTCAGGCCCTAGTTGGCCGATTTGAATTATTTTTGGCACTGCAATTCTCAGGATCAACCTGAAGCAGCTGCCAAATTTTGAAGCTCCTACGTTTATTTTCTGAAGAGTTATGACTGCCACAGACACACAGACAGCTTCTTTTATTATTATGATGACAGCATTCTTAAGGTAATGGTTTGAAGCAATAACAAATACTACATACAAGGGCAGTGCTCATACCAATTAACTTTGCCAATAGGCAAGAGATGAGCTACAAATATATTCCAGTGATTTCATTTTAGAGATCGTTACATGTATTTTTGTGAGTTGTGTAAATGACCCTTTTTGTCCCACTTGAAGTATTTTATGAACCTGTAACATTTAAGTGCTTGTAATCAGGGCCATCTTAAGGCATTTGGAGGTCATGGGTCTAACTTTTTTGAGGCCTCCCATTTGCAGAGCACGTCTTATTTATCAAATTTTTGCATTGATTGATTGATTTGAGATATGTCAAATCAGATGGAACTAGCTACTATTTTCATGTAAATATTTTTCTTCTAAAATCTCTTGCTTTTTATGTTAAATCCATGATAACCATATTCAAAGGATATTATTATTTAAGGCAAACTGGAAGGGTCACAGTGCTCACTATTCTTTTCACTGTGCCTCAAGAAAAAAGTTTGAAAAGTGCTGCTCTAGGATGATTAATATTGAAATTCATCTGTTTCTTGTCTTCACATTGATTGTAGTGTAATTCTACAATAGGTGGAATATAAGGGTTAAAATGATCATAAGTTTTTAAATCCATTAACAGTTCTAGTTTTGCTGTCCATAACAATAATGATTCATATTATTTTCTTCTCTATATATGCTGTAGTAAACAAAGCTGACATCATAAGTCTTGATTCTTGTAGTTCTATTCTTATGCTTATGCATTATTTGTAATGTCTTTCTGGACAAATAAACTTATTATAATCTCATAAACTGCTTCCTATAAAATTGCCCTTTCTATATCCCCCCTCCCTCCCTCCCATCCGCTTAAAGTAAAACATCTCAAGTTGAGCAAGGATGTTGCCCATTTTAAAAATATCCCAAATTTCAGAAATCTATGCTTTTCTTATAGGTTAGGTTTGGAAAACTTAGAATCATTCTTATGCAGCAAATAGATTGATGTTAAATTTTAATTCCAATGATTAAAAAAAAATAATAATAAAGTGGATGAAGTATTTTATGTGCTTGATCATCTCTTTTTCCAATTGTCTATGGTAGAATAACACAATTCATTACATTGTTTGAGGTGATAAAAATTTTGCCTGGAATGGCGGAGTTGGAAGGCAGAGAATTGGTTTGAATAGAAGAATGTCATAGCCAGAAGAGGTAGTTTTGGATTATATTTTTAAAATTTATAATTTTAAGGAGGAATTTTTTAATTCCAGATTTTTGATGTTATATTATACTTGTATTTTGATTATTAACCCTTAGAGTGCCAATGTCACCCTAGGAGACAAACAAAAATCTGATAAAATAGCCAGCATTGCTCGTAGTGACTCCTAGTTTTTCACTGCAAACTTGAATGTATGGCAGATTGATTGGGTATTTTGTATGTTCAATGGTCTGTATAGAGTTCAAGCTAAATTTTCGCAGACTAACAACTATTCTGATATCTCAAATGTAAATAACATCTTTTTGTCATTTGTCTTGGCACTCAAAGGGTTTATTTTAATTCACAATGATGCTATTCAATGGTTATATGCTAATTGAAATTGCTTTGATATGTAAATGTTATTTTATTATTTTCATTAAAACAATACTTTTGTTTTACAGCATCGAGAATACTTTGCCGAGTTGAAGCAGATGGTTTTACAGTATGATATGATGGTGGACAAACTTATTTTTAAGGTAAGTAGCATCAACTCCAAATTGATTGGAGTTTATACTTGCTTAACTTTTTGCGCAATTTCTTAATCATAAATTTTATGATATCTTGTACAACTTATATCAAATTTTTATTTTGCTTACTAGGATGTTCAGCTTACAGCTTCAAATGATGATCAATATTTTGTGTTTGAGGATGTCCTGTACCAGGTAATTTTATTTAAATTTTTGAAGTGATTCAGAGTCTGGGGTTACATGAGGTAAGATTTGAAAATCTCAAACTTCTGCAAAAATAAAAATTATAAAACACAGTAAAACTTCCTCGAACAGTGCGGATTTACTTTTATGTAGTAACTTAGCATGTGACAGGCTTCTCTGAATGCTGTGGCATGATTTGCTTATATGCAGTATGACATTGAATGGCCATATTTCAATACGTTTTTCGCTGTTTTCTTTATTTCATTTAACCCATAACTGGTCCAATGTAGGTCAGATTGCTGCACTATCTAGAAATGCTCAGATTATATTTGTTTTTCTATAATAGTTTTCCCTAGCCATCAGTACTTTCCTTGATTATGTGGACACAATTATGTACTTGCAATGATCAATATGCATTTAGATATTTAGCTAATGCAGTGATGGATCATTTTTATCTTTAAAAGAGCATTAGTGTAACAGATTCATATTGAAACTTGCACTTTAGATTTTTCAATATGTAATACTAATTTATATTCTTAAATAATGAATTTAAGTAATTTATATTGTAAATCACAATAAATACCAATGATAGTGTGAATGTTGAGAATTTCCTATGGATTTTGTTATCATCAAATTTGCTATACATTATCGAGACATTTACTTCCATTTTATCTAAAAAAATTTGATCATATGAGGCCTTGATTTGTCTGAAGATTTCATAAGAATATTTTTGAAATTAAGGAGGTGGGCAGACTTAAAGTATTGTCATATTATTTAATCTTAAATGTAACTACATATTTTACTGAATAAACATCATAGTACTATACAGCATTAATTTGCATACTTTATATAGTATTTGCAAGGAAATATAAACAAAATGATTATTTTATTTGGCAAACATTATTTTTAGAGTATATTTTTCCATCGTGGAACCTAACTCCATTTTTTCCCACAGATTTAATGATTCCTCCAATGTGGATTCCCGCAACACAATGTCCTTCTAGAATGTAACATCTATGTTTGGGGAAGTTTTTTTACTGTGCATGATTATTCAAAATGGTTTAGAGAAGTTTAAAAATCCAATCAAAGCAAGAATGAATTTAATGGTTGTGATGCAGAAAATATAACAAAACTCAAAGAGTTTCTTTCATGCACCACCACCTAGAGTGACCCTCAGGCTGCATTAACGACAAAATGGTGACTCAGAGATGTGTGGGTAAAAGTGGTTTAGGTAACTTAAAAAAGCACGCACTTAATCTGAAAGACCCTCCACATAAGCAATAACAAAACAATATTTTTACAACTTTAAGGTTTGAAATGAGAACCTCCATTTGTGAATCAACCAATAGATTACATAGGATATTATAGGAAAAGTAAATCCTCAGTAACTTTGCAGGAATTGGGAAATTGGGTATAGTAATAAAAAGATCTTGTTTTTCATAGGAGTTTGTTAACACCAACACACTTTTCTGGACAGTGTAACATGAAAGGTTGATGAGGATAGGTTATCCATTTACTTGTATCGAATGTACTAAAATAGCCTCACTCTTGTCCACTGATTATCCATCTGTTTAGTTAAAATCTAGTTTGTACTAACCAGTCTCCCATTTTCTTTATGCAAATAGGCACATTGAAACTATAACATCTAGGCAAAAATACAGAATTCAGCTCCAGTGTAGGACACATAGGTGCAGATTGGCAACGACCACTGCTATAATGCCCTAGTACCTCAACAACCCTAAGAGATGTTGAACTATGAACAGGATTATTTTTATTAAATGTTTCTTTCAACAGGACTAGCAGAAGTGTCCGGTATTGACCGAGTAAATCCAATGTACTTCATCTATGACAAACTCTTACATGATTTGTAAAGCATCGATTAGAAAATCCAAGATAGTGCAACATTTGCCACAAAAAAGCCAGAAAGAGCACATAATTACAACTTATGATTTTGGAGAAAGAAATTCAAGAAAGTGTCAAAAATTCCATTATGTATTTTTCTACATCGGTTGATACGAATATATTTTTTTGGTGAACAAAACAAGAAAAACATTTTATTTTCCCTGGGTCTTATAGGATCTGTGAGGTAGCAATTAAAGAATTTATTCATAGCTGAAAATTTGAGAATTCCCTAAGACTACTTCACATGCACATCTTATAAACAAAAGAAGATGTGCACCTGGATCCGAACTCTTACACTTTGAAGAAAAATCAATGCCTTGTTAACCTTCAGCTTGAATGGAATAACAAAATACATAATACCAAATTTTGGCAAATCTGGCAGTCATCGTGAACACCCAAGAATATAAGGGATGTTAAACTTGCCAACACATAGCGCATAACCCTATATTAATTGAATGAAGATGAAAAATTTAACTAACTTTTTTGTGAGAAACCTGCTGGGAATTTTGAGCCTTTGCATTACTTCTTGGGCCACAGGAGTCTCCATGCTAAGTTTTGGTGGAGATTGGTAAAATAGTGTGGGAAGAGATAGTGCACAGACAAACTGACCTGACCTCTCTTGGATGTGTGATATTGTCATGCGATAAACCCAGTAGCCATATCAAGTAATCAATTGCCACACCTTCAAATATGTTGCAGACTTTGTAGCTTTGTCAGTGTTAGTTGGCGTCGATACCATGTACCTAGAATGTGTATGGCAAGTGTGTTGAGAAATGAACTCTCTGGTGGAGTTGGCAAGATAACATAAAAGCAGGGATGTGACGATATGTAATGGCTAGCTAATAATAATATTTATTCTTCAATGATTTGTTTACAGATATAAGATTTGTCAAATTTTAACACACAATACATTAAAAATGCATGGCATAATTATTACATATGGTTATCAGAAAGAAACTCATTCACTGAGTATTACATTTTGCACAGAAGAAACTTTTTTAGTTTTAATTTAAAGGGGCCATTCCTTTTGGTCCCTTTCAGTTCTTCAGGTAATTTATTGTAAAGGTGTAGTCCCAATAAAATGTAAAACTTTCTTTTTGCTTTGGACAGCACATAAATAGAAATATGAACCGAAAAGAAAACAGTATCTTGCTTGTAAACACAAGAAGTTAGGAAAGGGAAAGAAAGGGAAGAGGAAGAAGGGTTCTTCAGCATGACTAAACTCCAGCCTTTCTGTTATTAACCGATCCATCTTGAGTTGAGTGGGTTGGGTCAGAAGGGAGCAGCATGGTTAGCTGGTAACTTCCCTGCTGGGTTCGAGGAGTGGAGAGACAAAAATACGATTTTTCTTTTATAGATATGTAAAGATAATTAACCTTTCATTAAATTTCTATTTTTAAATTAATATTTAGATATAATTTTTTCATGCAGGTCATATTATGCTTTTCAAGAGATACTGAGATTTTGGCAGTTTTTCACAACAGTTCTAGCAATCCTCTTCATGCAGTTCTCAAAGGAAAACCAGCCACTGTTGAAAATACAGTAATTTATCCACCAAGTGGGGTTATTCCTTTCCATGGTTTCACCATGTATGGTGAGTACCTTTTATAGCAATATATGATTAATAGTTTATCATTAATAGTACTTGATTAGTGTTTAAGAAAGAATTATTGAGCTCATAAGTAGTCCCTCGCCAACTGCAGGTTTGCCAACCACAGTTTTGAGTATATGCATTTAGTGAAATGAATGAAAGTTAAAAACTCCAGCCAAAAAACAAGTAGTAATAGCCCGATGCATTTCGCCCACTAAGTGGGCATCTTCAAAGGCGACGTTCCTTCGACAGCGACCAAAGTCGACTGTGCCGGAGTGGAGAGACCAAGGGTGGAGAAAGAACGAAAGGCAAAAGAAAGACAAAAAGCATGGGTGGAGTGAGAACAAAAGAAAAACGAAACAACAGAGGCGCATGTGTATTATCTCTGGTCAATAAGTCTGTAAAGTGTCTTGTTAAAGTCAGTGTCACTGTTCATCAATGTATCACGATTCTTATAAATGTGAAGGTTTTCTAGGGAATTTAAAGAGCTATTAGATGAGATTACGAGTTGTAAGTCCTTTAATTGAATGCTGTGGCCGGTTTCGAAAATATGATTAGCGACACTGGATTTCTCAAATCGGTTGTATTTATATATACAACTGATTTGAGGAATCCAGACACTTTACAGACTTATTGACCAGAGATAATACACATGCGCCTCTGTTGTTTCGTTTTTCTTTTGTTCTCACTCCACCTGTGCTTTTTGTCTTTCTTTTGCCTTTCGTTCTTTCTCCACCCTTGGTCTCTCCACTCCGGCACAGTCGACTTTGGTCGCTGTCGAAGGAACGTCGCCTTTGAAGATGCCCACTTAGTGGGCGAAATGCATCGGGCTATTACTACTTGTTTTTTGGCAGGAGTTTTTAACTTTCATTCAGTTTACGCCAAAAAGTTTTTTGAGCCATCTTTGAATATTTAGTGAAATGTTTACCATTTTACCAACTGCAGTATGATGTGTTGAGTATTTGTAGTTTCAGGCACATACTCATTATTATTTGCTGCATTGATATATTTTAACAGAAAAACATCTGTACTTACTATTTATGTTTAATTTTTTATTCATAACATATATATGTATTGCATTACGTTTTTCGTAATGGAATTTTTTTATGTAGTTGCGACGAATGGTGCAATGGCGAGCTTATAAAAACCAATACTAAGAGGAACGAACTTTATTTCCACAAGAACAAACTGAGAAGTGAGGTGAAAGGTACTTGAAGTTTATAAAGTTTACACAGTAGCAAAACGGATAGGAACCCTGGCCATGTATGTATCTCCTACAGGATATGTAATTTTCTCCTTTGCCAGCATTGCTTGAAAGTAATATATTGTGAGAGATCAGGAAGTTTAGGCTGCTACATAGTTACACAGTGATCCACTTCAATTTTTTTCATTTACCCAGGATGCATTTTGCCTCTTCACCTTCTCCAGCCCTTGCAAGCTTCTAGCATTGAAGCTGTTTATTAAGCCTTATTTGTAGTTTTTGCATTTTAGTTTTATTAATAAACGTATTATGAACAGTATAGATGTTCATTTTTCATCTTTGGCACTTTCTATACCAGTATCGACAACCTTTTTTAATCGTGGGTCACAGACATGGATAAGATTGCGAAGTGCCACACGATTTATTAAAAACATACTATCAATATATAGACAATTTAAGTACTTATGGTAGTTTTAATTTCCATTCTAAAGCCATCTTTTTCACCTTTTGATAATTATCTTCCTCCCTAAAGATTCAATGGTTAGGTAAGCTGATGGATTAATAAAATTCAAAATCGAAAATTTTTTGAAGGCTCCTCAAGTCACTTGAAATCGAGTCACAAGCCACAGGTTGCACACCACTGTTCTAGACCTCCTATACTAGGGTTAGAGTCCAGTCCAGGCACAGGCCGATCCTTTTGAATTCATTATGGGCCCAGGTCGGACTAGGCTTTAAAAATTGCTGGATATATCAGGTTTGTTATAAAAATGTTTGGGCTTTGATATTTTAATCAGTGTTTGAAATTTATGTATGCAATTTGCATAAGTTTTTCTTTATCTCATTCAGCATGGAGGAAGAGCCACACTAGTTCTCTATACTGAATGGGTTCAAGCAAAAAAGTGGCATGAGTTTTTTATTAAGTAAACGAACCCTGGGTTAGTGAAGAACAAGTCTGACTCATCCTCCATTCTGAATTTGTTAATGCATTTTTGCCATAACAATATTTGTGTATTTTGTATAGTAATTTATTTTGTTTGTGATCTTCCAAGGCATACAAACATGTGGATTAAAAAAAATCCTTTTCAATTCATTGAACAGCCCACAGATGTTGGTAGAAAATTTGGGATACTATAATTAAATTTTTCGAGCCTAAGGGCTTTAGACAGGTCATGGGCTGGGCCTACAATTTCTTTGACAACGTATGGGCTGGGTCCAAATTTGTATGGGCCAAGCCTAGAAAATCAGGCCTGTGCTGAGCTCTAACCAGGAGTCCCCAACTCGTAGCTAGCAAGCTACATGTGGCTTGCGCATCCATTATATGTGGCTCACAGAGTAATCTCTTGCAGATTTGCATGGAACAGGGACTATTCAATTCAATTCAATTATGACAAAAAATTAAAAACAATATAGTTTCAACAATAATTTGTATGGTTGATGTAATGTAATAAACAAGACTTGAGAATTTTTTAGCGAAAACCTATGCCATAACTATAACTATAACATTTTGTTTTGACGTCGAGTGTCATTTACTACATTGCATTTGTCAGCCGCCAGGCTGCAATCAAATCTTGAAATGCTGTTTGTGCATGTATGTTCAGTTAGCTAAAACTTATTTGCCATGTTCAGACATTCATTATATAAGCATTGTGTTAAAAAAATGGGTTTGTGGAGTAAAGGAGGACATCAGATATTCATGAATATAACATTTTGATGTGTAATTTTCTATGGCACTTATTATCGTCATAATTATCTGAATAACACATATTCTTGATTTTGCATTCTACATATCTTATTTTAAAATTTTATATTTTACAAGAATTGTATTGAATGGCTTTCAGCAATTAAGTTGTTTCTAAGCTTTATGTTCTACTTATTGCTTCAGGCAGTAAACATTTTTACAAAGCATTCGTATGAATGCATTCAACAGGTGGTAGTATTTATTTTGCAATTATTAGTGAAAATTTACCAAATACTGAGCATAGTATCTATTTACATTAGAACTCCGATTACTCGAAATAATTGGTACCAAGTTTTGTTTGGATAATCAAAAATTCAGATACAAGCAGTATATTGGTGTTATTGTACTTTGCCTTTCTCACTGATTTAACATCCAAACTCAACGATCTCAATCTTGAGCTTCAAGATAAAGGAAAAAGTGTCTCCCAATTGTTTGGACCTATAAATGTGTTCAAATCCAAATAAAAGAAGTCTTTATTCGTTTTTGTAGCTTAGAGAATAGGGCACAAGAAAATATAAAATCCTTATATAATAATTCTCAAATGTCCGTCTGTCTGTCACACCTTTGTTTGACACCTAGATCTGAAATTTGGTAGGATTATAGGTCATTGGGTACAACTGACAGGAAAACTGAAAATTCCAAAAATTTTAACTTTTAGGGAGTTGTTTTTGACCCCATTGTTCCATTTCAGTACCCCATAAGAAAAACATGGAAATCTGTGCAGGGCTTTATAAAATTGCAATTTTAACTGAGTAAAAATTGAAATAGAAACTCAGGACTAAAACACTTTTATAGCTTAAGAAATGTGGTTTATTATTTTTGAAGACTAAATTCAAATCCATACCAAATTGGCATAAAAATTTATTTTTAATTGGAAGGACATTATTAGCAATAAAAAATATCAACTACCATGGCAATGAGTCCAATGCTTTTAAATGGAAATAGGTAATCTGAATTGTTATAGCACCAATTTAATACTATTTAATAGAGAATTGATAAATTGCTTTATAAACTCATTGATTTCAACAATGATGTATACAAACGATGATGTCATAATTTTAATTCAATATATCGTAGTAAATAAAAAACACATCACTCCTTTTAATTAATATATCCTTATATAATAAATAATTTTTTGGCTTGTTAGCTTTCATAGCTCAGTGGTTAGTGTATTGTACAAATTACATAGTGATACTAGGTTCGATTCTCACTGGAGGCATTTTTTATTTAAAAGCATTTTATAAGCCAGTAGTAAATATAAATACAACAGAAAAGTATTTAATAAGCTTCCAAATTTTAGAATTTCATAGCAATGGGTAATTCTCTAGTTTGACAATAATATCTACTGTAAAGACCTACAAGATATCAAGACAAATTTTGAGATAGAGGGGTGGTTAGCGTGTCTAGCTCCCAATGCCAGGGTTGCTGGTTCAAATCCCGCTGAGGGCATGGACGTATGTGCTTGTTGTATATCTATTATAACACATGTAATTTGGAGAAATCTGTTTGTGTTAAATAAATTATTATGAAGTTCAGTTTGCCAAATTTCACATGTGAGTGGCAAATCCATTTATTGAAACAGACATTAGTGAAATTTCAACACAAATAGCAAATATAATAAACAAAACAACTGCTGGAGCAGAAATCAAAATTATTCCTCTGCAATCTGATTTACAATTGAAGGCAACATCATCACAAAAACATTTTTGCGCACTGTTTAGTTAAACTTTTAAGAATTATCTGTGATGAATGTTTTGTAATTATGTATTTGTTATATGTTTGTTATTTTTAATTTCATGCCTTTCTTATGTTCTATATGTGCCTTGCCTGATATTTTGGATTTCAAATGAGGCTCATGGTTGAAAAAAGGTTGGGAATGCCTGTCCTACATCATCCTTGGAAGTGGGTTCCCCTAACTCCTATTTCCTATAACCTCTGTTGTTGTCAACTGCAGTGTTTTCTGAGAATGTAACCCTCTGCGGTTGGCAAGGGACTACTGTACTTATTGAATTTGTGTCTCATTGCTTTCTTTTTTATCAAAAATAGCTGCTCCATTCTGCTACATGTATGATGACCCAGTTGCACTCTATTACACTTTCCGAGCCTTTTACACACGCTATTGGTTTCGCTTACATGAAGTCTCATCCCATGATCAAGGAATCCTCTGTCTGTGCCTCCTCTTTGAAAGGCTTCTTCAAAGGAATGAACCACATCTATGGTTCCATTTCCGGTTCATCAATATTCAACCGTAAGTTTTATACTTGGTATACAGACTTGTGACTCATTGTTAAATGATGCATAATACGCTATTGGATAAATTTTACCAAGTAAAAGTTATAGGAAATTAAATATTCTCAAACTTATTCCAAGTCTGGTTAATTTGAAATTATATTAAGTTATTAATTGATAATAGACAAGATTAATATCATTTTTGGTCATTGTTATCATCTGCTTGTAATAAGCTGGAGAATATTTTATTTCTGTTTCAGTAATTCTGACAAAAGCTAGGTTGTTCTGACATTTCTGATATTTTACCATTTTCAGCAATTAGTATTGACTTCAATGATGTTATGCTTTTGTATTCGCCATAGACATGAAAATTTGTGCCATCAATATACATACGTGAGATTTGGCTCAATGGCAGAATTTGAGCTGTCTGAAGGAATTACCTTTCTAATCAATAGCTGAATGATTAATCACAAAATTAATTAAAACTCTGATCCTGAAAATTGACAATTCTCAAAAACTTCTTCATTCTATTGAAAAAAGACGAACTTTGTATTTCCACAAAATTTTAATTTAAACACGACCGGTTTCACTACGATCGTAGCATCATCAGGCAATATGAGTAAATTCCACCGACTTGAGCCTGACCTCATTAATGATATTCTTCTTTCTCATTAAAATTCTTAAATATCTTTTTTGTTGATCCTGTGAATGCTTGGTGAAGTTGATTTAGTATTTATTAATGAAAGTTAATTTTTTCAGATTGTGCAAAACATCACAAATAACCTTTTTCTTTAAGGATTCAAGTTGTATTCAAGTGGCTAATGAGGGGGTTCAGTGGACACCTTCCGCCAGAGCAGTTGCTTTATCTATGGGACTTGGTTTTAGCTTACGACTCCCTTGAAGTCCTACCACTCTTGGCTGCAGCAATTCTAAGCTTTCGGAAGGATAGCTTGATGGTGGTTGACAGCTTGCAAAGTGTAGAAGTATGTTGGGACTTTTTGCTTCATTGACTTATTGTCTGAAATAGTACTTTCTATTTGACATTCATGCAATAACTCATCTTCACAGGCTGTTTTGGCGGATCTATCATCCCTTTCTGTTATGCCTGTCCTTCAGCTGACCCTGATGAAGGACAACATTTAGATGAATTGGATATTGGTGAGTCTATGAACTGATTTCTTTTGTTATTTTGAATACAATGCTTAGTGGTTTTGCCTTGCATACCATCTGGATAAATCCATAATTTTTATAAATTATATTTACTTAATAGTATCTGAATTGCTAGGAAGCATTGAAAATTTTTATGACTGATTTAGTTCGCAAGGATAATTTTGAGGGTTGATCGTCCATTTATTATCAAGAGTGTGTTTTGCTTTCACTTTTGAAAAATGTCATTCTTCCATAATAATGCCAAAGCTATGTAAGATGTCAACATTACAGAAGAATTGTAGTTAGGTATTTATCTTGACATAGCAAAAGATTGATAATTTAAAATCCAGATGTTATGTGACTAGCCATCCGTGCCAGCAGAATATGGCTTATCATATGCAAGTTAAAGAATATTTTTTACTGTTGAAATAGATAGTGATAATTGCATTCATATTTGGTTGTGATTGCTGTCTAAGGTTCTAGTCTGCCTTTGCAGGATATATGTTAGTATTGGAAACTATGAGAAAATCTAAGTTTTATTCCTGTCATGCTACATGCTCTATTTTGTTTGCAGTTCAAAAGTCGTTTAATGTTAGATATAGTTTTTCAGTATTTAATAATATTAAGCACAAAGTAGCTCAATCAGTTTTCTATTTAGTCATAAATATCTGATTCAGTGCTTTCCTTGAGCCAGGACTGCATTTGATGGTTTTTGAGGCTACCACCTCAGGTGACCTTTATGTAGGGGTGACATTATAGTACCATCACTTTTGATCTCTGTCTCTAAAACTGCATTTGTCTTGTTGCATGAGCTGGCAGATTTATGCTATGCATTCCTGCCTCAACCTCATAATGAATTTCTCAAGGGTGTTGTGCCAGTCAATTAGCACTCACTATGGTAAGAATTATACAACAGCAATTGCTTAATGATGAAATACTTGCTGGAGAAGAGCAAACATTGAACATCATTTTAAGCCGGTTACTAAAAGTTGCATGAAACTGCCATTTGTTCTGGATTGCCATAAGCTTCCTTGCAATGACCATTAACAAGACAAGATGTACTATTTACTATTTAAACCATTTATTTTATGGTCTTAATTTTTCCTATTGGGAATTTGGAGATATTGGAAACACCTTAACAGAAGTTTCATAGATAATCCACTTCTACATGCTGACATTCTGATTTTTTTTATTTCTAGCATTTATCATTTTGGTTCTTTAAATCTTCTCTGATACATATTCATCTCTGTTTGCTGACTTTTATTAACTCTCTTAAAATGTTGTAGGTTCATCATAAATACACAGGAACAATAGTTTTCAAAATATATCTTGTCTTCATGAAAATCCATATATAGTTAGTTGCAATGGATGCGTATCACATTTTATGGTGTTCTGCAGATTCCTTCCTTTCCTGTTTTTTGAGTGATTGATAAACAACATAGTAATTTGTTGAATTGTAGGAACAAGGTATCCATGAGTGACAAATTTTAATGAATACTACAGTGAATGAGAAGTTCTTCTCTGAATCTTTTTTCATACATTCACTTCCAACAGTACATTTTTGAATATTTACAATTTTAACATTGTGTTATCTGTTAACTAATACATTCATTTATTCTTCATGCACTCATCAAAAATTCCGTGCTCTCTCATATAAAATGAAATGATGATAAAGACATATGACTGCAAATAAAAGGTATATACAGAAGATAAATTGAGGAAATCTGCACTCCTTTAACATTAGTAGGTGTTTATGGCTAATTAAAATATTAGAGCATAGGAAAGTGAGCATCAATACAGATATGGATTTTTTGAAAATGATTAGGTCCAAATAAATTTTCAAAATGTTGATGCCATTATATATATTGATATATTTTTATTGATTTTTTTAAGTTCATAAAGTCAGATTCATCATTTTACCAACATCAAAAATAAAATTTTATTTTCGTAAGATGATCAGTGCTTTTAATTCCAAGCTTCGGTTTGTAATTAAACTTTAATTTTTGTCTGAAAATATGGAATAATTGTTGTTTTCTTAGGAATAATTATTTTAATTTCAAACTTCTCTCTAATATTCAGTCAAATACTAATTTTTAAGAAAAAGAAGATTAATATGCTTTGAAGCAAATGCATTTGCAGTTTTTTGGCTTAATTGATACACAATTATCATAATGATAAGAATTATGGATTGAAACAACAAACAAGTATTAGGACTATAATAAATGCCAAAAACAATTTAACAGAAGCATTTTTCAAAGAAACAACTAACAAATAAGTCTTGCATTATTGAAAAAAGAAAGCTGAATGATCACATTATCAAAATCCTTAAAATTATTTTTTTAATAGACAATATTTTTACATAACATTAACATTTAGAATAAAATAGTTGATTATATTTATGAGATCTTTGAGACGGAAGAGTTGAAAGAATTTAAGTATCGTTTTGTCATTCTTGTCACAGTTGCTGACTGATGACGTTTTCATCATGAGTGAAGAACTTTATAATATCATTCGATTGATAGCTTTTAATATGGAATATTTTTGAAAATGCTTTACCAACTATCTTGAGAATGGCTGGCAAAGTTCTGAGGCCATTAGTATCTTGACTATCCTCTGAATCAAGAAGAACTTCAGGAAAGATACGGGCAGGCGTAAGTGCCACATGTGCCAGCCAATGTGGAAATGATGCATAACAGGATGCGAGTGCCCCATCAACTAGAATAGTCCCATGCTCTGTGAGGGGTACATAGGCTCCTGAAATGGCAATAATATTTTTAACTCATGAAGATATGTTGGTTGTAGATGATGCAAGCTTGAAGTCTTAATCACATTGTCAACCACATATGCCAGAAATTTAATTTAGTGAAGATAATGTAGGCTGCATGACTCTCGGTCAAATTCACACCAAATTAGTGAAGATGTTTTTTTTTCTAAATAAATTAAATTTTCTTTATTAAAGCTCAAAAAATTATGAAAATTTCTTCTACAAGCAATAGAAGTTGGCATAGAAAGATTCTATATTGTCACTTTTTATGATAGAGAAATGATACTTTATCATTATCTCTTTATAATATACTATTTATAGATATAAATTTAAATTAACATATGAGCTGGAATATAAACAGTAATTTAACATGATTTTTTCAAATTTCTATAATTACGGCACCAGCTGAAAACATTCTAACTCCAGTTATTCAGCGAATTCTGATTGAAATTTATTAAAGCACACAGGAATTAAAGAAGCGCATCATTTGGTTAATCATGAAAACCTTTCTGAACTAATTCCATCATTTGGACCGATTCCCAAGACAGGTTGGACCACATGAAGCCACTACATGATGCGAGCATAGAGAAACTGAAACAAGACTCAGAATAGCTCAGTTTTATCATGTCTGAAGCCATGGTTTTTTTTAACTTTCTTTCTAACAACTCTTTGGAAAAATATTCAACAAAAAAGGAAGAAAAATCCTTTGGCCAGAGTTTTCATGAACTCACAATAATAGGAAAGACATGCCAAAATAAAGGTTTGTGTAAAAGGTAGCATATCATTCCATTTAATTTTTACTTTCTCCATACATAGTATAGGGGAAAGTATTGTTTTCATAAAAAAATTGACTTCGAGATTTCAATGGAAATACACGTTTTGAGGTCCCCTGAACACGTCTTGACCATTTTCTCGATGATGTCTGTGTGTGTATGTGATAGCTTTTTTGTGGGTGCTCTAACTCAAAAACTAAATCAGGGCCACACGAAATTTTATATTTAACATTTTTATAAAGGTCACAAGAACTGATTAGTTTTTGGTAAAAATCGGTCAACCAGAAGGGGTGTTTACTCTTGTCATTTATCCGTTATTTTGAAATATTTGCTTTAATATTTGATAAATGTAAAAATGTGCTGGAATTAAAGCTGTAGGAAATTTAATTTTCTACAACATTTGTTTGAAACATTTTCCCATGTAATGAATTTTTAAGAGATATCTTATATTTGTAGCTGCCACCACCACACCTACCAAAGACTATTGTTAACAATTGATGCTTAGTTATGTCTTATCGTTAGTAACGCTTCTTCTTTTCTTAATTGTTGGAGCTATGTGGCTATACCCAATATCAGAAGGCTATGGCTTGAGTTTATTTCTGTTCTTTGTAAAGTCTAAAATTTTCTCGCAGTTTCTTAAAATATTTAATATTATGTAACCTATATGGAATTTTTAGAAATAATACAGATATGGAAAAAGTCATGTGGTGGCCACATCAGATTTTTTATGTATTTCATTAGGTGAAACATCAAATCCTTACATTTTCCTTGTGAGATAAATGTAGATGGGAAGGAAAGCTTGAGAAGTTTCAGGAATAAATGAAACTATTGTGGGGCTCTCTGCCATAATATTCAGCAACATTAATCTAGGGATAATATTAGCGCATGCTCAGGATAAAAAAGGTAAAAATTTAATAACAAAGATAATACAGTCAGATCCCGATTTAGTGCCCCCTATATAGTGTCACACTTGCATATCGCCCATGAATCGTTTTGTACAACCTTCCACCTTATGATTACATAGAGCAAGCATATAGGTACCTCAATTTACCGCCATCTTCGCTTTAGCGCCGGTGGACAAACGGTGGCGCTAAATCGGGGTTTGACTAGTTTATATATTTTTGTCGAAAATAATTGTTTATAACAAATATATGGAAAGAAGATGTGATGTTAGACCTCCCTGCCGCGCCAAGCCAATTGCAACCACCCTGTTTGTTTGTGCCAAAATATGAACCTGACTACCGCGAAGATCAGTGGCGGAACTGCAGCACCCCCTATTTCCACTTGATATTATCGATAACATTTAATATAATGGTTTTTTTTGTTAAGATTTTATCAAGTTCCTGAATAAATTTTCTTTTTATACATGTTTTTTTCCTTTTACACAATTTTAAAACAAAGGCTAAAAATTTTCTGGAGCAGCACCCCCACTAATTTTAGCTACGAGCCGCCACTTCGCCGAAGATATAATACGCGAGATAGATTTTGATAAAGAGCGATAAGTTCATTCTACTCCAGCATTATTAGGATTCATAATAACATTTGCCACCCTGCCAGGGAAGATGGGTGCGTATAATTTGGCACGTAGCATCCTCTGACACTCACCAGTCTTGTTAATACTTAGGTACGAATAACCTTGAGATTTCTAAGAAACAAAAAATTATGAAGCGTATTAGTGCAATTCAAGTCACCAAAATAAGTTAATATAATTTACTCGTGCCGCGTTAAAACATTCCTTTCCCTCTCCATCTGTTGCATACTTATCGTTCTCACCTGTCTTCAGTCCGTGCGATACTTTGATGACAGAATCTCTTTTCAGTTGCCCTCCTTCCGAAGTGTACAGGATGTGCCCAGCCTTTACGTTCTCTGCGTAAATCGGTTGCGCGGGGATTCGAATCGAGGTCCCGTTCGATCCTTTTCCCTCGTTTGCGTTGTTCGACGAGCTGGCGTAGATTAAATGGGTCGCAGACAGGCTGACCGAAAGTCCGGACTCAAGAGCGAGGGTGATGTAAACAGCCGTCTCGTTGGGACGTTTGTCGAGGAACCCCAAAACCTTGCTGTCCACCAATTCGCCGTGTTCATTAGCTGCAATTAGATATAACAGTGTTTCTCAACCGGTGGGACGCGAAAGTCTTCTAGGTGAGGCGCGAAGATTCAAAGATAATTATTATATTATTATAACACTTCTCAACAAAATTAGTGCAGTATTTAAGTTCCAGAAAGATATCCATTAATGGTTGATATAATGCTGAAATGCAGTTGCCGTAAAAATCCACTTCTTGGAAAAGATGGGCTTAGTTTTTATAATGGCGGGACCAGTGGCGGGTCGTGTATAGGCACTGCGGAACTGCAGCACCCCCTATTTCCACTTGATATTATCGATAACATTTAATATAATGAGTCCTTTTTTCTTTAATTCTTTCTTTATTTTTGTAGTACAATATATATTCCTTAAGCTTAATGTCAGTACTTCAGTAGCCATCCCCCAGTTTATGAAAAAGATACAAAAATCTTTGTATGGAACTGTGCGCTTCACAGTACCAGCGACGTGGTGTTTGACTGTTGTGCGCATGCGCACATAGGAGGGGGGGTGGGGAGGAAGGCGGGACTGCCAGGTAGAGAGAGCACTGTTGGTCTCGCAGTGCCGGCTCTGGCGTGATGGTGGAAGGAAGTTTTTTTTAATCAGTGTGTGTTGTGCTTTTCAACATTGAAAAGAATAAAAACTTTTTTAAGAAGCACTATGAATTCGGAAAGACTAAATGCGCTTGCAGTACTTTCAATGGAGAAAAATTTCCTCAATTGTCATCCAGAGATCAAGGAGAAAATTATTGAACTTTTTGCGCAAATTAAAATAAGAAGAATGGATTTCATTTTTAAATGAATAGATCAAGCTTGAACTGTAACAATATAAGTTAAAGTAAGTAAAAAATGTTTGTTTTTTTTTGTTTAGATTTTATCAAGTTCCTGAATAAATTTTCTTTTTATACATGTTTTTTCCTTTTACACAATTTTAAAACAAAGGCTAAAAATTTCTGGAGCAGCAACCCCACTAATTTTAGCTACGAGCCGCCACTGGGCTGGACAAAGGTTTTTTGACAAAATTCTAGGTGGGACGCAAGATGCAAAAGGTTGAGAACCACTGAAAATGAGATATAGGTCTAGTTTTTATGGTTGTGTCCCATATTTCTTTGAAATATTATTCTTTTATTTGCGTACACCAGGGCTCGACAAATTTTCTAAAAATCTAGGCGCCAACTGCAAAGCCGAGGAGCCAGCGCAGGCGTTACATAATTTTGGCGGATGTTTTAAATGTTTAATAATTTAGAGACGAATCTGCTACAATAATTTAGCCATACACATTCATTTCTGTCACATTATGCAGCAGAAAATAATAAAATGAGCCTTATACATCTGAAAAAGTATAATGATATTATTCTGAAAACGTAGTTTACGAACAAGAATAAAAATTTGCACTTATTTTCATGAACGTGAATGCTTTCAACAGATATATTTTGCTGCCCCTACTGCTGAATCCGACAATACAATTAACTACAGCACGTAAGTACAGTATAACCAAAACCTAACTACAGCACACATATGCATACAATATACGATATAGGCGCCAGCATGAAAATCTTAGGCGTCATGGCGACCTGGGGCCCGGAATTTGTCGAGCCCTGGCGTACACTTATCTTGAATGGGGTGTTATTTTGTGTTTGTATCTGTTTCCATTAACCGCTTTCCTGATCTCAAAACTGATTTGCTTGTATCAAAATTCATGAAATTAGTATGAATGATGATAATAATACACTTTTGGATCTCTATATTACAAAAAACTAGACTCATTAAAAATGGCCTATTGGCTTAATTTGAGCGCCTATGTATGAATAAACAAATATACGATTTGACAAGAGTTTTCTGCCAATATTGAGATTCCCGCATTCTATTTCTCCAGTTCAAGGAACTTATGGTCTAGGTTGTGATTCTTATCATTATAAAGCCGCGAAACATTCGAAAGGTATCTCAATGAAGGGTCCGGTCAAGATAGTTTGCCACGCTAGTTATGTTGGAAAATTGAAAAATTGGTGTGAGTTAAACCAGAAGAATTAAAGTTATCAAACGGCACAGTTTCGTCAAAAAACGCTTGTTTTTTAACTTGAACATATCTCCAAAGATTTCATTTCGTACGCTTAGTATTGCTCGAATTATTATTTAATATTTGGGACCGAAAAAATACCTATTTTGTATATTTATACCTGGGCCATATACCTTCTTAGGGGTATTTACTTGCGCCTCGTTGAAAATTCTTGCGTCCCACTTGTGGATGTCGGACATTATTTATCGGGTGTGTTCCGAAGACCCATGAAGAGATTAAAAACGAAGTACCTCTTTAAGAATCGGAAGATTTATCGGCGAGTGCTGTCACATCCTCATAAAATCTTACGAACTCTGCCGTTGTAAATTCAAAAATGAAAAATCGAGCTCACCATGCGGCTAGAATCCAAATATTGATGATGTTAATAACTCCGGTAGCGCCACAAACGCTGTTAAAAATGGGAGCTTCATTTGCTGACGCAATATGAAAAAGCGCGTTTGATTTATTGAGTTTTATTTAGAATTGTAAACTTAAAATTCTCTATAAACTTCATAGTATAATAATATGACAAAATAATTTATTTATTTATAATTAATTGAAAAGTTATATTCATACTCTTACATATTATGTTAGGTTTCTAATCTAATAACTATTGGCTTATGATATGAACATACTAAATTACTAAAAAAAGGCCCTCCTGACGCCGTCCCATTTCTCCAAAAAAAGGTCTTAATTTGAAATATTTTAAGGCACTCACCGATTAAAAAAAATTCTTCTGCAGTGTTATAGGTGGCATCGTAAATCACACACGCGGTAAATTTCAGTCATCTCTTACCGTTTACTTGCTATTTCAATTTAATTGATTGCGCAGAAGACAGTCGGAGCGAAAACATAAGGGCATTTATAAAATGAAACATGCGAAAAAGGAGCGCATTTCAGCTAAAAGGAAGCCGTACTTACAAGGGAAATCCACGACATTCTTATCACCGAGTAACTTCAAATTTGCATGGTTGGTAGCAGTGGGTGAACAATGGAAATCTTTGAAATGAGAAAACGCAACTCGTTATAGTTATAAAATTCTTATCGCTACGTATGAACCGTAGGAATTCAACCCATGAACAACAACCACAGTATCCTAGTGGGTAGCATGTCCGGCAGCGGTTGCCTGCTTTCTCGAACTCCCGTAGTTAGCTCCCACGAAGGACCAGATTTTTTTTCGGGGTAATTTTCCTTTTTTCTTTAATTTTTCTCTGATTTTTCAAAAGAACATTGACCATTTTAATTATTGCCTTTTTTTAATAATTGCTGAAAGAAAAGCAGGCAAAACAAAGATTGCCGATTATCAGAATGTCGTAGTGATCTGCTCCAATTCCGGGAAATTAACCACGAAAATGTACATTTCATTGTTAGTGGTGATCTGCCAGTCGTAAATTCCACGGCCGGTCACCATTGAAGACAGCTGAAAAGCATCTTCGGTCTTTCCAAGCGTTTTTATCGCCACTTCATCCGGTTTACGATCTTCGGGCTCCTGGCTGCATTTTAGGAACGTTCTTGTTTTGTAAAAAACCCAATGCCTATTCCGAGAGGGTACTTTTGGTGGTGATAACATTTAGATGGATGGATGGACGTAATTTATTAGCAGTACTTTTAGTTAAATCGCACCTCCTCGTTAAGCTGAATTTTAGAACGGGTTGCTCTGATATCGTGAAAATTATATCCGAGCCAAAGTAAGAAAAGTTGCTGAAACTTGAATAAAAGCAAAGAAAGATATTCATGAAAGTGTAAATATATTATTTTTCACTATTAAAAAAATAAAATGTGTAATGGTAAATAGATTTAAGGTGTTCCTTTGAGTATGGTTCACGAATTAGTTAATATATTTAACTATTCGTATTACGAACAATAATGGATCGCTTTCCGTTAAGAGTCTTCTTCATATTCTTGGGATTTAGCCCGAGGTGGCAACCCCGAATAAGTATTAACATAATTTTCATTCCCGTCATAATGCCTCTTACGTGAAAACTGTTGGACAAACCACACAAGGGAGAGAAATAACGCTCACCCGCTAGCACGTACTGTCCCAGGCGCAATCGGTGCATCTGTGCTCGGATTCCGGACGGCCTTAAAATCACCTCCGATTCTCCGGGGAAGCAAGGACCGCTGTCGCAATCGCAGCAGAAGTACTGCCGCAGGCGGCGGCTGTAGCAGTGGCAACGGCGACGTCGGGTGCAGTTTATGTACCACAGCCTCCGGCTGTACTTCTGTCAAGGATATGAGAAACGAAAAGCCTCAATCGGGACGAACTACTACTTTTTGTCGACATTTAGAAAGATTGACTAAGGACACCGATCTGGTTCACATAGTTTTACATAAAAATCATTCCAAAATTTTTTAAACCGATGAAAAGTTTTTGAAACCACTTAGACTTACTGCATAAAAATAACTGAAGGAAATTTATACTGTGCTCACATAGATTTTGGTTCATAACTTTGAAATGGGCCGTGCAATATACCACGAATAGGAGTGAAATATAAGTATTTTTTTGGAGGAATGTTTTGGTGGCTATGTAACATATATATGGACATTTATGATGTCAGTCATACGGTATTAAAAAAATGACCAAAACATTTATTAATTATCGATTCAAATATTTATAGATTTTTATGAAAAATAGAGATAAAGGTAACTCTCGTTATACGCGGTACGTGCGTTCCTGAAAATCGCCGCGTACATCGAATACGCGTAAAACGGGAGGCTTGTAGTTTGTAATAATTCAACTGCAAAGTGACCTGCAGATTCTGCCTATCCAGTTAACATGAGATTGTGGGTTGCATTTCGAATCTTAAAGCGGTCGAGCCGCCCCCAACGTGCAGAAAAAGGCGTGGGTTCTTTTGCATATTTCGTCAGAATAAAACCGCGTTTATGCGAAAACGCGTATAACGAAAGCGCGCGTAACGAGAGTTACCTGTATTAGTTAATGGCAACGAAAATTTATAATTCATCTGTAACTTTGCGTAGATTTTATTTATTTATATTTATTTTGCAACTCACTCGTAGTTTCATCGTCGATGAATCACGGAAATTATCATACATGGACAGATGTAGTGTGGATCTGTTGTCATATGAATAATTGCCACAAGTGCTTAAGGCATACAATGACGGCTATTATCTAAAATATTTTCAACTTTTCAATTAAAAAAAAACAATAATGTTCGTTTACCCTTCTCTCTCTGTCGAAACTTAAGTCTTGCTTCTCCGCCGAGATCAGGTCGAGCAGTTCACCTAGAAATAAATGGATCAACTTTTAGCCTTCTTTTCAACAAATATGCATATATGATTTCGAATGATTTTATCATGTAAACATTTAATTCACTCGTGTTTTACGATATAGGCGGATTAGAAAAGCGGGGAAATTATTAGTTTGATTTAAAGGTCATTTCATGCATGGAGCACAGGCGCGAAACTTTTCGGCCCTTAAAAGAATATTCATTGTTATTCTCACGAAATTTATCTTTCGCGAGAAAGTAGCTCAACTATGTTGTCTTAAGATCGCTGATTTAAAAAAACGTCTGATAATTTAATGGTAAAAATTTTGTACGTTGGTGAAATTTTCCTTGTCACCTTTTTACCCCGAGAGTTTATACATTCCATGTAGAATTGAATCTTTTTATCAATTCAAAGTTTTAAACGGCGTGATTAGTGATACTTTAGCTACGGTATCGAATTCTGAATCGGATATAATGTATGGTTAAATTACTCGCCTACAAAATATTAAACCGTTAGTAAGAAATTAGTGGCACGAGAATCGACTATTTTTCTCATTTTATCGTATATTTGCTCATTTTTCGCTTTTTCTAAACTTTACTGTACCAGTTGTACAATCTTGCAAAACATTTCAGTTACCTGACCTGTCTGAGCACATGCGTTAGATTGTGAGCGTTTTTATCTCATGTTAATCAACACTTGGCATTAAAGTAAATTTTTTTACGATATTTTACGACATTCGTAAATTAATTGCGTTATCGCCAAAATAACTGTCTTGTTATTTCTCCAAATATGTACCTAGATAAGCATAAAAGAACTCGGAAACTTGGAAAATTATACGACAGACCAAAATTATCTTTCCTCTTTCAAAACTAAACAATTAAAAAACATTCAAGAATGCAGTTTTCAACATTGCTTAGCGCAACACAAAGAGCTTTTATTGACATTTCCTTCTTCAGGTGTTGTTCGGGTGAATAGTTGAGTTACACCGTAGAAAATGGAAACCGTTCGATTCATAAATTCATTAAATTTAAAAATAAGAAATAGAGAATTGGAGCGACCTTTTTTAATAATATTTACCAGATAATCCGAAAAAGGCACGTAGTTTCGCGGATATAGTGAAAGATGTTATGTGTATTGTTTTGTAAATTTACTTATCGGAGCGTATTAGAATAACGGAAGTAAAATAAATGTCGTATTTAAGCAATTTATCCTATATTTTTTAAATGTCTACCATATTACAACTTATATCTTCTCGGTTATACTAATAATCATCCTGAAATTTGACCATTAATGTTAGACGAACTAGACATTTTCTAGCTATATTCGAACAAAAATGCTGGGTAAAAAACACGATATTAAAATAATTTCCTCGAATTAATTCTTAATCTTTTACTTTTGAACGCTTTCAAGTATTATGCCGACATCCATCGGTGTTCCTAGAATTGAAAAAAATTGGTTGCATTAAAAAAATTATCCAATAAAAAATTTTAACGTAGGGAGAAATATTTTTCCCCCTTTTTCATTTTAAATACTCGCGACTTTGTCGGATTTCTACGAAAAAAAATTTAAAGCACGATTTAGAACAGTTAGTAACCCGTCCAGTGAAAAATATTATTTGATAAAAAATTTTAATAAGCGAATAAATATTTTTTCCCTCGTTTTCTCATTAAACACTCGCGACTCCGTCGGATTTTTACGCAAAAAAATTTTAAAGCACGGTTTCGAACGGTTAGCAACAAGTAGCCGTTCGGAGGGAAAACTCACCGTCATCGTATTGGTCAGGTAGCGAGACGTATTCCCCTCCTCCCACGCCCCGCTTTTCGCCCACTTCCGAACCGCAACAGGCCTCCAACAGCACCCCCAAAGAAAAAATCCAAAGGAGAACATCCCATCTCCGTGTCCTCATCTGACACTCCCTTTGGACGGCGGTGAACCTCCAGGGCGCCTGCCTGTGCCGGAAACGAACGGTCAAGCCCGTAGCAGGCGCGACGGATGAGAAGAGAGGTCGCTCCCGGACCCTTGAGACGGTCTCCCGAAGGTAACTTCCCCCCTTTGCGTCTGATGCCCGAAGGTGTTGTAAGGTAGGGCGCGTCGTGGGAGACGCACCCTTTCCTCCCTTCCGAGATTGTGGCGCCCCCGGGGTTTTCCTATTGGGTGCGAAAGCGGTGACGTCAAACTGCCGACGCTCGTTTTTTTTCTCTTGCCGTCCCTTCCCTCTCCACCCCACCTTTCTCGCGATATCTTTCCGTATCCCTCATCCTGTCTCCGACATCAAATTCCTCACCTGGGGTGGGGGATTTGGACTACAGGGATTTGAAAAAATAAATTGGAGGTTTATAAAGGGGTTTTTCTTTTCTCAAGAGGTCAAGTGCCTTATTTTATCGGGTGCGGTTATTTTGAAAGGAATACAGAGCGTTTTGAAGGGTGAGAGGATGTTTGATGAATTTGACAGCAATAGCGATGCTTTCCAGACTCTTCACTTCGTCTCTTTACATCTTTGTCCGTTGGACGATACTGCCTCAACCATAAGAAACGAGGGTCCTTTTAGGAAAAAATAAGCCGACTCGCTTCTCCGCCGATATTTTGGCGTATCAGAACCTCTTGTTAGTTATTTACTTTTGATAATTACATTCATCGAAAATAGTACGTTCTTCAATGTAAATTTATTCCGAACCGGTTTCATATTTGATGTTCGTGAAACTTAGTGAATATATTTTGAGAATAAGACCGAACAGATTGCAATTTATACGAAGCAGGTCAGTAGGAAATAAAACTTTTAAACTTACTTTGAATAAAAGATTTTGTGCGATGATTTTTCGTAGTGTATGATTGTTGGAACTTTTTACATAACTCTGACGTTATGATGATATAAAGTTGGGAATTAGGCATTTAAGGTATCCATACTGTCATGCTACAAAATTAAATTCTGAGACTTGTTGATTTTCCGCGCTCAATGTTAGTTCTATTGACTTAATAAATAATTTTTTACATTGAATATTGACCTGTTTTTGCATTCGTAATAATCGCGGTAAGGTAGGAATAAGTCGGTCGCAAATTTTATTAGTACAGTTTTTAAAGGTTCAGTAAATTTTGTTTTCTTTTTTTAATTCAGACCATTGAATTTTTAATCAAAATCATGGGAGAATTTTAGAGTATTTTTAGTATTTAATTTAAAAGAAAATCACCAAATTTTTGTGGTTCTGAAAGACGTAATCTATCTCAAAAATAAAAGTACGTTACTCATCATCATCTTAGGTTATCTGTCCATAGACATCCATGATTATTATTGGTTAATCCTGATTCTCCACATACTCCTGCTTTCCGCAATCTTATTCATTTCTTGTTAGCTCTCTTTCCCTTTTAAATCGTCTTTTCCTTCTTTTTTCTTCCAGTTTTCTTCTAACGCATCTTTAGTCATTCTCTCTCTCTCCTCAGGTAATGTCTGATCCAGTTCGCCTTCTTCTTTCTAATAGTCCGTAAAATCAATCGCTTCTCTCCTATTCTCCTTAGTGTTTCCTCCATTTATAATCTATGTCACTCGTAGAGAAGGATATCACGAGTCGCTTGCATTATAATAACTTAGCTATTATTTCAAATTAATGATTGAGATGGCTGAAACAGCCATACAAAGGCGACACCGAAGGTGCATTTTGGCTACAAAACAGCCGTATTCTCTGGGGATTGACCGTTAGTTGATTCTAAATTAATGTGATTTTTAATCTTTTTTAATCGCTTTTCATGGGATTTGATAATGGTAACACCATATTTTTATATCCAAAAGTTTGAATGGTTAAATATTTAATGCTAAGCTTCTTATCTCTTCCTGATTCAATCAATACTTAGAATTCTTAATCAAACAGAGTGCAGTGGAACGTCGATTTTCCTAACTTGTTTGGAACGGACCTAGTTCGACTTAACGATTTGTTCGGATAATTTTTTTTTATTCATTAATATTTCACATACAGCATACAAAGAGCCAATTTACAGTGAAATCTATAACTCAACAAGCACTAACATCCATGTCCTAGGCGAGATTTGAACACGCGACCTTAGTATCCGTTGGCAGATACTCTAACTACCCGCCTACCAAGGCCGAATAATCGAATAACTAACGTAATAGATATACGTGTATGATTGTCTTGTACTTTTAAAATTGCGCATAAACATACTATCGTGTAATACGGTACATAATAATGAACAAGTTTTTTTTTCATGTAGGTATGTACGAAATAACTATTGCACTATAATTAATCTGTTTTTATTGCTGTTATATCTCTAAGTCGAAATTTTGTTTCTTTTTTTAAGAAATTCACGTCCAAATAATTGACTTTCGGATTGGCTATATTCGGTATACCGAGGTTTTACTGTGCATGATAGAAACATCGTGAACTCTTATCTTTAGTTAGATCCAAATATTAAAACTCTTACTCCTCATTCCCGAATATCTCCAGTCAAAACCTCCTGTCTTAGTCTTCTTGCTGCCATCATTTCCCTCAAACTGCTATTCCTCCAGCATCAAGTGCTAATGCGAGGCTTCGGCGAAAAAAATCTCGGTTTGTTCAGTGGCGCGCGATAGGAGGTTGTTTTACCTCGGATGGTCTTCATTCACTCAGCTCGGAGAGGTTCTTACTTACGGAAAGTGGTCGGCTATTCGGAGAAGTCTTAAAGGTAATAAGAAAAAAGGGATGGTATTTAATGGAGATCTCTATTTTTCTCCGAGACATCCCAATCTCTCCCTTCTTCCACTCTTGATCGCCTTGGATTACTCCGGACTCCTCCTCTCACATTGTTAGGGTGAGATTCCCTCATACCATGCTCCAAGGCCAAGGCTTTCGACCGCTGGTCAGCCGTGCGTGAAGCGGAAATATCAAGAAAAGTCTTCGGAGGTTTTTTTCTCTCTCCCACTCGAGAAGAGGGAATTGCACGCAATCAGGTTCCTTCAATCGTGGCAAACGGTCCGAGGATCTTAATTGATCTATCACTAAATTTCCTATTTCTTACGGTTGTGCCTTTAGATGGGACCAATGTCCTTCCTATTATTTGTAGTGTACGCGATTAAAACGCAAGTGATGCGATTTTATGTAACTTATAAATTTACACACGCACAAGTACAAAAACGTTATCGTGTAATATTTATGTCTGAAAATAGTATCCCGACTTTTCGACGTCTAAATCCGGGTTTTAATTCTTCGTTCGAGATATTTTTTTAGATTTGATTTATTTATAATGTTGCAGTAGTTATGGAATTAATTAAGTAAATATTATTTTCATGGCAATTTTCAATGTTATAACATCCAGCGATATTTTGTTTCTATTAAAGAGTTATTGTTGTAAAATTATCGTTGTGTTAGCACCAATTAAACTGATTGAGGATAACTTTTTGTATTTAAATCAATTTATATATTAACTATTGGTTTAATGGCCAAAAGGAATCAATACTGTACAGCTTTCATATTTTGCATTGCAAGGTTTAGCTAAATTTAAAATTGAGAATAGTTGTGGCTGCTTATATAAAAGTTGCACGGCTTGTTTTTTAATGCAGTGTAAATTAACATATTTTAGGACTCGTAAGATTGTTCGTACATTATCTAATCCTTTAATGAAATGAATAGAAACAAACCTCAATCGTTAAAATTTCTTATTATCCCCTATGATACTCGCATATAGCTTCGCAGGGAGGATTTGAAGTTCTTATTTATTTTCACGAATTAATATTTTTTCTTCGAAGATTCACGCATGTGAATACGTCGACTGCTATGCGGTACATTTCCGAGGCAAAAAATATTATTATTTTGTTCTTTATTCTTTTATTTTTGGACTATTGTTAATGCTAACTTCTCTATTCGCGCAATTAACCGTCTCAGTTTCGGTACTTGGTTCTAAATGCACGAGTTTTACCCACCGTAAATGAAATTGGACTGAGGCGGAATTTCTGCTTGTTTAATGTAATGGTGCGGCGAAACTCGTTTTGATTCCAGTACACACGCCATTAGCCCAATTTCTACACCTGATAGAAGTGCTGCATCCTTTGAATTCATTTTCATAGCACTATGCCCAACTGCAATTAGGGACATGGCTTTGTCTCTAGTGGAATAGAGTTAAAATGTGTCCGAACACACATGTTCCAAGAGTTTTCTCTGGTATTTGCCACAGGATGCATAAAAATTATAGGATTTGTGATAAGGAATCATAGAATACGGCCAAAACTAGAAAATACTTTTTATAAATGGCTCTTTAGCCATTTACAGGTTGTGTGTTATTAACTAAACATATGTCAGAAGTAATTTAAGCTTTTTTGTAAATTTATTGATATTACCCAAAGTGGACTTCGCTGGTCAACATTTGATGTAGACCTCCCATACCAAATTCCATAAAAATCAATTAAGTGACTTATGAGATAGAAGATGCGTAGTATTATTATTTTAAACGATGCAAATTGTCCGTTGGTAACGGCCATTACAGCAAAAATTACAATAATTAAAATAACGCAGGAATTACATAATTTATTTGCAAGAATTACGAATTTTACGAAAAATCCATGAATTGCCAAATGTACTCGAATATTGTCTAATAATACTTTCACCGCATCAGTTGTTTCAGTCTATTACGAAAGCACTTCACATTTGGTGAGAAAGGCTCAAAAACCTCTTCAGGTAATTGGTTCCATTCCTCTCTAGCCCCATTTAAAAATTAATATTTGCATACATCTGTTTTTGTCCCATATAATTGATTTTGTATTGGCGATCGCGTCTATTGAAATAGTTGACACTTTAGGTTTTATCTTTTAGTCTCTTCAATGCTTGCTTCCCAGTATACATTTTAAATATGTTCGCAAGGCGATTAATTTTGCTTCTCCATTGCAGGCTACCCCAACCCAATTCTTTGATCATCTCTGATGCCCTCCCCTTCTTACTATATTTCCCCAAAACGAATCTTGCCGCTTTTCTTTGAACCATCTAGTAGTTCCGTTAGACGGACTAAGGCGACTTTTACTAATACTGCATGAGTTGATTCCGCGTACTGCGTGCAAGGTGGAGTTGCGTTCAAGCCCAGTTTCACCGTTTGGTGTTAAACCAATATTGCATCTCCGCCTTCGTTTTCCTTAAACAAATATGCGAGAATAACACGAAGTCATTCTTCTTGATTTTGATGGCATCAAAACACTTGATTTTAAATAACGGGACTGTGAATGTAGTTTTTCGTCATTTCTAAAAATAAAAATCGGCGTATTCATCGAGCATGCTTAAATCGAAGCTCGGTGATAACTTCGTCTTAGCTGACCAATGACTTTGTATTTTCATTTTGTAAAACTGACTCGAGTGAAATTTGTGTCGAGTGGTTTATTCTGTATTGCGGAGAGATTTATATAAATTTATTTAAAGTCGTTTTGAAACTATTTTTCTCGAATTTAAAATATTGTAAAAATTTAATCTTTTTTACGCATTTTTGCTGAATTAATTAATATTTATCCGGCAACTAAAGCTAGAGAAAAATGCCGTGTCATCAAAAACCATTATTTTTTGCTGCAAGAGTTGTAACTCTTCTTTTGTTTTGAAGGAAAAATGTTTTGTGACTTCCGTCATTTACTAATTATTTCAACTCGTTCAAATTGCATATTTTCATCCTCTATATTTGTTAAGGTATTGATTCGGAACTTGAGAAGACCTTGCAGAAGTCGCCTTTCAGCAGCACAAGTTAGTTCCGGGTCAGTTTCACGCTAAGAACTTCTGTTTTCCGGGTTATTCACTCCCATTGTTCTTCTGAGACGCCTTCATTAAATTAAACACCTTTGCTTTTTTGAAGTTTAGAACTTAATTCACTCATGCTACATGCAAAGTTTTTGGCGAAAATTATAAGGTTAACTCAGAAAAATTGATTTTTTAAAATGTCCGTCAAAAGTTGTTGAAAATTTATTTACGCGGAATTCTACATTCGCTCTTTCATTATCCGAACACACATTTTATGCAAATACGTAGTCATAACTTTTTAACATAAATGAATAACGTTATTCATGACGAAAGTAGAAATTAACTTAGTATACTTCCACGATAGTCTGACTTTATGTTAATAATGTTTCATAATAATAAATTAAGATTATTTTAAATATTTTAATGATACCATAAGGTTTTAGAGATATTGGTGGCCCACGCAAAATCTGTTTCGTTGAAAGTGGTCCGCGGCATTGGAAAGGTTAAGAATCATTGATCTAAAGCAGTGGTATTCAATGTGTGGTACCAGTTAGTGCTTGTCATCCCGGGGGTAAAGTAATTTTCCCGTTTCCCGGAAAATCCATTTAATATACAGGGAATTCCCGGTATATCATAAAGAGAATTTTACTCTCTAGCCTTTATCGTCCATGCGGTTCCTAAAGAGACCACTAAGACCCTCTTTGTTTTCGAGTAGCTTAGTTTCACTTCTAATGCAATAACAAAGAAAGAATTAATATAGAACACTCACAAATGCTTGCATTCTCATGGGATATACAGTGAAACTCGATTTTACATCCTCCGATTTTACGTTTTTCTCGAATTTACGCATTTTTCTTTCGGTCCCGGTGTTTGGTTCGTAAGAACAATGATAAATTTTAACGGATCTTACGTTTTCGCGATTTTACGCTTTCCTCGATTTTACGACAGGAATTTCACGTCCGGGTAATATGTAAATGCCCACGATTTTACGTTTATAGTATTCCACATTCAAAAATCATTTAGACGAAAACAAAAACGGCTTAAGACCACTGCGCTATAGGGTGTGAGTTGACATTGTATGCAGATTATCTCCCAAATTGAGCATATTTTGACCAACTGTTTGGGGTATCAAAGTTCAGCTTTTTCTCACGACTACAGCTGGTCTTTTCATAACCAAAATATGCACATCACTGAGCGATCGTAGTGTGAACATATTTTTTTCTTAAAAGTTACTATAAATCAATTACTAATAGAAAATAAGAATTAGAACACTGTTGTCGATATGATTTTGTATTTATGTGAGAAATGTATGCTAATGGTATAGATCAGTGGTCGCCAACATTTATATTAACAAGTGCGCATCGGAATTTCTGAACTTCATCGCGGGCGCACCCTGAAATACACAATATGCATATTGTATGGGTACGCATAAAAAAGAAAGAAAAATATTTTATCTCACAATTATCATTTTATTCAATCAAAAGGTCTTATATAACAATTGCTTAATATTTCTTAATTAACTATAAGGCATATAAACATTAATTCGACCTCATTTTATTTATTTATGAATTTCGGTAAAAGTTTCAATGGGATGGTTAAAATATTATTGTTTAAAGTCAGGATCATAATTTGACACTGCAGTTTTCAAACAGTCACTAAGATTGTCATCAGAAAGGCGATATCTATACTTTGTTTTCGCAATTTGCATTGTCGAGAACGTTGATTCACACAGATAAGTTGATCCAAAATATGACTTAATATTCACCGGAATTTTTCAGCTATGGGAACTTTGTGTGGTTTACTAATTTCCAGAAATTTTTGTCTGCATGGCAAGCCTTGAGGGTTATGTTGTTCTGTAGTTCCAAAATTTCTAATTCTAACTCTTCAACATTAGCTTCGTAAATTTTATTAATACCTTTGGTAACGATAATGATGTCAAAAGTATTAAATGGATTTTCATAAAAAAGTATGATGGGCTCGATTTTTCTTTTTTTAATATATTCAAGCAATATTTTAAAATTCATACATTACCATAAAAATTATTCATAAATAATTTTATGAGCAAATACAACATGATATTATTAAAATATTATCAAATAATGTAAAGCTGGAAATTTGTAATGAAGTCCCATTTTTCTGACACCACTCAAGATACATATAACTAAAAAAGATCAACTAGGTTTAGTAGTTCAGTATGTTTCCATTGAAGGAGGTGAGAACGGCGTTTAGAATAAACTTAATGTGAATGAATCTTTTCTCGTATTACTGTAGTAAGCGATCATTCGGCAGGACTTACAAAACTTCTGGAAGATAATTTAAAAGACTGGCCTGGATCTAAATAAAATGCGTGGTCAAAGTTATGATGAAGCAGGTGTTATGAGCGGAATATATGGCGGGGTGCAGGCTAAATTTAAAGCAAAATATAAAAATGCTAAATATGTCCATTGTGCCTAGGGATTGCAATCCCGGCGAAATTTTTCAATCCCGGGATTTCGGGATTCTGTTTTTCCCATCCCTGGATTGCAACCCCTAGGAATGGTTGAGAAACTCACCGGTGGGATGCTTATGGCAGTTAGGCTCCACAAGTTCGCTGAAGTTGACGCTCAATGGGGGTCGATGTTTAATCTGCAATTTACGTGCATTAACTGCAAGTCCGGTTTGGACCCACAGGCTTTCACCACTATCACCTCAGTGGAATGCACAACACTGTTATTGATAACTTACAAATTTCAATAGCGCTGCTATGCTGAAGTTCACTAAAATTTTTACAAAACTTGAACCTTGTATGACTACCCGAACGGCGCAATAAAAATTTTCATGACACTTGGTTGAAATCTCTTGCTACATGGGCCGAGCTCCCGAGGATGGTTTTTGTTGCGAATAATGAGGTCCCGGGTTCGATTCCAGGACTGTCCTTCCCATTTGATTTAAATGGGAAATCTGAAATCCATCGTGAAGGGTAATTTTCTTTTGCACATTAAAATATCTTAGAATTGTAATATTGGAGCGAATTTTGTGCTATTCTTTGAGGAAAGGAATGAAGATTCTAATTTTTATCGTAGAATTTTGTTTATCGATTATATTTCTTAGAATTTTGCGTCAACACCGGCGATTTTGCATTTTTTATCACTCATTACAAGAGTGTTGCCATAGCAATGACTATTGTTGGACTCAGATTCGGTATATTCTAAATATGTACACGCGTTATTTTTGCTGCACAAATACGCGTGATCAATTTAATATTCCATTTCAGTGTATTTGTAATATTTTATAACGCTAAATTATGAAATTTGGAAACACAAAGAGCTACATATCCGCGGCGTCTTTAAAGCTAATATTCAAGTCAATATAAGTGCCATTTATTTTAATTTAATTATTATTAAATGGAAAGTAGGCATCATAAGTTCCGTTTGGATCATCTTTTTATTTTATTCTCCCTTTTTTTTTAATTTAAAAAAGGTTTTATATCAACCCTGGATCATAAACAAGCAATTGGCAACCTTATTTTTATTTTTCCTTTCTTTCTAAATGATTTTTCAATTGTTGATTTGAATCCCGGGAAATTCCCGGGATTTATAATTTTGGATCCTGGAATCCCGGGATTGTGAAAGAACCGGGAAATGACAAGCACTACTACCAATAACCAAAGTTGTACCAGAATGATCGGAAAGTGGTGCCAGCAAATACTTGCTATTATCTTAGTTGCCTCATATACCAAAATCCATAATCTAATTCACCTTTCGCTTTCATCAAACTGCTTAAATAAACTATTTGGTAACTGCACATGGTAAGTGTACATTTTTCCACTTCGGTTAGATGATTTTGATGTCACTTTTTCTGGGATACATATTTCTTTTTTACGACAACGTCCATAGGGTACATGCAAAAAAGTTCGAATAGCACTGATCTAAACTCGAAGAAGCATCAGGGCCACATTGGAGCGATGGGTGTTACAGAAGAGTCGCATTGGGATTATAGTTGTTTAGTGAGTGCCAGAGTGTGCAGAATAGACTTTATCTGTTTTAAAATAAAAAACGGATACTAAGAAATCGCGTTCTCGTAGCACTTTAATAATTACGAAAAGCCTCTTCTCCTTTCCACGAAAATAAAGTATGCATATTTATATAAAATCTCAAAAGATTTATTTAATGCAAATTTTACATTTGGGCCGCAGTAAGGCACACAATGGGCCGCCGTTTCGACCTGCTTAATCTATAGACTGAAACAAAAATATTCAAGCGCGGCATTTTAAGTATACGGAAATTTATCAGCGCAGTGATATTTTGGGTCGTCGGTGGGCTTCTTTTTTCCGTTACATTTAGCGAATACCATTTTGGCGTTTTGACAAGTAAATTTAACTCGTTTAAATTTGCATGCAAAATTTTTGAGCGCATTTCACGAAAAAAATTTTACGTTGACGTTTAACCGATGCAATATCGTCGAAAAAAATTCACAAAAATATTGTTTTACTCTTTCGCATATTCTCAAACAAAATGATCCAAACAGAACTTATGATTCCTATTTTCCATTTTAGCATTTATTTAATACTTATATTGGCTTTAATATCTTTAAAGTTATCGCGGATATGTAGCTCTTTGTGTTCCCAAATTTCACAATTTAGCGTTATAAAATATTACAAATACATTCGAACGGAATATTAAACCGATCACGCGTATTTGTGCGGCAAAAATAACTCGTCTACATATTAAAATATACCGAATCTGAGTCCAATAAGAGTTGTTGCTATGGCAACACTCTCGTAATGAGTGATTAAAACTGCAAAATCGCCTGTATTTACGCGAAATTCTAAGAATACAATCGATAAGCAAAATTCTACGATATAAATTAGAATATTCATTCCTTTCCTCAGAGAATAGTACAAAACTCGCTCCGATATTACAATTCTAAGATATTTTAATGTGCAAGAGAAAATTACCCTTCACGATGGATTTGAGATTTCCCATGTAAATAAAATGGGAAGGATAGTTCCTCGAATCGAACCCGGAACTTTAACCTTCGCAACAAAAACTATCCTCTGGAGCTCGGCCCATGTAGCAAGAGATTTCCGCCAAGTGTCATGAAAATCGGTCCACTGGTTCAAAAGTTAATAGAAGGGTACGGACAGATAGACAGAGAGACGGACAGACACAACGACAAAATTATAAGCCTATTTCCTTTCTGGAAAGTAGGCTAAAAATAATCGATCCTAAGGTAAAGAATGGCGCAAGGAGAACGAAGTTTCGGAACGTTTGCACGCGTTCCGGCTAAAAGAAGCGCTCAGTTCTCCCCCCCCCCCTCCCTCCCCCCCCCCCCAAGAAGGATGAGTTATCCCACCCCCTCAATTCGCTAACATGCATACAATGATCGCGAATGTAGTTCCCGCTTTATTTTCGGTCCTTCCAAAAACAGAATTACGGAAGACGGGAAAGTGGTTCTCCTTCGGTTTTTTTTGTACTTGGAGAGCGGAAGTCGAGGAAGTATAGGTAGGGGGTTTAAGGTGGTGTAGAGGGAGAGACTCTCTCCCTTTCCGAAGGCTTTACGTCCCTGCCTCCGCACTCGCGTCTTCTGTCTGTTTTTTCGGGGATCGTGCGGAGTGTGGGAAATTTTTCGTCCGCCTGTTGTAAACCCGTCGCTCATTCTCGCCGTTTCATCACGGCTCGACATTGTTCGTCGTGCGAAAGGGGACGATGACCTGGAAATTGTGCGTTTGCACCCATTCGGAAAAGGTCTCTTCTTTATTTTTTGTTCTTCCTGTTTATTTCGGCTACATTGTACGCGCGTTCCAAAAAAAGTCTCGGTTCAAATAATGGAGCGATTGATCGATCGATCGATGCCTTCGTTTGATCGAGGAACGCGTTAGGTGAACCATAATGAAGGGTAAAAATTAAAGGAGAGAAAGTTCGTTTATGAAACTTCAACTAGGCGCGTAAGGAAATAAATATCTTCTTCGTGTAATGGTGAAATCGAGTTAAAGAGGTTCGGCTGTTTTCTATATCATCCGAGAATCATTTTGTAACATGTGTTTTATATTATTCTATTTTCCCGTCCTATTTCTTTCGGAATGTAATAATTTATTTATACATTTTTATGCCATAAATATTAACTGCAATGGTTATATAGTCGCTCGGTATTAAGCTGCCATATCATTGAATATTTGCGGAGATTCATCAAGGTGAATCAGTTTTCGTCTCCGCTAAGAATGACTCCCGCGAGGTGCTGCATTTACATTAATATATGCGTGTCCATTATACTGAAAAAGCTGCTATAAAATGATGCGGAAGAAATGCTAACTTATTACTTATAGTAGTCAACAGGGAATTATCGAACACGTCTTGTGGCTGAAAAAAATTCAAGAACAAGCACTTAGAAATACTTGTCTCAGGTATCTCCGGTAGCCACAACAAGATTATAAAATACCAGATGCGCATTTCTGCTACAAAGCAGCCGTATTCAGTGGTAATTCACCGAAAATAATTTTTAAAAGAATTTTTAGAACCTATTTTAGGTGAATCACCACTGTAGACGGCTGCTTGGTAAAGATTTAAAAAAATCTATTTTCGGTAAATCACCACTGAAGACTACTGCTTTGTAGCCGAAATGCGCATCTGGTTTTTTTATAACCTTGTTGTGGCTATTGAAGATACCTGAGACAAGTATTTTTAAGTGCTTGTTCTTGAATGATAGTGTTCACCAAGTTTGTGGAAACTTGTAATACCTATTTGTTTGTTCACTTACAGCTTTCCATTTAAGTCGTAATGCAAATATTTAGTTAAGTTTTATCTGCCAAATAAATGTTTCATTCGTAATAATTGCTGGACCTTTTGTGCTTTATTTGCACAACATTTGAATAAAAGGACCTCTTACTACTTAATTTAATCTGGCTCATAATTTTCTCCACTTACCTTTAAAGATGATATTTACGTGCGACAGAATTATCGTCTGCAAGCACCAGAAATCCTATAGTATCTTGCACCAACAACTGCAAACGACATTTTTTTAATTGGAGGAAGAATGAACACTGAAGAAAAACAGCGATCGAGAAAAAAGATTTTACAGGAGAGTATTGGCAACAAAAAAGAGGGTACGTAAGGAAGAACGACCGACACACAGACAAACGTCTTTATTAGGAGGAAATTGATACTACGTATTTGTTTCTTGCGTCACCTTAACGAAGAGAGAGGAGGAGATAATCAGGGCCGGCTTAACACGCTAAGCTTACTAAGCATTGCATGGGGGCGCCGAAAGATCTGCCATTTTTTTAAACACATTGGTGGACACAAACGTCCTGATAGAAGTATGTAATATGTCACATGTACAATAATACGTTTTAAGAAACTTTTAAGGCAGTTTTTAATAAATTTCATTTATTTATGCTAATACTTTATATCATTTTCGGGTATTTTTCTTACGACGTCAATACACGTTGTGTCAAGACATATCCAATTTGATTTCAGTGATTCGACATAACTTTCATAGACGTCGACGTCAATAGACGTTGTGCCAAATTATGTGAATATAGTTTCTACAAGATGACAATACGTGAAGACACACCCACAGTTTTTTATTCATGAAAAATAAATAAAAAATTTATATCATCTAAGAATGTGTTTATTATTTAACTTAGCGTATATCACAAAAAATAATGAAATTGAATGAAGAAAAGTAATCAGCCAAAACTGATTGACAACTTTCAACAAATCTTCCGTTGGTATGGCAGTAGAGATATCGAAAGTGCACGTGTTGTGACACAGGAGTTTTAGTTACATTGTACGTTAATACAGACCGCGAAGTCTCTACACGTTGTGTCAAAATGTTGCTATATCTCGCTGACGTCATTAGACATTCTGCCGTATCATATGAATCATCGGCAGATGACGTCTATAGATGTTCTGTCCGCTAATGTGTTAATAAAGATAAAGGACCCCACACACACACACACTATCTTTTCTTTTGATAATTAAATATGGAGAGTTTCTTCTCAAATTTCAAATGGTTGCGAGCTCCTTTCCTCCTTATCCCAATATACTACTACAGGAAGTAAAGTAAATAGTATGTAAGAACGAAATAACGTTGTTGTCTCCTTCGCCAATGCTCAACATCCCACCAAGCCGAAATAGCCCACAAAATCTTTCCCTCACCCCGGGTGAGCCACCCCCAAAAAATATCACTTCCATCCTTACTCTCCGTTATTGCCCTTTAAAACTCAGTTCATTGTAAGCCTTGATAATGGACGGAAGTCTAAAAACGTTTCTCTCAAAATAATAAACTGTGGTAAAAAGTGCAGTGTAATTATTTATTTATTCACTCTGGGACTTAAAGTTAATTATCATTATATTCCATTAGCATTAACTAATCAGCATTATAATTTAGAAAATATAATTTTTTAGCCGTCGAAAATGGAAAGGAATAAGCTATCTGGTGCACAAAACAAGAAACGAAAAGCTGAGAGGGAACTGGAGCTGCATAAGCACAAGGGCTCGTTGGAAAAGTATTTGAAGAGGGGCATCGCGAATCAAGAACTCGGTGAAGACACTGAACACAGTCTTGGAAATATGACATCTGAGATTAAGAATGGAGAAGAAAAAGTTGACGAGACACAAAAGGGAACCGTCAAAATTTATGAATTTGGCATTCCTCAAGCCGAAGTGAAGAACGAAGAGCTGAAACCAACACTTGAAGACATTAATGTAGAAGACAAGTGTGGCTTTTGACGTAGCAGACCCTGCAACTTGGCCTTTGCTGATAAGTGACAAAATAAGAAAGATCGTAATTGAAAGAGGGTCAGTACAAATAGCAAATTTTGATTTTCCAAGAGATAGTACTGGTCGTAAGTTCAGTCAGGCTTACTATGTTAGAAAATTGACTAACAAAGAAAATATTCATAGAGACTGGGTATATACCATGAAGGGGAACTGTGTATTTTGCTTCTGTTGCAAAAATTTTAACTGTGTCTCTAATAGTCAGTTAATATCGTCAGGTTACAATAACTGGCAAAATTTAACAGTTACCTTAAGTACCCACGAGCTCAGTAAAAGTCATTTAAGTAATTTAAGAGTGTGGTATTTTTTAAAGAAAAATTGAAAATGTTCGGTACAATAGATATTGAAAAATCGAAATATTTTTCAATTATGCTAGACTGCAAACAACAGATGTCAATCATTGCACGTTATGTAAACGTCAACGAAAGTAATGTTTCCGTTGAAGAAAGTTTCCTGGGATTCATAGAAATCACAGACGCGACTGGAGAGAATTTATCCCACCTTTTAACAAAAATTCTTAAAGATTTAAACTTAAATATTGACGACTTAAGAGGGCAGGGATATGATAATGCTGCCAATATGAAGGGGAAACATCACGGGCTTTGAAAGCATGTTTTACAAATGAAACCTCGAGCTTTCTTTATCCCATGTGGAGCCCATTCTTTAAACTTAGTAGTTAATGATGCTGCTAAAATTAATTGTAAAATTGTTGGTTTTTTTGACACAATTCAAGAATTATACAACTTTTTCAGTGCTTTCACAAAACGGTGGGACGCATTACTCAAAAATGTCAAAAAATTACTCCAAAACCTCTGTCCGATACGAGATGGGAGTCGAGGGTTAACGCCATACGTCCCTTAAGTTATAATATTGGAGAGATCTACGATGCCCTAATAGAGTTTGTAGAACTGGATAAGTCAGATGTAAAAACAAAATTTGAAGCTCGAGTCTTAGCTTCAAAAATAAAGGAGTTTGAATTTTTGTGCTCAGTTGTGGTGTGGATACAATTGGATACAATTCATAATTCCATAGGACGGTTTGAATTATTAAAAAAACACGAAAGCTATTTCAATTTTTATACGATTTAAAAAAAATTGAAAGTATTCCCACCAGTGAATTAAAAATTTTTTGTCTAAATTTATAATCAGTCTTGACGAGTGGGAACAATAAAGACTTGAATGGCGTTGAATTTTATGAGGAGCGTATTGTTTTAAAAGATTTTATTAGTTTTAATAATTACAACTCACCACTATTCGTTTTAAGAGAAATTTATAAAAATAACCTGAAAACTGCCTTTTGTAATATTGTCATTGCTTTAAGAATACTATTAACACTTCCAGTATCAATAGCAACAGGAGAAAGATCGTTCTCAAAATTAACGATAATAAAAAATTATTTACGCTCGACAATTTCACAGGAGCGGTTAGTAGGCCTTTCGATGATTGCTATTGAAAATGATATTTTAAATAAGATTAAGTATTGACACCATAACAGATGAATTTGCTTGTATTAAAGCCAGATAGGTGAATTTGTAGTTAGTCTTTTTTCTGTAACTTGTATTTCTGTTTTTTACGTTTAAAGCGTTGATTTAGAACATAATAAATACATAGATGAATCTTGCATATGTATTTTATTATTTTACCCTTATACCGACTTTCCCCTTTTTGATGTACTTTTTTTAACTTATTATGTTCGAACAAATGTTACATGAGCATGGTTGGGCGAAGGGATGCGCCAAATGAACATTTGCATTGGAGAGCCAATGAGGCTTAGGCCAGCCCTGGAAATAATAGAGAGAGGTAAGATTGTAGAGGAGGAGACAGGAAAAGAGTGAGAGAGAGGGTGAAAGGGATCACGGGGGAGTAGATGGAGAAATGGAGGAAATGAAAGAGGAGAGAAAGTGAAAAAATACCTAAGATACCTTAAATGATGAAATAAGGGTAATGTGATGCAAGGGTCAAGACTGATGGAATTAGATTGTTTTCGCTGGGGATTTAATTAGAGAAAGGAAGGCATTGACAAGCGTACTCGTATGAGCTGAATAGCAGTAATTGGAAGGCAAAGAATCATGTACTTGGATGCGATAAGAAACATGCATTAAAAGACACGGAATAGGAGCAATTAAGTAAGTAAAAGGTGGGCATTTGGAAAAATCAGTGCTCTTCTGAAAGACAAAAATGAATAAATCGATGACTTTTTATATTTTGAAATATCAAATACGATGCTTATTCTATGGTTGCAACAAACAAAAACTCTGTAACTGCACACACAAAAATTCAGTTTATTCCACAATATAGGCTATTATGACAATACATGTAGGTAACATAGGGATCATCTCCCTCGTAGTCTTTATTGGGACTAGGGTGGTACAATTCACCTCAAGAATATGGCTAAAAATATAACCGTACATTTAATATTCAACTCAAAATATTGAAATAAAATACATTTCGTAAGTTGTTACATTTTATATTTATCAATACACACAATTTATGTACATCTTACGGTCGTTTAATTAAATTTTTATCTACCTCGAGCTTATTTTTTTATCAAGTGAATACGAAAAAATTATCATTCAAGTCCTTTTTGCTTTTTCATGCACCTTACCTGTTACTCCGTCTTCTCGCATTCTTTAGAAATAGAGCTTGTCAGTCCAACCGGCAATCAGAGTAATCAAATTCATGATTCACTCATCCGTAAATGTTACTATAATACATTTGAGTCTTTTTATATTAACGATACGCATAATTGGAAATTATAAATAGTCTAAATTGTCTTCTATGCTACATTAAATAAGAAGTATTTGTCATTTACTCTCTTTATCTCTCTCTCTGTCTTCCTCATTCACGCTGTGATGTGGTTGTCCTTGCTATTAGTCGGGTGTTTTCTTTGTTTTGAAATTCAACAACGTCACGGTGCCAGCGTAAGCTTCGCACGTTTTCATCTCACTAACACCCCCAGTAAAGATGCCGCGCTGGTCGGGATCGGTATGTCGACATCTGCTCATTTAGATCGATAAGTTGTGAATTGAAGGCTCTTAATTTTCACACGTAAAAAGTTTTTTGTGGTAGCTTGTGTGTGGGATACAAATGTACATATCGAGAATTGCGATGCGGTTTACAGCCGAAATAAAATGCAATGGGGATATCTATGAGGTACTATCGGCGTTTTAAGTGAATTTTGTCGGATTTTAAAGTCATATTTACTATTTATGTACAAATTTTTCTCCAAAAACGCCTCACATATTGCCGAAATATTCAAGTTAAGGTATTTATATACATGTCGGTTATTTTCAGTGAATGTAGTGTGCAGTGTAGTTTCTTGATTAAGTCGCCACTATTCACCATGCATTTAATACGTAAGCTGCTTTTCAAATAATAAAAACAACCACGTTTAAATACAAAACCTGAGTTCACTTTGGACGGATTATTATGGCCTTGATCGTTTTTAGTTTTCCATTTCGAGAATGTACCAAAAAATGTTTTCGTTTTCGCGAAGTTCTCCCACGTCTTTACCACGTTGATGTGGTCGAATATAAAAAATAATAATAATCTTGCACATCTTTTTACGCAACGCAAAATAGATTCCGTTGTTATATCGATTAAAGGATGATGAAGAGTACACGTACGACGATATTGAAAAAAGAATGATCCGCGTTGAATCCTCGCGTACAAAAATAAAATAAATTTGTCTCTTGCTAAACAAATAAAAGTCCATCGTTTTTTTCCCTTACAATCGAATCACGACGGCTCCCTCTGCAATTCCACCACCACTCCTTTCACGCTCGCCTCCTCTTCCGCCGCCAAGCCCCCGTTTTGTTCCGCGAATTCCGGGAAATGGCGGATGTATTCGTCCGGAAAGCTCTTCCTTACTTGGGCGACGGATTCTTGTGGTCGAGACGACGCCGGAACGCCCGATTCGTCGTCCATCCTCCTCCCCGAAGACTTCCCGGAATCCCCGGAAATCTCCTCGTATTCAGGTTCCGGCGTTTGTCCCGACCAGGTCTTTCCCGGAGATGAGTACGAGGTCGTGTAGGAATATGAAGGAGAGGACACGGACGTGGCCACTCGCGAATGTCCGGTGAAGGTCTTCACTTCCGTCCCCGGCAGAAGGGTGTACGAGGGTGAGGGCACGGTGACCAAAGGGGCTGGTCCAGAGGGTCCGTAAATGGCGAAGGTGCCTTCGGATGCCTTGTGCCTTGGTCGTTCTGCAATATGGGAGGGATGAGGGGAAAGAGGCGCTTGCGATCATTGACGGAGGGGAAGTTTTAATGGACCAAAATATTTGCTGACGAGGAATGACGATCAATCCGGTCTTAATGAGAGGTCGATCTACTAAATGAAAATGTCATGATTGCCACGTTTGATCCCACCGTGATGAAAATTTATCTCAGTTAGTACAATGTGATTGATTCATAAACTTCACCGTATAGGCCTTCAATTGGCAGTATTCCATCTTTAATAAAACACGGCAAATGTATCTTTTACAACATGCCAAACATCGAAACCCAAGTCGTAAGTTTTTAAAAATAAAATGCGATGTTGTAAAAGTTATATTTGTCGTGTTTTTTAAATGTAATTGAATGTTCGCATCTGTATGTAATTCCATTGCTCAGGAGTACTGCGATTTTCTTATCAAAGAATCATTGTTATGTCGATAATGTATTTATAGGACGTTGGTTTGCTTGTTATAAGATAGCGAAGTAATAATGTGATAGCGATGAATTAAATGTCTTCTATGGGGTTATCATTTATTCTTAAATAACTGTAGAGAAAAATCCCATATGGATTTTATTTTTTATATATGTATATATATTTTTCATACAAACGTAAAAAAGTCGTTCAGTAATGAATAAAGTCAACTCCTGCACAATTTCCATAATTATTTTATAAAATAATGAACGAATTTATTGCAGGGTAATTCAGTTGCGTTAGAGTGGCCGTTTTAAACAATTTAATCGATTAATATAATGCAATACTCACCCATTTTTACTATTATAGTTGTCTTTTCCAACAGTAAACATACTTGCGCCTTCATTGAGTAGGCCAATTTCAATTACGATCCGTTCACTGAATGAAAACTTAAAACGTAATGGCAAAAATCAACAATTTCTACACTCTTGTCGCGTTTCCTTTTATCAGAATACTGTTTCATTTGAATACGTTATGGTTGCTTAGGTCTCGCATATTATCTGGATAAATAACTAACTCGGCCTATCACGTTGGTAGACTCGATCCCTTTCGCTTACCAGTTCTCGGAAATATGTCGTTACTAGAGATGTCCGCCGCGTTTTCTCGAACCGACACATCCGTCGTCGTGGTTACGAAGACCCCATTCGTAGGCCATGTCTCGATCTTGACCCCAGGAGTCGGGCGGACCAGGAATCTAGGAGATGTGAAAGGGTTACCAGGAGAAGTGACCGTTAAGCTCACCGGAGATGGCGACGGATCGAGTGTCGTGGACGGATAGGTGGAGGTGTAATGCGATGGGGAAGGGGATTTAGGGGTTGTACTATCACCATCCCAGTTTCCCACCGACATCGGCGTTACCACGTAAACCTTCTCTTTGGTCGTCGGAGATATTGCCACCTGCGTCTTGGACCAATTAGCCACCGTTGTGGCTCTCGATTCGTTGGCGTTTTCATGTTTTCTGGCGTCTTCGCTGCCGTTGTTCTTTTTCGCGGCTTCCGGAATCACTAGATTCGAATGGATCCCCCAAAAGGTAGAAGCTGTAGATATGCTGGTGGTTTGATGACTTGGTGTCGTGTTGGATATGATGGTTCCATCCGGTCTCGCAGTTGCCGTGTGATCGTGGCTTCCGGATGCCTCGTGATCATCAAATAATCCCACGAAGGGTTTCGTCGTCGTGCCTTCGCTGCTAGTCACGGGTGTGGGTTTTCCGGAGAATTGCTGCGCCGTCCACGTGTCGATGTTCTTCTGCAACCTGTATAAGGGGTTCTCGGACACGACTTGGTTCACCTCTCCATTCAGCAGTCCTCTGAGATTGGAAGCCAGCACGTGCTGAAACCCGGTGTCTTTCTCTGTCTCGAACTTCATTTCGGACCCTTTCTCCTTCCTGAGGTGATTAGGGTGTACGGCAGAGGCGGTGACTGTGCGGGACTCCTGATGGACATGGTAGTCCTCTTCGTTGGGTGCGCGGTGATGCCAGTGGCGCAGACTATTCTCCGTCGAGGGACTCAAGTTTGGATTGTGTATTGCCGAAGCGTCTTGGGTGCTCTTTCCTCCTGGGGATCGGTTACCGATGTGAAGCACGCTTTGCTCTACGCTCAACGACTGAGCAGTGTCGATCTGGGTCGATTTATCTCCCCCCGTGATGTAAGGGATGATGATTTGCACTTGTTTGGTCTTCTTTCCTTTGTTTCTGTTATGCAAAACGTCACCGCCACCCGAAAAGTTAGGGACGATGGTGGATGCCGAGTAACCCGTGTTCGGTATGACAACGGGTGGGGCAGCCGTCGTCGATGTGGTGAATGGCGTCGGTGGTAGACCGTAGAAGAGAGAAGGCCTGGGAGACGACGTCTGCAAAGGTCTCACGGTCGGAGGCCCCGCATTACCGCTGTCCGAACCAGCCTTGTACCTCCACTTGTTCTGCTCCGCACCGCCCACAGACCCTGCCTTCGGTTCTTGAGGATACTGCCCTCCGCTGGTGTTGTGAATGAAGCTGAAAATGGGGGGCTCTTCGATGAAATGGTGTTGGGAATGATGGTTTTTGAACGGCACTTGCGTCTGCCCGCTTCCCGTGCTGACGGTATCGTGGTTGTGGTTGTTGAGGCCTCCGGAAGCTTCCGATGGTGGTATCTCGTATGAATAAGGGTGGTCTCTCGTCCACAGGGAAGGGTTGGGTGCCAGAGGAACGGACGGATGAATATTTTCGTATTTAGGAGGCTGAAACGGAGAAGGTGGGGGCCTCTGGTGATAGTTGTTAGGCGACGGCGTCGGAGATGGCGGTTGCTTCGTTATGTAGTGGCCTTTAGGGTTTGGATTCGCGTGCGAGTGATGCGTATAATGGCTCAGGTGACCTGGGAATTCGTAACTTTGCGACAAGCGGAAACCTTGTCCGGGGTGAGCTTTGAACTCGTTGTTATTCGCGTACGAATCTCTGTTTGGCAGCGACGATAGATATTCGGCCGTCTGCAAAGAAGGTTGTATGTCCACGTAGGTCGAGGCGGGTGGGCTGTAAGAGTTGGAGAATTTTGGCGATTCGGTGCTGCCCGCGTGTAGCAGCGATGGCGTATTTATCGGCGATCTCGTCGATGAATCCACCCCTCGGTAAAGTGGTCCCGCTGTTGAACTGTAGCTGCTCGGTCCTTCCGACCCCGGACCGGAGTTACTTTGGAGAATCGAACTCACGGTCGGTAGGTCGACAGGTCCAGAATGCGAGACGGGCGAATGCGTCGTTGCGTAAATGATGGGCGTCACCGTCGGAACCGTCGGCGCCGGCGACGAGTACGAGAACTGCGGTGCCGGTGTCGAATGCTGCGGAGCTGGCGACGAGTACGGGCCGCTCTGGTGAGCGTTTTCGTACGAGATACCGTGGGGAGACGGCGAATAGGACACATCAGGGGCGATCGTGGATGGCGAGGCGGGCGAAGGAAGCGGCCCGATCAGTGGAGTTTGTTTCTCTGGTCCACTGTGATGTATTGGAAGTTCGTTTCCTGGTCCGGTCAGGGATGGAAGTCTTCCCTGAACGGTGTTATCGTTTGGAGGTCGCTTCAGAGGGTCTTCCTTAGTTAGATCCAGCATGTGCGTGTGTCCCAACACCATCGGGTATTCTATGGAGGACAGGTAGTCCGCGACTGGCACGCTGGGAATTACTTCCGTCTTGTGAAGGTTTGGACGGTTAGGGGACGGATTAGTTTTGAACTCCTCCACCGTTCCGCCGAACCCCGAGGGTCTGAAATCGGAAACGAGATGGATTTGTGGTCCTCCCGGAATGGAATATATCCCGTTTGGTTTGTTCTTATTTTCGTGTATCGTGATGGTGATCTCTTCTTTCTGAGGGACGTAGCTTGACGGGCCGGAAGGTCTCAATTGACCGTATATCGGTGGATGATTGTAAGGGGGGATGAGATAGGAGATTAGTTGCCTCTGGTCTCCTGGACCTATTTGAAGGGGAGGAGGTGGCGGTAACCTATAAGGTGGTGGCGGAGGGGGCGGTGGAGGCGGAGGTCTCCTCGCGCTGACTGGACGGGGAACCAAACTGGTGACGAAGTGAGCTTGAGTGTGGGTGGGGTATTTCTGTGGAGCGCTAGCAGGAAGGGATAATTGTTCTCCCACAGGAGGTTTGGAGATGTACGGACCGTGAGGTGGTTCTTTGTGCCTAATGCCGGGATTGCCTCCTCCTCCACCTCCGAAGTTTTGACCAGAGACGAGGGAAAGCACCGCATCCGATATTGCTTCCTTGATTGGAAACATGGGTACCCATGGTATTTTGTCGCACGGTCTGCACGGCTGCGGTGTCGGTCTCGTCCCATGCTGTCCAAATCCCTTTGGCGCTCCGTACAATGGTTTTGGTGGAGGCTGAGGGATGTACGGCTTTGGATGCGTTTGGGCCGGTGTTTCTGAAGATAGGAACCATCTCGCTATCCTTTGCATCAAAGGCAAAGGGGCAGATGAAGGGGATTGACGAGGGGGAGCTATGTGGCTTTGCTGTGGAGGAGGTTTTAGGATGGTGTCTATGTGCCTCGGGACTTTGTTCGCTTGTGGTTGAGGTGCGCTTCCTTCCGTTGTATTGGAGGTTTTGTTGGGCTGTTGTAGCGCGCTTCCCGAAGACAACTCCGCAAGCGCTGTACCGATGAGTAAGAGCGCAGCCCACTGAAAATAAGAGGGATAGGGAAATTAGTCCGAAGGAAATGACTCGATTTTTGTGTGAAAATGACATGCTGCGTTAAATTGTTGAAATGTTTTAAAAGTGTATAGTTCTTTTATTTAAACTAATGATTTTCCCGTTGCTACGCAACTTCAAAATTCGGGATCTTATAAAATAATTTTTGTTTTAATCTTTACTGCTGGCTTATGAAATACTTTTGTAAATTAAAAAGAACTTCCAGTGGAGATCGAACCCAGTACTCCTTGTTATTAGCACAATGCACTAACCGTTGAGCCACGGAAACTAACAAACCAAACAATTATTTGTTATAGTGCAGATGTGTTTTTTTATTTAATACGATATATCGTGTGGGGTGCCGGTGGTGTAGTGGTTAGGACGCTGGCTGCTACTCGCCTGCTGCTTGAAAGGGCAGCGGGCACGAATACTGCGAAAGTAGAATTTTTTCCAAGGTCGCCCTTCCCCCTGTTTGTGTGGTTTGAGGAGACCGCGCAAAGTCAGCGTTCTGTCCTTCGGAAGGGACGTTAAGCCGTTAGCCCCCTTGGTGCTCTTCGTTAAGAGTAGGCTAATGCCGGCACCGGGTTTCCCTCCTCCCTTGTGAGTGTGTTCGGTGTGGAAGAAGCTATGACTATAATAATCCAAGAGGTTGATTAGCCGAAAATACACACACACGATATATCATGTATTATAATTATGACGTCATCATATGTCATCATATCAGCTTTGGTTTACATCAACTGGTTTATAACGCAATGTATCAGTTCCTCATTAAAATGTATTGAATCGATGCTATTACAATACAGATTACCAGTTCCCATTTAAAGGCATTGAACTCTGTAACATGTTAGTTGATACTTTTTCATGGTAAGAAAACTGAAAAAATTCCCTTACTTTTTATTAAAAACAGTTTTTTACGCCGATTCGACTCGGATTCGAATTCTCTCTTCAAAAAAATTAAACCAGTCTCTCATCCAGAGAACGGTTCAGGTTCCGATTTCGTATCTTAACTGTAACTAAATTAAAAAAGCAATTTTATAAAGCCATTCTTTAGAGTATAATGTCGAATAAGTTCGATCAATTAAAAATTTATATAGAATACTGGTGAATTGAATCTTACCGTCATGTTACAATGGCACATAAAGGGATAATAGTAATAATTCTTTACGCTTCGTTACAATGTTCAGCGCAATAATTAATAGTAATAATAATTCACTTCAGAAATTATGATTATAGCAGCCATGAAAAGATCGGTTAAACTAGATGCGCATTTCGGCTACAAGGTATCCTTCAGCAGTGGTAATTCACCGATACTAAAATCCGAGAAATGAATTTTAAAAGTCTACTGCTAATAAATCACCACTGATTATGGCTGCTTTGTAGCTGAAATGCGCATCTACGTAGTTTTTCCAACTAATTTATGGCTATTAAAGTGTGTTTTTGTTTGTTTTTTGACTAATCAACCTCTTGAATTTTTATAGCCATAGCTTCTCCCACATCGAACACACACGGGAGGGAAACCCGGTGCCGACATTAGCCTACTCTTAACGAAGATCACCAAGGGGGCCAACAGCTTTACGTCCGTTCCGAAGGAACTTTGCGCGGTCTCCTCAAACCACACAAAGGAAGCAGGGCGACATTGGAAAAAAATCCTACTTTCGCAGGATTCGTATCCGCTGCCCTTTCGAGCAGCAGGCGATTAGCAGCCAGCGTCCTAACCACTGCGCTACCGGCACCCCCCTCAAGGCTATTAAAGCTTATCCGCTGCATTCCCACCACCACTAGATAATTTTATTTCTTATTGCTTTTTTTTGGAACTACAGTCAAACTCGGATATAACGAGCGGGACCGTCTAGTTTTGCTCGTTATAGCCGTTAAACTTAATATCCGTGAAGGCAAAAGCATGCATGCGTATGGTGAAATAAGACATAAGAAGTAAAAGTGAATATATAAACAGAAAGTTTATTTAGTAAATTTATGGAAAAACATAAAAATGAGAATAAACTAGAAAATTTAAAATAAACATTTGTACATATAAAATTTACTCACAGCTGCATCCTTAATCACTCCCCTTTTTGGAAAAATAACTTTGAATGGTAGCCTGTTTCATAGATTTCACTTTGAAGTCTCTTAAGCTTCCTCTTATTACACTTATTGCACTAAAAACACCATCGTAAATGTCAATGTTTTCAAAAAAATCATTTAATGTTTCCACAGCATCCTGAGCTTGAGAGTAAGTTGGCACGGCTTTCGTCGGGATTGTGTCTTCGACACATTCAACAATGTCTTCATCACTGTCTGCTGTGTTTTGTACTGTCTCTATTATTTCACTCTCCGTAGGAATTCCACTGGTTATCAATTCATCATCAACATGAACAAAATTGTCAATGTCATTTACATGGTCAAAATTCGCAATTCCATTTTCTTTAAGCCATTCTGACAGAGGTAGATCATCTTCATCAACGTTATGGTTATCAATCGAAAATTCTCCCGATATTAAACCAGACTTCCGAAAACAGTTTATGATCGTTGTAGGTGAAACATTGTCCCATGCATCTGTCATCAAATGAATTGCATCCAATACAGAGACGTTGCCATCTAAACCTCTTTCCCTCCTTTCAATCAACTGTAGAACAAAAAATCGCTTGAAATGGCCTTTAAAACTTTTAATTATCCCCATGTCCATTGGCTGCAAAATAGAAGTCGCATTTGTAGGCAAAAACACCAGTTTTACATTGGATAACTCCTGCATATGTGGGTGCGCAGGACAGTTATCGACAAGGAGTAGAATGTTTCTATTTTTCCTCCGTAACTCGTTGTTCCACTGACTTACATATTTCTGAAAAATATTGGAAGTCATCCATGCCTTTTTATTAGCTGCATATTCAACGGAAAGCTTCTTTACATTATTGAAACAACGCGGCTTTTGTAACTTACCAATAACAAAAAGTTTTTTTTGTCACTCCCATTCATGTTTGCGCACATAAAAACTGTTAAACGATTCTTAGGTCTTTTGCCACCAACACATTTGTCACCTTTGAATTTAAACGTTGCATCAGGCATCATGTTGTAAAACAGTCCAGTTTCGTCGGCATTGTAGATGTCTTCTTCTCTGTAACCTTTTCGACACTCCTCCCAAACATTTTTCACCCATTCATTTGCCGTTTTTTAATCTGCTGACAGGGCCTCTCCACTGACTTTCGCATAAACAATGTTATGCCGATTTTTAAAACGATCGAGCCACCCATTATTGCATGTGAAGTTTTCATGTCCTAACTGTTTTGCAAATTTATCTGCCTGTACCTTTAAAATGGGGCCGTTGATGGGGAAACCAGCATTTCTCTGCCTCTTAAACCACTCCAGAAGTGCTTGATCAACAGTACCCAAGTCGCACTTCCTCATTTTCTTGTTCGTTGTTAGGTTGTTCTCTAGTGCAGATAAAATCGCTTCTTTGTTTTTCCATAAGATTGAAACCGTAGACGACGATAAATTAAATTTTTTGCACACTTCAACATTTTTTTCACCACGTTCTAACTCTCGAATAATATCAACCTTTTCGTGAATAGACAGACACTTCCTTTTATGTACGGTCATGTTACTCGTTCAAGGGCAAAATCTCAACTGATTTTTGTGATCAACGCTACGAACTTTCTTTGCAAACTGCGAGCATACCAATTCCAGGAAGAGTTAATGAGGAGACGGATTAAATCTGGGATTTCCCATCTTTACGTGGGAAAGGGTGTTGGGTGCATTTGGCTGAGCGACGGGGGTGGGCGCCATTGTACATGCCCTTACCCCCTTCCAAACACAACCTCCTGGCTGTAAAAGAGCTGGGGGTTGGGAGGAGAGGACAAAGGACCTCCGCGGGTGCCACTGTACCTGCAAGTTGGGAATTCTTGGTTTGGACGAAGGGATTATTTTTTAACAACAACGCCGCTGTCTTTAACCTCCCCGAGGGATAGGGTGTAGAGGCTGGACTCGAGAACACAAGGTTACATATCTTGGGTCACTATGAGGATTGAAGGGGCTGACCGCCACCGCGTTTGAGACAGTGAGAAGTGGTCGAAGTTTGCTCGATATATCCGTGAAGCGTGCTCGTTATATACGTGAAATATTTGTATGTAAATACTCGTAAACTTATCTTGGAGGTAGCATTTGCTCACTATAGCCGTGACCTCGTTACAACCGTGCTCGTTATAAACGAGTTTGACTGTATTACGCATGAATAATGTGGCTTGGTTCGTTTCTTTTCGTGTCGCTAGCAGTCGTCTTTTCATTCGTTTCCCGACCTTTTCTCTCATATCTTCACTTCAGAAATGTTCTCACTGATCTTTATTTTTCTCTCAACACTTTATCTATCTCTATCTCTTCCTTTCTGGAAAGTTGAGCAACGTTGGATTACCATGCCTTACTCCAAATTGAATGTTAGTTTGAAAACATTATGTAATAGTTTGATTCGGCTGTCATATTTTTTGTAAGTTCCTTGGAAAACGATGCGGGCGTGCGAATAACAACTCTTAAAAATTCCAGTGTCCTTGAGCTGGTTCATTGCCACAAATGTGAGATTCACCAGGAAACTATCGAGCTCGTCTTATGGTTGAAAAGGTTAAAAAAATCAAGCATTCAAAAAAATATTTTTCTCGGGTATCTATTGGAAATACCTGAGACAAGTATTTTTTAAATGCTTGTTCTTGAACACATACGCTAGCTGCGTTTTCCTCTAACGGTCACCATATACAAGTCATCGTGTAGTGTTCATAATTTTTCTTGTGAGACAAATGTTAACGTTTATGTTTATCAAAAACAAACGTTTTTGTTCAAAAACATTTTTTGTAATTGCGTCGAAGTTTCATGTTTGAAATTATTGTGGGTTTCTAATGACTATAAATTTCTCAAAGGAGCGTCCTTCCATGCTAATTTTATATTTATCGATATGATAACGATAGAAGTTATGTTGATAGTAATTTTTCGGAATAAAATTTAGTTAATGAAATGTAAATTAGCTTAACTTATTTACAATAATCCATTCATCTGAATTTTTTTAAATAACACAATGTACAATATTATTATAGGCAATCCATTCGGTCTTGAAGTATATTTTGCATCGATGTTGAATCCAAGGGGAGGCCATCTGGGGGAAAATTATTAAAAATTGATTTAGTATCAAGAAATGTTATTGGTCCATTAAATAGAGAATATGATGATGATTGGTAGAAAGTGACATCAAGTGTTAATTTCGACCATTCACTAAACGAAAGCATTGTGGAATGATATTCTTTCATTTAAGTAGGTAATTGAAGCCGAATGCGAAGACGATAAGAAGAAACTTTTGGAATTAATTTTAAAATCCAATATTGGATATACATAACTGAAGATTTTGTTCGTAAAGCTATGTTATATTCCATGTCTACTGCTAGTGCTGAACGCTCATTCCGCACAATGAATCTATTCATGATGAAGTTAAGAAATAGAATGGGTCAGGAAACTCTGCAGGACTGCATGAAAATTGCCATCGAGAGGCCCATTGGGTTGCCAACTACATTAATAGATGAAATTATTGACACATACGCTAAGAAAAAACAAAGGCGGCTCAGATTAATTTAAAGCGTTTCCTTTTACAATTATATATTCAATTCTGTGATTTATACTACATTATATACATGTGAGTTTATAATTTGCTTGATACTCACGTATTACGCATTTCAAAGACTTATAGTGGTAGTGAGACTGTTGAAATGTCGTGCAAGATTTATAATTATATAATACCGGCTATAATGTGATTTGAATTTAAAGTGATTTTTTATAACTATAATTAAAAACTGTTCATGTCGTTTAAACTCCAAACTAACGTTTATTTAAAAATACCCCTGAAGTTTTCATTTTTCCTCCCTGTCAACAATGTCTGGATTCAACACTGTTTGGCTTTAATGTAAAAAACTTTTAATTTAAGTTTATTTCGGTTTTCTGCACAGTTTCACTACACACCGGGTAATGATTGAAAGACTGTCAGACTTGCTACATTCACACAGAACATTTTCCATCAAATTATTTCATACATCCACTTTCGGAGTATGATTCGAGATTATCGCGTCTATGATGCAGGAAACTAAAAATTATTTAGTACAAGTTACAATATTTCATGAATAGACTGCGGACATAATGCAAAAAAAACGAGATCCACGTCGTAGGGGTGAAAATACCTTAATGCACGGCCGTCAAGAAAACAGGTCGGGTTATAATGTTACAGTGGAAATCGGGGTAATGAGGCATGAGAAAGGGAGTAAGAAATACTAGACAGTTTTCGGATGATGGATATAAAATTAAGACAAAAAAAGCTATTTGAGTCGAGTATGCGCGTGGTGAGAACGGCGGATGAAGGTGTTATGCATAGAAATTCTCATCTCGAAACGCTTCGTTTGGGGGAGAAGGTCAAGGAAACGAGCGTGCCCGGAGGTTGAAGGACCGGCTGTATAAAAAACCGCCTCTAAAAGATGGAAAGTGAAGAAAACGGGCGGGGGAAGGAGAGACAAATTTAGCACATGCACTCGTCGAACGCATCTACTGGAGAACGGCAGTTGAAAAATTAATGGAAAATGGTCGCTCTAAGAACCAAGAATGGGAGAGAATGAGTGAAGGCCTAATGGAAGGAAGTCTTCTTTATGGCCTTGACTCTACCGTTCGTTCGGATCGGGCCGGAAATCGGTGCAAACTTTCTAATGCAGGTGGGAAAATTGCGCCATGCTGCGAACGTAGTAAGGATTTTATTACAACCCTCAGCTCTCATAGCGGCGATGGGAATTTTTGATGCGACATCGAAAAGTGGCCCAAATACCCATTCACATTATGAATGATACGCGACGAATATAAAGATTGAACTTGGCTCGTCTTTTGTTTCCTTCGTGACGGAATTGCAACAGAACTTGTCGAAACAAAACTATTCCTTAAACTTATTCTTGCTTTCGAAACTTCTTTTATAGCCTATAATGACACACTTGAAGACATTCGTTGATATAATTTTTTGAGTGATGGTCTACATTGTAAACTTATAACCATGGCCCTTCTTACGGTCTTTCCGTATGCATGAGTTGATATGTTGAAATCTGTCCAGGGCATTGAGATCGTGGGGACACTTTCCACTAAGCGTTTAGTTGTTTACGGAAAAATTGGTTTCACAATAATTTTTCGTCTTCACTTGTGATTCCGAAAACTTAATTAACTCGACTTTCAAGTCACTTTATAAGATAAATTAATCAGTATAGGAATAGAATTTACTGTTTTAAACACAAGTTACACCATTACTTATTGCAACAACTTATAAATAGTTAAAGATATCTGATGTTTATATTTAGGGCCACCTCTATAAAGGTTCGGGGCCAGAAGCAAGTCGACCTATGCGGGGCCCCGTTAACATTAACCACCAAATAAGACTTCACTTGCTGCTCCAGAATAAGCACTTAAGTATAAAAAAACGGATAAATTAAGTACTTGTATTTACGTTTCTCCTGTAGCAGTAGAAAATTATATGGCTACTAGTTGAACTCCCCGTCAACATGACGGGTAAGCATGACTAAAGAATAAAATTAAAACTTCCCATTTACCGTTTTCTTATAATCCAATTGCAATGCACATAATTTTGCTAAAACTCATGTGTTAACTGATTGTGTCTTCAAATCAAAGCTTCAGTTGCTATGTAAACAAATCGAAATAGAAACTAAATTACAGATGTTTATAACTTAAATTTAGCTATGTAATTTCATGTACAATAACATTCACTAAAATAAAATGCGATAAAAATATTAGAATTGTACAATATTATCATAATTTATTTACTTCCAATTCCAACCTTTCGTGATTTCCATATCAAGATTTTACTATATCGGATTAATATCTATCGGTTGCCGAGGCGACGAAGTGGAACGAAAGAAGGAAGGAATAGCGCTATTATTATAATAGATTGTGGAATCCCTAAGACAAGTACTTTATTTTACAGTTTGTGATACTGGAGTGCTTATTCTAGAATTTATTTTCAGCTATAAGAGGAGCTGGATAATTCTCTAGCGACATTCTTCGCAGTGATACCTAAGCGCCGCTCTCCCAAATCGCGGGGCCCGGAGCGGTCGCTCCGATTTACCCTTACCTGGGGACGGCCCTATTTGCGTTTTAACTAGGGATGGGACATTCGATTCCTCGAATCCCGCGAATCTTGAAAAAGATTCGAGATTCGAAAACTCGAATCTTCGCGCTTTTTTCGTCATTCGAATCTTTTGAATCCTAACCTAAAAAACCGTTAAATATTTTAACTCAAAACTTTGGAAAGATTAGTTTTATTGACGTCCAATTGAAGCGTTCATTAAAAATGAACGCGACTGTTGCAATTTCAGTGGTTCCCGGATCACCAATATCACCTCGTGGCGACCAGAGCGAGTTCGATTGCTAGTTTTCTTAAATAAAAATCTCCATTGAAGATTTCTGCTCTTTTAGATTGTCCTAAAAGTGTTCAGTGTTCAGTACTTTTATGAACTCTTAAAATAAACAAGTTTTTGATTTTTCTTGATTTTCTGGAGAGAATTTAGTGTTCCATGTTTAGTGTTTATCTATGTTAACTCTTGAAATAATCCTCCCCCCTCTACACTTGCTTTGATTTAAAAAGGTTTTGGGTAAATGTAAAAAATTTGAACTGACACTCAAATATTTTTGTCAAATTATGTTGAGAAAATGAACCTCAAGATTCAAAAGTTTTAATTATGTACTTCATTAACAAAATTTCATTTGTATCTTCTTAATAAATATAGGTGTATTTTAAAAAACTGTATTCTTAAATTTATTTTTCACTAAACGCAGATTTCAAATTTTGCTTTAATTAAAAACTGTTAATTTTAAGTAAAAGTTTTTTCTTTTTTCTTCTTATTATTATTCTTATATGATGGATTCGAGAACCTTTTAGGATTCGGGTTCGGATTCGAGAAAATTTTGGATTCGTCCCACCTCTAGTTTTAACAATTTATGAAGGATTTTATTTAGGATCCTACTTCGGAAATATATATTTGCGAAATTACCCAACCCGAGTACCGCCACGTTGTGTTAGAATTTTCAATCGTCAAGTTTGTCTCAAGCAAAAGATATGCGCGAATCCGGCAGTTGGCCTCATGAAACCGCTTCCTCATAAACCAGACCGTCATGTTTTCACGAGATCGGAGAGAGTGACGTCACCGCGCAAATTTAGTTTGGCATGCTGATCTCAATTTCCCTCCCAATGATATCGACGTGTTCATAAACTGGCGATAAAAAAGCTAGATATATCATTTGTTATAGCGATTCAATTAAAGAAAATGTTATTTAATTTATTAATAGTAATTAATAATAGTTTTCTTTTCCCTTTGTGTGCGCGTTTTTTATCCTTTACTATCTCTTCTTAATGGTTCTTTACATATTAATATTATTTGTTGTTAAGGAGGAATTCTTTCCACACTTAAACTTCTCCATAGTCTCCAACATTAATTTTTAATTATTATTAACTAATGCATTGGCCGTCAAAAATGACAGGTTCAAATTAATAAAAAACGGAATTTAAATTTTTAAATGATAATAAATTATTTTAACTCTCAACACATTTCCTGATTTTACATATTTCTCGCAGCAGTCGGTTGTCAAGATAAAAAAATTTTGGGAGAACAATATGAGCTTGAGTTGACAATTATATTGTCGTCAAGGCAGTTATCTCAGGTCGTTTAACCTAATATTTTTTTGTCAATCACTTTTAATGTACGAATCAAGCATTCCCGCAAAATTTAGATTTTCTATTTCGATTCTTTGTCGTTTTTTAGAGCTTGACCAACCAACCAACACTTCTATTTTATATAGATAGATAGCCGATAAAATATAGCTGATTGCAGTATTGACGCTTTATTTTCATGATATTCATCGCCCATAACAAATACAATTTTACATTTACATATTGAGCTCTGATAGAAAAAATCCGAACTCTAAAAAATTTTAGCTACAGAGCTTTAAGCTAACGTCTGAGAATGCTTATGGGGAGGAATATATTCTTCCAATCATCGAGTTTTCAGAGATTCCAGTCACCAAAACTCGAGTTATAAGTGGTTCGAAATTTTATCATCTGCATATGCAACCTGTAAACACCTGATCCGTTTGAAATTACCTGCAAATTCATCCTCGGTATCATTTTTAGACAATTTAAATGTAGTTCAAGAGGTATCCGAAAGTTTCACCCAAAGCACTTCACCCACGAGACGTTTCACCCACGGGACGTCTCACCCAAAGACACTTCACCCACGAGAAGTTTCATCCAAAGACCTTACACCCATGCCTTTTCACCCATAGGTTTTTCGCCCACAATCCATTTCACCCACATAAGGTTTCACCTAAAGATCTTTCACCCATAATTGTTTCGCCAAACACCTACGCTCATCCAAAGACCTATGAACGTAACTAATGTAACATAACTAATATAGAAGAAGTAATCGCATAACAGAATACCTTAGTATTTGTGGCCATAATTTCACTTTGTAAACTCATATTATAGTATTTTTCTTGAAATGTAATGTCCTAAAATCTTTAAATAAATCATAACAACAGTTGATATTCTTTCATTTCTAATTTTATCCTGTAAGGGCATAACTACATAAGAAAAGAATGGGCGATGTAACGTATGGGTGAATGTCTGTACTTGTGAAACACTGTCAAATATATTTTTATTTTAACAGAACATCATATTTTTATCTTTAACATGATATTATTGATTTGTTTAATAAAGACAAATACATTATGAAAACTTATTTTTAGAATAATGAACTGTATCTTATCACGGAATGAAATGATTAATTAAAAATACATTTGACATACAGTGTTTCACAAGCACAGACATTCACCCATACGTCACTTCGTTCATTCTTTTCTTATACATAGGTCTTATATATAGTCATGCCCTCACAGGATGAAAATGAAAGAATATCAACTGTTGTTATGTTTTATTTAAAAGTTTTAAAAGATTACATTTCAATGAAAATAACACAATATGCGTTTACAAAGTGAAATTATGGCCACAAATACTAAGGTATTCTGTTATGCGATTATTTCTTTTATATTAGTTGTGTTACATTAGTTACGTTCATAGATCCTTGGGTGAGTATAGGTCTTTGGTGAAACAATTATGGGTGAACGATGGGTGAAACTGGATCGTGGACGAAAATCCTATGGATGAAAAGGTATGGGTGAAAGATCTTTGGATGAAACTTCCCGTGGGTGAAGTGTCTGTGGGTGTGCTTTGGGGAAACGACATGGAACCGTTCAAGAACGTTCCACAGCAGGTGATAAATTTCGCGTGAGTGATACCCATAACTCAACTCGTGACATCAGACGCTAACAAAAATGCCCATTCCCTCGCTTCCATGGGAACTTTCGATTGTTGCGTTTTCTTGCATATCCTTCCCGCGAAACGGTAATCTGGAGCGTCTTATATCTCATCTCCTTCTGCGTATCCCGTATACATTGCGCGATTTTATCCATCCCCGTTTTAGTAATGAGTGGGGGACTTTTTTCCTTCAATCTTTAACGAAAAAGTCAAGTCGAGCTTGTGGGAGCGTGTACCGCTGGTAAGGTGCCCGCGACGTGAGCGAACATCTTTGAAAGCGTCCTGGGAAGTGGCTTATGGGGTCAGAGTCAAGAGAGGCTGCACCCACGAGTGGGGTGAGGGAGAAAGGGGAAAGGAGGGAGAGAGATATATATATTTAGGGAGAACGCGTATCACAGCGTCCCAGAAATTCGAACCAAGAAGGTTGCATCGGAAACGGAATTCGCGTATTCGGGAGACCATCCCGAACGTTATCCCGAAAATTTGCGAAAAAAATAATAGCTAATTCTATCGACCAGATGGTTGAATTTATTTTTTCGGCTCGCTACTTTTTTTATCGGCTCACGTTTCTAGTCGAAGATTTGAATCGCTGATGTCGGTTCGGTTAAGGACCTATCGAGGATTACCGAAGCTTTTTTTCCCTGAGGGAAAATGTGCCTATTGTACTATATGGTCTGTGCGAATACGTGAACGAATGCGGCTGAAATTATTTCGATGAAATTAGGTTATAAAGAATGCATGTCGAATTAGGAGACCAAAATGTCTTAATCTAGTATAATCACTAAATCAGGGCTACCACCTTAATGAAAAAAAATCAATTTCTTTTGCTTTATAAATATATTCATCGGGAAAATTAATATTTTATAGAACAAATAAAACAAAATAAAAGTTCTTATATGTTCTTCCATGAGATTCCTAGTTTTAAAAAAAATAAAATTGCCGTAAACATTTTCTGTTGCATATATGCATTATTCATGGGGTTCATTTTATCGCGACTACTTCGAGAGCGACCGAATCTGCCCCTGAGTGGTAAACGTCGTCTTTAAAGCACTCTTCGCAACTTTCAAAGGTGCTGCTGGACACGTCTCAGCTCTTCGATCCTGATGCTCGCAACTGTTTGACGAATATTTTTTTTCAACTCTTATTCTGGGGAAGGGCTGCTTTCACACACTCTGTTTTTCATCATACAAAACCAACCGTCATTCACAAGGAGAAGACTCACAGTCAGCACGAAACAGCTGCTTGAGGACGACATGTTTGCTAGAGACAAAAGGAACATACTGTACAAATGCATACAACCATTTTTACGTTGTATATTTCAGACTATTATTGAAATACAAGACAAAAATATCATCAGGTCCGCTAACATTCACTTACAGCAAAATAAATGGCGCGCTCAAGTAGCATCATTCAGCTATGGTTGCCAAATCACCCGAGATAAATATAGAAATTTCGATTCATTAAAACCTATGATAGAACGTCATTAAATTCTGGATTTAGAGAAGCTTGAATAGTATCGAATTTTAGTCATGTGGTTTGTAAGGGCGGCCAACCTACTGGAAACGAAAATCGACGTTTCGATTCGTGAATAACTGAGAGAAAGGCGGCTGATTAAAGCTACGCTTCATGTGTACTTCACACCTACCGCTCTTTTCCGTATACGGTAGCCGCCGGGATGTGTGTGCTCTTTCCATTATGCTCCCGAGTTATTCTTACTGGACGAGCGATTCGGAACGCAAAAATTAAGTTTCGTTTCCCTATGGAAAAGATTTGACTCCCGGCCTGGGCGTGTTTTCCTCAACTGTTTTGCGAGTGGTAGTATCGGCGACGGTGTGTTTTGCCAAACGCAGAAAATTTAGGTCGAGCATACCAGAAAATATCTCGCCGCTAATATAAAAAGGATGAATTCGTGACTCGAGCGGCAATTATGGTTAATCACGGGCACGGCATCGAGGAGGTGATGTCCGCGATGAATATTTGCATTAGTCGTGACAGAGCTTCAATTCCACGGTCGCTGGCTCTCAAAAACGTCGTCTCGTCGATGATACTTCGTTTTACGTCTTGTTATCAGCTGTCTTTTCTTCTCCAAGTGTCTGCATTTCACGTGATTTTGCGTTATCGACTTCTATAATTCTAAAGATTTCAAACTTTTTCTTTAATCTTTTACGAGAAACTTGTTTTGAGGACAGCTAATGATGATAGGACAGGGTATACGATAAATACGATGTTATAAATTAAATTGTCGTAGAATATAGTAGGAAATATTTGGTTATAGAGACCTAAATACACACGCACACACCAACACAGGCATATATTTTGCAAAAGAGATTTTCTATAAACTGATGCCATAAAAATCGTGCAATTATACTGATAAATTTGATCACCAATTTAGATTTTTGGGAGGATTATGTAGTGGTAATATGTTTTCGTTTTTATATTGGTTGCTCATTCGCCTAATTTCAGAAACAATTTTCTATTATAATTTTTCTTCATTTAATAAATTCTGAACTGGCATGAAAGGCAAGTATGTGGACAAATCAACCGTGATTGTAAAACGAAGAGGATACTCTATCCCCCAGATGTAGGCAAAAACGCTGCTTTTTCTGAACCTGAGTGATCGCAGAATATATCATGGCGAATGTTAGCATAAATTAACGTGTTAGACGCGCGAATAATGGGGTTGAAAGGCCTAATAAATGTGGGAAGAGGGGATGAAAAATTGCTGGGCGCTACATTCACCCGAAATTCACGACATGATGCGGTAAATCACCGGTGATTTGCAGCTCCTTCAAATTCCCGCGCTTTCGTCTTTTATTTTCGGGAGAGAGGAGCTTCCTTTTTCACCTGATGCCCCAGAAATTTCGGTTTTGACCGTGTAGAAAAACACCCTTTGCAATTATGGTAATTAATTCCAATTCTCACACCGTTTTTACCGTTGTATCGTAGTGTTTTTTAGAGGCTTTCTCCATTTTCCTCGAAGCGGACGGAAATCCTTCACGTATTCCTGGGAATAGCCCAGTAAATCTTTAGTCCGCAAACTGCCTATTACTCTTCGTCAGAATGACGCTGTTTTCTTTTTCTTTGTTTTTCTGCGCGGCTGAGGAAGTCTTTTGCTTCCCACAAGTCAATATCTGGTAAAACCTAACTTCTGTCGATACATGTTGTGGGCTCTTTCGAACATCATCATCATCCTGCTGTCCAAAGACAGGTTTCAGCTGAATCGCTGCCTCCATATCTCTCTCTCCCTAGAAGCCTCTTTTATATCTCTATAAGTACTATATTCCTGCTTTAAATCCTCTAATATTCCTATTCTTTTTCTCCCTCTTCCTCTTCTTCGGCTAATTTTTCCCTCTAAGATCGTCCTTTGTAAACACTGTCTTCTCAAAATGTGCCCTATCCATTTTGAATTTCTTTTCCTGATTGTTTTTATTAGCATCCTTTCTTCTCCCGCCATTTGAACGGCGGTTCTCAAATTTTGGCTGCTCGAGGAATGAAACGTTGATTTAATTTTGTTTTTGAGTACTCATAAGCTCAATTTACTCCGAAGTTTTTATTTACAATTGTAGGGAAAAAATATCCGTTGATAAAAAACTTGATCAAAATATTCTACGAGTATTTTTGAACTTATGCGCCGCTAGAGCTCTTATTTATTTCTTAATTAATTATTCCATGAAATATATTTGTTTTTATAAATCAAGTGATAATTCGGGCAGGACTCGCGGAGCCTAGTTTGAGAAAATCTGCTTTAGGAAGTAATCTGGAGAAATAATTTTTACTTTCTCCATACATAGTGTAGGATAAAGTGAAAAAAATCATATTCGAGATTTCAACGGAAATACACGTTTTTAGGTCCCTTTAATACGTTTTCACTATTTTCTCGATGATGTGTGTGATAGGAATTTCGTGCGCTCTCTATTTCAGAAACTACTAAAATCAACACGAAACATTATAAGTAATAGTTTAATAAAACAATTAAAATTTGATTAGATTTTGGTTCAATTTGGTCTACCGAAAGAGGAGATGGAGAAATTTTTCCGTTTTTTTATATCTCCGTTAGAATTTTATTAATGTAAATGTTTGTCATTATTAAAGTTGTAGAAAATATTATTTTCTAAAAGTTTTCTTTGGAACATTTTTTAATAGAACGGTCTGTTTCAGAGATATTTTGATTTTCCGTTTGAATTCATGTTCACTACGTTGATGCCGCTAGGTGACAGCTTTGTTTCCGTTGCTATGATAACATTTTCTCATTGTTAATAGCGATGTCTACGCTGCCGAGAGTAATTTTTGATTGCGATCAAAATTATCCCAATGCTACTTAGCGTCATATTCCGTAAACAAAGTTTCTTGTAAATCTCAGCGCTGCAAAAGGTAATTTTAATCGCACATCGTTATTTTGTTATCCATAGTAACAGATAAGAATTTTCTTTACTTATTGTTTTTTTCACTGTGAAAAGTGATTTAAATTATTTTTCACTGTCAAAATTATTCAGTGTTTAAAAATTATTCACGAGTGTAATTGTCGATTATTATTTTTCAGGGCGCTATTGTCGAGTGTTTTATAATTACAATTGAAACATATTATTTACTCGGCATGGAGATAGGTGATGGACACACAAGATTTTTTCAATGTACATACAATACGATGAATCAGTTTATAGATTAACTGAATTTTTCATGTTTTAATTCTCACATGGATTTTCTCACTTGTCAGAAAAGTCGCTTATTTCCCAATTTCGCGTTTTTACAGACCTACTAATGGTTGACGCAGCTAATGGCGTTTTTCATTTGGAAAGATACTTATATTTTCCCCTACAAAGCCTGTGCATGGACTCGTAACACATGCACATCCGTTAACTCGTACTACACTACACAGGTACACAGGCTATTTTTTGTTTGCCACGTTGGCCATCAAAAAGGGCGGCAACTCTCTCTGCACTTTATCTTGCCTTTGAAAGACGCGGCACCTTTTAGTATCCGAACCTATTCCAAGCACGTCCTCTTTCTCCTCCCTAGTCGTGTTTTTCTTCCTGCACGCGCTTAGCAGCCGGTAAAAAGACAAAAGAGCGACGTAAAAACGAAACAAATGAAAGATGAATTCCTAACATGGAGATAGCTTTCATAGGAGTAGGTTATTTCAAGAGATAATATTTTATGTACGCGAAGAATTTTCGTGTGTTGTACCCTTATGATAGGAATAGCTAATCACGGATAATTGATATTAATGCTCTCATCCGGATTTTTTATCGTGAAACTAGAGTTTATATTTAACGTACGAATTACGAATTCAACACAGATCGTACTCAGTAGTCAGGTACTCACCGAAACCAAGTGCTCACATACGTGTGTGTGTGTGTATATGTGTGTGTGTATAGAAATGGTTTGTTAGTTAATTATGTCGCAATGAAATTATTAATTCTGTGGGGACTTCATATTTTTTTTAATCATTCTTTCCTTGAAGCTGTTGAATATCACTGCACGACATTTTATCGCAAATTAAGTTATCCAGTAACATGGGCGATCCCGAGAATAATTACGCTGTGTTTTTGTGCTACCTGATTATACATCTTTAAAGCAAATATTGATCGATTACATCTCATAATCATAAGCACCTTAACCCATTTGAGTGTATTCGTTTTTACCTAAATATTTCTGTCAACAACATGCATTTATGAAATCTTTTGAATTTCGAAAGGAAAAAGCGAGACTTTTATATCCGCAGTCGATATTCGGGGCAGAATGGTCGCCGTTTGTAAACCGGATGTCTTTTTAAATAGTGATTTACCGCCGTTTACTTTTCCTCTTAATGTTTTACGGGTTGTAACGCCTGTTGCTTATGAGTATGACAATATTAGGTGAAGCGTACGAACAACCTGTACTGTACTCGCATCTAGTTATTTTGTTGCTTGTTAAACAGTGCAGGCAAGAGAGCGCCTGCGCTGTGACGTAAAAGACCCTAGGAAGAAACGGACTTTATATTGTGAATGGCTGGAGTTATTTACAGTTCCCTCCATCCCCTTTTCTTTCAGCCTCAATCCTCTCTCTTCCCTCTAATTATCACCTTTCTTCTCCTTCGTTCGGCCCTTCCTTTACTTTCCATTCCGACCTTCTCCCTCTCCTCAGGTTCTTCTTCCCCCTCCCCTCTGGTTCTTCTCCCCCCTCTCCTCTGGTTCTTCCTCCCCCTCCCTTCTGGTTCTTCTCCCCCCTCTCTTCTGGTTCTTCTCCCCCCCTCCCCTCTGGTTCTTCTTCCCCCTCCCCTCTGGTTCTTCTCCCCCCCTCCCCTCTGGTTCTTCTTCCCCCTCTGGTTCTTCTCCCCCTCCCCTCTGGTTCTTCTCCTCCCTCTCCTCTGGTTCTTCTCCCCCCTCCCCACTGCTTCTTCTCCCCCCCTCCCCTCTGGTTCTTCTTCCCCATCCCCTCTGGTTCTTCTCCCCCCTCCCCTCTGGTTCTTCTTCCCCATCCCCTCTGGTTCTTCTCCCCCCTCCCCTCTGGTTCTTCTTCCCCCTCCCCTCTGGTTCTTCTCCCCCCTCCCCTCTGGTTCTTCTTCCCCCTCTGGTTCTTCTCCCCCTCCCCTCTGGTTCTTCTCCTCCCTCTCCTCTGGTTCTTCTCCCCCCTCCCCACTGCTTCTTCTCCCCCCTCCCCTCTGGTTCTTCTTCCCCATCCCCTCTGGTTCTTCTCCCCCCTCCCCTCTGGTTCTTCTTCCCCATCCCCTCTGGTTCTTCTTCCCCATCCCCTCTGGTTCTTCTCCTCCCCCCCTCTGCTCCGCCTCTTTCACGTTCCCTCTCCTTGCCCTCTCCCTTCCTCACACTCATTCCTTTTCACGCATTCTTACGCGTTCCCCTTCATCCTCTCCTTCCTCCTCCTTCTTCAAAACCCTCCCTCCTTCCGTCGTCCCACTTTCACGGTTGCTTGCCTCTCCCCCACACCCTCAGACGCAACGCACGCCGGTTTGAAAAGTGAACTTGTCGTAGCCGCCCATCGTGCTTTTCTTTCTTTTTTTTTATACCGAGCCGCTTTGTCGTACTACGGGCGGTGGTCTCGGTCAAGGCTCTACCGTGGCGCGCATTTCTTCCGTGGCCTTAATACGGCGCGTGACGGATGATGGGATGGCCGTCGGAATGCCTCACGGGTTTTTGGTATCGATATCTGGAGGATGGTGAAACGCGAGGGAGTAAAAATAACAGGAGGGTTGCTTTGGAAATTTTATATTGTTTGTACGCCCTGACTGTATCTATTTGTTGCAATGTCTTTAATATTTAAATTTGAATTTTCTTATAAGTTCAATAGCTGTACACTTATATACGTAATATATATTATGATTATTCTTGTATCTGTTTCATCAATTCAGTTTTTGTTTTCTTTTTTAATTTACCGATTAAAAGAATGTAATTCTAACAAGTAGGGGTGTACACGGGTTTCCCGTGGTACAGAGGTGGTTTTCGTCAAATTCGCCGTAGTATAATCGTATACTAATGTATTTGCTTTTAAATCAGAAAATTATTTTTCACCCTGCTTTTTAGATCCTTTCTAAACATGTTCGTTTCGTTTTGCCATTTTATACTCGCCCTACAAACGAAATTTCTTATTTCTTATTCAGACAATACCTTCGAAATTCATAGTTACAGAAAAATTCTAACCTTGATATTGTGGTAGCACTGTTTAGTCGACCCGGTTGAAATATGATATTTTGGTTATTTATTTATATGAAGATTATAGCATATACCATAATGGGATAAAATCCATTCAGGCAGTTCTCTAGAAATCGGTGTATAAGAAATATTATTTTACATTTTATTGTGGTAGCCCTGCTCTCATGCTCCGATTTAAACATCTTGATTTCATTATGGTATGTTGTACCAATCTTATATGTAAAATTTACTTGACATCCATTCAACCAATTCCTTCCAAATCCAAAAGTACTGAAAGCGTTTAATTTGTAATTGTGGCAACCCTGTTTAGTTGATCCGGTCTATATATAGTATTATGGTTATATATATATATATATATATATATATATAATGCTATGTATGGAATATAGCATTGCATGGGGCAGAAACATGGACGCTAAGGAAAAACGACATAAAATACTTGGAAAGCTTTGAAATGTGGACTTGGAGGAGAATGTTGAAGATAAAATGGACAGATAGGATGAAAAACGATGAAGTGCTACGAAGAATAGGAGAGAAGCGAATGATTATATAGACTATCAGAAAGAGGAAGGCAAACTGGGTTGGACATTACCTGAGGAGAGAGAGTATGATTAAAGATGTGTTAGAAGGAAAACTAGATGGGAAAAGGGAAAGAGGTAGGAAAAGGTTTCAGCTCATAGACGATTTGAAAGGGAAAGAGAGATATCAAGATATGAAGATATGAAGAGGACAGCGGAAAATAGGAATATATGGAGAACCAGGTTTAACCAAGAATAATCACGGACCTGTCTACGGACAGACTACCTATGATGATGATGATGATATATATATATAATATTATAATTTGGTTAAAATTAATGTGGATAGTTCAACACAAATATTTGTAAAAAGAAATTTTTTATTACTTTTGTTGTGGCAATCCTGATTTTTATGCTAAAAATTTTTATTTTCTTATGTTGCACAACTCTTTCATACAAAATTTCGTTGAAATCGATTAGGCCAATTCCTTCCAAATTCATAATTACCGAAAAGTTTTATTTTGTAATTGTGGCACCCCTGCGTAGTCGATCTGGACCATATATGTCATTTTGGCCATATATTTATGTGAAAATTCTATGTAGCAAATTTAATTGAAATCGGCCCCGCCAATTCTTCCCAGATATATGCGTACGAACGGACGGAGATCACGAAGATAATAGTGCTTTTCAGCATTGATGAAAAGCACTAAAAATCCTGTAAAGAATTTAGCACATGTGTTTGTAAGTTACGCAAATTACGAGGATAGATCTATCGTATCAAAATTCCAGAATAAGCACTTGGTATCAAAAATTGAAAAATTTAGTATGTACTGGTCCTTGCCAAAACAAGGTTATAATAAAACCAGATGTCCATTCTGACTACAGTGGTGATTTACCGACAGTACGTTATGGCTTTTGGAGACACCTATGAACATTACTTAATTTTCAATTTTTTATACTGGATTACTTATTGTGAAATTTGTTTTCAGCTGTAAGACGAGCTGGATAATTCTCTGGTAAATATAAAGTTTCACTCAATTCAGATTATTACTTTCAGATTGGTGGAAGTTTTTTTTACGTAAATTGCATTTAATTATCCTTATAAAATAATTCTCAAGTGTCCGTCTGTCTGTCCCGGTATTTTTGGACATTTCCCAATGGAATTAAGAGCTCAAACTTTCAGTGAATCATTAAATCACCATGAGATGGTCTCTAGAAAAATCAAACATCCCGGAAAAAGTCCCGGATTCTACTCCGGGAGACAATTATATTTTCCCATAAGTTTACACGGGATTTTCGATTTTTCAAGGTGCAAGGTTCCTTCATTCATTAAAACATGTAAATATGGACCGAATTTCTCCATTTTTGTTTTATTCGACGACTAAAACTATAAAATATCTTATTCTTGCAATGTTTATATGTTACACGGAAGAACTTGTCAGAAACACGATTTTATTTTCGAAATTTTATGGCTTTTTCGTACTCTTTCCGGGTCTTGCCAAGGCGACCCGCATTGTTGCCTCCGATTGAATTAGCGTCTATTAAGCCTTCAAATAGACGAAAGAATTGTGTTATTCGCTTCGCGCAATGTGAAACTTAATAGATTGCAACGTTAATAATTTAAGAATATTATTATTAGGTAAACATACGAAGACGAAGAATAACAGAGCCAAAGAGTGGTAAATCTAGTCGTATATTGATGCCAGAATGTAATAAATTTCAAGTGCTTCATTTTCTGAGATAATTCAAAAAATTGTCAGGAATTTATTAATTAATCAAACAATTACATTTACTATATATATATATATATATATATATATATATAAGTTTTTAAACACACCCCTCAGAAGTTATATTTTAATCACACTACAAAGTCCCGTAGATGTTCAACGCTCGTCATTCATAAAACTACAGAAAACAATCAGTTAAGTGATTATATTTCAGTCGTGACTAAAAGTACATTTATGTGCTCGTACAGCAGAACGTGTATTGTCCTGCATAATCATCTGAACGTGCCCAAGCAAACTCTAAATGGATCTGGGATTTTATATAGTCCAGTTGATATTTTTACTTACCAAATAATGCGAGATTTCTCAAGATGCTAGCAGCCTATTTTTTTAATTACATAAATCTAAATAATAATTTCGAAACGAAAATAGATTTTGTAAAACGTTTTCTCTGCGTCTTTTTTTCGAGCAATTTTTGTTAGGGTTCACAATAATTAGTCGCTCATATTTGTCAAAAATGATCCGAATAATGACTGATTTTAAAAATCAGTTTCTTAAGTAGCGTAAAGCAGTTCGTTATCTCCATTCTTTTCATATCTTCGAGGTTTGCTAGTCAGAATAAAATTTCCTGAATGTGCCCTGTTCACGAAAACAACGTAGTTATTTGTTTTTAAATTACATAGGTAGTTATTTATTAACATTATTAAAAAATAATGAATTTTCATAAAGAATATTTTTTGAACCCTCACCCTTTCTCATTAGTTACTTTCTGTCATTCAAATAACTTACGGAGAATAATTTCATATTTTAATAAATGAATCTTATTTAACCAGCCACTGAATCATCATTTAGTCAAGACGTAGTTACTCACTTTTCTGGATAAATTATAAACATTACGCCATTTACATATTAATATCTGAGTTATCCAAACTCGTAGCAATAATTAAAATATTTAGAAATCTCTCAAGGAGGGTATTTTTGAAGGCATTTCAACGTCCTTGTATTTTCGTAATTATAAAACATACATAGATGTCTCCGAAATTTAGGTTTCGGTAAAAATTACTCACTGTCCTTAAAAGTTTGCCGACAACCGCTCTTGGAGGAGGATAGCAAGGCCCGTACATGTTTAAGGTGAACCATCTCGTGTTTTGATTCATTACGGTTGGTACATTTCTTATATTTTTATAAATTTCATTTTTTCTTAACGTCTAGAGCAGCGGTTCTCAACCTTTTTTTCCGTCGCGACTATCTATGTTCACGTGCGCGACACACGGGACACTACAATTCTTCAATCGTGAAAAATAGAAGTGCGTAATAATGAAGAGTTTAAGCCTAAAAATTGTTTTCATTGTTGTTAAAAACGACGCAAGAAAAGGGTAAAAACTGTGCTTGACAAAATTTACCTCATTTTCTATGTCGTCGTCTTTAATAAATTTTTGGCGACACATCTCTCGTCTCTTCACGACAGACCGTTACGTCGCGACACACCGATTGAGAACCGCTGATCTACAGTTCCAGGCAATAATATGTGGCACTTATACATGATTCGACAAAAAATATAGATATTTGTCACATTCCATAATAATTTTATTTTAGCATGACCTAGGTGTCGCTTAGTTAAGGCATTTTAAGGTCTGAAGATGTTGTAATAGAAATATTGCAAAAAGTGGCAAGGTTTGTCTTTTTAGGCGCTCTTTACCAGCGAAGCGGTAGCAGCACGTCTCGTCCGTCTGTCGTAACTTTCATCTCTTGATACGGGTTTTGAATCAATTAAGGAAGAGTGATCTTCATTAAAATTGATCTCCGAATTATGATTTCGAACGGCGTCCGTCAATTAAAACTTCCACTTTATATAAGCACTTAAATAAGCCTATAGTCATATCTCGTTAAATGGCACCCGACAAGCAACAATTAAATAACATCTTTTTCTCTCTCTCTGGCTCTTATACTACGATCTGTAAGATGTCGACTAAAAGATTTATTCGGATAGAGTATAACATTTGTCACAAAAAATTCCGCGAGAATATCCCAAGCATATATCCTCACATTTTGTTTACAACGGTCGATACGACGATTCTATCGGCAAGCAATTAAAAATCCACATTTTTCTCTCGCAAGTCTTATATGATCCGTGAGGTATAGATTAAAAAATTCATTCGACTAGAAAACAACATTTGCCACAAAGATGTCCGCGAGACCACATAATTACGACTTATAATTTCAAAGATAAAAAAACCGAAAACCGCCCAACCCTTCCATATCGTTTTCTACCTATTTCCCATGAAGAACGCCTTTGAAATCTTTGTGTTCCATTTATGGTGTATACTTTTCCTTCTTGTTTGCTGAATGATATTTTATTGTTTCTTCTCTGTCCGTAAACTTAATCGAACGCGGCGAAGTGAAAATCTAACACTGCAGACCTAACTCAATCCATTCGTTTCACTTGTCCTGCGACTCTAGCTACTATGCAACGTCGCGAAGGAATAAATTTGCGTAGATCTCTGCAAACATCATCGTAAAACTCCCCCCTCTTATAGATGTTTCAGGGAAGTATTCATGGAGGCTTCCAAGAATTCTTAGGAAATATCGAAAGATTTCTCTCGGGATGGAAACTTCGCTCGTGGGCAATGAGCAATAAGCCCGTTTCCAGGGAGAGACGTCCGTCTTTTGTTTTTTTTTGTCTGCCGAATATCATACCTGCGAACACGTTTGGCGTGATAAATCGATGTTCTCCAAACGGAGCTTTAAAGGAGAATTCTCGGTGACGCAAAATAAAAGCGGAGAAACTTTCTTCATTTACGCAAGTTAGCGAGGCGTTCGTAAGAATCGTTTCTCATCATCTTTCAGTACTTCTCTTTCAACAAGGTACGATCTATTATTTTAGGTTTAAGCTGTTTTTCCTTTGCAGCCCGTGCCTCAGCTTATTTACGCTATGAATAACACCTTTTTGTTCTGAATTTTTTGGCTCAAAATTTTTTTTCACGTTCGATGTGGGATATTAATCAACGTGCAACGCGCAAAACTGGTAAGAGTCGGTGCGCTCTGCAGAAACAACTTCGGCAGTTAGATTCGTGAAAAGCTGTTGGTTTGTTTTCTCCGAAAAAGATATATTTCGAGTCCCTTAAAGCTTATAAGGCAGTACATGTTCGATCTATATCTGGTGGATGTTCTTTTCGGAAGTTTAGCCTTCCCGTCATTTTGTTGCCGTGTTAGTTTATGATTTCTTATTCTCGTCGCAGAAAAAAATAAGAAACAATATAAACATATATATGAGCATAATCTGTATATTGTTTAGCGAATCCTAAAAACAAGGAGCAACTTTGTCGGAAATAATTTATATAAATATTTTTTCCGAGTAAAAATTTACTATACTTACCCAATTTTTTGTGCGCTGAAAAGTCCACAGGCGTATAATTTATTGGAAATATACGAAAAAATATTTTGAACAAGTGAATCACTTCGTTGATTTTTTAAACAAAATCACTTTGAACTGCATATGGATATATGACTTACTGGTTACACCAGTTGTGTCCAACCTTAAATGCATGTCGGGCCGCGTCAGTGGTTGCAAATCCTTCTGCGGGCTAGTTTAGAGTTTAAATCTGAAGTTACCTGTTCTGAGATGTGTATAAGTGAAAATCAAGTCTAAATATGGTTTTTATGAGTAACGTTTCAATATTAAAAGTTTTATAATCAAAATTTTCATGGAAATGTATGAATTTGTGTTAAATTTTTCGGATTGGTGTTTCATCGTAGCTTCCCACGAAAATACTTTATATTATTATATTTATTTCATTCCTTTACGTTATAATTTTCTTCTGTCGAATTTTTAGTACGGAATTCTGGGAATTCTTTTTGTTCTATAAATAATGAATTTAATGGCGATTTAAGAATCGTTTCCTTTAAATCATCGTGTATTTGTGCCCATGATGGTCCATTTTATTTCACTAACCGTTTCGTTCACCTACTTCATCTGTGTGGGGAAGCCTTCAGCCTCCCCCATGTATCCTTCTTAGAGCAAGACGAACAATTGTTTCTCTATCTCGGAAGCCTCTTTTATTACTATCGTTCGCTCTACTGCTTTCAGCTAACAAGTGCTTTTGTCTCCCGCTCAAATTACCCATTTTCACCCAGAGTATTCCATCTTTCGAGTTTCTTTTTCTACCGGCTACTTATCTAATTGTTTGGGGAGGTTAACTTTCTCCGCGGTTACACACTCCTAGACTCCGGCTGAAGACGACTGTTCTAGTTCTATTTTCTTTTAGAGTGGCTCGGCTTGCCTATGCATTTAGTCCGAGACTACTCAGCGCTATCTTCTCAGTCGACAGTGTGTTTCTCCCGATAATGCGTCGGTTGTCGGCCCTGGTCGCGGGAGAGAAAAAAAAAGACTAATGGCGAGTGGGTGTGGAAAAACAAATGAGCGTTGAAAAGAGAGAGAGGTTTCCACTCAACTTGATGGAGAGGAAAGAGAGATGAGAGAAGTAAAAAAAAATCCGGAACTCCTTTTAAGCAAGTCCCAATCTTGTCGAATAGGGGAAACTTTTTGCGGAGGGGGAATTTTTATTTTATTTCCACCGTCGTAATTTGCATCCGCTCCAAAGGTGGCCTTAATTTTCATTCTTGGGGAATTGGGAAAAAGAAATTTCGGCGAAAAGATTCGACTTCAATGAAAAAAAGAACCGCGAAATGTTCTCTCTCGGCAAAAGAACGGTAAACTGATTCCAATGTGAGTAATATTGACGGAGTGGGCTCCCTGAGTGCCCCGAGACGGAATTCAATTTCGTCTCCTCAAGTGTTCTCGTGAAAGAATTTCCGAACCGTAAATATTTTCAAGTTCAATCGGAAGGGAAAGGTCGGGAAATATTTTTGTCCATTTTTTTCCAAGAAAAATTCCATAACCTCATTTAAGACATTTATTTCCAGCTGAAGATTTTTATGCGCGAGTGCGCTGTAAGCAGGCATTGTTACGCGGGGTGGCTACCTGCCCTCCGTAACAAGCATGCAAAAAGGTCACACTCCTTCCAAGAAAATATTCATTATATAAGGTCCATGTTGCGTTCCCTCAGAAAGGCTTGTAAGAATTATATTAAGTCAAAGAAAATAATATAAAAGGTTCACGTAATCTAATCAGGAGTGCCACTTTACTGGTGACAAAAAATGAACTTTCCGTCATATCTCATAAAATGTTATTCCAATCAAAAAGGTCTTCAAACAAAATTTGTAGGACTATTTAAGTGCGATATTTCTTTTGCTGTGCATTTTTATCGATAGAGTAACTGTTTTCAATAAAATCGTTTGATAAAGTCATAATTCATTTTGAACTTTCTGGCATAGTTTTTTAATTGTTGTCATCGGAGACTATCTTCATAGAAACTAAAATGAACAACATCTGCTACAATTACTTGAATACGTTTAATTTCCTATCGTGCGCATCCAGCGTATAATAAACGTAAGGAAATGGATTACAGTAATATCCCGTTTAACGCTACCCCTTACAACGCTGATTCGTTATAACTCTCTTTGCTCTAAAGCCAATTTTTACTTTCTCCATAGCTTTTGTGGGTGCTCTAAATCAAGAACTAATTACCGGAACATAACAAATTTCATATTTAACATTTTAAAGTTACTAAGTGATACGCCATGGAAGAAAATAATACAAAATTACAAAACGTGATTTGATTTCACATTTTCGCTACGTAGCAGACAATTTTCAATCAAAATAACTGAAAAAAATGCCGAAACCATCAAACGAATCACAGCAGAAACACCACGTTCTCAGACTGCAGAGTAATCTATGGTTTCGTTTACATATCTCACGAAGTTGGACAGCTATTGGTGGCATTGGGCGATGATTATAAGGGGAGGGTGTCTCGAATCTGTTACATTGTGAGATAATGACAAAAACTTTGCGATAGTATTATATTGCAGGATACCTGGTATATAGCAGATCTTCTACATTTCGCATTTAAGGATTAATGATTTACAGTAAAGTTTTGGAGTATCGGAGAGAAGAGCGGCCATACCTACTAATATTTTAAAAATAGGTATAAATTACGATTTTAGGAACGGATCTCCATAAGTACTATACTAAAATGACCCCGCATAACGCTGATTCAGTTAGCGCTCTCGTTTTCATGAACGCGTCCCCAGCGTTAAACTGGTTATGACTGTATTTCTGACCAAGAAATGAATTTAAACACATTTTTCTTACGTATGCACACAGCGTTTTTAAGTGAATTACCAAGGACTGAACGTGAACGTCAAGCTTACATTACTACTAATCAATCAATCAATGTTTTAAATAATTTTCGATTGTTTGATTGATCACAACTGATTAGAAAATAAATTGGTACGTGTGTGTGTGAGGTGATAAAGATCTCAGCATAAATGAACCCGTTGAATTTTTGCACGAACTATCAAATTCGCGCAACTCGGTTATTCCTTAGACGCCCATTTCCGAGGACATAACCACTGCGTTGCGCAAGCGACTACAGTGTTCGTAAATCGGTTGTATAGTCTCGAAGAAATAACGTTAGCGATACGTACGATTGTCCCATTGCCTGATTCTTAGGTAAATTTCAACGTGCTAATGAATTACGCTTTATGAGACCATACTTCGAAGTTATCTTTGTCTTTATACGCGCATATAATTTTGAATTGACGTACCATTTCATGATTTACATTTCGAAAATTTCACGTAAATGTATTCTAGAAAAACATCTAGATTTTGTCATGATTGTCGAGCTACACTTCACGCCTTCAGAAAACTGAAATTACATTATATTTTTAAGCGCTTATTTATTTTTTTAAATCGCTGAAGTATTTGGTTTGTCTGTCCGTCCGTCTGTTCGGGCAGTATCTCTGGAATCCTGCAACTTGGAGAGGTCAAATTTTCGGGATAAGGCAGTCTATTTTAGGACTAGGCATGGCGAAAATTTAGCGAACCTAATGTTAGCTGCCGAGAAGTGATCGGTGTCTTTCTTCGGTTTCATTTCTACTCCCATAAGAAAAACATGATATCGGTGCAGGGAATTATAAGTTTACATTTTAAAATTAGTTTAAATTTAGATAAGAACTCGGGGCATGAACATTTCTATAGCTGATAGACTCAGATCTATATATTTTTAAAACAATTCAAATTCATTTCGAGTGAGAGCAAGCAATTCTTTTCAATCCAAAAAAAGAGGGAAAAGTTTCCAATGTTTAACAATGAGAAATCTCAACTGCCATGGCAACGAGCCCACTGCTTTTAAATGGGAAACATACTATTACATATCTTTCAAGGAAATTTTTTAGACTATATCATGAGGCAGTAGATCTCAACCAAACATTTAATCTTACGATGACGTCATAATCCTAAAACAAGGAAGAAAGCGCCTTTTGTCATTTGCCCCGAAATTCTTCTCTCACTTGTTTAAAATTCTATACGAAAAAATTCGTCATTTTCTGCTTGCGCGATCCTGTTTTTTTAAAAAACCGCTCTATATTGATACCGGAATTGGCACGGGTACTTGATTGGGAGCGATTCGAACACTTCTCCTCCGCTTCCAGTGCCCTCTTCTTGACATCGCGACGGGAAGATAAGCCGGATATGGTGGAGAATCGATGGCGGAAACCAAATTCTAGAGACGCCGAGCGCGCCGAAAACCAGTGAAATCAAGCGGGAATGTCATAGGAATCTTACGACTATTCTTTACAAAATTCTCGTCTTTTGATCGACGCCAACGCTCTTTCCTTCTAAATAATTATTTATTTCAGACAGAATTCTTCCATATTTATTACGTACTATTCAAAATGAGAACTTTCATGCTTCATGCTTTTGAAATACGATAGGTGTCGCTTGTGAGACTTATTCACGTTGAGGAAACATCTACGTCTCCCACACATCAATATTGCATGCTCAAATTGAATTATCGAGCTCATCTGACATATTTATTTATAGATAGCTTATACATTTCCTGTAGCCCTAAAACAGTAGCATAAACCCGATACAACGATCGGTGAATTTCCACTGAGAAGGGAAATTTTGTAGCTTTAATTTAACATCAAATTTACCCAACCATGTCAATTGAAGTTATTTAGGGCATCTGTCATAACATACCGATCGCTTTTTTTCATATTTCTTCCCAACAGAAACTTGCGTTGTTGCGAAACAATTATTTTCTCGTCGAATCGATCTTTTATGACGAAGAGGAGTAGAAATTGGAACATGAAAGTTTCACAAATGTGGAAATCGGGTTGGAATTTCGTCAAGTCGTTCCGTCGCCAAGAAACAGCGAGAATCGATGCGCGAAAGCGTTCACCTCTAGAATCCCGAGAGATATTTGGCGGGTCTCGTCCTTTGAAATGTTTTTGCACCGTTTGAAACAAAATCTTCGAATAGCTATTGTTAAAAATAGTCAAACGAACCTTTTTAATAATAGTCCTTTATGATCATTTGAAATTCTTTAAAATGGTTCATTTGACTGTTTTTAATTCATTTTAAAATGTTTCATCAAAACATAAAAACGCTTTAGATCAAAACTTGATTTTAGTGACCCTTGTTAGTTAATAACATATAATGTATTTTTTTACATTAAAATGTAAATTCCTTCCTGGAATTATATTAAAGTTTTGTTTGTATAAATAGAGTGCGGTACGGCTTCTATGTGTTTCTCCAGTTTTACACAAAACTAATTTTAAATTTTTTTCCAAGTTGATCGATGCTCATCCAATATAACGAACTTGTGTTATTTCCGTTGTTCCTGTATATCTCCCCTCTAATGAAATGCTTTGAGGCAGCATTGTCGGTATATGGGTCGACTATCCCTATTTCCTCTTTGTTCTCCCCGCCGCCCGTCGCAATTGTTTGCTTTAGTAATTAAGTTTAAGGGAACCGACATGCTTCTCACGATGCCCGCCATTTAAAAATAATGTTATGTTCGACGAATGACCGCCCGAACAGTTTAGTTTCGCGTCCCGGTTCTCATCCGTTAAAAATCGCGTATAAAGCCATCTGGGCTAACGCGTGCGCAACGTTGGATTCGTGGTCGCGAACTCGCCGGTTCGCTTGCGGATTTATGAGTCTCAGTTCGTGCGCATCCATCTTCATGCATGGTATTAGTTACATTTTATTTTTAAAATTAATTGCAGTTGCAATTGGCGGAGTATTCGTAAATATCACTTTTTGGCATAATATGCCGCTCATAAAATAAGCGCTTAAGAACGAAAAATGAAAACAATACTTAGATATCCCCAACAGCCACAACAATGGAGATACGATAAATCTTAATTTTTATTCGTTATTGCCTATTTTTAGCCTACTTTCCAAAATGGAAAAAAGCTTATAGTTTTGTCGTGTCTGTCTGTCTGTCCGCCTCTCTGTCTGTCCGTCCGTACCCCCCTATTAACTTTTGAACCAATAGACCGATTTTCATGACACTTGGTTGAAATCTCTTTCTACATGGGCCGAACTCCCGAGGATAGTTTTTGTTGCGAAGATTGAAGTCCCTGGTTTGATTCCAGGACTATCCTTCCCATTTGATTTAAATGGGAAATCTTAAATCCATCGTAAAGGGTAATTTTCTTTTGCGCATTAAAATATCTTAGAATTGTAATATTGAAGCGAATTTTATGCTATTCTTTGAGGAAAGAAATGAAGATTCTAATTTTTATCGTAGAATTTTGTTTATCGATTGTATTTCTTAGAATTTTGCGTAAACACCGGCGATTTTGCAGTTTTGATCACTCATTACAAGAGTGTTGCTATAGCAATGACTATTGTTGGACTCAGATTCGGTATATTCTAATAAGTACACGCGTTTTTTTTGCCGCACAAATACGCGTGATCAATTTAATATTCCGTTCGAATGTATCAGTAGTATTTTATAACGCTAAATTATGAAATTTTGGAACACAAAGAGCCACATTACGTATAAGTGTATGAGATATATACTCAATCAACAATCAATAATATTTCATTCTACATAAAAATCAAGTTTAACGAAAGATGAATGTTTTGCCAAATATTAACGAATGAAAAATTGAATAAATAACTTCTCAAATCTGCAGATGTTTACAAACTCTTCTTATGATCCGGATCACTATCATCGCTTCGCAATTCCAGGATGAATAATATTTATATCACTTCAAATAATAAAACCCCGTGCCTCCAAAGTTACTTACGTAATTTGGCACTCGGCATGAATTTCGGTAATTTGAACCTGCTAAAAAAAAATTCTATAAATTTTGTTGAAAGCTTCAGGAATATGACTCCCGCGCAGATGTGATTGCACTGAATTAAGCGAGGAGCAGCGAGTTTCGTTGGCAAATTCCTTAACATCTCTATCCTTCATTCTTTAAATATGCTCTCGCGTGCTTCATTTCGCTCTTCGAATTTTTTTTACGATTCGGAAAATATCTTTTTGATGAGCGCATTTGCATTTCCTTAGTGCGATGAAAATAGCGTACGAGGAACTCGTTTTTATTTGCTAATAGCACACGCCTGGGCACGAAAGGGGGATTCCATTTTCTCAACCGCGTGGGAAGACTTCTCACCTATGAAAGAGAGAGAATCCGCATCCCATTTCCTCGAGTCAGAACCAGGGAGAGGAGTTATTTCTCAAGATCGACGAAATTACCCGTGACCGTTGCTAAAACCTCAAGAGTTTTTACCCTTTTTTCAAACGCGTCGGGTACTCTCTTCTCACAATACGACATTCCGAAATGAAGATAGGATCGTCGCAACGCGAGGACAATGCCTGGTTTTTTTACTTGCGACTGAAAACGAAAGCCCATGTGCGAATTATTTTTTCATCATCGGAGAAAACCCTCGTTATGATCGAACTTTTTTTTAGGTCTCATAATATCGCGACTTTTTTTGCATCGTACTTCTGGATTGCATTCAGGGAAACGGAATTCGTTTTTCCTTTAAGAGTGGCACTCGCGAAAATCTTTTCGACTCCATCGTGAGTGGGATGTCTGTTTTATGTCTTCTTTTTTCCGCATAAATGTCGTGTCTTAATGAGACGATTTTTGGGACCAACACGAATATCTCGGCGGAGGATGTATGTCAACGGTTTCGACGATTTCTTTCTCTCTCTCTCTCGAGTCTGACGAACTCTTCGAGTGACTCTCTCTCCCAAGCGTCCAAATAATATGCTAGATAAGAGCCAAAAGAAAACCTTTCACGAATTAGGAGTGGTTTACCTACCTAATATGATTGTTTTCTAAAGCTGCCTAAAGGTAACTTATCACGCTGACTCATATCTTTCATTACCCATCGTGTTTTTTTTGTTTCGTCATATGACTGCTGAAGGTAGGTAAAGTGGGAGATTTCGAAATTGCTCAACGCTGCTTCAATTAGTCTGTTTTTTTCGTCTCGAGGAAAAGGGAGTGCCTTGAGGTAATTAGTGGTTTTTTCCCTGTTCGACTTGAGTTCAAACTCCAGGTTAATATCTATGCCCATTTATGGGAAGTTACGAGTAAAATTTATTCCTGTGTGCCAGCAGCATATACAGATAAACCCCCTTTACACCTTAGCGTTTATTAGAGGTGTTTTGATATTTGAATCTTGGTACAATTGTCATCGCGAGCCTAATCTGGAAATCAGTATTATGCGAAAAACAAACAGTAACTAAACGCTTTACAACCTAGAATGCGGATTTTGTATGTCGGTATCCGTAGATGATGAAGAAATTATGACCAAAGCTTTCACGCTCATTTTTTATTTTAAAATATTCATTCAAAGGAGGTTATTCTTTTATAAAATCGTCTATATTTAAAACATCTCACCGCATGCTGTGCACCAATAATTCAGTTCTTTTTCTTCAGGCTCTCACTAAATCTTAGTTTACGTACGAACTTAGGAAGATAGGTCTCCACGTAGTTTTATATCATTAGCCTTTAATTTTAAGTTTCAGTTTTGTGAACGTGAAACCAAGCTTATAATGTTCCATTTAGTATGGAAGATTTTAGTTGAAAATTTAATTTTTCGGGCTGGAAGAAAAAACGAAAATAAACCGTCTCGTAGTTTTATATCATTATATATTTATTTATTGAAATTATTAAAACATTTCTGTCAAAGAAAAATATTTGTATTCGATTTGAATATTTTTTCAGCGGCATTAAGACAAATATCTCAGCAATCGAATTCATGGTTTAATCGGACTTGAAGTTGTTCTGAAATTGATCTATAAAAACATGCAGACGACTTAAGGACCTCCATGACCTGTTAGGAAATCTAATTCATTTTAGTTGAATCCTTTTTATAGCTGATGATAGGAAATTAATCTCGAATATTTTTGGAGGACAAATATTTTCAATTTAATATTTCTTTTTAACTGTCTTTAAATGCGTAAAACGTCAGTGGATTCAGATATCCTCTCCATTTCCCAAGAATAAGAAAATTCCCAAAAGGTGCAGCCTCATCACCATATTAATTGATTTAAATCGAATGAATTTCCTCGTAATTTGCGGAGGCCTTCCTTTTTGACTTGCGTCACCCCATCTGCGCGTGACATTTATCCACAAAAAGTTGTATAAAAATCATCAGTTACTCAATACATCTCAAGACATGTAGTTATGGATTCTAAAATTCAATTATTAGTCGTTACATTAAGTTTTAGTTTGTCTGGTTAACGTGAAACAAAGTTGTTGTAAATTTAATTCTTTTGGCGAAAAGAAAAAACTAAAATAAACCATCACCGTATTGTAAAGTAATTATATAGCGCAATGCTTACTGATTTCTATTTTTAAGAATGGGAATGTCTACTTTATTATTTCTACCGTTCTATTAAAGTTTCAACTTTAAACTTAATCATTTTTATGCATGAATTTTGCGAGGCAAAATATTTCAATGAATTATGACGAAGTTCTCTCCTGAACCTTCTTCCGAATCTGACCTTATTATCATTTAGATAGATCATATCTTAACTGGGTCTTTTAAGCACGTCTATGATCGATTGGCAAGATAAAATCATTCCTTTAGATAATGAGGGGTAATTCAAAGATATCTGCGGGTAATCTAGTAATTATTTCAAACTAAGACTAATTGTAATCACTTAACATTGAGTCATAATATATATACTTATATATATATACACACACACACACATATATATATATATATATATATATATATATATATATATATATATATATATATATATATATATATCTTCCTATTAACTATTCACGTAATTGCTGAAAATGCTTTTTTTTCGGCTATCAAATCAGATGAAACGTCCTCGAGACTGTCTTTATCGGAGAAGTTAGTAAGTAAAACAACCAGAAATTGTAAAATCCCACTTAACGATGACTTTCATTTTTTATAAGAATCAAGTATAATATGAGGTCATCAGATACATTCCTGTGATACCTTGGTTGTGTTAATGATAAAAATTCTTTTCAGTTGGAATTATACACATTTTCGTCGCTTTCTTTGCATAATGTAAATCGACGAAATTATTGCTCTTTCTGTGAATAATTAAAACCATTTCATTCTATCCATGCCAAGTTGCAAGGAAAAGACAACCAAGTTTCAGTTTTCAACGTTTCCTTCCGATGTCCAAAACCATTCCGATTTTTCCGATTCAAGAAATAATTGCCTAGCTCGGCTTATGGCTGTGATACAGTTGAAAATGCAGCTAACTTCAAATGCCACTAAACGATTTGGAAACCCAGAATCGCATTCCGGATACAAATTAGCCGTCATCGTTGGTGATTTATCGATAGTAGATCCTTAAATGGTATATGTGATCCCTATGAGAAGGACCATATATTTGCGTTAGAATGAGTCCAGTGCAGAGCAGCCAGAGTCGCAAAACAGGTGTATGATCATAAGCAAGGTGTAACATCACTATTAAAGAATTTGAACCGGGTATCTCTAGAGGAACACTGACTGAACGCTACGATGAGGCTTCAGGAGAAATATAGGTCGGAAGGTTTAACAGAGGAGATATTAGGAATAGTTGAAGCACAAACGTACGTAGGTAGACACGATGGTGACAATAAAATACGTGAAATCGATTGTAGGATAGAGCGTCAACGAAACATTTTCTCCCGAGGTTAATACGATCATAACAGGAGGATAATACGAGTGATAATTCTTCGGTGCATTGTATTCTTGCCACCCACCACTTTGGTGAATTGCAGTAGTAACATGTAGATGTAAATTAAACTCTATTGCCGGTGAATCACTACTGACCACTGCATTATAACAGAAATGCTTATCTGTTTTCCCAGTCTTCTGTGCCATTGGGGATACTTAAGATTTAAATCTTATTTTTTTCTTAATTTACCGACGAAAATGTATACATGAAAATTATGCGAGTTTCTCATTTGAAACCGTCAAACCGTCGAAGTCGTAATTATTCGGAATTAGAGAATTCAAAGTATACGCCTCGCATTCCTTTCCTCGGAAATTAATAGCCCGGCAGGTGAAATATTTCTCATTTGCTCGTAGACGGACGAACAAATTTCGGCGCGTCCCCAGACATGTATTACGACCCGGGCACTTCGTCATTATCTCCAGCCTAACATCTCCTCCGTTCCTCCTACATCCCTTTTATCCCCACTCCATTTCCCCTTGTCCTTCTCCCTCTGTCCTCATCTCTTTCCTCCGCCGCCACTCCGATTCTAACCGGATTCCTCTTCCGAAGGTGCATCCATTCACGCATTCTCCCACGCCATGGAAATTCTCCTCCCCTTCCCTCTCTCCATTCCCTCCCTCTCCCCTCCCTTCCAAAAGTCGGCTCCTCATACTCTTTTCACTACGCATCCTCATGTCGTTATAAACCACTCATTCCTTAAACCTCTCCTTTTATTCTCCCATTGTGTGCCTAGTCTGGGAATCTTAACGAGAGAGAGGGAGACGCTATCCCTCCACCTACTCGGGATTCCACTTTTTTGTGGGCTTCCCTTCGCTCCCTTTCCGCGCACACAGACGTCGCTCGTTCACCCTCTTGCTACCGATAAAAAAAGGAGATTTCGAGGAAATTGAGACTTCTCTCCCTTTTAAAGCATTACCTAAGCAATGAAGATTTTGTCATAGAAGTTTTAGTATTCCTCGCGACGTAAGCTCCACGGATAACTGTGGACGGAGTTAATAATGAAAGTAGGACGAAACGGAGACGGGAGTTAAAGCGTTAGATGAAGTTAAGATATGTTTTTGTTTCTCCTTTTGTAGGGCTTATTTTGAATTACATTATATTATGTTGAATGTTTTTTACGATTAGAAGAATTTTAAAACGAAAAAACAAAATAAGATTTCATGTTAAACCTGCAATTCTAAAATTTAAATTTACGGGAAAAATTCTTTTTTCGAAACGGCAGTCGATAGAAAAAGAAACATCCATTTTTTTAATGTTAGCGGATTTCTTGAATATAAATTACATGTATCTATAAGAAAAGTATAATTTATTTACATGCGACTTCAAATAATAAGCTTTAGCGCCAAAATTAGGGGTTGAAATACATTCTCTAAAGGTATAATTTGGCGTTCTTTAAAATTTAAACACAGTTTACCTACGTTGGTTATTATTCATCGAAACCAGTCGTTCTATGTGCTATGTGCAATAAGCCTAAATGGGATTAAACTGCATTGTTTGAATTTTTATTTTGTTTTTAATTTTTAAAATGCCACATTATATCTTTATTATCTATGGAATTCCACGAAGTCTCGGCCTCGTCCGTTAATTTTACATTCCCGAAACGTAAACCGGCCAATTCCCCACTAACCATTTTCAAGTTAATCTACTTTTCTCGGCGTAACTGATCGGCACTTTCCTTTTCATCTCCTATGAGAAGAACGCGGACAGAAACCATTCACGCCCCCCTCAGTGATCTAGCTTAGCGCGCGCATATTCTTTCACGTGGGCAGCTTCTCGATTTGTCATTCTACCGTCAACTTGTCTGATTTATTCCGCCTCCGGAGGATTTTTTTCATAGAGACCTTATCCCTGCCATTCTCATCACGACCTTTACATTTTCCCGTCTACCGATGAAGAAATTTAACTCACAAGATGGAATGAAATGAAATTAAGTTTTTATGCATGGACATACAGTCTGACCCCGATTTAGCACCACCATATGTCCATCACTGACTTTGGCGCTAAAGCGGAAATGGCGGTAAATCGATGTATGTGCTAGCTATGGAAGTTTTATTCACAACGATTCGTGGGCGGTATGCGGAGATGGCACTATATGGGAGGGCGCTAAATCGGGGTTTGACTGCGTAATGCTAAAAATGAATTTAAACGTAGAGAGGGAGAACATTTTTGAACTTGATTGGAAAAGGAACCAATAATTGGAAGACCAGAATTCGATTCCCAGTCAAGTTCAGAATTTCTCTTCTTCTATAGATTGAAAAAAAAATAAAACTCATCCGCTAAGTGATTGCTCGATAAAAAAACTTAAGTTCAGTGTTGATTTCATTTCCAGTCCTACGCTCTTTAGCGGAATGGAAAGCAACAAACGTGAGGAGGCTCGATTTCTCTAAATCGTCTGTTTTTTGCAAAAGAACGAGACTCGACGTAGAAAGGGAGAAACCTCGATTGAGAGCTTGAATAAAGCAAGAAGCGGCCGTTGCATTCTGATCCTACGCGCGATTTTAAAAGCGATACCTCGCGGAACCGGTTGATCGATTCTACGGAAAAACACTCTCGATCATTTTTCCGAAATGGAACAGCAGCGGTGCACTTTTATCCTTTTTCCTTCGCGACTACTTTCTTCCTGTCGATCTTCGCGCCATATCGAGTATCTAGTAAAAGTTGATTTTTTCCGTTCTCAGATATATTTTTGGTTATAGGCGCTCAAAAAATAATGTCTCTTTCGTAGAGTTTTTTCAAACTAAATATTTTTATCGGTAGAAACTTTTAGGAAATAATATCGTTATTATCTGTGTCACGCAGCATAAAGCTTGAATTACGGTGATATGCATTCAGAACGTTGGACTACTTCGACTGAGAACGCTATGAAGTCGAGACGAGACGCGAAATTGCTCCGTTATACTGGCGGGAGTTTCAATTCTCGCTGCTGCGAACTTTTTGTTTTTTTAATAATATATTCACTTTAAGTGAAATATTTTTGCACTGAATGATCATCGGAAAATTCAAACCGCCGTATCTCACGAAATTTGGCGCGAACTACGAAGTATTCGTAAATATGACAGTCGCGGAGGGAATCACATTTTTAGAGGGTTAAAATAAGTTAACTGTAGTTAATAATAATAGTTTATGAAAGCATCCTCAACTTAAACTTGTTTCCTCACTCTTAAAGAAGTGCATTTATCAAACAATCGAATCTAAAAGTTAAGCAATTCTAAATACAATATTCCCGCACGCCTTTAAAAATCTTTCAGATTTTTACAGTTTAAACTACGTCAATGAAGCTGTTTAATGAGTAAAGTTGTCAGAACTTTCTCATGTTCTATATACATTGAATAAAAATTGATCTTAAATATGAAACGGTTTGATTGAAATGACCGTAATTATTGATATGTAATTATCGCACCGGATCAACGCCATTTTTACAAAACGCTAATTCGAGGTTCGAAATAAAAAATAGCGAAGTTTAATAATTATTCGTAGATTTTTTAATAACCCGTGCCGAAAGAGTTGAACCACTTAAATTTACGTATGTGTATTCCTTATGTAGCGCATCGCAAAAGATTTCTTTACTAACAGGTGAGAAAAGTTAACCTTGACTCACCGTGAGGTTCATCCTGATATCAGGCGATCAGCAAACTGCCCGCTAAAAGTCGTCCTTCATAAATATATCAGTCCTCCAAAGGGAACATCACAGCACCTCCGCACTCGAACCCCTCGGCACAAGTATTTATGAAGTCCTCTCCGGGGAAAAACAAAACAAACGCGCCACCGAACGTGTCTCTCGCGGAATAACACACCAGTTCGCACGTATGAGTTCGACTTTTAAATCGTCCTAATCACTGATCACTGTTTTGTCCGTGCACTATGCGCGCCGGTTATGAACCGTGGCGATGCCTCGCCGGGTAGAAAAAAACATATAAATAACGCCCTTCCGCGTCCCAGTCTCTCACTCAACTCTCTGGAGCAGTAGGTCCGCTTTCGTTACTCGCACGATGTGAAATAGTCTCCTTCGATGGAGTGGGTAAAGCCTTTATACCGCTGACCCATTTTGGGAGACTTCACCACATCCCCTCCAACTCTTCATTCTCATTCCGCCTGTCCCTCACACCCCCTCCCACCTTCTCCCCCCCATTTCCCCGCTAACACGAGTCTCCGCTCTCACTCCGTCGAAGCAGGTAAGGAGAGAGGCATCTTCTTAAGCATTTCCTTCCCTCTCTGTTTCCATACCTCTACCCCAACTCCCAGGAAAGCGCATTCGATGACTTCAAGGTATCCTTTAAGGCCCTCCATTTCTTTAGTTACCGTCTCCCTACCCCCACACTTTCGAGACCACCAATTTTTTCCATCCATTCCTTTGCCTTCTCTCTCTTCTGTTCTTACACTCTCCAACCTCTTCAACCCTTAACCCAAAAAAATAGTCCCGCTTTAGCAGGTGTAGGTTTTTTCTCTTATCCTTCCTCTCGTCTCTTCCTTTAACGCCTTGGTTGTCGCGGTAGGACAGACAGTGTGGCGTGCGTGAGGTCTTGTGGGAGGAGGGGGAAGAGAGAGTGGGAGGTGTAGGACGGGATGGGGAGGCGGTTGAGAGACCTTCCGGTCTGGAAACGACGTCATGACAGGAGTTGGTATAACTCTCCTCATTTTCGTCCGTCGTTCCTATTCTTGGCTTTTCAGTGGGAAAGTGTCTCTTTGGTTGTTCTCTCTTTCAAGTTTATGCGTCGTCTTCCATCATCTGGTCGTCCACTCTCTTTCTCTCTCGTCGAAACATTGTTATCCAGACGTCTTCCGTGGAATTTGATGTTTCCGTCGCACCCTTTTTTGTTTTTTTCTCCTAGGGGATCCTGGAAGTATTTATAAGGTGTCACTTTTACTGCGTCCGAACGCCTATCCCGTGGCGGTTATTTGAATTACTGTATCTTTTTACGACGCCGTAACCCGGTTTATTTCTGTCAACGGAGTAATAGTGGTATGAATTTCATCCTTGTCTCTTATTGTGTTTTTACAGATTTGAGCTTGTAAAAATTTTACGACTCAATGAGGTGAGGTAAGAAAAACTATCCGCTGTCGTAAATAATGAATACGTGATACTTTCGATGGAAGTGTCCATAACGCTGTTTTCGTTTCCAGATATTATAAGGGTATGTTTTTACATGTATGAATGCTAATTAAGTGATCCAAAGACTTTAAAGGGCCTTATTCCCCTTAACAATCAGTTGTTTAAACAATTTCCTTTAAAAAACTCCCTTTGTATTTTCTCCAATACATCGGTGAGCGTATTTCATATATTCAGAGATGATTTTCTATTGAACTCAATAGGATTATAAAATCTAAGTTATAATACGCATATTGACAAACTGATTCATGTTAAGATAATAAATTATTTATCATGAAACGCGGATAATTTATGTAATTATATTTTTCGCTTTCATTCTGTTATATGTCTTAATGTCATCATTCAAATTATCTATTCAAAGCATGAATTCTTTGGGTGAACAGTACCATTTTCTCATAATTATGAGATTTTTATAGCTTAACATTTTCAGCTAATACAATTTTTCTGCCCTAAAAGAATCCCATTTAACCATTTTCACAATGAATACGAAAGATAAATAAGTAATCGTCTCATATTCGCTGAAATTTGCAAATCGTTCATTGAACCCTTTTATATACATAAATTATTTCATAAAGCTGCTAACAGGACCATTAATTCAATTTTTAATATTTACCCTAAGATACAAAAAATTCTCTTATAAGTTTTAAATTGAGTGGTGCATAGTGCAGTTTCAGAAAAATAAATAAGTACAGCTTTAGATCATTTACAAACTTTCTTTTTATAATCTTTTCTCGAACAAAGCCCCAAAATTAATTCATATTTATTTTAGAAGCCGTCTTTATCATAAGGAGGGTTTGGTAAGTGCGATAAATATTTTACGCATCTATAAATATTTCATAACCTGCCAGTTGCTATGAGATGACTGAGGCTACAATATAGCGAGCACATGAGTCTATGTTCAATACAGGATTCGGATTCGCGGGTAGGTATTATAAGGGGAGGTCAATGCTGTATTCATCCTGCGGTAAGAAGAACTCTCATCTTATGATAATGTCAGAACACGCGACCAAGACAGGGTAACTAGTTATAGAATTTTACCAAATATTCTAGCTTTTGCGCCGAGTAATCGAAGCGAGAGGAAATAAAAATCTCCGAAATATAAACCGCGTTCTTAAAAGACAGAGAGAGATATTTATAGAAGAAAAAAGTTTCGCCTCATAAGATACGGCGAGGCGATCATCCCGACATTCCATTCTATGGGGGGGTGAATTATACCCCCCTCCCCCCCGGAATTTCCATCTTTTTCTTCCGACAGGGTAGAAAAACCGATCTTCATTTATTTTTTCTCTCTCCCTCTCGAACACCTCTGACCCCCAAACACGCTTCCCTTTCGTTCTCGCCTTCCTCCCCCTCTCTCTCTCTCCTTCTCTCTTTCACCCCTTCCTATCTTCTCTCTCACTCTTTTGGAGAGAGCATTCCTCCATAACCTTTCCATTCCCTCCTCCCTTTTTTAGCCTCGCCCATCCTCCAAACCTTCAACCCCTTCAATCTTAACCCATTAACTCGCCTCCCAATCCTTATCGTCTTACTCCCAATATCCTTCCCGCTTTTTTTATTTTATTTATTTTTTTCAAATCCGGTCTCTTCTCCGCGCGACTTGGGCAACGAGCCCTGAGGCGTCCTCTGCGGAGGAATTCCTTTGGCGCGACCGACCGCTCTCCTTCCTTTCCTCCCTCTCCCCCGTCTCCCTCCCACGTCTACTCTCTTACATCCCTTATCCTATCCTCTTCTCTCTTTCTCAGGGGGCTTTCTTCCTAGCTCAAGGCCTCACTCCCTCTCTCCTAAGACTTCATCGATCTCTCAAAAATATAACCATACTTTTAAGGTCGCCCCCCTCCCGACTCTTTGATTCGAAATGGTAGGAAGGGGGTCGAAGCGTAGACGTATGCGGGTAAGACAGGTAATAATGCATTCTTTGAGGAACGGATCGATTTCCCTTTCGTATGCGTACATATATGAAAAACCGTGGTTGGGATGGCGACGTCATTGTTATAAGATCTTCGGAGTTGGGATAGGTCTAGTGGAGGAAGGAAATAAAAAATGAAGGTTCTTCTCTTGTCTGGATGAGGCCTTTTTTAAGGTAGCAGTTCGTTTTTGTGGCTCGGAAAGGTGACTTTGGTTTCGGTATTGTTTTGTTTTCTCTCAGGGAAAAGGATCGTTAATCATTGACGAATTGGTTTGAATGTTTGTTTTTTTCGATGGCGCATAAATGAGAGGCTAGACAAGTTTATCGAGATGTTGTGATACTATTCCAGCACTGCGCAACCGGCGTGCCGCGGTAAGATACTTTTTAAGAGTCTGCCGCGGTACATTCGGCGGGAGAGAAGAAATAACAATTTTTTATCCTCAATCCGTGGGGGAATTTTTCTCCTGATTTCCAATTTCTCCCATATTCTAACTTATGCTTTTCGCAGGTGGAACACCGATCCATTCTTCCCATCATATGGCCACTGAAATGTTAATATTAGGAAGATTTAAAAGAGCAATGTTTTAGCTATAATTTATTCAGTCCATGTTGGAAGAGAAGATAATTTTCTGTTGCGTCGCTATCTACTGAATAAGATGTCCAAAGACAATATTGTTGCGAAATTTGTTTCTCCGTACAGCGAGGATTACCTAACTCAAAAGTATAGCGACGTGAAGTAAAAAAGGTTGAGGAGTTGGTTAGGTCTTATGGTTGTTATGAGTTTAGTCTATCGGGGAATCATTTTAAGAAGATCGCGTGGGATAGGGATTGGAGATGGTTAAAAAATATATCATTTACTTTTTGAATTCACTGCATCATAGACGTCCTTGAATTTGACTTAGATATTTCAGGTATATCTCGCCGTTCGCGGTTTTTAGTGTTCGCTGTTTTGCTTATTCGTAATCCCTTTTTCGACCAGTTTCGCCGTTCACAGCATCGTGTTTCACTCTTTCGCGATTAAAAATGACGGATAATTCAATGCGAAGTGATACTAATGCGACTGCGAATCGCTGCGTCAGTTATATTGAAAGGCTTTCCAACCATACTGTATTTCCTGAGAAAGCTAGTATTTGAAATGAATTTTCCCTATTGGCTGTGCTCAGAAAGCTATTTCCCCCGTATTTATGGACAATATCCGTGCCGAATTACAATTTCTGCCATGATTGGATGTCAGTGTATACAGGTTTACCTTCTATTTCTATATTTTACTTCCTCTAATTGTTTCTATATTCTACAATCGTCAATAAGGTATCACTATGGTTCATTCCTGCAGATGTGGGAACCGAACCCCTTTCTCGCGGGGTATTTGCCATCGCGAGGGTATTTGCTTTTTGAGTCATCGCTCTGTCTTACGAAAAAATAGTCGCCTTAAGACCAAGGAACACCCTTTGAAATGGATTTTTTGCTCCACTTCATTAATATAGAATAATTTACGGTGAGGAGAAAATGAGAATGTTCGTTTTTCACTAAGGAACTAAATTTTCATAATATTTTACGTTATTGAAAAACATTTTCTCGTTGTTCAAATCAGGTCTCCTAGTCTCCACTATTCCTCTACGCACCTTTCTTCAAAGTTTTCTTCTCATTTTCCACTTCGGCCATCATTTTAATTTTTAAATTAACAATTTCATTTGTAGACGTGAGGAATAAGAACAGAAAGTAATAATAATAATAACATTTGGATTTAGTGGATTGCTTGGCGTATTTTTTAGATTTTGTCGTCATGTTGCGCAAAGAATTTATTGATAACGGATTATCAAAGGATTCGCATCGGCTTCATTTTGCCAGCATGGCCATGGATAGATTTTATAACGACTCGTTATGCTAATTGCAGCAATGCGAAACAGTCCATAAGTAGAACCAGAGTCGCTTGTCCGAAACTGTGGGAGCGTTTTTCACAATGCCATTTGCCAACTAGAAGTTATCCCATGACGGTAGGAATTACTTTATACTTGTATACTAAACATTTTATTGTTTTTTTATACCCACATACGAGATTTGGTACAAAGAGACGTGTTTATATAAGGAACAATCTTAATCCTGAGGAGGAACATTATGTTCTTAAATAGTTTCAGCTTTTAAGGTCACCGTTTAGAGAGAATGGAGTCGCGAAATTTTTTCGCTCGGAAAAGGTTCGCCATCAAAATAAGGTAGATAATCACTGCACCAACCGTTAAAAACAACGAATTTTTTGAGGCAATAAATTCAGCTCTATTTAATCGTTTTCTTTTCAGAATTATCCTTAGCTAGAAAGTAGATTACTCACCTCTCTAAATAACGCATTTATTACAGATATGACGCTTAAACCTTTTATTCCTGAATTAAAAATAGATTTCGATTTTCCTTGCTTCTAATTAATTAATTTAAAAAGGTTTTTAAACAGATGAAACATGCGATTCTCTGAACATTTTAAAAATTTATTTGGGATGAATATAATATTTAAACTTTTATTTGATGATCGTCTTCGTCAATTTAATAGTTGTCCATCTATATGACCAAATCGTTATTCATTGTTGAGGGAGTATTATTTTAATTGGAAACTTTATATACTAGACTAATAATGGCAAGATTGGCATGTCAAGAAAGTGATCTCTTGTTTTCTTTTGTTTTTATAATCGCATTTGAAATGATGGCACAATGGATGGGCAGAAATACTGAGGAAAAACTCATAAAATTTTACGTAAGAGAGAAATATAACGACTAAGAGTATAAATGATTGATTGCATTAAAAAAGCACGACATTTATACTGTGTAAAATCGAACCCACCCATAATGCAGAAATAGTATCCTCGTTACCTGCATTCAACGTAAAAACAGTTGAGATGATTTAATTGGTTAACATATCTTTCTTTCTACGACTCGTCAAAATCATTTATGGCATATACATATTACAGTGCTTTTTAACGCTGCGAAAAATGAACCTCCAAAAGGCTCGCCATCTTTCGTCAAGATTATCTTAATTGCCTTCTCGAAGAAGATACCTCAGGTTATGTTATGTTATTTTTAGACATTTTTGAACTTTGCCGAATTTTTGCGTTAGGGATAATTAGGGTGGAAAAAAGACCATTCTCTTCCCTCGCATCGCCACAAATCGATTAGTCTCGAGGATTATGTATTTTTCTCCTCCGCCGTCTCCCACTCGCGACAACCTACGCCTATTTTATCGCCTCACCCACACCCCATAATTAAACGGCGTTTCCTTTCGATGTCCTATTACCTCGCGACTTAATATCTCTAGCTTCAAATTTAGACCACGTTCTCCTGGACTCATAAATCCCCCTTTAGTGTGCCCGTCCCCGTCCCAGTCTCTTAATCTTGCACCGCTATCTTAATTTATTATCGGTTGCGATATGCTTTTTTCATTCCCGAGATGAGCCTTGTCGCGGAGATTTATATTCATTAAGCTTATACGAAGGCGCGCGGTCTATAAAGTAGCGTCTGAATGAGTTATTTTCGGTGTCTCTTACCTGATGAAATTAACCGAATAAAAATCGGTGTCCCAGATTAACGATATTTTTACGGAAAATTACGCAGTATGGGCTATTTATAGGTTGCAATTTTAAGAATCGACGCAACTAAAGTTTTACAGACTTTCTCATATCCTTGTAATCCAGTCCGCGCAACAATATCAGTTTTTACAGTATTGTGTGGATCGTTAGGCGGTGGCTGGGCATAAAAACTCATAGTATTAATATCACTTGACGCAATATATTTACCCTTTTAGACATATTGCTTATACAGTATTGTTTATGACAACAACTACTGTAATCGGACAAATTTTCATGAAAATACTCGCTGCCATTTTTTAATTAATCTACGTTTTGCGAAAATCGGTAAGGATACCTTCCATTTTTGCCTGACATGGTTCGTTTCAACAAGGCTTCTATCACAGGCGTTACCCTATAAAAATTCGATAATCTATCTATATATATATATATATATATATATATATATATATATATATATATATATATTTCTCTTACTCCTTCTGCAACAACTTCATTTATGACTGACTGTTAGCTATTTTTAACAAACTCTTCGAGTAGGTAGAAGATTGAAATTTGGTAGAAATGTCTGTCTCTTACAGTAAAAGCCATTTACGAAACAAAATCCCAAAAAAATATCTGGGTTCGACTCCAGTAGATAATTTCTATTTCCCATAAGATAACACGTAAAAATCGATTTTTGAACTTAGAGGCTTTTACTCTTTTGCAAATTAAAATTAGAAAGAATTGACCTACAATCTTAGGACCTGAACCGTTTTAAAGAAAATTCGAGTTACGGAAGTATATTTTTTCATTTTTCTTTATTCGCATTAACATCAAGTTTATTCCCATAAGCATATAAGTTAACTCACTCTAATTTTCAATACCATGCATATTAGGAAAACATCATCACCAATGTTTTCTTCCGATAATATGTAAGATTTTACTATATCCAAAACACTAACTGCATCACGCACTGTGATTGAGAGTATCATAGATAATTGTAATTCTCACGTACTACTGAAAGCACAAACACGACGATTAAATTTGGGATATAGGAAGGAGCGAATAGGTTTGTTTTTCTCTAGGACTATAAGAGATCACAATCGGAGAAGCAACCCTGATAGCAGTGACGGTAAAACGTGAAAAGTATTTTAATGTTATAGAAAGATTTTAATGTTGTGTTTCGAGAAAGTTTAACTCATTTCAATTGTTAAATATAATGGCGTCATACCTGTTTCTCGATATTTCTTATCCAAATACGTGCTAAAGGCATGGATGATGATGCCATAATCTTAACACAAAATATCCTAATTTTCCATAAATTTAATATATAGGGTATTGTCTTAATGCTGATTATTCTTATTGCTCATGCAGGGCGATCTGAGTCACGAAACTTGAAATACGAAAACTTGGACACGAGTTACCAGAGAATTTGGAAATTACGGATAGTTGCCTTAATTTCACGAAAAATTATAAATATACTGCTGTTACTCATGGAATTTATTATCTAATTGGACGTGGCTGAAGTGCTGTTGCTCTGGAGATCACGTTGGTTTATTTACAAGTTTAGATCTTGGTATATGGTGGTTTTTTAGCGCTTGCAGTATGCAAGCACTGACAACTCGTATATTATTATTATATATATATGTATATATATATATATTCATGGCATATCATAAATAAGAAGCGTCAATATAGTATAGATGTGTAAGGAATGCATGCTTTGAATGAGGGAGACAGAGAAGGAGGGAGAGATATATAGATAATGTTCCTTATTAGGGCGAAGTCTATTTTTCAGAGAAAGAAGAAGAGGGAGAGAGATAGTGAGGAAGAGAGAGAGAGGCAGAGAAGGAGGGAGAGGAGGGGAGATAGATAATGCTCTTTATTAGGGCGAGATTGAGACTAGGAAGTCTATTTTTCCAGAGAGGGGGAGAGGGAGGGAGAATGGGAGGGAGGAGGATAAATAAATAGATGTCTTTATTCGGGAGAAATTGAAACTCCTTTTTTACATTTAACCCTTCGTCAATGTTATTTTACATTATATTAAAATACCTTAAATTACATCAAAAACGATTAAGGTAATAAAATACTAATACAGACAGAGAGAGATAGATAGGTACATGTTCAGGAGAACTTCTAGGAAAGACAATGTTTTTGTGGGAAAAACCTAGAAAGGATCTGGCTTGGCCAACCTAGTAAAAACGCAGGAAAACACCCACAAAGTGAAGGGGGTCGGAAAATGCCCGCGAATCCTCTAGATACATCAAAGAACAATATAAACGATACAATAACACAATAAAGTGAGTAATCAGAAATTATATGTTATATTATATAGCAAGTTAAAAAATATAAAAATAATAAGGGGGTTATTTTTGCCTTTAGTATGACGCTTGTGTACTGTATTGATTTAATTAAAGAGGGAAGAGAGGTAGTCAGGTTTGTTATAAGTAAGGATTTTATACATTAGTATAAGAATTTTTAAGTTTCTTCGAGCGTCAAGTTTGAGCCATGAAAGTTTATTGTAATGTTTGCTGATGTGGTCATTCTTTTTAAGGTCACCGATTAATCTCACGCAGGAGTTTTGTGTGCGTTGTAGTTTTAATGCCAGTTCACAGGAGAGATCATTAAAAACAACACCACAGTAGTCAAAGTGAGGAAATGAGAGTGAAGTCGCTTAGAGTTTACGCAAGGAATTAGGTATAATGTTTTTGAGCATTTTGAGAGAATTCAAAGAGTTGATGGTACTACAGATTTTTGTTGGTATTAGGAGCCCAGGAGAGTCATCTACTGACGGTTGACTACTGATTTTTTTAAATGCAATGTAGGCCCCTCTCGCGATAGAAGTGGTGATTCACTGTAATCTATGGAAGCCAATAATTTGGGGTAACCGATAATAATAGACTGACTTTTTGCGGAGTTGATCTTCAGAAAGTTATTGGCACTCCAAAGAGAGAGTGAAGCTAGATCAGAGTTAATTTTAATGATAGCATCGGGAAGTTCAGTTACACGCGAGAGATTGGATAGGTGATAATTACAGTGAGTGAGAGCATTTGAGATATCATTAATGTAAATATAGAAAAGCAGGGGGCCAAGAATGTATCCTCGCGGAACACCTCTATTTGCATTTAAGGGACGAGATGTTGAATCATGAGTAATAACCTTTTGAGAGCGGCCATTTAGATACGAGGGAAACCAGTTTCGAGAAACGAGTGAAAAGTGCAAAAGTTCGAGTTTGCAAAGTAGGATGTCTTTGTCGAGGGAGTCAAAGGCTTTACTGGTTGTGAAATCCAATAGAGTTAGAATGGTCATTTTTCTCTGGCCCATTGCTTTGCGGACTTCTTCCGTTATTTTCAATAAAGCGGTAGCTGTGCTATGCGATTTACGAAAGCCAGAGTGAAACGGGTCGATTAGATTATTTGTTGAAAGGAAGTGAGTTATTTTCTAGTGTGCTAGCCTTTCAAACGCCTTGGAGAGAACAGGCAAAAGACTAATTGGTCTTGAATTGGCGGATGAGAGATAGAAAGGAAAAGAGACAAGAAAGAAGACTGGTTGCCTTAAATTTAATACTTAATCCACGCATACCCGTCATATTTGAACGGCAGTTACCCTAGTTCATCATATTTTACTTAACCATGTTGCCCCTAGAGCCGCAAACATACGACAGGCAACAAAATATAGACAGACTGAATTTCAAATACCACTTTTTCGGACCTGGGGCACTTTATACGTGGATATTCATGAAAACCTCGATGTCAGTTTTCTTCACGACCACAATACTTTCTCCAATACTTCGTACACGATAAAGTAATATCGAAGAAATCTAGGACAGCTATTGAGAAAACTATTTAAATTATGAGAAAAGGAACGTAAAATTCAAGCGGATTTCCATCAGGGTCAGCTCATATCCGTTGTTGTTTCACTGTCCATGTTTAGCGCAGCTTCGTCGTTCTATATTCTGGTTTCAGTAACCATCTTTAACAATTTATTGTGCACATTAATGTTTCTGTTTTTAACTTCTACGACGCGTGGTAATAAGCTGAAGAAAAGAAACTTAATATCATAGCGATCACATTAAACCCTTCATTACACGTTCCCTGGATGTTCGCAGTAGTCTTCTTCTTCCACGGCCATTTTTTTCATCGTCTGGGTGCTTAACTCCGGAGTTAATTAACCTCCCACTCCCGTCCTTCTTTCGCTCCCCGCCTTCCACGATACACCTCATCATCCTTAATCCACCTACGGTCGTTAATGGTACCTTCCTACGTAAAGCCTGCCGCCATCCACCCGAGCAACCCTTTATAAATGGAGGCCGAGATTGAGCATCTGTTGGACGGACGTTTTATTAATGTATTGTTTCGTCAATCATAATGGTGGAAACCACGCGAGAGTTACACCGAACTACGTCGCATTCTTAAATGGCTAATTTCCTTAAGAATTGAATTGCATTCGGATTTCTTGTTCTCGCGTAAAAAAGTAGACCGTGCCGAATTCGTAGTCTCTCTTAGTTTTTTAATACTCGCTTTTAATTAGTTTTTAATCTCGAGACTCGGAATGGATTATTAATTACCTACAGCCTGTTATTTCTAGATTTAAAGTGTGCGTTTTCTCCTAAATAATCTATTGGAATATATCGGTGCATTTGTTTCCCATGTCCTTATCCTATTCCGCTACTGGTTATGATAGCTATTGACTAGTAATATTATATTTGGTAATAGGTTTTATTAGTAATCTAGCCAATTTTAGATTGCGCTTCAAAGTGCCGATTAAAATTTACAGCAATTAATTTTTTTATAATATAAAGTCATCTTTTTTATTCAAGGTCTATCTGAAATTTCAGCCAAAATACTCATGAAATTAATTAATTTATGTAGTAAAAATTTTTTCATCAGTTCGAAACAAAATAATTTCAGTAATACGTGCACCGCAGCGCTGTATGGCTCATATTCATGATACCTAAAAAATGTGAGAACGCCGTCACCATCACTCTTTCGACGGAATACGCGTGTTTACAAAAAATTAAGAACATCTGTTGAGCGATGAACATAACTGCATTTCTTATGAGAAAAACTAAATTTCGCAATTGGAACTGTGTCATCGATGTCTTTTTAACTTCTTTTTTCTCGATTTTATGTGTTCCTTTTATTTTATGGGATGCTGCGTCCATCTTACTCAGAAAGTTGGCAGAATATACCACTTTTTACGTTTGTAGTGTTTACTAGAAGACTGTTATCACGATTTCGCGCCAACTTCCGCATGCTAACATTCTTCAGTTAAATTGATGGAATGATATGATCCGGAGATCCTATGCAGACAGGCATAAGCTGTGAAAGTTGGAACAATTTTTGAAAATTTTTTTTTCTCGTTTCAAAAATTGTTCCAATTCTTCAGTTAGTTAATAGACAACATGCCACCACTCATTACCTAAGCGTTGTCACTTCAACTCGTTCTATATGCCACATCAACGTTAATCGGAACGAACGAAAAATGGTTATCCCTCGATGTAGGTCTCAATAACTTTTCCAATCTCAAAAAAATAAATGTGGAGTTAATTTGCAAAGGAAACCGATATGCCCGCGTCTAGCGTCCTTCTTCTCCCTTTTAAACTCTTACCCATGCTGTGCGACTTCAAAGAGAAAAGTTGGCGTAAAGGAGCGGCACTCCTAACTCGTCGCCTGGGTTCGAGGCGGCCAAATCACGTCGGGATTCGCGGACGTGGCCCGCGGTGCGTCTTGTTTTCGAATCCTCCGTCGCTGCTCCACTTGGACTCGTGCGTTCGTACCATCCTTTCTTTCTTTCCCTTTACCTACCAACCTCTCTAAGGTAACCATTTACGCTTCGCTCACGGATTTTAACCTCCTTTTGTTTTTCATGGATCGCATTACGTCTCGTTCCGGTATACGGACGCGGGAGACTATCATCAGTCTACTTCGCGGAACCTCCTTTCGTTCGATAAGTTTTTTTTTTCATTCGTCGACCTTTTCCACCACCCATGGTGCCTTACCGGCGCAGCTAAGTAAAGCAGTCGATGAATGTTCGTCCGCCACCGTTTGGCAGGGTTTGCGCGTTCGTGATTGGAGGAGAGTAAAGACAAGGGGATGGGGAGTGGGGTAGTGCGACGCTGGTTTGGGAAATGTGAGTGATGATGCGCTTGCGATTGGCATTTTCTTCTTATAATCAACTGTAGGTACAGTGAGCCCCCCTCCAACGCGGAGGTTACGTTCCTCGAGAACGCCGTTTTCGGCGAATCCGCATTGGAGGAACTTAGTACCGTATGGGATTAATTGGGATACGCAAACGCGGCTGCGTGAAGCCTCCGGTAAATACCTAGATGTATAGATTTTTTTAAATAAAATAAATCGACTGTACGGCACCGAACTTAGCGCGGTATCAGCTTACGCGAGAGTGAGGGAGATGAAGATGAGTGCGGGAGAGATGGAGAGACAGACAAACGACTTTGTTGGGGGAGGGCGAAATTGAAACCTTTTTACTTTCTCCATATGTAATATAGGTATTGTTTTCATGAAAAAAATCGATTTCGAGATTTCAACGGAAATACACGTTTATAGGTCTCCTGAACACGTTTTGACCATTTTCTCGATGATGTCTGTGTGTGTGCGTGCGTGCGATAGCTTTTTTGTGGGTGCTCTAACTCAAAAATTATTAATCAGGTCAACGCGAAATTTTGTATTTAACTTTTTTATAAAAGTCAGAAAAACTGATTAGTTTTTGGTAAAAATTGGTCAACCAGAAGTGGGTGTTTACTCTTGTCACTTATCCGTTATTTTGAAATATTTGCTTTAATATTTGATAAATGTAAAAATGTATTGGAATAAAAGTTTTGGAAATTTAATTTTCTACAACCTTTGTTTCAAACATTTTTCCATATAGTGCATTGTTTAAGAGATATCTTATATTTTTAGCTGCCACTACCACACCACCTACCGACTATTGTTAACAATTGACGCTTAGTTACGTCTTAGTAACGCTCCTTTTTATTTTCTTAGTTGTTGGAGCTTTGTGGCTATATCCAATATCAGAAGGCTATGGTTTGAGTTTATTTCTGTTCTTTGTAAAAATAAAATTTTCTCGGTTTCTTAAAATATTTTTTATTATTATTATTAACCTATTTGGAATTTTTAGAAATATTATAGGTATGGAGAGAGTCATGTGGTGGCCACATCAGATTTTTACATTTAACCCTTTTATCTTGTAATTGCAATATTTACATATTAATAACAAGGAAGGTGCGGGAAAAAGAGCGACAGGTCAAAGCTGGAGATTGTTTATAAAGTTCTAGAGCGCGCATACTGTTGCGTGTTTGGCGTACCGCGCATATTCGAATTTTCCACGTTAGGCAGATAATTGGTCGCATTTATTTTTGAGAGTATAAGCGAATTCGCGCAGGAAAAATCCGCGTTGGGGAGGGTTTGCTGTATTTTTTAGAATTTCATGTTTTTTCTTATAGACTACGTTCATGGCTTTATTACGTGTAACCCTTTATGTCCTAATTCAAAAGAGAATTGTCGAGTTCGTTTTATGGCTAACAACAAACTAAAAAGTATTTGCACTTAAATCAGTTTGAAAAAAAACAAGTGACTATCTCTGACAGCCATAGCAATTATATACTTGGGGATGATTACTATTTCCATTTTTTCACACTGCTTTACAACATTCTTCATTGATGTTGGGACTGTCCTTCACAGAGCTCTGGATAGTTACATGAGTTGTGTTCGTTCCATGAAATTAAAGCAGGTATCACCCTACACGCACCTGAGATATCTCACAAAATACGCAAAAAAACTCGAAGCACTGTCTGGAATATCAGGTCTGAAAAACTCCCTTCGTTGTTTCAAGTAAATAAATACTAAGTGCTTCTGCTCTCTGCACTAGAAGGCACTTAATTGCCATGAGATCTCGTCTGTTACAAAGCGTTTGATAAAGGTTTACATGCCCTTGAAGCGTTGAAACATAAGGCGTTTAGGAACAGTGTTTCCCGCGCCTATATAACATGTAATGTAAGAACACAGGCATACAAGCAATTCCATACAGTATACTTCGTTAACTGTTGAAACGAATTTACGAAAATTTGCTTTTCTGCATTGAATTTTCTATTGAAAGTTGATGCAATACCTATTTACAGTTTTAAGCCATCCATATATATTATCAACTTAAAAATTACTATGTATATAAAATAACTGATTCTTTAATTTCTGCATAAGGCAGTTTTTGGTCGAGATTTGACACTCATTGGATATTATTTAAAAGATTAGACGAGTTGGTGTGTATATATACCTACATATTTCTAAACACGACACCGGTCTGGAATTTTATATCGAATGATACCCATAATTATCCTAAGAAAAACAGTTATAGTACAAATTCCGACTCTCTTCTCTATCACACTAACTTCATAGCTGATTGTGAGTGGTAAATGCGCTAATTTGGTTGAGCTGCTCCTTCCCGCCGGTGGTACGTGTACCACTAGAGGCACACTATGGATCGCCAGTTGATAGGTCGACTTAATCAGGATTAATCATTTGTTTTTGTTTTTAAAGTCATTTTGAGCTGCCATAGCATATCTTTTAATAGTATTTCTCCGGAATTTGGGAGCGTCATGTCTGAAAACTTACATAAGCTTAATTAAAAATTGAATTTAATTTTCATCTAAGTAATTGATTCTTCCCTTCATTTACGTTTTTTTGTATTTTACACTGAATTGTCATGTTTGTGGCATTTTAACGGTCTGAATAGAACTTCAGAATACAATCAGATTTGTTTTAAGATGTGAACTTATTCCTTGATATAATGAAACGTTGTATATACCTAGCGGGTTGGTTGCTCTACAATCTCTAAAGAGATGGCACGTAATGGTAAATGTTTGAATAATGCAGCTGATAGTATCCTTGGAATGTATACCACGTCCATTAAAATTACGAAACTAAGATCATTTGATTCCTCGTCCCTTAAAATGTCGGTCCTTTCTGGTCTCAGTTTGTCACTTTCTCCCAAAGAAAGTGCGTTGAAACTTCCTCAATTTAGTGGAAAATGAAACACGAGATGAAGTAACCCTTCCACCCTCCTAAAAGCAAAGACTCTCACTGATAACAGTGACACGACTCCGGCATTAGCCTACTCTTACAAAATTAACCAGTAAATACGTGTGGCCCTCTTGCAATGCGTGAAAGCCCAAACCTTTGACAGTCGCGGGCGCATAATACTACTCGCGCAGTTGTTTCTAGTTGTTGCCTAATTTTCAGTTTGGAAGAAGCAAAAAAGAAGAATATGTGAAGAAAAAGACATCCATTGTCGTAACTTGCAATCGTTATCACGTAATTTAGATCGAAATACATCTAAATGCAGATGTTAAAATATTTGTCTGTTAATAATATTTCAGGACTCTATCAATAATGTGGCGTAGTTTTAGTGTTTTCATAAAGTGGGTTAGTTAATTTTATTAAGATTAAATTGTTGCATTGTTGTGTCATGATTCTGACATTTATTTACTTTCGGTTAATTTTCGTCCTTTCTTATAGTTTCTTTTTAAATTATGGCACATTTTAAGAGTTTTTTTGAGCATTAAAATAACATACGTTTGCTCGTGCCTACATTTTTTATTTCACTCTTACATATTTATGCAACTAATCCTGAAGATGACTCTGTATTTTGAGATTTATCTTAAATCGTCTTTCTTTTCGTTTTTATTGAACACTTCCAGCAAATTAAATTTTAAACATAAATCAATGCACAATGTTTTAAAAATTTCGGGCTGAGAAAAAGTAAAATCATGAATTTCTGAAATTAATCTCAAGAAATAACTATTTTAAGTGTTTTTACTTTGCCCAATTTAATTAGTCTATTAGACTGTAAACTATAAAATATTTCGTAATTTCTCTAATCTCGAATATATAGTTTTTTTTAACCATTTAAGATGAAAATTTGAATTTTTCCGTCAAATTTTTTCGCTTTCTTTAGTATTCACGCGACATATTTCTGCACTTCTTTCCATCTACGCGCTCATTAATAATTTCCACTTGCCGACGAAACTCGCAAGTTCATTTTGGATCTTTTTGCCATTCGGAACAAAACACGTCTTCTTAAAAATTTTAAGCACTCCGTAAAAATAATTGTGTGACTATTTTTCCTCCAGGATGCGTAACCATTCCACTCGCGAACAAATTCTAACGGTGCCTCTTTTTCTCATGCCTGAGTATTTCCAGCGCACACCCTCTTTCTCCATATACCGCTCCCATTCCTACGAAAGAAACGACCACGAGCCATGCCTAGTATTGACGCGCTAGCGCTCTCGTCCAACGCCCATCCTGGATGGGCAGCGAAATGAAAAACGCAAACCAAAAAGGAAAAACAAAACTCGAAGGAGACGGAAAGAAGAGTCTCCATATAACGTCGCGAATTTATCCGAGTCCGGAAGGTCGTAAATATAAATGGTAGTATGGGAAGACGGAAGGGAAAATAAGACCTGCTTAGATAAAGGAATGAGAGAGTCGTGTGTGCTTACGCAGGACAGGGAAAGGCCATTTGCCAAAAGGGTGACTCTATTCGAAGAAGCGAGTGCTGTTTCCTAAGGCCTTCGTGACTCTCCTTCAGGTGAAATGATCGAGGCGTAGTTACTTTTGTTCAGCGGACAGAGCAAGGCCGTCTTGGGGGTGAGTATAGTTTGCATCCGCCTCATAGGAAACACTATAGCACGTTATTTTTGGCTTATTTCAGCCAACTGTGACGACATTAAACGTCGCATGTATATAATGGAGAAAAGTAGATAATTGCATTGCATAAATAAGGAACGATTAATATCGCAAGTCAGCAATATGTATCCGTAATTTGACTTATACCGCGCAGAGAAACCCAAATAGAAAACGTTAATCGAAGTGATAAAATTGTCCAAATAAAGAGATAAGGTGACTTTAGTGCCATATCGACTTTTCTATGAAAGAAATCATTTAGGAATGTCTTGAATCTCTCATAATCGAAAAGTGATCTTTATTTTATATATACCGCTCATATAAAACATTTATCTATTAGTCGCTAAATAATTGAAACATTTATTAAGCATTCCTATAATGGCGGCGCTTAACTCCTGCTATTTCGTCAAGTAAATAATAATTAAATATTTTTCAACCTTTCAACAATAGAGGTGAAATTATGATCACATTGTAACTGAAGTGCGGTCTCCCAGACCCAGGGGTGGGCCGAGAAATTTTGGCGCCCCGGACGAGATAGCACTCCAGCGCCCCTCTCCGTTAATGTTTGTTGAGATGTTTACAAAATACATATTAATTTATTCATCGCTCTGTAAAAATTATTGATAATGAAAAATTAAAAGGAATGGCGTCAAGATTCTAGCCTGTTCCTCGATATAAATTGATATACAATATTTATTCACTTGCAAGTAATACAAAGATTGATGATCGGGATAGCGCCTCTAAAACTTCGGCGCCCCGGGCAGCCGCCCGGCTCGCCCGTAGCTCGGGCCGGCCCTGCCCAGACCGCTATTGTTTTTAATTAATTTTTAACCACTAACTATATCATGTTTTAAAATCTGTTGTGATACTTAAAAGGTACTTTAAAGAAACAGGCGTAATATTCAATTTATTTCTTTGTAAATTGTAAATAAGGGGACATTTGACACTCTAACTTAGGTGTTTTCTCTAAGTCCGCACCTCAGTAGTTAAAAGTTAAGGACAACATTAATCACTATTCAATCTTTGATCAGGAAGCAACCTTAAAATCGAGAAAGGTATGAGTGATACCATTATTCAAATATGCAATGCTGCGTACAAATTCTCTTTAACAATCATCTCGTTGTTTTTCTTGCTAAGGAAATGAGGTTCAATGCTTATTTGTTCTTTTGATTTTCAAAATGAAACTAGTAGGTACACACGTTCAAACATTCAGGTTTACTTTGTGGATGGAATGAGATATTTCGGTCTTAAACCCTCGTCAAACGCGGCGCAGATTCTGAATTTTTTTCAATTTACTGCATGTCTCCCCAAAATTAATTTTCTGTAGACATTCACTTGACATTTAAAATCAGCACACCATCTGATATCTGTGGCACTCCCGAATTACCTACTTAAATCCTTTCAACCGCAGGAGTTATGAATACTATGTGTCTACAGTATGTTTTGCAATATATATTCAAAGTTTTCTGAAAACATTAAGTATAAGACGTAGCGAATCTATGGCGCAAGGTTCAAGACTCCTGTTGGCATGAAAGGGTTGATTTAACCAGTTGTGCATTTTGGCTAAGAAATTAGCCGTCATCAGGGGTGAATAACCGACCTATGATTCTTAATTTCTTCATAAAATCTCAGCCGAGGTTCTATCGCATGTTATCCCTTCTTTTTCCTTTACTTTCTCATATTCCGAGAAATCTATTCACTGTCTTCATTCTCCAATTTAGAGAAACCGTCCGGAGAGGAAATTTCCTTCTTTCTCCGGTGCGTCATTGCGGTGCTATACCTCCATATTACTCACAAATCAAATTGATTCATGGTAGAGAGCAGGCCTGAACAGATCTGGTCCAAATCTAAGACTCACTTACAAAATCCAGGATTCAGGATAAATTTCAATGCTATGCGATTTAGGTTCAAGACTATTTAATTCTATATACATTATATTTACATCATACATACGATGTAAAAAATATTACTTACTCATTAAATCTACTGAATTGTTAAAATATAACAAAAATATAGTCGCCAATGGCGAACGGGCGTCTGAGTTTGTCCTGCTCAGGCAGATAGTACATTTATTATTTACAGTAGCGTTTTAGTTAGTTTGAAATAGTCTTTTTTGTATAGTAAATTAAACCATCCTTAATTTTCTCGAACAAGATTCGTATAAAACAAGGTTTTTCGTTGCGAAGTGAAAAGAAGAAAGTTTTAAAGGAAGCTGACAACAGTAACACCGAATTGTTATAGCAACCTATTGAAGAAGTCTCTTGGCGACGTGGAGTCATAAATTAAAAGCCTTATTCTTATAAAATCCATTGAGAAAATATTCCAATTAATTGCTTTGTGTCATATTTTGATGAATTTTAGCGGTTTAAAAAATCCGCTTATTCGTTCTGTTGGCACATCTGTATGGCACGATAACTCCTAAACGAAAGCAGCTAGAGACTTCGTTTTTTCGCCGATCGACTCAGTATTCTGTCTCGCTGAGCACGTTTTCTTGGTTTGTCCGTCTGTCTAAATTAAAAAAAACGCCACTTACTGTCCGATTCAGCAATTTTTTCATTGCATGTTCCAAATTAAAACACCGCTGCATGGATATTGAACGTTTTCAGTATAAAGTAGCAAAATGTGCAACCCGCTGAAATACGTAATAACGAGATTTACACACATACAATGTTGGTCCAGAACTTGGCGGGAATCTCGTCCTTGTACCTATTTTTCTTTCCGAGTGTAGAGGATACGGCGGCAGACGCATCCCTGGCACATCGAATAACCATCAATGTGATGAATTTCCGTTTTACGCCCCGAAATCAAAAGCCCTCGCTATATGGAGACATCCATCGACCCTCATTCCTCTGGAAAACAACCTACCTGTCACCCTTTCCTCTTGCGGCGACAACGGACCTGCAAACCGAAGTCTCTTCTCATCCCCTTGGCGTGCGGGAAATCAATACGTCACCCACGATCTTCTTCTTACCTTCTTTTTCTTGTTCCTATTATCCTTCTCTGTCTCCTCCCGTGCGCGGGTAGATATGTGCAAGGAGGTAGGGACAAAAATAAAATTGAAATAATTTTTTTAGGGGAGTTTCGGAAAATCCAATTTTGGAGACATTTTTCCGAGGTGTCGTAACGAAAATTGACTTGTCCCGCGGCGCCTAAAAGTAACTTGATAAAAGGCGTTGGCCCTTTTTAAAAGTATAAGTGAATTATTTGAGAGCTTTATCTTCGAGAAAATTATCAAAAAGTCTAGCGAACATTAATATTATAATGGGGGTTTTTAACTGAAAAACAGAAGTCATTTCTGGGTACTACCTATTAAATAATTGCGGCAGACCTTTGCTTCAGAGTTGAAGTTTTAAATACTCGCTTAAGTAATAATTCAGGAAACGCTCTTTCACGTAATTTTTCACTGTGATTGTAAACTCTATCCATAAACTATTTTTTAACAATACATGAATTGTTTCCGCACTAAAATTACTTTCACGATAATAAGCACGTGTGCAGAATTACAGTATATAGTATAGTATCCACTGCGGCTGTATTTATTAGAACGTATCCTGTAAATGTTCTAGATTGACCATCCTGATGCTTCTAATGATCATAAAATTAAGGTGATCTATTCAAGATGCCTCAGCAATTTGAAATCTCGTTTAAATGCCCGATGTTATTGTATCACCAGGATCCATTAAAGCGGATATGTGGTGTAACACAATTTCAACGCATAATTGCGTATATGATCAGACCTTTAAGAGCAAGCACGCCAAATTAAAATGTAATTTTTCCTAATTTGGTAAAAAATACACTGCTTATATTTACTACTTCCACTCCATTTTATTTCATTCGTCTTCAGTAGTTATTTAACCTTTCACTTAGAGATAAATCCGTCAGGAGACTTCCCAATCGAGTTTGGCTAGAGAGAGATTGACGAAAGAATTCGGGAAAATTGCTTCAAGTCGTAAGTGGCCGAATACGCCTATAGAATGCCTTTATTTTGATTCGTATCCTGATATAAGTTTGAGTGTCATATCGAACGCTTTCCGCAGCCCACCCCTCTTTTGATCTCTTCAGCGAACATTGCGTATGAGGAAATGAGACGACCCAAATACACGCATCGAGTGACCTTTTTGGATTTCAGCTCCATTGCTTTCAATCATGCGGAGGGTCACTGGAGAGATATCGGGTTCCGTTTGGCATCCAATCTATTTTTATTGGCTTCTTCCAGTTCATCGTATCGTTCGGAAAATCCCGCGTATGAATGTGTGGACAAACAAAAATACACACATGCACAATCCTTTTAAAAATATTAAAGAACTGCATTTTTCGGAATTGTTTTCAGGAAGTAGTGACTCGTGCAAGATTAATACACAAATGCAGTACCTGCCAGAGATATAGTTTTGTACTCCAGTTTTCTTTCACCTCCCGCTGGATTTGTATAGCAAATTTAAATTTTATACTTGGTTCAAGTAATTGAGTTGATATGGCAATATAATGAACATTAAATTTATTCTCGTTTACATTTTCCTACTCAATAGAAGCGACGGCAAGTCGTATTATAACGACCCATACAGAATTACGATGGCTGCGTTTATATTTTAATGTTTTAATTTTTTTATAATTTTGTAATAATTATTGATTTAAAAAAGAGAAAAAATATGCAAGAATTCATACAAAGTATCGTATCATATTTATTTTCCCTGTTTTCGGGCCAAATGCAGGTCGCTCATTAAATGAGAAAAAATGAAGGTCGTTTTTAGGAACTGAAATAAAATATCGAACCGTCGATGCGGAAGAGTGAGTGAGATGAAACCTTTCGGTGGAATCATCGTATTATCCTTGTTCCTTTTCTCCCTCCTCCATTCTCTCCCCATTCTAAATTAAATATATACTTTGTTTCAAAACGGTATTTAATTTGTCGTAAATATTTTCGTATTATTTAAAATGTGGGAAATATTATATCTGCAAAAATATCTTGAAATTAGCGTTAATTAAATCGGTTTTTGATGAGATGAAATCGGTACTGAATATCTTAATTTAAGTGTAATTATGATACTCTCCATTTTGATTTGGGTTTGTTGGTAAGATGGTTTTTCGTTGTTCTACATGTTTGTATTAAACCAAAAAATTGAATATGTATTTAATAAACAGGTCAAACATTCACAGAAATAACTCTCACAGATGGAAATTCAAATATTTTCTAAACTGGCTGAAAAATGATTTCGAATGTTAACAATGAGGGGGGGGGAGAGAGAGATGGAAGGAGGGATTGAGACAGAGAGAGAAAGTGAGGGAGAGAGAGGAAAGAAAAGAAAGAAAGAAAAATGTCTTCATTGACGAAGTTGATACTGATCCACCTAACCATTTACAATTTGTTTATAGTTAGATTATGTAGATTCTATGATTACAGAATTTGACTTACAAAGTATATATTGAAACAATTAATAAACGATAGAGAAATTTGAGGTGGACATTATAAACAAAAAATTGTTAAAAATTCACAATATTAATTGATTGGTTAATATTTACAACGAGAGAACTATCTATGTAACGTACATACACTTATATAAATAAGAATTACAAAAGAAAATAGTTTTATGTAAATGAAACATGGGTAAATTCATTTGATACTTTTTAATATAAAATGCTTGCTTATCATTTTTTTATTATAATTTAAGCTTGATAAATGAAAGCAGAAGAAAAGAGAGGAAAAAAAGATGATCCAAACAGAACTTATGATTCCTACGTTCCATTTAATCATTTTTTAATACGTATATTGGCTTTAATAGCTTTAAAGTCATCGCGCATATGTAGCTCTTTGTGTTACCAAATTTCATAATTTAGCGTTATAAAATACTACAGATACATTCGAACGGAATATTAAATTGATCACGCGTATTTGTGCGGCAAAAATAACGCGTGTACTTATTAGAATATACCGAAACTCAGTCCAACAATAGTTGTTGCTATGGCAACACTCTCGTAATTAGTGATAGAAAGTGCAAAATCGCCAGTATCTACGCGAAATTATAAGAAATACAATCGATAAGCAAAGTTCCACGACAGAAATTCGAATGTTCATTCTTTTCCTCAGAGAATAGTACAAAACTCGCTCCGATATTACAATTCTAAAATATTTTAATGTGCAAGAGAAAATTACCCCGCATGATGGATTTCATATTTCCCATGTAAATCAAATGGGAAGGATAGTTCTTGGAATCGAACCCGGGACTTCAATCTTCGCAACAAAAACTATCCTCGGGAGTTTGGCCCATGTAGCAAGAGATGTCCACCAAGCTTCATGAGAATCGGTCAATTGGTTCAAAAGTTAATGGGGGGACGGACAGACAGACACAACGACAAAACTATAAGCCTTTTTCCATTCTGGAAAGTTTGCTAAAATCAAGGTAGAGTTTATGGTGGCGGCAGAATTGATATGGAGAAAGGAGAGGAAGGGAGAAAGAGAGGTAGGGAATGATAGAGAGAGGGAGAGAGGTGGGAGGGAGGGAGTGAGAGAGGGAGAGAGAGGTGGGAGGGAGGGAGTGAGAGAGGGAGAGAGAGGTGGGAGGGAGGGACTGAGGTGTGTCCAACTTCCGCGCACAACTCATAGTTCGACCTCCCCAGTCCAAACTGTTTTGTGAATGAACGGTGATTATTGGGGAATGCTTGATAGGGGAAAGTGAAAGCTACCCTAGCTATCTAGTTTGAGTTATCGACGGAGAAAGGGAAGAGGGTCAGTGGAAAAGAGTGCAAACGCTTAAAAAAACACTCGACAAAACTTTTTTTCTTCCGTTTTCTTTTCTTTTTTAAAGGATGTCTTTTCTTTAGGGAATAAAAAGGTTTACGAAGCTTTTATTGTCCTTTGTAACTCGCCCTTATCTGCGTGGGAGATTCCTTCTCTTCCCGTTTTCCTGCCGATCGGCGGAGATGGCGAACTGAACTGAAAGATCCGCATTGCCCATTGTGTTTAACTCTCTCGCAGGACGAGGAAATGTTTTTTTCAATTAGTTCTCTCCTCTTTATGTGTTTGGAAAGGATTTTCCCGGAGTCGTACGAAAAAATTGATGTATGAGAGGATCGGTCCGCAGGGGAAGTGGATGCTTGGTTTTTTTACGACCTGCGCCGCGTTTCGCGGTGTCGGAATACCCGCGCTCCATGGAGAAAGCACGTTCGCGCAAGGGAAGCCGAAACTGATGTGTGACGTATGAATAGTATCGAAGAAAATACAAGGGGGTGGTGTAGAGGAATATATCGCTTCTTAAGAGGGAATGCGCGTAAAACAAATGGTATGGTGAGATGAATAGTTTGGAGGGACATACACGTTTCATCCCCTTAATTTAATATCTTTGTATATTTTATTTTCATCTGATTAAATACTATTTAGGAAAGGTTGCTCTCGTTGAATATTGCAATCAATTTTCTCTCATTGTTTGAATCATACTATGACTTGTCGCAAAAATTTCATACCTTCCAATTAATATGAATATCTTAAAAATGCAATTTACGTTATATTGTGTCATAAGAACTAAACCTCAGTTATATCTCTCAAAAAACGTGTAAAAATAGCTTATCACGCCTTTTTCGGTTGGTAAAACGTCTAGGAAATCGTATCTCAAAACTGTCTATTGTTGCTTTAAGTAAATAAGTACATAATATCATTAATAAAGTAAGGCCGAACCTTGTGGATTTTGCTCATTATGAGATGTAATGACACAACTTTGTGACAAAGTTGTTTCATTACATCTCATAAAGTACTTACATGATAGATGCATACTATACCCGGATGGCACTAGAAGATTATTCAAAGCAATGGGTTATGTAAGCACCGTTAATTCTTTAGCATTAGATTAAGGGGTTTTATGATATTGAAGAATTGAGAATTAAAATTCAGCGAGGACATAAAGGGTTGGAATATAAAATGTATAGTTGGAATGGTTGAGTCATTTGAAAGGATATGAAGAGTAGGTTGGTTCGAGCTATTTAGGTAAGAAATGAAAAAGAGAAACTAGCAATAAGAAGTGAGTGAACAAACTAATGAAAATTCAAGGGAAGACTATAAAAAAAGGGTCGCGGCTGTAGAATGATTAATTTGCTATGGTTACAGCTGAGAATCTGAAACAGAACTTCTGAAGAGTTTGTGAGGCAGATGGGTGTACAGTTTAAGCGAGTTTCACTGATAGAGGAGAGGTTGCCCCTCTTGCTAATGCTCTGTTGTCTTACGTATGCGAAACGGTGCCTCTGCTGCCATTGCTATGGTTACACAACTCATTTGTCAGTCGATAGTTGCTATTGGTTCACAGCTACCCCACTCGTAACACTCAACAAAACAGTAACAACTAGGAGTAAGCACACTAGATGCGTTTCTTTCGTTAGAATTAGCATTTGAAGTGAAAGGTGGTATATCTGATTGATTGACGTGAAATATGTTTATAAGATTGAATTTTAAACTTTTTTAAATATCAAGTATAATATAAAATTCCTGTATAGAATTTAGAATTTAAGATTTCAAATAATTTTTCTCACTTTTATGACAGTCCTTATTGAATTATATGACTTAAGTATGCCGTCGCAATCCCATAATTAAGTGAAAACTGGCAGTTCTGATTGAGTTAAATTTTAGTTATAATTTGTATTTTGATAAAAACCTCAAGTAAAACGTTAAAAAGGGTTCTTCCGTACTATAGAGATAAGTATTTCGCTCACTCTTGTAATCGAGTAACAAAGAAATAGAAAAAGCACCCTTCTCCTAAATCGTGGAATGGTTAGTGAAAGGAAAAACAAAAGATGTTTTCCCGACAAGTGATATTCAGTTCCGTTACATCCTGGCAAAGTCTAAATTGCGAAAAGAGCTCACATTATGATTAATCCCTGCCTGCTGTTGAAAGTAAACGCCTTCACACACACGAAACTATAAATCTCGCGCTCATAAATATAAATGCCGCGGAAGCAGAGTAAATCCTCCCGACTTGTTTTTTTTTTACCGTCAGCTTCCATTCGCAGCCAAACGTATCGATTTGAATCTCTTTCGTATTCATTCGTTCCGTTGCTTTAGTCATACAGAATCCGCTGCTATTTGACTGATTCGCGCATTCGTCGTGAGCCATTGAGAAGGCACGACACTCATGAGTTACAACTTCTATAGTAGTGTTTCGCCGTTCTTAGTAATTCATCGACGTAGATTTATATATAGAGGTGATGAAAGCAGGGCATCGAACCGAAATTTTTTCGTTCCGGTTCACAAAACAAAAAATTTATGCTCCGGTTTCGCTCCAGCAACCGCCATTGAATCGGTTCGAACCGGTTTTTTCGCTCCGACTTTGAATTTTTTGGGTAAAATTTCAAGAGGACTCCAAAATAATCTTTATTAATGAATGTTATTTTTTAATTAAACCAAATACGTCTCCACTATCACAAGACAGGAAGGCAAAAATAGAATCCACACGTAACATCGCGCAAGCGCCCCCTCCCACCATGTAACGAACAGTAAAACCGAAAACCGATATTTATTTCGTTCCATTTTTTCTGTTCGCATAAGTAGTGGGAGCGAAAGAAGGGTTTTTCCTTTTGCTTTAATATAAGTCTTTTTTGAAAGGCTCACTTTTAAACACCGAATAATGTTTTTTTTTTAGAATACATGCTCCCAAGCCTATGAAGAGATGCATCTATGTGATATCTGTCGGTTCAATGGTGAGATTTTTTATGGGCATCTCAATGCATAGAGAGGGTCAGAGATACGTCCTGCTATTAATTATTTTTTATGTTTTAGTCTCTAATTTTATGTAAAACCGTTGTTATTCTTTCAATCAACATTTATTTGATTTTACAATTCCAATATTCCTAATTCAAACATAAGCAGATACTCTCATTATCATAATCAATTTACTCTAACAGTAGGTACTCATGCACGTACTTGAATATGTACAATAATATTAATTCACATTTGAATGTGGAATGTAATTCATAGAGAGTTGTTCAAAAAAGAGCTATTTAATTATTTATAAATACAATAATTTAGATGTTAATATTACAAATACCATACAATACATAATTACAAATTTTCTTCAGATTACAAATATATACACAGAGTAACATTTATTCCAAGCAACCAAAATTCGTTCTGATTAAAAAAATGTCCTCCAATTGAGTATTGGTTTATAGGAAGGAATGGGTATAAGTGACTGGTACGAATAACGACGGGAAAGAGATGATGATGAAAAGCCGTGGTGAGAGAGGAGGGGGTGAAGAGAAAAAGATGAAGAGACGAGGGATTGAGGAAGCATAGAGTTAGAAGAGACTATTTGAACAGGGCATCGAACCGAAAGCCGAAACCGAAAAAAATCGTTATTTTAGCTGGAGTGAATACGAACCTGAACCGAAAAAAAATATTTTCTAAACCCGAACCGAAACAAAACCATTATTTATTTCGTTCGTTTAAACCGATTCAATGGTGGTGGTTGGGGTGAAACTGGAACCAAACCGATTTTTTGTTTTCTGTGAACCGGAACGAAAACCGGAGCGAAAATAATTTCGGTTCCATGCCCTTAATTTGAAACGATATATGCAAATATGCATATGTACATATATATATATTAGCCAGAAAAACATACACACATACACTTCTATAATAAGAATTTAAAAATTTTGACGGTATAAATTTCTAATCACGCCTTGTATGATTTCTACTTTTGGTTGTTAACTGGCGCCATCTACGGAGCAAGAACTTAAAATAGGGACCATCTTTAATAAATGCACCTGCCAATTAGCTCAATAAGTGATCCACTCAAAGGATTATAATGGTACAATACTAATAGTTTCCATAGCGATGACTTCTTGGCGGAAATTATATCCGGGATGACAGTCCACCTACACCAAAATGCCGTTTTTACAGAGTGGCTTGAGACCGAGATCATTCCGCATGTAAAGATTTTCCGTAAAACCGGTATTCGGTAATGTACCCATAGAATTATTGTGAAATACACAAAATATGAATAACAATGGAAAGTAACGACTGTTTAATTACGACAGTAGATTTAAAAACTACAGCACATAAAACAATACAACATTATTGCACAAATATTTTTTTGTTAAAGTGCAATCATCGCGTAGGGGACAATTTTGAAACTATAGGGAGCCAAATCCAAATTATACCACAAATAGTTTTTTTTTTAATTCCGTAAAAGCGAGAGTTTCGGTAAAATGGTACCACGTAAAAGCGAGAGTTTCGGTAAAACGGTACCACGTAAAAGCGGATTTGGTGTATTTTGCGGAATCGGTAGTTTCTTACGGAACATGGAAATAAAACTGTCTCCAAAAACCTTCGATTCGAGTCAAGGGTCCACACGAAGAATTTTCTGGGTCAGGGACACGCACAGCAACTGACTCCTCGAGCGGAGGACACTCTCAAGAGGACGCCGTCTTATCTTTTTTCCCCGCCTCGCCTTCTCTCCTACCTAAAAACTTGTACATATTCTTTCTATCCATTCCTCTCACTCTCATCCGGATGAGGGAGACGATTTGGGAGAAGGGTCGTGAGAGGAGATAGAGGAGAAAGGGGTAAGAGGAGTTAGGGTTCGTAAGAATTTCCGTGCCCCAAGGGTCTTCTTTTAGTATTCCTTGGGTTTTTTTGTTCTACCGCTCCTGGTGGCCTGTCGCTTCAGTTTCAAGGCAAGTCTCCTCCCCTGGTCTTCCATTGAGAGCATATTTTATACCCTACTTTATGAATGTTTTTTTTTTTGTGTGAGCGTGTTATGCGCGCATAGTCCGCGGGCCGCGTCATTAGGACCCTTATGAGAAGCGTAATGTGGCCCGTACACTATAAATTTCACCGCATTATGAGGAGGGAATGGTTCAGAAATTGAGACGGTTCCGACTCACGTTGAATTTATTTATGCATCATAATCCCCTCTATAGGCTGTCCCGGACGATAATGTATGCTATCCCGTCTGAATTTTAGATGAGATATCCGTATTAAAACGTCAGGGAGTTCTTTTCAATTGAGGGCTAAGGGGAGGGAAGGTTTTCACGCAGGGCGGCGTGAATGGGTCCTCCTTCGAAATTACATGGATTTGGGAGGTTAGGCGTTTGTACGTGACTCGAAGTGTTCGTTTTGCGTTATTGCCGAGGATTTTTACGATATTTTTTATGACGCATAATATCGATGCATTGAAAAATATCGTTCATTTTTATCGCCTTAACGATGCACGGATGTTTTTTATTGCTTGAGGGCGGGGTAAAATATAGGTCTATCGCAATGTGTTTTCACTAGTTAGAATAGAAAAAGTTTAAGTGAATTTTGGCAATTTAGAAGGGGCTTTGGTGTAGTTAAGTACGCGTCCTGAGCGTATTTGGTTTTACATTGATGGCCGACTGCTCCTTCCTCTCTCCGCCCTCCCCCCTGAAGCAAATAATCACACTCCAAAAACCACTCCTGCTCGTTACTGACCTCTGAGAAGAAAACTTCTGGTGACCAGTTACCCAGTTGGGAGGCGCGTATCTACTCACGCACGCACCCAAACACATTCCATTGAAAACCGGTTCCAAGCTCTCTCTGTTTCTACGCGATGACGAGCAGTGATAGTCCACAGAGACATCTCATAAAAATATTTCTGTTCCTATATGATGCAACATATGGTGAATAATGCTCAGCTATCTAATGTTATTGGGAAAATTAAAATGGTTAGCAATATTTTAGCATCGATTCAACTGTTTGCGGCGTCACTTTGAGGAATATTTCCATTATCAGGAATAATTTCAAACGCTTAATAATTTTCCACTGTATTTGTATTTTTTTCAAGTAAATAGTGGAAAATTACTTAGTGTTTAAAATTATTCTGACGATATTTCGGCAATATTCGTACCGCGAAATGAATGTTTCCCATTCACATTTCCGTTTTGTTCAAATTTTAATATGTAATCATATATTAACTTTTTATAAAAGATTTCAATGCCGAATTTTAAATTGCAGCATTTCTAGGGGAATTAATTCAGGTTAACAGCATTGAAAACATTTTATGCCGTCCTTGTTACATGTTTCAAACGCTTCGTCGGATTTTTTTATCGTCGCGCATGAGTTCTATCCACTTAATTTCTCTTACATTTAAAAATAGAGCGGCTTCCAAAAATGAAACTATGAAACTCTTAGTTGCTTCGAAATAAAGAAATCTGCGTATGATGAATGTGTCCTACATGGGCAATAATTTCTCAAATAGTTACATCCAGTTATATCCCACTTTCTTCAAAATAAAATTCAATTTTCTTGCGCTAATATCTTTCTTAAATTAATACATAACGCCTACATAAATTGATAAATCAAAACCCGTTCCATCGATTGCATTTTCATTTCAGTGCTTTGCTAAACGCTGTAAAATTTTAGGTTATAGACTTTTGACGATATTCTAAGTAAAATATTCAGTTTCTTGTACAATAATGTGATTTTTCTTATCTATGAAATTCTGCCAGAGTAAATTGTATAGACTAACAAAGATCGGTTCTGAAGTTCTACTGACAACTTTCAGAGCTAATATTCAGTAAGGATACACGGCATCATATTTTAATCAATAGTATATATTTAGACTTGGTAGCGTGATAAATTAATATAAAGTTTTGTTTCTAAAATTTGTATCAATTAAAACGAACTGGAGTTTTTCCACATATTCAATATCATTATCTTCCAAAACATTGGTCAGAAAGCAGTACTTACTAATCAGTGACTTTAACTCGGAAACCACTTGTAATAAAATGCTGCTTTCACCAAGTTAATGATTGCCATAAAAAGATGATGGCGTCCAACTTACAATTATTGGTGTTGAAGTAACATGAAACCGTGAGAATTTGTTCGGATTTACTCCCAAAAAAATGATTTAACATGAGCAAAACTCTCAGTAGTTTATTTCAGGAAGCAATAAATCAATGCCATTTTTGTTATTTCAGATTATTTAAAGAGATGACATGATTTAAAGATGTTGGCAGGGAAAAAATCGTTTTTTTTCCAGTATTAATTTTTATATTTTCTCAACATTCAGGCCCAGTTGTTGTTTCCAACGCCATCAGATTAACAATCCAAGAAGTTGATTTGCCAGAAATACGCCATCAGTTAAATTCTCATCAATAATTTTGGATTTGTTTAAACTCATTATAATTTTTCTTTTGTTCATTTTCTTCACACAATTTATCTTCCTTATAAGAAAACGAAAATGGTTCTTTCACAAAAATCAACCATTTAAGAAATCAACTCCAGATTCTAAGGTTTACGCCCTTACACAAAACCACGACGCAGAGTTTCTAACCTGAGTAATATTCTAGAGAAAAAAGAGTTATAGACGAAAGGAATTCCCCTGGAGACCAAAGTGACGACCGAAATAACGAGGTGCACAAAAGATTCGTGCGGTTCCTTTAGGTCTTTAGGAAGAAAAAGCCACTCGACTTACTTGATGGCGCTGTCTCACAATAGAAAGGCCGACCTCATCGGACGTAAAGATCTTGCGGACTGAAAGAAAAAACCGCATCCAGTTGTTCCGTAGCGTCGTACGTTTCAAAAGATCAGTCGAAAAAACAGGTGTATAATAACTAAACTCGTGAGGTTCTTCCATTCTGTCTATGCGGACCACCGGCATCGAGCAATTGGAAACGTCTGTAATCCACTGAGACGTTTAATTTTTCTCTCTTCAACATGGGCGGTTGAGATGCTGTTATCGTAAATTGTAATTGCTCCGTCTCCTCATTTATCAGTAGGTTTCCCAGACACTTTCATCCAAAACGTAGTAATTTTTACACATTTTTACGAAAAAGTAGAACTTTCTTTTGCAAAAAGTAGGACATTTTTTACTAAAGTAGTTCACTTATAAATTTACAAACTTAACTTATTAGTTATCTTAAAAAAACAGTGATTACATGTATTTTGTACTTGAAGATATTTGCTTAAGCAATTTATCATCTTTAAATAACTTCTCATGCATCTCACTGCAAGTCAAGTCATAATTGCATTTAACTTGCCGCAAACTTTTCAGTTTCAATTTTCAGTTTGCTTATACCGTCAGCCCATTGTTTCTTACACAGTGAGAAAACTCGCTCAACATTAGCATTCGATGTTGAAATCGCAAAAGTTATATGCACTAATTTCTTTAGATCAACGAAATGATCATTTAAAAATAAAGTGACCCACTTCTTATTAATTGGCAAAGTATTGAATTCTTCTGAGGCATTTCAAAGGAATGAAATCAATTCAGTCGTTTTGTCAAACTTTGAACTTGGAAAACCTCTTAGGTTTTTTGGTGCTTTTCGTCATTGCTGAAAAGGACTATTATATTTGTGATGCCCGTCCGTTCGTACGCATATATCAGGGAAGAATGGGGCGAACCGATTTCAAGCAAATTTGGTACATAGAATATACACATAAATTAATGATCAAAATGACATAGTTGACCCTCATCGACTCAGCAGGGGTACCACGATTGTAAAGTTAAGCTTTTCTGTAATTATGAATTTGGAAGATATTGGCGGAACCTATTTCAATGAAATTTTGTAGGTGGCCTGTAACATTAAATAACAAAATCAAGATTTTTTATATAGATATAGAAAGCAGGGCTACCACAATACAAGGAATAAAAAATTCGTTTTACACGTATTTGTATTGAACTGTCCACATCAATTTTAACCAAATTTAATACTTTAAAGTAGTACACATATATACAAAACCATATTAGCATATTTAAACCGAATCAGTCAAACAGGAGTGCCACAATTACAAATTAAACTCGTTCAATAATTAAGGATTTGGAAGGAATTGGCTTAACGGCTTTCAATTAAATTTTGTATATAAGATTTGAACTACATACCAAAATGAAATCAAGATGTTTAAAGCGGAGCTAAAGAGCAGAACTACCACAGTAAAATGTAATGTAATATTTCTTTTACACGTATTTCTAGAGAACTGACCTAATTGATTTTAAGCAAATATGGTATATATAATCTTCATATAAATAAAAAAGCAAATTATTATATTTCAACAGGGGTACGACAATATCAAGGTTATAATTTGTCTTTAAGTATGAATTTGGAAAGTACTGGTTGAATGGATTTAAAAGAAATTTTGTTTGTAGGGCGAGTATAGAAAGTGAAAACGAAATTAATATGTTTAGAATGGATAAAAAAGCAGAGCTACCACTATATAAGGAACAATAATTTTCTGATTTTAACGCAAATACATTAGTTTACGATTATACTACTGCGACTTTGATGAAAAGCACCTATGTACCATGGGAAACCCTTGTACATCTCTGCTTGTTTTATTGTTGCCAACGAGGGCAATCTTCGTAGCCACCGATATGAACAAGATCTGCTAGAATTACCTAAATACGTTTATTAAAGCAGCAACTTGTAGAGGGAAGAAGTGTTTATCCGACAATCGGGTCTTGGCGTATCCCTGCGTTACGGGGTGCTTTCCATTCGAACCATAACGTTTTGTTTGGAATACTCCATCGCATCGCTTACGCTTTCCCAACTTGCTATTCATCTTTTCGTGGTCGACTTATTATTTTTTTTTAACTTTTTCAAACTATGCGTCGCGACCGCCCTTTTGGGTGGCAAAGGGATGGGTTACGTCTCATGAGACCGCCGCTTTGAAGGAGAAATAGTCTCCCGCCGCCACCCATTCCACCTCGCCCACCTCCGTCTTCGACGGCGTCTGTGAGTTCACGCACGCCCTCCCTCTCCACCTCACTCTCCACCTCCCTTCCCTCCTCTCCCCCTCCTTCCTCTCCTCTCTCCGTCTTCCTCCCCTCCCTCCCGTCCTTTCTCCCTCCCACCTCCTTCCTCTCTCCATCTCCCTTCCCTCCTCTCTCCATCTCCCTCCACCTCTTCACTCCTCTCCAACCTCCTTCCTCCTCCCGCCCACCGCCTACCATAACCAGACTAATTTTTTGTGACTTCTCCCGACCACAAAAACTCTCAAAAATCCCTTACCTGCACTCCTTCCACGAAAAGTAAAAAAAAATCATCCCTCCGTTCCGAGACATTTTCCTTCAGTTAAAAACGACTCTGGGTAGTAAGAAAGGGTGGATTTCTACTAGGATATATGGTACGATTTCTCTCTCTCTCTCTTTCGTTCAAGGGTACGGGATGGAGATAAGGGTTCTTCCTTTTTTATAGTATATATCCCCCTTTTGTGGTCCTTTTCCCCGTTTTTATGTCTCGCTTTCTTCCGAAAACCCTTTACAGGGAGTACGCCCACGCTATCTCCTCTTCGCCTTGTAACAACCTCGCCCTCTTATACCAGTTCCTCTTCTTCGAACTCATTTCTCCACCTCTCCTCCTCTTCGTATTTCTCTTATGCTTTTTCCGCCCAAGATTCCTTACGTACTCTCCCGGAGGAAGTTGTTCGGAAAATGGCTTCATTTTTCCGTCGGCCTCGTCTGATCCTTTAAAAACCATCCCTTTTCGCCGAGATGCGTGTGTGCGTGACGGTGGAATTTGTTCGAAGGGTCTAGATGAGAGAGAGAGGGGGATAAAAACCTTTCCCCGAAGTGCGACGGAATATGTTTTCGGCACGATTTTTTTTAAGGAGAAGAAAGATCATGGGGACAAACATGAGACACGGAGATTGAAGTGGATTGGCCCTGAAAAAAAGAGAAAGCGCCGCCGTGCTTCTCGGGGCGTCTTTTTCCTTTCCCTCTAGATAAAACCCCATAATAAGGAAAGGGATTACTCTTATCGATGGATGACGGACGCGAGGTTCAAACATCTCCAAAACGCGTCTTCGCTTTTTTCATTCAATCAGAATAATATGGGTTATGGTTACATTTCATCTGCCAGTAAAATGCCTTTCGATGTCAGTTAACTTTTACAGCACCAAGTCCCAAAATCCGGTTGATCGAATGCCGGAATTATCCACAAAAGGAACATTATAGATGCTGAGTGGGACATTATGTTAATTGATCAAATTCAAGGACCAAACTATTTCAGAAAACTCCAAACGAATAAAACTATTGAAATCACACGAAACATTTTAAATTAAAATAGCGCAAAAAATGTCTTCCTCTATTGAAATGTAATCGCTAGCTGCTGAACATCCGACAACGAGAAGTAAATTATCGTTACATAGTCCTTGCTTGTGTTTTTTATTTGTTAGAGGAGAAGAATTGTTTAAGTAAATTAAACGCTATCTTTTTATATCATGTTTATTTTGTTTTCCGTATTTCGCATGAACTTTATTTTGTGGCTCATTATGTTAGGCTCTATACATACATGTATTTTTTCCAGAAACAAAGAATTTAAAAAAATCGGCAAACTTCCAAAGTTCCAAAATTGCCGATTTATGAACTTTTTACTTTATTTTTGTCTAAGTAATTTATAATTTTAGTTTATAGTGACACGTTTCTAGCTTCATCTTGAATTACTTTTAAATTGAGAAATTTCACGCTAGCGAATTGTACCTTGATCTTATTTATTTAATATTTAGTATCATTTATTATCGAATTTGAATGCATAACGAAATGTCTTTTTATTATAGACTAATAATAGCGTAATCAACTCGATACTATGATAATGCGGTCTTAAAATATCCTTTGGATGCCAACGAGCGGAAGACAACGAAATAGGACGACGATGGGCAATGGGTATCATTTTGCCATAAGAAGTTCTAGAGATAATACCAATCGCCCGTCCCTGCTGGTAAATAAAGTCCAACGTTCTCAGCAATAGCGTAATTAATTCCAAATCGGCGACCTCTATGCGTCTAATCCTCGCATATTAAACGCCATCGCATTGTCTACTAATTATTCCTGTGGGTAGGTGAGGAGGGGATAGGTGCTCTTAACGGTTGGTCGTTTTGTTTTAATACAATTTTAAAGAAGTATTTTAAAACGATTTATTTCAGCCGTGCACTTTGAATTCGACGTGAAAAGATATAACTTTGCTAAGGAAAAGATTTTCAAATTAATTTTCATAAAATTCCATCATATTCCATTAGCATCACAAAATCGGGAAGTGTATTGTAACGAAAATTATATTTAAAATTGTGGTAAATAGTCCATTAGTATATAGCGCCTCAAATTGCGCAGATTCATATGTTTGCCCTTAAATATAATGATTGTGAACGTTACTTTACATCTACATGTTACCCTGCAATTCACTTAATTGGTGGGTGGCAGGGGGTACAATGCACCAAAACCTACCTAAAGATTGTCTATCGCAGGTTGAAATTTTCTATTGTGATCTCGTATTGTCCTCGGAAAGAACGAGCCTAGATAACGCTCCGTCCTACAATCGATCTCACGTATCTTATCGTGCGTTGGTGCTTCAATTATTCCTACAACCTCGTCTTTTAGACATTCCGATCTATATTTCTCCAGAAGCCGCAACCTTGAGTTCAATCTACGATCCTCCAGTGGTACCCAGTTCAAATCACTCAATAATGAGATGACGCTTTCCTTATATTCGTACTTTTGTTTTACGAATCTGGCTGCTCTGCGCTGCACTCTTTCTAATTGAATTTTATGTCCCTTCTCGTGCGGATCCCATATGCATGAGGCGTGTTCCACTTGTGGTCTAACCAGTGATAAGTAACATGTCTCACGTACTTCTTCTGTAGTGTTCCGTACTATTCTACCTATGAAAGCCAGTTTCTTGTTGGCCGCGCCTATAACTATAACGAATGTGCATGTCCCACGAAAGATCTCGACAAATGGTTACTCCTAAATATTTTACATACTCGGCTGCTTGAATATTTATTCCATCTATTTTATACTCGAGACCTACTTCTATGTTCTTACTTTTCCAGAACGTAACTGAGGCACATTTAGTGTAATTAATTTCAATTTGCCATTCTTTGTACCACGCTGAAATGGCTCTTAAGTCTTCACGCAGCGACTGATGGTCCTCCTGGTGTTTTATTTCTTTATATAGAACGATATCATCGGCAAAAAGTCTAATTTTACTACGAACTACCGAGCAGATATCATTTACATAGATTAAGAACAGTAGAGGGCCCAATACACTTCCCTGAGGAGCACCCGACGCAACTTTAACGAGGGACGAGTATTTCCCATCGATGACAACTATCTATTCTCTATTCGAGAGGGAATCTCTCGCCCAACTGACAATTTTTGGATGGATACCATATTGTCCTAACTTCGCAATTAATTTCTTATGAGATACTTTATTAAACGCCTTCCTGAAGTCAATGAATATGGCATCGACCTGAGTATTTTTCTCTCCGCATCGCAACAAATCATCCACGAACAGGCCGAGCTGCGTTTCGCATGATCTACCTCTCCGGAATCCGTGCTGGCATCCGCTAAGCAATGAGTGACTATCTAAATAGCGCATTACAGAACTAAATATTATGTGCTCAAGTATATTGCACGATAATGAAGTTAAGGAAATTGGCCTATAATTTTCGGGGTTCTCCTTGTCGCCGCCCTTATGGATGGACGTAATGTGTGCCACCTTCCAGTCTTTAGGAACGACACCTTTTGTAATGGATTTCTCGAATATAATTTTCAAATATGGCACGATTTCATAAGCTATCTCTTTCAATACTCGCGCGGGTATTTCCTCCGGCCCAGGAGATTTATTTGGTTTAACTGAATGAAGTTGGAGCGCGATTTGCTTTCTCCGCACTATCGTGAACTACGTTTCCCGTTTCCAATCTCAGTGACGCAGCAGTGGGGCCTCTTTTTTGACGTAAAACCAAAATGCTTTCGGGTTCTCCTTCAAGTTAACCTGTAAAACCTTCCTTTTGTAATTGTTAAACATATTACGCATTGATACTCTGGCTATGGAGCGTGCCTCCTTGTATTGCTGTCTTAACGTAACTCCACGTACACTGCCTTGTGATCGCTTATTCCCTCAGCAACAGATACCCTATTCATACGCTCAGGAAGATTAGTAGCCAATAAATCTAATATATTATTAAATCACGTGGGAAATCTCACTAACTGATACAATGAGTGTTTGCCGAAAGTTTCAAGTAAAGCCTCGCACGATTCACGCTCTCTACCACCGGGATAAAAGCAATTATGCCTCCAATCAATTGACGGAAGATTGAAATCGCCCCCGATTATAATGGCTTTATCTTTATTAATCGAACTAAGCGTCGCCACTTGTTTCTCTAGATAATAAATATTTTCCACACTCGCATTTGGTGGTCTATATAAGGCGCATATATTTACAGTTTTACAGTCGCTCCCTTTCACACTACACCAAACACTTTCGACTTCGTCGTCATTAATCTGTATTGAGTAATTTCGTATTTATTGCTAACTGCTATAAAGACTTCACCTCTCGATCGGATATATCCATCTTTTCTAAAAACGCTATAGTCACGAGGAAAGATCCCGTGACTGGCTATGGCCGCTGTTAGCCAACTTTCTGTACCTATCACTACATCAGCACGCAGACTACGAATAAGATGTTCAAGTTCAGCCTCCTTCCTGCGAATGCTGCGACAGTTAACCGTGATGATTTTTAGTTTATCGCTATTACTACTTAACGATGCCTCGCGCGCTACTGAATTATTGTTATTATTTACTGCGTCCTTGTCCTTCCTATTACGTCCACTATTTCTACTCTTAGAATGTTTTCTACTGTTAATTAACATCGCGTTTATATTGCTACCTTGAAAAAATAAACTGGATCCCCTAGAAAAATAATCAAATCTCCCATTTTGATATCGAGCCTCTTTCTATCCGAAAGTTTAGAGGTAAGGTTACATTAAGCTGCTGAATTTTATACGCAGACAGGTCTCCATAACAGTCACGTTTTTGTGAATTACACGGCACACACACGAACACATTTATACTGAATACATAATTAGTTTAATAATATATACACTTATACTTAAGCGAAGTAGAGAGACAGGTAAAAGGAAGAAAAAACAGTCAAAGAACAGAGATTTGGAAATTGAACGTTTTTTATGTATACATTCAAAAATTCTTTATTTTTAATGCATAATTCCTAGGATTTATTTTCAGTAGAAAATTATTAAGTTCTTCATACGGCTGAAATCAAATTGAAAAACTAGGTCTCTTCGATATCCATAAAACGGTTGGAAATATGATACGCGCATTTCAGCTACAAATAAACATGTTATAATTTAGAACGTGCTATCGGTGAACCACCACTGATGACGGCTGCTTAGGAGTCTAAATGCGCATCTGGTTTTTCCAGCCTTTTTTATGGATGGTTGAGGGACTTAGTTAGTCGTCTTTATTCGGGCGAAATTTAGACCATAAGGTCCATTCTTACATTTAACCCTTCGTCAATATAATAAATAAAAAAAAAATAAAATAAGATATTACAATACACATTACATAAACAATATATAAATCATACAAAGTAAAAAAAGATAACATTGAAGACACTTGAGTTTGTGGGAAAAACATAGGTAAAAGCAGGCTTGTTCTTCCTAGTAAAACCCACGCAGGAAAACACCCACTGAGAAGGGGAGTGTGAAAAACCTGCGAAAACCCTAGATTGTGTATATATGGCAATATAATAGTACAACATCAAATAGAAAGGGTACGTATTACAGGAGCGCTATAGTTCTGATTTGACGAAGTCATTGAGAGAAATCACCCTAGAAAAAAAAACAAATCGATAATAGTTAACTTTGGATTTAACTTCGACAGAAAACGTTCATTTTTTTTCGTTCTTCGGTCACGGGAATGTACCTTTACGGAAGAATGTTCCCTTTGTGACTCTTCACGACACGATCTCTTCACCTCGCGCACGGTCTCCTCCTCTCCCTCCACCTTCTTCGATCGCCAGATGACAACCCTTGAATGTTAATGCCTACCACTCCTGTTATATGTGTGTCACACCATTGTCGAACAATGTCTCCTTCCCCTCTTTCCCCTGGCACCCTACGTCTCTCCTCCTTTTACCGATCCATTTCTCTGAATGCATTCCTTCGCGTACATTTTTCCTTTTTTTAAGGGCCACTCTCTTTCACCTTCCTCACTCCAGTATGCATCGCTGTTTTCTCCTTATCTCCTTGCCAACTGCTTTCTCTCTCCTCCTCCCATCCTATTCTCTCTCTCTCTCGTTGCCAATGCCTTTTGCCAAGACGGTGGCGAAATTCCGCGCACGTGTCCCAAACGATAATTTACGGCTTTTCGTCGTCCTCTTTCATCCCGTCCGTCCTTTTAATGGGAGGTTTTCGTTTCGAGGAATATCCGAATTTGAAATTCAACGGGGGATGTACCGTCCCCCTTCATCCGATGGCATCGGGCCGCGAAAATTCATACGCATATTGTTTTTTGGCAAAAGCTCTGAGGGAAAGGATGGTCACGACTTTGGTTTACTTTTTCCTTAAAACGATGTTCGCACCGAGCCAATTGTTTTTTTTCTCCTGACGACTCGCGGCTGGATTGAAAAGGTTTCTTTATCAGATTGTCGTTACGTTCTGTGTAAGTGGACGTCTTCCGCAGTTGTTAATGCTTTAGATTGATTATTAAGATATGTTTTACAGCGGTAAGACGGTTGGGTTGTTTTTGTTATCAATTATGTTCCCGTCATAAACTTCGCTCGATAGTTTCGTTCTGAAACTGAGGATTTAATGAAATAGGCGTCCTTTAATTGTATATTATAATATTTAAATACTGACATTTCCAACAATATTTAATAAAAAGCGAACCTCTACATTAACATGATTTTAATAGTTTCTATTTCCCTTTTTAATTACTTTTGCGTCATACAATATTGGTCATAGTTCATAAAAAGAATAGAATATTTCCCCATTATAATGTTTTGACGTATATTTTATAATGGAGGTTTTAATTACGTCTTTAAACTTACAAGATATTCTTCACCTATTTAGCATATAAATCTTTTTGGAAGACTGTTTTACGATCCCTTCAAAGCGGACGTTGAAAAACTACTACCCATTTCGGTGATTCCCGGAACTTTCTCTGTTACTTTCACGTACTTTATGTTACTGACCTCGAAATTCATCCTTAAATATCTTATTCATCAATGCCATCAACATCTTCAGGTACTTTATGAGTTACTTTTGCTTCCTCACATGCACAACCAGAAAGACTGGTTTTTTGATGAAAGCGGAATCCGTGGATATTTTTTGTCGACATATATATATATCAGTTTCATTCATCGTTGATCAGTAATGATAAATTAAATTTAAAGTTGCACTGCGAACACACGTTCACTTCCCCATTTTACGAAATGAGTTTTAGGAAAGTTTGATATGGTTGGAGAATTTTTTATTGCTGTCTCTTATTGCGCCGAAGAAAATTTTGTTGTTAATAAGCACGATGGGAAATTATTTTTCCCGTCCATGAATTTCATTTTAAAATAGGATATTAACTTCTCATCGTATGTAATTCGGTAGTATCTTTGTCTCAGATATGCATGCAAGTATATTAGACAAATTCATCGATGTTAATACATTATAAATTAAATTTCTTGCTTCATTATTTTTCCCTAGTGTAAAGATAAGAATAATAGGAATTTATTCGTTATTTATTTGAGATTTGCATTTTTTTAATAATTGCAGAAATATTAAGAAAATAAGCATAATAAATGTTCTCTCCACAGAAAGGAGGAAAATTATTATCCTAATAGTTTATATATGGTTAACGACTTTTAAAATTTAAAAAAAATTTAATTACATTTGAAATCGTACCAGTTTTGCAAGGCCATTCTAGGAGATTCAGGAATTGTGATAAAACTATCTATAAATCGAACGCAGGCCGAGAGTAATCTCGCGGGCGCAATGCTTTCTTTAGTTATATGTTTAAATTCCTTAATTATATATGCTAGTGCAGTTGTCAGCTTGATATCATCGTCAGCTCCCTCTGCTGTCCATTTCCGTGAATCAATCCATTAACCCTTCTTATGCGCGGCTACCTTCTCACTCGTGAAATTCTTACGTATTTCCTCCTCTATCGATCGCTGGTTTCGAAGCCGGCGAAAGCTGAAAGCGGGAGACAGTCGAAGAGCGATTTACGAAACCTCGAATGCTTTTGTCCTTTTCTCGACGACAGCTCGACGAGTCGATTGATATACCGGACAGAGCTTATACGGCAAATTTATCAAGATTTTTTTATCGGTGAGGAATTTTTTTCTTTTTTTAAGAGAGGAGAGTTTGATGGAAATGCCAGATCGGGATGCAGCGTGTCAAATTCGGATCGTTTGACTTTCGCCCGCGCAAATAAGTCTCTTAAAGTGGAAAACGCCTACTACGCGGCTTAAGAAACGACATTAGGACTTTCATATAGGATTCGGATCCTTTTTTAAATAGTAAAAGGAAAAGGCGTGAACTATAGTGTTCGAATTATAAGATAGTGAGTCAATATTGGGGTTAAAGGTGCTTGAAATTGATGTGGGAATTAAATTTTCCGCTGTTAAAAGACCCATTTCAAGTATATCGATTAAATTATTTTTATTATTAGTATCTGGTCATAAATGCCATGAAATGGCGTTTAAAAATGCATTATTATTGGCAAAGCCTTCCCAGATCCTTTAACATATTTATGAATTGTGAAAAAATTAATGGAAAAAGAAAGTGGCACGATGGTCTTCTTGTGAAAACTCATCCTATACCCTGCAGGTCGTTAGAAAAACTTGCGCCGCTAAAATTTGTCTATATGTATAGAAAATTAAATTTAAAATTTAACAGTACAAAATACAATATTTTTTAAGAAAAAGCATCTATAATTTCCGCAAAAAAGTTCCTCCAGGTGTTGCCTTGCAAAATCAATTAAATTCATTTTGAATTAGATGAAGCGAGTGTAGTTTTTTTTTGTACAAACCGACAGAGTTAACTTAGATAGCCATATAAATAACAACGGTAAGAGCTATATAAATTGTTGCTCAAGAATCGCCATAAATCTTAATTTTTGTAGATATAAAAGTCGATAAACTCGCATTTCCCTGAAAGTATAATTTGTCAATAATGCACATATAAGGTCAATATATTTGACCCGTATTATTTTCACGTGATATGGATTTAAAAATTTTCAAAGTCACTGTTTAAGCTTTTGAAATTTTTGACGAAACTAATCAATTTTATTACTGTATTGGGAACGGAGTCACACATTCACGTCTCGACTCTAGTGCAAGAGGATTTTTTTTTCGCAAATGAAAAATAATTCTGGGAAGCAATGAAACGTGCCAGGTGCTATTCACCCGCGTTCCCTTCTTTATCCCGAATTTTTGGCCATTTTCCCACTCCTCTCGTCTCTCTCTCCCTCTCTGCTTCATTAGCAGAAACAAAAGGCCGCTAACGGTAAAGTGATTGAAGCCGAGAGGTTAAAGATGTCTCGTTTCTCGGTCTGTTTTTCCTAGTTTTTTTATTCTGTTATGCTCTTTTTTCTCACCTCTCGTTTTCATCGCCAGGGGGAATGAGAGATTCGCCCGAAATGGTATAAGATGAAGCGAAAATTCTGATACCGCAAATGTAGTCAAGACTTTAAAAAAAAAATGTTTTTCGAACAATCGCTTTCGACGGAAACAGAAACGATTCCCTCGAGTCCTTCATTGTGTCGGAGTCCGTCCAGTTGTTCCCAAGAGGAGCCCTTTCGAAAAAAATCGCGTCTCCCATTGTTTCCATCCTCCCGCTTTCTTCCTAAGTTCTTGAGCCTTGAATCTCGAGCGTCGACTCGATCCGAATTCGTAAAAAAAAGTAATAATCGCTTCTCGGGATCTTCGTCGCTCGTTTAGAATTGATTTATTTGTATTTGAGCTCGATCGGGAATGAACGGGAGCTCGTTATGTATGGTGCAGCGGATTATAACGGCGTCCTTAAATTTTTTGGCTGTTTTGATAATGTATGATATTTTGGACTTTTGTTTAGAATCCAAAGCAAGAACGTTTTGACGATCGCTGCTGACGGATATGATTTACGGTACTATAAATCTTTCACGGATTTTTAGACTGTCCTTTTTGTCACCGTTTTCACGCGAAACAATTTTAAAAATTCTCGAACGGGAAGGCCAACATGAAAGTCCTCGGTAATTTAGCCAAAGGATTACGAACACTAATGGATAGTGCTATATTAAAGGAAGAATTTGCTGTAAATTTACGCCAGGTAATACGCGAAAAGGTGTCTGCCTGTGTGCTTTTTTGATTTTGATCGTCTAATGATGGAAGATTTTCAGGATGTGGCAGGCGAACAAAATTAAAATAAAAACTGTTTTTACCAAAGATAGTTGACAATTGAATGCATTGGTGATTGTTACAAATTCGCTCTTGAATATGTCGCACACATATGTGTTAAATTCCGACTCGTATTACTGTACTGAGTCACTCTTTGTCATTTTAGCGTTCTTTCTGTGTTTATGTTAATTAGTAATCTGTCCGAAAACAGGTTTTTTATTATAGGTTGGAACGAATTCTCCGTATTTAGCTGTCCTCCGCGGCTTTTTTAATTTCCTGATTACTCACCTTTAGGTCGCCTCGTATCTAAATCCTTTTCCTCCTCGTTTCTTTTTTTACTTTAATTTTCCCCTTAAATAACGGATATAACCATACAGTCAATACACGAAATATGACAGATGCAGTTAATCTGTTACGCGTAATAATACTCGTTTACTATCGCGTTATTGTTTCCAGTCGTATGAAAATCGTTTATTTTATAAAATTCGTTCCAACTTTCGCTGTTCTTCCCTCCTTCCCTTTTGTTTTGCATCCTGCTTGGCAATTGGAGGCCTACGGATGTATCCAGATTATCTTTCAGAGATTTTGTATTTATGCCAGTTATGCTAATGCACGCGAATATTCGAATTTCTCGCTTTTTCAATCGCTACAACTAGTATGTTCCAATAGGACGTTTAACTTAACAGATCCATTTGTAGCTCAATGTCGAAAATTTGATCACGGAAGGAGGGTTTTACTGCCACACTTTCACAAGTGAGGTTTTCAATGCACTGTAGATGACGCAAAATACGATCATAATGTTTGATTTAATTTATAATATTAAAAAGTTTATAACAATAACCAGCAACCCTCCTAAAATTAGATTCTGTTTTGGAATTTTGCAAGTGTAGTATTCAATATGCAGTTGATGCCGCATACAGCGAACATAATGTGTTTGATTTAGTTGATAAAATTAAACAGCTGATAACAATAACCAGCAGCCTACTCAAAATAAGATTCGGTCTTGGAATTACACGTTTTATCGTAATTACCAACTGACAAGAATAGGCTGCGATAATAACAAGCGGCATCCACTGTATTTAAAAAAATTGTATAAAATTTGACACTTATGCCATAGAAAACTTTTCAATTGCCAATAAAGTAAATAATAGATTATTTTCATTTATTTTTAATGGTTAATTATTTTAAAATGCAATGCTTTTACTTCAAAAATACTATAACGTTCGTATGATGACGTTGAGTCTCTGCGGAATGAGACATCTGTCGGACCGTACTCGGGAAAAAGATTAACGCATAAAGCGCCTCTTTTTTCCTTAAGGAGCGTGATTTATGCGACGGAGCATCCCGTTACAATATCAAAGAAAACTTAGGTGGGCATTTTGGTCTCAAATTAAGTATCGCGATCAAGGATAAGTGGGCTAACGTGAGATGGGATCGCACGTAGAGATCTCCATACACGTGTGAGTGAGGTAAATGCTTCCAGCGAGAACCCAATCCTGCATCTTTATAGAAAGACAAAGTAGTACGAAGATATGATAACGGTTTTCCGGGTCTTCGCGGAAAATATCCGATTCGAACGCGAGAGTAACACGCCGGCAGAACAAAAGAAAGCGCGTCTCCGCAACTCCGTTCTCAATTTCGCACTTTTCACATTTTATCTGCGAACCGAAAATAAAACTACCTTGCAAAACGTGAATACTTGGAAAAAAGGGGGGCGAGTTGCAATAGCGCCCATCACACTCCCGCATCGAAACACGCACGTACGCAGGACAATTGTTTTTCTGAAAAAAATCCGCTATTTTTTACTTTATCTTTGTGTCAAGAAAATACCACCGTTTTTCCAGCCCCTTCTACTCTCATCTCTCCTACAATTCCACTTATGCGCTCACGTTTCGAAGAGAAAACGTATCAACTTCAGGGGGAGAAAGAGACGGGCGCAGGCAGGGAAGAGAAACCCGTTCGGGGATTTCATTTGGCTCTTTACCTTTGTTGGCGCATAGCACATCGAGCGAGGGAAGGCTGGTTGAAGCGGGTTATCTTGGCTCGGGATCGAACTGGGATGACTTAGATAGGGACTTAGATCTAAAAGGAGGAAGAGCCCGACGTGCCTATTGCTACACCGAGTTAATCTTCTATGTGTTGGGTTGGTTTGGGTGAGGTCGCATGGAGGCATCGGCCTACAATCGAATATTCGCAACACGTTCGTGCACTATGGCTCCATTGGATGTAGCCAAAAACGACAGGCGAGTGTGTGTTTGTGGAAGAGAGAAGGAAGCGATGCGTCAGACAGGGCGTGAGAGAGATAGTCTTGTTTGCATTTGCAGTGGTGACAAGAGGCCAAATAAAGGACCCACGAAGAGGATCGAACCGATTTCCGATCTGTTTCGAGATAGAGAGTGATAAGATAAATGAAGGAGAATGCGCGATAAGAAGATTTTAAAATCGTGAATGCGGGAAAACGTCGATACAGGATGGCGGATTACGAAAAAGTAGAATTTTCACCAATCAATTTGGGATTTCTTATCAAAAAAGGTGAACCACTCTGTCGAAAATTGTAAAACTTTTGCTTCAAACAATTGTTTTGCCACCAAATTATATTGAATTATATTTCTTATTTTCACGATAATGAGTAAGATTTTTAAATATCCTCCCACTAATTGTTTCTCTGATGGAGGGTAGCAATCTTCATTTAGTATTTAATTGAAAAAATACAAATCAATTCAAACAAAAAGTTTACCTTATTTAATATTTGGTTGTATATTTCTAAGTAACCTCCATTTTGAGGATATACTCCATGATTCGCTTAAAAATTAACTACCTCAGCAAAAATTTTACAGGTCTGCAAAGGTCAACTTATTATTTCGTCAACATATCCTCCAATAATGTCAACGTCCCCCCATGTCCTGGGGAATGAACGAACGCAGCGACTTTTATTTCTTTTAAAAATAAAACATTCAAGTATTTGCATTAAAATAACAGACAATAAAAGTTCAAAAGCTCATGATACTGGGACGCAAATGGAAATGAATGTAATTATTAAAAATTAATGTATGTACCGAGTCAGAAAGAAATTCTTGATGGCAATGAATAAAAACTTAAAACACAAGTTGAGTAAATATCCTCCTCCATCCGGCCGATTTCTGCAGCGCACGATATTATTCATAACTTTAAAAAAACTATTGCCGTTATAGAGGGAATCTTTTATTTTAAGTTGATAGTCTATTTTGAAATATTTACCTATAAATGCAGGAATTATTTTGGGGTAGCTTTGTTCGTTTTATGGAGAAATACCACATTGCATGAACTATTGGTAATAAAATATTCAATTAAAAAACTTTTTATAGTAAAAATAATGATGAGTTGTATGCTTACGTTTTTTAGCGGCAAGAAAGAAGTCGAAAGAATATTGTGCAAAATATACTTCCGTTAGCGATCACATTCTGTGCTGGGCACGTTCGACATTTAAGGATTAATATCTTTTTACGACTTTAAAAAAATATTAGTTACATTATTTATTTCAAATCAATACATATGGGATTAGTAAAAGAAAACTAAAAGGTTGATCACATACAAAGCCGTATTATTATTTGCAGCTTGGCTACATTACGTTAATTTGATGTGGACGTGATCATTAGCTAACTATAGTGATCCAACACGTGTTTTTATGAAGTTAAGATATCAATTTAGACAGACATAGAATCAACGGTCAGAAGGTTTTTTTCTTATTCAGCGCCGAACCTTTCCGGACTCATGTTCATGAAATCAGAGCTTATACACATTGATTCGTACGGATAGAACTCCATATCCTCCGGGCACTTCATTCTCAGCTTCTTCAATTCCACATCTTCTATTTCGCAGACATAAAAATATTCAGCATAATCCGAGTCCGGGAAGATTCCAATTTGCTGACACTCGAATTCGTCATCCTCGGCTACGGTCATGTTTTGTTCCAGGTAGATCAATTGCATGTGGCACGTCGTCTTGTCCGGCGTGGTGCAACTGCCCTCCTCATCGTTGAAGTGCAATCCAAGCGGGCATTCATCCTCTACAACTTCGTACGTGTCGTCATAGCGAGGGAAGCAGGTGATCATTTTGGTACAGTCCCTCCTGTCAGAGAACGTCCCGGAAGTCGGGCATTGGTACACCTTGGTCTCGTTTTCTTTTCCGGAGCATTCTTCTGATACGCACGCCAGCTGACCGTTCACGTAGCACGTTAAGTTCTCGGGACAGATGAAGGTGATGTAGTCGTGTTCCTCTCTGGGGCACAGGATCTCACGGTCGCACGGCTCGCAGAAGTATGGCTCGTTGCAACCCTCCAGGGTGCCCACGGCGAAGATGGCCACCTATCGTTGCAGGTAATAGGATTGAGTTTTTAATTTTTGGTCGATTAAGGGGAGGCATTAAAAGAGTCTTCTTTATTAGTCGGACCATCGGAATTAAAGATTCGACTAGTTTCATTACGGGGTCCAAAGAACGTTCATTCAGAATTAATGCGATCAAATTCTATCAAGGTAAAAACGGGGCATCTCCCTTTACCCAGACGACGAAAACGCACATATTTTTCTAAAGTTATATTTTATTATGACCACTTCAAAAGCAATTGTAATTCATTGCTTGATGTTACTTGAAAGACTCTTGAATGTGTATTTATCGATTATTTTCCCTGGTTGAAATTCAATTTAACAAAACAGACGAAACGCAAAAAACAAAGAAACTTCCAATGCGCCCCACTATAATTTTCGTTTAGATTTACATTTTGAAAAAAGTCAAAATATAAATTCTCATATCATCTGCACTCATGTAGTAAAAAAACTTTTACTGTTTACACTTCTTCCATATTTAAGTGGGCGTGAAAACAGCCTAGAAAAAATTTCACTATTAACCTCAATTATTAATTAACTTTTATAGCTATTTTTTACAAAAAGTCAAAATGCGAAACAAATGACAGCGTTTTCTACAATCTAAGCCAAACCTATGCTATTATTTCCACTGTATTTTTATAAATTTGCATGGTTCATTGCCTAGTTCTATAAATAAACAGATTTCTAGCTGTTAGCGAAGAAATATGCAACATTTTTTGCATTTGAACAAGAGGGAACGTAGATAAGATATTTAGTATTTAACTAAACCTTACCCTAGATCAGGGGTGGGAAAACTTTTTACATGGCGGGCCGCATTAACAGTTCTTATGTGGGCTGTATAAATATGAAAATTCTTCGGCGGGCCACGTTAGGGTTCACACCGGAAGTTAACTGAGAGAATGCGAGGGATCCTGTTAGTGAAAATCAATAATAAATAATGTTATCCCCATAATACCACTGGAAAAGGTTTTCCAGCCATAATTATAAGCTACAAATATGAAATTATCTGTATTTTATATTACGGTTTGCTTTCATAATGGAATCGCGGGCCACATAAAATGTGGCCTGCGGGCCGTGGCTTGCCCACCCCTGCCCTAGATTCACAAAATCTAATTGCAAGCATAAAGACTTTTGGTCTGCTTTGCTTAAAAAACTATAAAACTTTTAAAGATTGTATACTTACTAGCATTACTGCCGATGGAAACAGCATCTTCAAAACTTGAGCGTACATGTCGTAGGATTGGATTGGATTGATTTTGCCCGACAGAACGTTGCACCTCCGACGCAGGATTGAATATATTTCTTTCCTGAAGTAATTTTTTTCGTAACCTTGATGTCGCTTACTTATGATAAAAGTGTTGCTGTTTACCTCATTCATCTTGGAAAACTTAGATAAAGCGTCTATAAACTAAGAAATCTTGATAAACTCTGGAATACGCTATTGTTTGACTTCTGAGAAAGAAAGCCGGAAGAAAACCAAAAACATTCCGATTACATACACATATTCATCGTTAATATCCTGTTTGTGCATATGCATCGGTGCCTTTATTTTGAAAGCCCTTGAAAGATACGTGGAAATAAACTTATCGCCTGTTATAAACGCGTTTAAGTAAATCACCGTCATGCAGACAATACCCATCACCTTGATATTACAAGTGGTGTTTGTTCCGTTAAAATAGTCTAATCTTAAAAAAATATAATATTTGTCTTTGAAAAATCAATGTTAAATGTCAAATATATAAGCTGTCTGCTTGTTTTGGGTTATACTTTCAGTCTCTTAAAATATATCTTTCCGTTATTGGCGGTTGAATGAGTCGTGTTTTCGATATCTTGTGGATAAAACATGCACAGCGCTGTCCAATCAGATTTCGGGGTTAGCCACACCTGTGGAGAACGGATCACCATATTCACCACATAATACGAATATATGAAATATTAATAAGAAAAATTCTTTTAAATTGGTTTCAATTTTTATTATTTAGCATTACTATTATTTTTATATAATATTCATACAGAAAAACCGTACATAATAGAAGTAATACGCTAAAAAATGAACATCATAACAGGCATTATTATCACGAATTTAAACCTTCAGTGTGACACTTGGCAAACTTTTTCTTTCACCGATCTCTTGAACGCTGACGGAAACTTTACAGAAAATAATCCAGTCCAAAATAATCAACGTCATTAGTAGACTGTCCCTAGGCTGATCCGTCATTGTTTTTGCTTAAAATCTGGTTCTCAATTCATTATTTGATAGTTCCCTTCGCCTATCAAGTCGTCTGTCAGCTGAAAACCTTACCTTCAAGTTTTCTTTCTAACACTTCTTTAATCATGCTTTCTCTATGCTCAGATAATTTCCATCCAGTTCGCCTTTCTCTTTTAATTGCTCGTTTTTCTCCTATGCTGCTTAGTATTTCGTCGTTTTTCGCCCTATATGTCAAATCTATCTTCAGATTCTTTTTCATGTCCACATTTGAAAGCTATCCTAGTATCCTATTAATAATTTCGTTGAATGATGAATGATGTCGACATATAATAACGCCACATGCATTCGTATTTCAAATATCGTCGAATAACTTGAGAACGGCTACCTCAATTTTAAATATTCTTTCAGTTTCGTTTTGATTGATACCATATGACGTTTTTGACCATTCGCCATCTAAAACAAAGCCCGAGTTCGATTACACGGGCTTTTCGTTTTGCCATTTATGTAATCGACAGGCATCTTATGTGCAGAACTGTGCTTTTGAACATTTATAAATATCTTATAATTGAGACTTCGACGTGAGATTTGCATTATTTCAAAGGAAAAATAATGTGAATTCTCATTCTTATCGTCGATTCTGTTACCTAATTCGTATTTTTTCACATTTTATTCCGGTTTTTCGGAAATTTTAACATCTCAATGAAGTTACTTACTTTATTGGCATCAATGGCCTAGGGTTTTCGGTGCATTTCCAGTTAATTTGCAATCAAACAGACGTATGAAGGATATAAATCGATTAAGCATTTTCGTGAAAACTTTCGTCTTTATACTATAAATCAAACGAACGGACGCGTTAAGAATCTTCTAATCAAAATTAGTAACGATTGCAGAAATGTAGGTAATATATTTTCGTAAATAACAGTCGAAATTATTATCAACGTCATTGTGCTGCTATTAAGAAAAGGTGAAAACAAAACTATGCGGCAAATTTACCCTCTGTTAGGAGACGAAGAGAAATATATGATGTAAGAAAAATAAATCAAAATAGACCAGGAAGTTTGTTTCGCGTAGCAGTAACAGGCAGTACCGGCCCGAGCTACGAGCGAGCCGGGCCACTGCCCGGGGCACTATCCCGATCATTTATCTATGCATTACTTGCAAGTGAATAAATATTGAATACCGATTTATATCGACGGATAGACTAGAATTTTTATGGTATTCCTTTTAATTTTTCATTATCAATAATTTTTACAGAGTGATGAATAAATTAATACATATTTTTTAAACATCTCAACAAACATTAACGAAGGGGGCGCTGGAGTGCTATCTCGCCCGGGGCGTCAAAATTCCTCGGGCCGCCTCTGGTCACAGGGTCCCTGAATTCAAATAATTCAGAGGAATGCAGTCGTTGACATGCTGTACATTTTTGCAATGAAATTCATGAAAAATTATTTTATTAGTTTTATAATAAAAGTCGAGCTTAGCGAGCCCCGCCAGACGGGGTTGGATCCCGCAAAAGGTATTTTCTAATCAAAGTGAGTGACGATTGCAGCAACTTAGATAATATCTATCGTCGATGAATTTAGCATTTACTTTCTCTTAAGCAATATAACATTAATGATTTCAAGCGGATAATAATTACATTTTAATGCATTTAGTCTGAATGAATATGATTTTTGTTTCAAAAATTTATTAAATTCGTGTTTAATTACTTTGAAAATAACTTGTGAACAAAATTAGAGATCAGGCGGAGTCTTTAGTTTTATATGTAATGGGGATGAGATCGATAATTCATTTCAGAAAAATTTCAAATTTGATCCATTTTACTCAAGGAATCTTTTTAATCATCGGGAAAGATAAATTAGTCGTAAGATTTTGTAGAGATATAGCTCACGGTTTTCTGCTCGCGTGAATAATACGGAATATTAATTGATGCATTCATTCCAGCGGTGAGTACTTTTTTTGTGGTCGTGGAGAGCATATCAAACAATCTTGAAAATTTCCCGCAAAGAACAGTTCGTTTTGTTAAAAGAGACTATAGTTGCGATATTAGCGCATCAGAAATTTTGCGTCTTGAGGTGAAATGAAGAAGTGCAAAATAATCAAGTTAAAACGGAACTTTTGATAATTTTCAGGCACTACTGGTGTTTTTTCCGAATGTGGTATGAGAGGCTGTTATAGGTTTTTGTTGGAGTGCTGGCTTTAATCCAGTGGTGGGCAACATTTTGTATATGGCGGGCCACGTTGTCGGTCACGAACTCTTTTGGGGGTCGCAATGCATGTCAATGCTTCAGCGGACTGAATTAAACTTTAAATCGGACGTTAACGGGAGATTCTGATATAATTGAAAATCAAGGCAAAATTAGGTTTTTAGGGTTAACATTACAATATCAAGTGTTTTATTGTCGTAATTTGAATGTTTATGATATGAATTTCTATTAAATCTCTTTTTAATCATAGCTTCGCGGGTCGCGTACCACGCCCTCGAGAGTCTCCCTAGGTTGCTCGCCAATACTTTAATCCCTCAGTCCGGCCATTTCCCATCCTCTAATTAGGTTAACAAAAATATAAATACACATGGGCGCCCGCAGAAATATTATTCAGCGTGTAGCAAAACATATTTAACATGTAACCAACCAACGAACAGGCATGGGCTTTCATATGTGCAATGTGCAATTTATTACAAAATGTAGGGGGGGGGGGGCAAATTCCCCCTCTTACCACTTATTGCGGGCGCCCATGGAAGTACAGCATCCTCCAAGCATTTCCAATGTATTGATGCTTTTGATTGGCAAACAGTTGGCTCTGAAATTAAGGTCTCAGTAAAGAGAAGTCAGGGGCAGCACTGACAACCACCGTTGGACTGGTTAGCAAAATCCGTACACTTGCACGGCGAGCCTGGCAAAGGGGTAAATTGACACTCACAAGAGAAACTTTTCCGGAAATTTTATTAACACGAGAAAGTTTTTAAATAATATCCGCGTCACATTCTCTCCCTGTCCACGTTGCTGAGCTTTTGCAGAGAAGGCACGGCTCACGCTCCGATAGTACATCCGGCTGCCGAAGGGTACATACACCTCCTATTAGTCGGGCTGAACTGAATACCAGGCGGGCAGTTGTATTGGTAAGGGCCGTTCATGACGCCGTCTGCTCCCTTGTAGCACATGTAATAGTTCTGACAAGTCGTGGGATCAGGAAAGCGACCGACGTCCGTGCAGACGAACGTAGTGGCCGAGTCTGCGTACACCGCGGGGTCCACCGTGGCAGAGATCGAGGACACGGTGCCCGGCGCAGCCGTCGTAGTCCTCAGAGCTATGACGCATGCGTCCAACCTCTGGTTGTAGATGGCCTTACGCGGACAAGCTCCGGATTCCTTGAGATATCCACCCCCGTATGCGTCGAAAGTACAGGTTATGTACTTGTTGCCGTCCGTAGGATGTTGGAACCTTCCACCTTTCGTGCAGACGAATCCGTCGAGAGAGATAGGCGGCTTGGACGACGTCCCGTAATATGCGCGCCCTAAGGATGTGGCACTCGTCTGCTTGAATTCGGTGGAATAAAAGTATTTTAATGGTTTTTAGCGAGAGATAACATAGTAAACAAAATGAAAATCCGAAAATTAACCATAGATCTTACGTGAAAATGCAGAGAAACTCCAATTGGAAAATACGATTGATTGAAAGAGATGCGTATTTTTTCATCGAGGGATTAATACTCCTCAGCAATGAGTATGATTTTTATTAACTGTTTTGTAGGAGTTTTCCGCATTTTCATTCAAAAAAGAATTATCGTGTTCGCCTTGTGACTGCACTGCAATTGATAATTTATATAGTTCCAATAACCGTAAAAAATGTTGGGCAAAACAAATTCGCTACGAATTAAATGTCATCAGTGGGTATTCATCGGTGGTAGATTCTAAACAATGAGAGCTTCATTTTCTGACGAAATATAAAAAAGCGCATTTTATTTATTGAGGTTTGTTTAGAATTGTAAACTTAAAATTATTTCTAAACTTATTAATGTAATTGCGTGACATAAAGTAATTTATTCAGTAATTAATTTAAAAAAGTATAGCCATACTCTTACACATGTTGGATTTCTAATCTACTGACTATTGGCTTATGATATGAACATACTACATTACTAAAAAGGGCCCTCATAACGCTCACCCATTTCTCCAGAAAAGGTCAATTTGAAAATTTTGAAGGGACTCCGCCGTTTTTTTACATTTCTTATGCAGCGTTATAGATGGAATTATGGTTCGCATAAGTAGTGAAATCATTAACTTTCTATCTATTACCCTATGTTCAGAATCTTAATTTGAAAATTTTCACCCCCTGCCGCTCACCAATTTCTCCAAAAAATTTCTTTGGCTGCGTAATAGATGGCCTCATATATCACCATGCAAATTTCAAACATCTCTTACCGTTTACTTTTTGTTTTAATTTAATAGACTTCACAGACAGAAAGACAGCGAAAACTTAATCGCGGTTATAGCATCAATCGCGCTAAAAAAAATCCACCGATTACGGCATAGATATACACAATATCTTATCTGTATCTTAAATTTTATAGCGATTGAAGATACCTGATTTTATAAAATGTAATTAACTTAGCTAAAATTAGGTGATTCAGTGTCACTAGTGTAAACCCTGTATATTCCGCATAGCAGGGCGAAAAACGAAAATGGGGTTTCCCGTGACCGATTTCAATGTTAATTTTGATCCCGCATCAACGACACTACCCTCACGTGGATATTTAAAACCACTTTCTCTTTTCATACTAGTATTTCACACACTGATTATTTTCGGAAGAATTTTCTGAAGGGTGAATGTGAAAGTATTATGGACCGTCGTGTTGATATAATTCGTTTAAATCTCTTTGTCGATTTCGTATTATTTTACGACTCAGCAGTTATTTTAAACCTAATATCATTAAGATCTTGCCCTATTAATATAGAAGAACACAATGCTTTAAACTGAACCCCAGTCAGCGACGAATCTTCAGATTTAGCATAACAATTATATAGATTTCTCCTTTGGTATTGCAGCCGATCAAAAATGACTTTATATGATATGAAACATGACACTGTGATTATATATAAATTATTTAAGTATTTTTTTCAGGAGGTAGCAGGCTCGCGAGTGAAGTTAATTTTAAAGAAACAAATTTTACCTTAAATTAAAATAGAGTTTGTTCTTTCATTTGAAATAAAGCGTCTAATATATTTACGATTATATAATAATAAAATAAGATATTTAATAAAAAGCGAACAGGCATAGTTCCATTACATATTTTCAGATTAAATTTCATTTACAGGTCCTATTATTTTGTTTGTCTCGGATGAATACTTGTGAAATAATTTTGCTGGCCATTTATAACCTATTTTAAGAGAGAAAGTTTCCATCTGCAAAAGTCCAAAAAATACGACGCCATAATTTTTATGCCCGAGATTTTCCGTTGGATATTTTTAGCTAAAATATGCGCATGCATTCAAAAAGCAATTTATCACTGCCATTTCACGCCAAAGTTTGGAACAGTATACCTCATATGACAGTAAGGGTACCGGCAAACTCTTGAAAACGGAAAACATTAAAATATAAAAGTAAATTTGATAATTGTCCTTCTTCTTTCAGTTTTACAATAATCTTCATTCATACCGTACGCTTAGCTCGTTCACGGGAGAACCTTATTGATTAAAAATATTAAAATCGCATATACGTACCATGGAGAGCATCGACGCAAACAAGAGAATGTTTATCCGCTGAATGGCACCCATGGTTCCGAAGCACTCCCGATGCTTGCGCTTTTCGCAGATCGTATTGAGCCCGAATCGATCGTCTTTCTTTTATATGCGGGGTCATTTTGGTCCGGAACAGGTGTCTTGTTTCTGGGAGGCAGTTTCGTCACACGCATCATCTTCGTTGAGTTGAGTTATGGAATGAGGGAACAGGTCTGGCGGAGGAGATTGATTTTATATATATATATATATATATATATATATATATATATATATATATATATATATATATATATATACACACACTCATCTTTTTTTTATTTTAGGCCATTGTATTGGATTGCGCTCTTAACTGTACATGACCGATTCCTTTTCTTCTATCTCTTTCGGCTTTCAACTCCAATTTTGAGTCGTGCCTACGCGTGCGGGCGGCCGCGTGCCAGGATTCGGGTCGTAAATTACTTCCTTATCTTATTTATACTAGTCGAGAGAGAAAGGAAGCATTAGCGCGTCGACAGATAAAACGCTCGGAAGCCCGTTTGAAATTATTTTCTTGCAAAAGCCCTTTGTGAAAAGGTTTGATGAATGTTTCCCGCGAATGAAAAAAATTGACGTTTTGCTTTCGGATATGTGGGTTCACTTCGCGTGTGAGTTTTAAAAATCGTGAATCGCTCTCGCTTTCCGGTGTGTTGATTGACACCTGAAAATATTTTGTAGACAGAGTTCGTTTACCTACTATTTTACCATATAAAAAGAGATAAATAAATGAGGTGAACCAAGGCGGATACTGAAATTATTTAGTTTATTACATATTTATAATATTTTTAATTAAATTTACGACTGCGAATCTTCTTTTGAATTACATTGTATATATACTCAATAAACGTTACTTTGATCAGAATAAAGTTTTTCATTGGTAAACATAAAGGCGTGAATGCACCTTAGTCTTCACTAGAACTTTCGAAGGAACCGAACAGTTTCTTGCCGGGAGAACATTCCGAGTCTTATTTATTAACACATTTCTTGCGTTTGACTCTGAAGTCCTTCTTATGAGAGCATTTCAACTTATGCAGCTCGAATTCTCCGTCTTCGGATTCGCAGAAATAAAATTTCGAACAGTCTGAGGGGTCCGGGTATAAACCCGCTTCGTGACACCGGAATTTCGACAGTGGAGTGGTTGTCCTGTGTTTGTGGTGCTTGGAAGTGGAAGTCATTTGCCTTGTTTTGTAGTACTTCTTCGTCGACCTGGTTGTCGGATGCGAAGTGGCTGTCGTTGCTTTCGTTGGACTCTCTATTAATGCTGTATTATCTAGAATGTCCATTGTGGTATTAATGGGCAATGTATTTGTGGTTGTTGAGGTTCTCAGACTGTATGAGGAAGACGTAATCGTAAGGATTGCCATTGTTGTAGTAACTATGGGTGTAATCATAATGGCAGACTTAGTTTGAAATTACTGGTGATAATGATGAAGAAGTACTTTCTAGAAAGTCGGAAGTGGCATTATTGGCGAATATACCTATGACTGGAGAAGTTCTAGGTATGTCCAAGGAGACTGTACCTATGATGGTTGCCATCCTTGCAATGGAAGTTATATTTTCTGGGATCCTTGTCATATTAGTGGGGCGTAGAGATATTCTCCAGCTGTCTGGAGAAGTTGTATTAGCTAGGATTTCAGTTGTAGTGTTAGAAGTCAGTGCGATTGTGATTTTAGAAGGTCTGAAACTGAGGATGTTATATATTCAGGGATATCCATAGCGGTACTCGCGTTTTGCGTGGCTGTGGTTGTACACCTCCTTGGAATGTCTGTGGTAGTTGTTTCTTCTGACACGCTTATTGTCAAATTATCGGCGACTGTACTTGTGGTTGAAGAGGTGCTTCTACTTTCCGAAGATATCGGAGTTTATGGAATGTACGCTGCAAGAGTTTCGGGGATATCTGTAGCTGTAGAAGTTCTAAAAATGTCCGTGGAAGTTTTATTTTCTGGGTTATTCGTCGTGGTGTTAGTGGAGGATGTAGTATATGCAGTTGATGAAACTCTCGAGCCGTCTGAGGAAGTTATGTTTGGTAATGTTTGTGATATTGTATTAGCGGCGGGTACATCTGTTACTGGGAACGTTCCCGTATCGCCTGAAAAGATTGTATGTTTTTCAATATTTAATGTGATGGTAGATTTATTTGTCACAGCAGAAATTTTAGGAATATCTGTGAAAGTTGCATTTCCTGTGAAAACTGTTTATACATCGAAAGTCTCTTTAACTGTCGATGAAGAAAGTGTAGCACCGTCTGGGAAAGCTTTAGTAATTGGATGTTCTGTTGTGGCATTAGTAGACATTGACGCCGCAATCGAATTCGCTAAGATTGTAGTCTTTGTTTTAGTTTTGGTTTCATTGACAGAGGGAACTGGAGTCGTAGGCAAAAGCACAGTTAAATTACAAATCTTTAAAATTTCCATGCTTAGAAGAATCGATTAGGCAGATGTGGTATTTGTTGGGGTTCAGAAGATCTGGAAATCTTCCCTCCGGCGTGCAAACGAACGGCGGCGCAGCATTGGTCGTCGTCGTTGTCGTTGGAGAGCGGCACGGCCCGTATGTGCCCTCAAACTGGGAGTCCATGTTGCATGTGAATTGCTCAGGACACATAATTGCATCACCCATTGGAATGTCTCCGACGCATACTTGCACGGCGGTGCAGTTATGGCAGTAAAACCTGGCTTCACTGCAAATTTGGCCGTAAGCGCATGCAGAAAACCCGTAAATATCTGAAAAACAAATATGCATCTTAGAGAAACTCATCTCCAAAGTAACATATCGCCTTGCATCACGATTTTAGATTCAAATTTAGTAGCATGCCTGCAATTTATAATTAACAGTGTGTTCAAGTCTATGCACGTAAGCTTCGTAACTTCAACTCATGGAATAAATTGTAAAATGAATTAAGAATCCATGTTTATCTTCGTATTGGCGTAGACGATAAGTTTAAATATAAGTTTTTATTAAAAATGAAACCTCCCTGCGTTCAAAAGAATAAAACCTTACGTAATCACGCTCGAATTTTATTATCGGCTTAAAAATCTGTAAAATATAATTATTGTTTTTCACATTTATCAAAATTCTCTGCACAAAAGTTGATGCTAATTGATTTGCTTTTTAAATTTATAAAAGCTAAATGTTGTTCTTTGTTGAAGATGAAAAGGATCTCGATCGAGGCGAAAAATGATGGAATGTTTTTAGATGGGTTTTCTGAAGGAGAAGTAACGAATTTCTTCTATTACCACTATTTTTACAAATTTGTCCTTCTTCCTAGATGCGATAAAATAGGTTGATTAAGGTGCCCAGTAGGTATCATATAATGGCATCCCACACTGTACTCTTTCGGCGGATTGATGGGTGAACGTAAATATTAATGAACGTAGTATTTAGTTCGATTTGAATGGAAAGTTTGGTGGAACACACAATGCCTGACAAAATTTACAGTACTAGCCTTAGTTCAGACAATACCAGCAATTATAAAAGGGTGTTGTAAAACAAAATATTCTTATCTTATCCTGTCATGTCTGCTCCAGTTCTTTTGCTTCTTCAGAGCAATTCCTTACAACTAACGTAAAAAACTTAGCACAGCTCTAGGTATTGTTATTTTTCAAAGTTTATTACAACACAAATGAAAGTTTATTTAAATACATTTTAATATTTTAATACCATAACGATTAAAACCGAAGGTATATCAAAGTAATAAATCTTTGATTGAAAATGATCGTAAATATAAATGCTTCAATATTTTTCCAATCAAGATTTGTTGTTTATTCTTATTTTAGTTCAAAATGGCCTTTTTGGTGTTCTTCCATTTTTGTTTTTATAATATACGGGCGAGCGATATATTTTTTCTCATTCGCGTCTTAAGGGTCTTTCGTGACTCTCTCAGCTTCTTACACGATTAAACTTATGTGCCAAAATGATGCTTATTAAAGCCTTAATATGTCATATTTTCCTTTCCTCGTCAACGTGCAGGAGATGTTTTCGAAGTTGGGAAATTGGTGGGAGCCTTTCGGAACTAAAAAGTTCTTGTGAAGGGCATCTGTGTTCGGTATCAATCGTCTTATGTCATCATTATTTTTTCCTGTTACCCTGTCTTTCTTTATGTAACGCTTCATCTCAGGCTTTTTCGCTTACTAAACTTGGTCCATGATATTTCTGACCTCATTCTTCATACATACATGGACCTGTAAAACTTCTCCATGTATGCGCATTATTGTTTTTCAAAAATAATAAAAAAGGAGAATGGTCATACACACATACAGTGCCGTAACTAGGGTATGGCGAAGTTGGGATTTGCCATAGGCGCCGTTTGGAAAAGGCACCAAGCATTCCCGCAAAAGGTGGCAAAAGTTTATTTTCCCATAAATAAGTATTTATTTAATATTCCAATGTTAAAGTCATTGTCCACTCAAACTATACTTATACTTTATTAAAACGCGTGAAAAAAATATTCTACATAATCTCGGTGTTTCCTAATACGTTCCCATAGGCGCCATATCTACCAGGCATGTCACTGCACATATATACCTTCCAAAAATGCATAATTTTCGCGACTTGAAGTATTATTTTAATTTTGATTATATTAAAAATGTATTCAAGTACATACCGTAATTTTCCGATTGTAATACGAACCCAAATACAAAACCCAACCATGTTTTCAGAATAGATAAATCAAAAGAGTCTTAATACCATGTATAATTGGCACCAACAATTTTGTAGAATTAAGATTATTGTAACCTTTCGGTATGGGTAAGGAAAGGGAGAGAAATTATTTATAGTTGGAATTGCGAGGGATTAACCCGACACGGCAGTTTCAAATATACCAGTGTATTTTGGTTATATAGTATAACCACCTCCACGGTATAGTACAGGGATGGCAAATGATTTTTATGTCGCGTGCCAAGATAGTAATGTGAATCATCAAAATTTGTTTTTGCTTGCCACTAGTTTACTCCTTTAAGAAACTTCTTTAATGCTTAAAATACAAGCTTACCCGTGCCAAGTAAAATCTCACGCGTGACATGTATTTGCCATCCCTGGTATAGTAGGAAGATCCACAATCACTTACTTTTGCGTTGTCTGTCACAATATGTTCTCTCTCTCTCTCGCATATAAGTTGATCTTCCCAATCCACCTAAAAAGTTACACTGTAAACGATACGTGCAGGGCCGGTGTTGGAGGCAGGGTGGAATCCCCAGGCAGGGTAGACTTGACTCTTTCTGCCTGGCTGCAGAGTGGACACTAGAGTCCGTCTCGCCTAAACCAGTCATCAGGTAGGATGGACTCAAGGTGGTACCATGGACTCTCTAGAGTCCGTCTTGCCTGGGCTAGGCAGGGTGGACTCTATGAAATATATAGATTTTGATTTGTCAATGTTTTCGAGTACATTTTGATTTTAACGATCATCTCAGGATTTCTCGAGAAATATAAAATAACAAAATTAGGATTTTGATGGTTTTTAAAGTTATAAACTGTTATTACAAACAAATAAGAATTGGACAATAAGACTATGTTAAATAAAAATTCTTTGTATATTTATATTGATTGGGAATAATTCCTATTTATTGGTTTTTCCTTTTTTCATTGAAAAGGAAGCATAAACAACTCATTGATTTATCGGACATCCTAACCCTGTGCTCTTCGATAATTGACAATAATTATACAAACCTCGCGATCTGAATAATATGCTTCAAATGAAATTGTGCTTAAAATTGCATACGATGTTTCTTACTTAACTTGAGAGAAACAACATTCCAAAATGGAAAGCAATAAAATATCTCCGCAGAAACCTTACGAATAAATGGGATATTGATTTGCTTGGATTATTACGTAATAATATGCCTACATAGTAGATTGGCATAAATGATAATTCTGTATCCTGTATTTAGCCCAATAAAAAGCAATAATTCCATTCTATTATGTATAAGGAAAATCACAAATTTTCGAATCAAAACAATTACTTGAGCTAATACGGCACAGATTTCTATTTACTCTTAGACAAAAATGAGAAAGCATTATCTATTTCTGGAAGTTTTGTGTGGAAAGAAGACTATGTTGTCTGATAAATCTGTAAATTGTTTATGCTTCCTAAATTTAAAAAATCTTATAGTAGGTTTAAAAAAATAAATATAAAAACCGTCAAAATCAACATTTATTCACTGTGTGTTTATGGAGAAATCTTGATGCTCGTTAAAATCAATCTTTCGATACCGTTTTGTAGATATTGCAATCTCTGTGTATTCCATTTATGGAGTATACTTTTCCATCTTGTTATGATTTTTGTCACGCATTATGTTCCATAGCTTAATTAAGTATTCATTTAAGGCACTGTGTGACTCATTAAAATTTATTCCAAAAACATATTCGCGATTTTGGCTAATCGCAAGTGACTTGGATCCAAATTCATTCTTGCCCACCCTCGAGAAAAGTGGGGCCGGGCCTGACCCTGCCTATAGTCCACCCTGCCTGCTAAACCGGCACGAAATTTTGCGGGGCCAGGGGCAAAGACTTTAAGATAGGCAAGTGATAAATGTTAATAAATGTTTAAAAAATTCTTTAACCTTCGTTCTAAAATTATTTTATATAAAGTCCTAAAGGAAAAAAGTATTCTATTTTTTTATTTTTAAACTAAAATTTTAAAATAAACACAATAATAAACGTAACATTATTGAGCTTAATCAGTGACAATTCGTCCAGGAATGAGGGTTATAGACCGGCTGGGAAAAATGTTTTGCTTTGTTGCCATGTATAATACGCACCCTAACTTTATGGCCTATTTTTTAAAATGCGTATTATGTACGGAAATTTACAGCAAGTTTATAACGAGACATTTTTATTGACACCAATCGTTCCAGAACATCTTCGCACACTTGATGATAAGTTTCTTTGAGTTTGTAAAAAAAACAAGTATTTAAGTTACTTGAATCAAACTAAAAATCATATTTTATTATTTTATTTGCTTTGAGCATTTTCCAAGAAGACAAGATTTAATTCAGTACTTTCAAGCTGTTTTTTCCATAATTTTTCACCAAAAAAGAATATAATGTTTTAATTTACTATTAGAATTAAAAGCACCGTAGACGGCGTTGAAGATATCCACGACATCCCTCAGGTTTCTCTCTGCACGAACACACTCAAAACAGAATGACGCCGAATAGGAGAGCAGTAGCATTTCTCTGTTTGTTTACTCATTCCTCGTCTGTAAAGCTTCTTCACTCGGAGTAACGTCGCTAGAACCATTTTTTAATGATTTATCGGAAAAGTTTTTGAGGAAAATATTTGTGCTTACCCCTTGAAATATAAAACATAATTCTTACTTGATTAAATAGAATGTGTATAAAGATATTCCTTACCTTTTTTTAGATGGTTAATGAAGATAAGATTTTAAATATCTGACACTAACCCTAAGTTCATCGCAAGACGCCAAACTTGCCTTTTGTTGTAATTCTCCTCAATGTTTGTGCTGTGTATCCAATCCATACTGTTCTACTTTAGCACTAATACTTCGCTAAAGAAATTGAACTCTCGTTTGAGCCTATTTTAGGGAAATGACGCCACATATCTTTGCCTGTTTTTCAAACTTCTCCCTTCGTTTTTTTCTTCCACATAAAATGGCTTGCTGAAAAACGTTGAACCGTTCCTTTCGTAGAGAATTATGCGATTCATAGCAGCATTCCGTTAAATAAATACATCTAATTGTCAATTTTTTATTTAATTTTTCATCAAATTAAATATTAGACGTAAAAAACCGAAAAGTACTCTTTCGCAAATATGCGAACTTCTTCGAAATTCATTGCTTAATACAGGGCACATATGAACATAGATATAGACATAATTTAATTTCAGCGATTTACCAGAATTAAAAATTCCATTATATTGTAAATGTTATTAAACTCGGTTCATAATATGCTATTACAGAACGTAAATTATTTAAATTCATCAAGATAATAAAGACATCCTTTAATATCGTGTGTTTTTATAAATTTGAAATAGGCGCTCACAGAGCATTGCATTCGGTTGATGATTTGAGATTTAAAGTGAGAAAAACAAAGGTTTATGTCAACAATGTGGTTCAGACTTCATTAACAACACTAGCAGATTCAAAATAAATAAGCACTTCATTTCATAATCCAAAGAATAAGTACTGATCTCAGGTATCACCAATAGCCATTAAAAATTTATGGGACGCCATATGCGCATTTCGGCTACAAAGAGCCGCTACCAGTGATATTTAATCAAACCTCCTCCGCTTCATTTCCTTTAAAACAGCCCTCTTAGTGTTTTTTGTGTTTTCATTGAAACAAGCGAGATATGTATTTTTACACATTCACTGCTCGAGAGAATTTCATTTTCAAGAATAAGAAGACTTCTAAACTCTAAAAAATATAGGTTTTGGAGAGTGACTGTCTTTATATGGGTTTTACGGTTTTATTAAGGTATTTACAATATAAGAAAATTAATTAATCATAGAGATGGTCATCAATAATCATTACAATAAAACTTTGCTGTGAAAACATAAATAAAATATTAAATAAAACAACCGCTCATAATAAAAAACCAATTACTAAAAGAAAAAAGACATTGCGGAGGGTGTATAAATCATCAATGAAAATAAGCACGCTTAGCAATCAAACGATTATGTAACACGATTACGTATGCATTGTTTATTACGTCGTATTTATGTAGGACTTAGACCGAGAATCATTGACACTTAAGCGCGTATTACAAATACCTCTACTTTTATTGCAGGATAATGTCCTGCTGTTGGGAGCGAGTTTCGTCAGACACTAGGAATAAGGAAACGGCACCCCCCCCCCCCCCCCGCCACACGCTTTCTGCGGTTCGCAGGATAGTACCGTGAATGCTCTCCTTCAATAAAACTTCCCAGATCAGAAACGGACAATCAGGTTTTTATTGTGAAGATTATAAATTCCGCAACACCATCCGCCTGTAAATGTTACGATGGTTTGATATATTTTCCAATCATTTTTAACCGGCCACGCAGCCGGACAGTATGGCACTCACGCACTTCTTGGTAGATGGACTGAAAAGTGTCGTGGTCGGGCAGGTGTACTTGTACTGGTACCATCCACCCGACGGGTTGATCTGGCACATGTAGTAGTTGGAACAGTTCGTGGTGTCCGAGAACCTCCCGACCGCAGTGCAGCTGTATGTCGGGGCTGCTGTCGTCGTACTAGCCGTTGTTGTAGAAGCCGTTGTCGTAGAAGCCGTTGTCGTGCTAGTCGTGGTCGTCGTCGTAGTTATCAGCACGCACATGCTGGCCGTCGGATTGAACGTAGAGCCAGATGGACAGGTGAGCAGTATCTTAATGAAAGTACTATCTAAGTTTCTGAAGCACATGTAATAATTTTGTGAGTTCAAGGGATCTGGGAACCTTCCTTCGTTTACGCAAGTGAAGGCGGGGGCTGGTGTGGTGGTCGTGGTCGTGGTGGTGACGGGGCACGTTCCCAATACGCATCCGAACGGGGCGTTATTGTTGCAAGAGAAACCATCTGGACATGTTATAGTGCTTGTCGTAGGAATGCCGCTGACGCATACCAGAGCTACGGTGCAGTTGTAACACTGGAATCCATTGGCACAGACCTGTGCGGCAGCAGTAGTGATGGACCATGCAGATATCTGCGAAAAATTTTTGGAGATCGTAGTTTCGTTATAACGGAGGGTTTTCCCGACCAAAATTTAGCATTAATGTTTTCCATTTAAAAACAGAAACGATGAAATAATATGTTCTTAATGTAGCAGTTGCTTGAGTCACGCGAGAGATTTTATCCCAATTAATTTTCGTAATATAAAGATGAAAAACTGTCACAATAATTTTGATATTTAAAAAATGGATGAGGCGACTCATTATATCTTACTGAAACACCAAAGTAAGTAAGACTGCTACTCAAACAAACTGGAGAAAAAACCGGTACTGTTTTCATAACTGGGTGGAAGGTTAACAAAGCGACGTTAGAGCTATCGATGGCGAGAAAGCGACGAGAAATTGTACTAAAATGTAAAATGCTACCAGTACGCGACATAGGCCTCCTCGGCCCCCCGGGTTGGGTAAGTTTGGTTAAGTGGTATTGGTTCCTTCCCACGTTCACTGTGCCCCCCCCCCTCTCGGGTTGGGTTGTTGCTTTCATCTACTATGATATTACTCATACTGTTTTCCTTCTTATATTTACGTATGACGTTTAACTTCCGCTTTTTCGCCTTTCCCCGTGGTAGTTCCATTTCCGGTCGCTTTCTCGCCATCGACAGCGCTACCGTCGGTTTGTTTACCTTCCACCCGGTTATGGAAACAGTACCAAAACACCTACTGATTTGCGAATAGTAGCTATAAATACAGAACATTTAATCCAAAAGGTGGAATGAAATTTATATAATCTAAAAATTTGGGCTTAACTTAATGGTAAGTGATAATCATACTTAGAAGAAAGGAACAACTATTTATCTTCCACACAAATATCCATTATTATTATTGTTAAAGTTACGTAGTGGTTACTATCATCTAAGTAGGAATAAAGGTTTGCTGAAACCGTTTGTGAGAGAAAGGAAAAATAGAGTTAGGTTACCGAATGCATGTTACGTCAAGATGGACCCAAGCTGGAAAGGAAACAAATTACTTTGTAACAAATTTCACTTTTAAAAGAATACTTAAAAGCGAAATTTGTTACAAAGTAATTTGCTTCCTTTCTACGCCTAAAAGGGAAATTTTTCATAAAGTTTACCCGAAAGCGATTAGTTTCACCAATCAAAGCTTTTTAAGGATCAAACCAGCTCATTTTGTAGAAATAAAAAAGTTGGTCGTCCGCATAAAATTATTTCTTTTGAGTTATTTTCGGTCACGGAAAACATAAGTATTCGTATTACTCACCAAATTTAATTTTTAACCTTGGAATTCCTGGATTTGCAACCTACCACTCATTGTTAATAGGAAATAAATTACATACTTAATTTTTGCTGACGCAGTCGAAAGTCAATGAGAAAAGCCAAAAATATTCGAATCGTAGAATTTCAAATGGTGACGGGAAGTATACCTTCTTAGCCTAATGAAATATCCTAGTAATAGGCGTTCGAAACTGGGTGAAACCACTTCTTTTTCAACTTAATATCGTTGGCGTGGAGTTAATTTTATAGAAACCATCGTTGATTTTCACTCTGATTTCAATGCGTTTCCGCTGAAAATAATTCTGTAATGCTGGCGAATAAACTACGATAATCTTCGTCTAACTTGAGCTCTGGCTTAAAGCGGCAGAGGGGAAAGACACAACAAAATCACACACAAGAACAGTGGCGGAGTCAGGAATTTATTTTAGGTCGGCAAATAATGAAAGGTTTTTTTCTCAAGGAGATTAGGTACCCTTTTATTTTACTATTATAATTTTCAATAATAACTCATTAAGAACGCTAAAAAATTTTTTAAAAATAGTTTCATTTAATAAATGCATTTATTTTTAAGTTCAAGTTGAAATAAATAAATTAGATAACTCAAAAGCAGTCGCAGCTCAAACCATTTGCGATATTGGGAGCGCAAATACCCAGCTGCTCCCCCTCGGCCGACTGCACAAGGATGAAAATGACGTGGCAACGTATCCATTCAGTGATTGGCCGGAGCTCTTTTCGACTACTCCTCCACACTAACTTTTCTCGGTTGCCGTAGCTCAAGTTATACTTCATTGAATAAAAACTATCGAATCCGCCTATAATATCACCCCGATGGTTAATCCCGCCATATAATATAAGATATCTTACCAAAACTGCGAGGGTGACAAGGACGGAAGCAGAGCGACTCCACGTTACTCTCGCCATCTCCTGCTCAGTTCGAGAACATCTGACAGTCGAAGAATGAAAACCGCTCGGTATCGGCTGGTTCTCTTATATCGCTACGCCTTATAAACGAAACGAGCCCCAATGACGCACCTCGCGATTTATGGCGCCTGTGTGCAGTGAAACTCTTTAAATGGAATATATACGACGGTGCATGACGGATAAGGACGATGGAAGAACAAGATCAAATAATGCTTCCGCAAAGTTATTGGGTGGTGGCATCGTTATAAACGGGTCTTCCTCGTTGATTCCTGAGAAAATGAGATATCTTTTCAGCCTGCTTTGTTCAGCGTCAGCACACAATTTATGCGTGACGTTATGAAAGTGTCATAAAGTGTGAGTTTCGAACTTACCACCTAACAGATACAGCTGTTGCGAAGCAAAATGCGCTTCATGTTAGAATTCGGTAATGGGGTTTGCGTTTGCCTCCAAATGCTAGCTTGTTCGAATCCTGTCGCGTGTACAGAACTACGTGTTTGTCTTTATATTCTTGTCCCGCAAGGCGCCGAAAGAATATGGCAGAGGGTGTCATTGTGTAATGAATACACGAACGAAACTTTCTATTGGCATTTCTTATCACTAGATCCACTTGTACGTGAAGGTTCTTTAGTTTTTTCTGCACTATTTTCGGGTTTAACTCATTTTCGAACACCGCGAAGCGTTATGAGTAGGGTTGCCATCTCTCCCGGAATTAACCCACTTTAGATACATCTCTCCCGGAATCTGGTAGAACTTGTCCGGGAGCCCAAAATCTTCGTAATCATGTAATTTTCAGTTTTACTAGTCTTTTTACCTTATATTTTGGTAGAATCATTTCCTTTGACCCCAATGGAGCGATACTTAATGTATAAATATACTCTTTATTTATTTATTTCTTAATACGGCGAGGTTGAGGCCATATGGCCCCTTCTTCCACCTAACCATTATGATAAATTTAAATGTACAGAATTCAATACAAATCAATATAGAGAAATGAAAATCATTTCAAGGTATTCATAAATAATAGAAAAAATAAGAATAGTACAGCACATGTTGGTTACTATCTCTGATGCGTTACTAAAGGGTCGCCTGATTTTTATTACATTTTAAACCAATCGAGAAACATTCAATATTGTTTTCGATTTCTTTTCAAAAGTTAATTTAAAGAAAATAGAGACGTTTGTGCTTTCAGTTCCAGTATTCAGCGCAGCCTGCGAACGTGTGTTCAATGTCATTAATGAATTGTTGTGTATAGTTGAAAACAATTTAAGCATGATTCATGTCAAGGCAGAGATTCAAATATGCGCCAATATTAATTACGCCTGTAAAGATTTCCAAGCCTTTTTAATACCAAAACCAGATATTCTGGAGAGTTCTGTAAGTTGTTCAAAACACAAATTCAAATTTAATAAATGAAGTATGACTTTTAAAGTAATGCTATTTTTAAGAGTTTGTTATTACCTATAATTCATAGAATAATGCAAAACAAAATTAAAGTTAAATATCCATATGTTTTCTAAATAATAAATAAAACAAATTTTATTGTTCTCATTAGCTGTTTTTTAACCTGCAGGTAATCTCGCGATTAACTACTCATATGGTGGATATTCCCCGGAATCGGCAATTTACAAGCTGGCAACTCTAACATTAACAATAAAATAAAGAATAAATAATCGTTATGTTTCCTAATGAGTAAATTAAACAAGTTTCATTGCTCACTTAAGTACAGAAAATTCTCCCGGAATTTGTTACTCATGAGGTGGAAATCTCCCGGAATCAACTAATCGTGAGGTGGCAATCCTAGTTATGAGCTACTGATAAATAGAAAAAATAAAAAACATTTTTAAAAAAATCCTTCTGGCAATGTTACTGTGCCATTTAGATGCTAGCGTCCCCGATACAGATAATATGCTTCAAAAGCTCTTTCTGCGAACTTAAAATTAGTCTGGAATTTTCAAACTGATAATGAAAAACCGATCTATACCGGAAATGTATTTAAGCTGGTTATCATCGGAAAAAGCCTTATTTAATGGTCCTGTCTGTTTGTATGTGTGTGTGTGTCCCCCACCAACAACTTTTGCGTCAATGCATTGCAATGGACCGATTTTCAAGAAACTTGGTATACAGCTCGTGCTGCCAGTACCCACCTCCGGGCTGTATTTTATTTGGCGAACGTTGAAGTCCTGGGTCCGATTCCAGGAAAGTATTTTGCCCATTTGTTTTACATAGAAAATCTCAAATCCATCGTGCAGAGATACATTAAAATATCTTAAAATTGTGATGTCGAAGCGAGGTTTGTACTGTTCTAAGGGAAAAAGAATGTAGATTATAATTCTTATCACAGAATTTTGATAATTAATCGTATTTTCTTGAAATTCTACTAACACGTAGCGTTTTAAATCGCATTATATCGGATTGTTCCTATGGAGACAATTATTACCGAACTCGGCTTGAGTATAGACGAGTGAACAAATGGGTTATTTTCTTTTCCACTCGGCCACCCTTCAGCAATGGATAGTTGATCCATACATATTAGGGTATAAACAGTAACATTTATTAAACTCGTTTATTTAAAAATACATGCAAAATATGTCAGACAGAGATTTTGACATTGCTTTTAGTATTTTAAACTTATTAATAAACCTATTAATTTCTTTTCCAATTTTTTCTCTATCATTGATAAACTATGAACAACAAGTGATATTTATGGTATGAGGATTTCTTGGAATGACTAACACATACTGAAACATTTCCTGTCAACATAAGTAATCAATTCGGGACGTCAACTTTGGGAAACCAGCCTGCAATAGTCCTGGCTTGGACTTCTTGTTTAAAATATCGTATCCCGGAAAAAAATGTGAAATGATCGCCGAGATCAACTTTTCGACGATTTACTGTTTTTTCTTCTCTTGCTGAGTGATTGAGGTGTAGCAAAACATGTATTTCTATCTTCCTAGGATTCACTAGAAAATTTCACCGTTCCATGTTTGAAGCATACACCATGACTAACGGAATACCAACACCCGAAAGTTTTTTATTGTAGATAAAATGACGAAACGTGCTGGTTTATTCGGAGCTCTACTGATTTTCACGATTTGCTTTTGTTGACGTTACTGAATTTGTATTGATTTACGACCATTATATTTTTCTCAATCAGTGATTTGACTTCTCAGTATTATGACCCCTCTATTTCTTATCCCCATATTTTCAACACCGCTTTCATACCTTTATAAATATTTCAAAATGCTGATCGATTGAACTTTGATCAATGAAGGCTCCTAAAAATCAATATAAACACTCTTGTAGCCTCCATATGTAAGAAGCAGCTATTTATAATGTTGTGTGGTTCCCTTTTTAGTGAAAACGGAAGATAAAACCCCCTTAAATGTGGTATGGTTGGAAAGCACGGACTCCCGTGAAGGTGCGGCTGATGTTCATTTTTTCTCAAGTTTGTTGGTTCGATTTCAGACGCTTTTCATTTTTCCTTTTGATTAACATGTAATCGGTTGGAATCCTATGTGTAACATTTTTAAACGTCTCAGAATTGAGATATCATCGCAGAATTTGCCCTATTGTACGGAAAAAATAAAATAAAATCATATCGTCTATTTACTTATCTAATTCGAATTCGCTCAAATGTTAAGTTAACAGTTATCCTCTCAAGAGAACGATTATCGAATTTGCTTATATTAATAAAAGACATTTTCTCCTTATCACATTTTCCATCATGAAAGAAAGGGTAGTCAGTCTTATTGTTAGCTATATCTTTTGTATATTGATTAATTCATGCATGGGATACACAGTTTCTGCCATTTAATACATATATATCCCTTAGCATGTATGTCCTAGCACATGCCAATCCAAATGTAAGAAAAGATTACAAAAATATCGAGACTTTAATGCAATAATTAATGCGTTTATAAAAAAGCAAAATATAATATTGTTTAAAGTAAAAACCTTTTCAAGGTGAAAGAATGAATGTACTAATTAAAGAGGAAAACATTTTCAGACTTTACGTGCTACTTTTTTGAGATAGCTTGTTTGAGGAGAAATCGTAATGCACGTGTGCTCCGCATGCGTTTGCCGGTTTAGACATTATCACGAGGAAAGAAGTTCAACTTAATTGCTGCAACCAAATATACTCATAATGTCGTTAAATGTTATTATTTTATCTTGTTACGTTAAATTGAGCTAAATAGAACTTTGTACCAAATAAAGATGTCATTTATCTATAAACGAATTTAGGGCTTATAGGAAGGTCTAACCTAAGAAAGAAAATGTTAAATTAAGTGCAATAACAATTTTTCATCTTTATATCTGTAAAAAATAACATCTATTTTTCAAAAACTCTTTATTTAAGAATCTGGGAATTGTTTTCGATATTCAATCCGTATTATAGATAGATCTTGGATGAGCGTAGCTAAAGACACAATATTGTGTAATTAAATTTGTTCATTGAAAAATTCTTCTGGTTTGTCATTTACCTCCGTTCATAACATGAATAAAATTTCATGGAATTCATTTTGGACTGCTCCACTTTTTCCCTCGAGCCATGGCTTCATCACTGTTTAGACGCGAACAGCATTGTTCTAAATAAATTTATGGTGCGGCAAGCCAATCCGGTAGTCGTCGCGTTAAATCGACGTCCTTGAACCACCGAAACTTTACGATCGACACGATTGCCAAAAAGTCCCATTCCGAATCATATTTCTCCCAAATTTCGAGCGTTATTTTTTTATGGGAAGCACCCGAGTTTCGATCCTCCATTTTCAGTTTTGTTTTTTCACTCATGCGGGAAAAGAATCTTGACCCACTTCACGGCGATAATTGCGCCGAAGGACGCCGTAGTTTCGCAATTGTTTTCGTTACTTTTGCCGGGACCAGATTCCAAGGAGTTGTAATGATGACGTACCGAAATTTGAAACTTCGTTTGGCTCGCACGCAAGTATGAGTAATAAAAAGTTATCTAATGCGGCATCTATTTCGGCTAGGCGGGTGCTGGTGGTGTAGTGGTTAGGACGTTGGCTGCTACTAACCTGCTGCTCGAAAGGGCAGCGGGCACGAATCCCGCGAAAGTAGGACTTTTTCTAAGGTCGCCCGGTCCCCTGTTTGTGTGGTTTGAGAAGACAGCGCAAAGTCAGCGTTCCGTATTTCGGAAGTGACGTTAAGCCGTTGGCCCCCTTGGTGATCTTCGTTAAAAGCAGGCCAAAAGCCGGCACCGGATTTCTCTTCTCCCTTGCTATCCAACTATTCATTGCACTACTTCTTAGGCTTTGGTTTTTAAGAACAGTGCGCGGCGCACGACTGACTCGACTCACTTGCGTCGGAATCTAAACAATAGTAAACCAATGCAACCGGTTTGTAAAAGTTTGCTGAGTTGTGCGCAAGCGTCAAGTTAGACAGAGTGAGTCGGTCTAGTGCGGGGATAGCGAACCACTGACACGCGTGTCACAGAGTGACACGCCAAGGTCTTTAGCATGACATGGAAGAGTAAATGAAGTTCTAAGCTATAAAGTTTAGCCAGTATGCGAAAATGGATGACGGTATGCGGGAAAAACAGGAAAACCCAAAAGAATCCCTTCGCTCACCCGCTGGTATGGGTTTCTCCCAAACTTTCCACTCTTTTCTTGAAATTGATCTCGACGGGGGCGCGCTTGGATGGTGCAAATAGCAGTTCATTAGCGAAACAATGGGTCCTCTTACATGATTATCTGGTATCTTCACTCGGAAGGATGAGAACAAGCAAGCGGATAAGGAGTTGATCATGAATCATATTCAAGATTTGCCTATTAGTAGGAACACCGTTAAAAACCGAAATTTGCTTTTAAACAAAGACATTACAAATCAACTACTAAAGGATTAAAAATCTGTAAAAATGTTTTCCTTCGCTTGGATGGACGTACGGAGGCAACAGCATAGGTGCGACTTGCGGTTATTGTCAGATTCACCTCTAAAAATACAATGAGGGAGAAATTATTTAAATTAATGACATTTCCGGAAAAACCCTCAGGGTGCGATAATACGAATTAATTAAAAAAAGAATTTTAAGAAATGGGGATCAACTTAAAAAATATTGTGTCGGTAACAACCAATGGAGCTCCCAAGTATGATTGGCTAACATGTTGAATTTGTTAAAATACTTTTAAAAGAAATTCAACGCCCTATACTTCAATTTCATTGCATAATACAGCAGGAAGCACTTTGTGCGAAAGAAAGTTTAAATTCACTTGGAAATGTGATTTCTGTAGTGACAAAAATTGTTAATTTCATTACTGTTCGCGCTCTTACTAAACGATAGTTTGCAAAACATTTAGATGAGGTTTAATCTCAATATTCAGGATTACTTATGTACAATAGCGCCCGATGGTTGCGTCGCGATCAAATTTTGAACCGTTTTGTTAGCGTCTTAGACGAAGTGAGATTGTTTTTAGAGGACAGAGAGCAAGATTTTCCAGAACTTAAAGATACAAACGATTTAATGTTTTTTGCGATTTCATGCAACATTTCAATGAACTAAATGTAAAACTTCAAGGCTGAGGTCAGGTCGTATTAAGAATGTACGAATATATTAAAGCTTTTGAGAAGAAGCTTGAAGTATTTGAAAAGAATTTGACGACTGTAAATTTAAAGTACTTTTCATCACTTAAGAAGCATCTTGCAGCATCGTCTTTTTCATTGATGATGGCAAAAATAACATTGATATGTTGAAAAAGTACACCTCTTAGGAGATACAAAAAAAATATTTATTGAACTATTTGATCAATTTCTTTAAGTGGAGAACACATTAAAATTCATGATATTGCCACGTACGATCAAATTTGAAGACCTTCAATTGACTTTCTTCGAACGGCTTGACATCGATAATTTAGAGATGGAATTAAATGAGTTTCAAAACAGTTTTGTATGGAGCAATAATTTTGTTAAGTTAAGAAAAAGTTACTGCGACAATGAAGGGACAAAAATTTTCAGAGGAAATGAGAGTTTAATTCTCTCAAATCTCTTTACCTGATTCATTTATGGCAATGAAAAAATTAGCGAAAGCTCTTTTAACGAAGTTGGGATCAACGTATGCTTGTGAACAGTTATTTACTTCTATGGATTTATCAAAGCTAATACATACCAGAAATCGCTTTGGCAATGATTTAACTGATGCATGTGTAGGATTGAAATCCACACTCCACGAATCGATACTTTGGCGTCAGCCAGACAAAAAGTGTCACACTGACAAAATATGTGTGTAGGAAAATAGTACATTTTGTTAACATTTATAATAATGAATATTTCATTTAATTATTTGTATTTTTTGTTTTGCAAGAATATATGTACATATTACTTTTGTATTAAATTTTTATCATATTTATTATCTTCATTGTTATTAAATTAGGCAAACATAAAGTCCATTTCTGATCATTATTAGAATAAAAGCTCTTGCAAAAGAACGCGAAGAAATATAAAATTATTTCCACAGATAGTGCATTGTTATAGATATTATACTTTGAATTAATTTAGTCATGCGTTTGTTGTCAGAATTTGTTCGAAAAATTCCACATAAATTTCAAAGAAAAAGGGTGTAAATTATTCAAAATATTTAAAACAAAAATTTCAATATTTTTTTTATTTGGACAGCAACAGTTTATTTAATGCTTTGTAATAGTAAATGGCAAAAAAACATGAGAATGGTTGAATTAATAATCGCAAAGTATTTGGAGTTTACAATGTGACACGCGAAGCGATTTTTGTAAAGTCGGATGATACAATGTGACACACTAGTAGAAAAAGGTTCGCCTTATATTACCAAACCTAAGAAAGAGAGAGAGAGAGGGGGGACTGGAGGAAACTCTAGTGAGTTCTAATCCAACGCACGTGGGTTTCGACGCACAGTCAGTTGCAATCTGAACCGTAACAACGACAGTGTGCCTTCTTTAATTGTTAATGTAATTCTTTACAAGTTAACATGTTTTTTGTTATAATGAGTAAGAACCTTTCGCCCGAGGAGGATGAAAGATTAATTGACTTAGTAAGATATTGGTTTCCTGTACCTGTTACAAGCCTTTTGAACGACATCTGCTTTCACGAAGTCCAAAACTGTGTTAAATAACTCCATAAAAAATCTGAAGTACTCTCGGAGTTTTATTTTGTTCGTAAAGAGCCTCCGTTTTACAATTACTTCAAAAGCACTTTCTGACGCACGAGATGAAAATAAAGCAGTAATACTGCTATTTCTCTTCAACGATAACAGTATAAGATCTTCTTCATTGGCCTCTTCTTCCGCGATTGAAACTGGTAACAAAACAGAGCCCTTTATAAAAGGAGTACGGTATTCAAGCAGACTGCACACGAACAGGAAAGCACTTCAATTATGCAGGCGCAAAGTCTCGCGAGGAATTCTGCTCATATCGTCACCACTATAAGCAGAAATCACTGTGAGTCAAGCTGTGCAGATTCTGTTGACAGTTTAAGTCGTGCGCCGCGCACTATTCTTAGAAACTGAGGCTTGAGATACCCATTGCGCGTAGGAAGAGGTGAATCAATTGGGAACTTAAATTAATGGCGCCGAACTCCTTATCTCGCTTCTTGAGACGTTTTCGCCCGCTCCAAGGCGCGTCAACCCCTCCCTCCGCCCATTCCAGGTCGGACGGCTCGTCGCACCTTGATTTTGGCTCGCAATTCTCGGTAAAGTAGTTGGAAAGGAGAAGTGCTTGTTTAATTACTTGATGCGACCAATTCATTTACTAAACCTAATCGCGAGTTGTTTTTATGTAATTTATTTTTTGAAACGGGTAAACATTTTTCTAACCGCCCGCGACTCTTACGTTACAAAATACCCCGCGACCTCTCAATGGGTTTAAGTCCGACGCGGTTCATCGAACTATCTGAGACTAGGCAACTGCCTAGGGCGCCATGAAGAGCCAATGTTTTGATTTCACGGCACTGTATATGTGTGTGTCTGTATTCTTTTATAAGTAATATATACTTATATTTCTTCTTTTATTGATTCCTGTTGTTATATTTTTCACTTGCATTTGTGTTGTATATGCCTTTATATTCGAAATGATTTTCAATTTCTCTTCAATGCTGAGCACTACCCCAATCCTCAAAGTATAGGAAGTTTAAACAAGCAGTCTGGGGAAGATTTTGAGAATGTGTAATTCTTGAAGATGTTGACGTATCAACTAACTTACGAGCTTAAAGTTATGATTTGCTTAATCTCTTGCTAAAAATATTCATATTAATGCCCATTTTTACCGCTATTACTTTAACAGGAAGTTTTTTAATTTGGACAAACATTGTTTTTAGTAATTATGAAAAAATTATTAAATAATTATAAACAATCATTTATTGATATTATATTTAAGTAATACCGGTGCTTATAGACGTCATTGTGTAATTACTATTAAAAATAATTTTCATCTATTAAATTTTTAGTATCCTTTAGATTGGAGTAGGGCGCCAAAAAAAGTTTACCTAGGGCGCCAAACTGTCTTGCGTCGGCCCTGTCCCCAACCCTCCATCTCCCACCATCATCAACCATACTGCTCCTGGTAAATACTCTCTCCCCTTTTTATGCGAAGCCTCTGCCGGTGTAGCGTCTCAAAACATTTTAAAAATACAGGTAACCCTTAACACGGTACTTGAATTACACGGTTTCGGTTGTACACGGTCGAATAAATGCAACCGGTTTTGATTTACACGGATTAAGAATTAGTTTAAACGTTTTTGTTTTTCCTTTTTTTCATTTCTGACCCCAAAGAGTACACAAAAACCACAGGAAATGCCATTTTCATTAAAAATTTAACCATTATTTCTATTCTAAATAAACGGTTGCTTTAGAAGAGCTAAACTGGAAGTAAATTCTTCGCCAGGGATCTGGTATGCCGCTCCAGCAGATTCGTTTGTAGGCTTGCGTTTGAAAATCAAATTAAATGAACCTTACATCTGGTCTAAACGCAATCTCCTGATAGATGACTCGAGTATCTGAAGCTAAATAGACAAAATTAAGAAGAGTTTTTTCTGATACTAAGAAGATGTGCATTATGATAAATGTATTACAAATTGCACGAGCTGTTCCTATGAAACTATTATAGTTGTCAATTGATCGAATTGCAGTAAATGCATAATATTTTTAGTGATTTTATCCAGCAACGAAAGAAATTACGAATAAAGCATCCTGCTGTAGGTGAGAATTTGACGAAAGTTGTCTCATATTAGATAAAGCTGCAAAGTCTTGATGAGCTGCTTTTAGTGACACGACGCCATGTCATATGTGTGCTATACGCAAAATGTTTTCCATAAATATCGAGTTTTCTGAAACTTATTTTGTGGCTACCTATAGAGATAAAATTAACCTCGGTTAATTATAAAAAGGTATAAAAATCTCTAAGTAAAGTGAGACTATAACGCATGATTATTTCTTGTTACATACATTGTAACTGCGTAAGAGAAGTCATGAGTCATGATAAAATTTTAACGGCGTTAACTACCGCTCGATATCGCAGAATGGAACTAATGGGGCAAATAGGATTATCTGGCGAAAGAATTATGGCTCATAATATTGTAACCGCGATTTTGACGAGCTTTGGTACACCTGTTCTCATCCAAGGCTAGAAGCGGTAGTTATTTTTGGGAAAAGTTTTCTTCTGATTATGGGAATTCGAGCTTTATAGCCGTGTCAGCTGTTACAGCCATAAATATTCCCTATAAAATGTTTCAATGAGGTAAAACTCTGACGTAATCTAAAGGAATAGTTGGCTAATAATTTTTAGAGATTTTTCGTAATTGGAATAATGTTACATTTAATGGACAGAACCTTTTGAATATTTTTCTCCTCTTAACTTGAACGAAAAAAATTAAATCATCAAGCATAGATTGATATTGAAATAATTACATTTGCACTTAATAAGTAAATTTAGCTATATCATACTGGATGTTTTTCGTTACAAATGGAAAAGATGGAATCTTAAGATTTGTTATTATTATCGTTATAACTTCACATTTGGCCGAAAGTGTTTAAAAGGCGTTACGTGCATAGATAATAATGATCTTATTTTGGTTATGAGTATGAAGCTGCGTTGCTTCTTTGTGTATACTGCAATTTCTTTTGTCTCATTTCTCAGTCTTCCAAACAATTGAATGTTACTGAGCGTTGTTTTATCGTCACACTCGCACCTTATGGAATCCAAATGCCGGAGGGCTTGGTTTTCCATAAGGCCGTCTTATTTTCTCTCGTTTGCATAATTTATCAAAATTCGATCTCCGATTTATGCAGGTAATATGATTTTATCATTGTTGGATCGTCAGTACTTTTGAAAATCGTCTGTCGTGGAACAGTTAACATTCATTGCTAGATGTGGACTTCAAAAATTATCAAATGATTGTTTAAGGTCATTCTCTTGCATCAGAAATTACAAAGACATATTGGTTGCCTCATGTGCTAAAAATTGCATTTAAAAAGTTTAAATTCGTGTATAAAGTGAATTATTTTAGTGGGTGTTTGTTCACGGCTGACTATAACATTTTTATAATAAAAACGCCGGTGAAATCTTTTTCAGGATCTGCGCTTGGGAAAATAACGTCGGAATTAACACGGTAAGAAAGACCACATGATTTTACTCCGTAATTTAAAAATGCTTTCTGCAAATTTTATGAACTATTTAGATAAATTGGTTTTAAGTATTCTAAAATACTCGAGTCGATATTTTAAAATTTTATATATTTAGGTAGTTAGTTCTCTGATTGATTACGTGCGCACATCGATGAATATGTATGAAGTTACGATTATCTTTTTTTTAAGGTCCTCCAATCTCCACCCGACATAGACGAGCTAATGGCCTCTCGAAATCTGAAAGACGTGACGTACTCGACTATCATTGGTGACACGGAAGTTCATTCAAATTCTCCTTCCATAATAACAAGGCAACCGAAGTCATCTAGAAGCAGCGGGACCTCAAGGAACCATACGAGGACATCCGACCAGAACCAGAATCTTCGAAAAGAGCGAGAAAGCAATAGGAGGAGGCATGATCTCAATAGAAAATAAACAATCTCTGGACCGATACGTTTTCCCAACGCAAACTTTACGAGCGGGATAAGCAGTACATCAGAAGCTGTCCTCTATGTTTGGAAGATATCTTTTTAAAATTACACCCAATCAGGCGCTACTGTTCGCGGAACATCCACAGCTGCTCCGTATCCCAATCATACGAAAGAAGCCCAAACCAGTGAAATTCTCGATAGAATCCCAGCCAGATCTACCGCCTCCAAATTAAGATCCCGAGTGACACCATTCCTGCAAATTCCAACTTCCTCGCCCTCACCGCCAGTCTCAACATTGAAAAACAATAAACGAGTTGGATCTACCGCCAAGGCTAGCAGCGTAGTAACAGACGAAGTTTCGGTAGTTTCTGTCATTCCCGGGCCTCCAACCTCGCCCAGAGAAATGATAGTAGACGAAGTACTTACTGATTAATCCCTAGAGACCACCTTGAACCAAAGAGAACCTGATATCGAAGCATCGTCACTTCTGCCGAAACCGTCGCCTTGTAAGATGATCCTTGTAAAGAAGAATGGCATGTATTTCTTCGATGACCTGCAATCTTTGGCGAGTCCCACTTCTCTTTCGAGCGATGACGTAGTGTGACTACTTCAAGCCAGAGTGAAGGAGAACGTCAATACTGATGAAGGGAATGAAGATGGATTATTTCGTCCTTTCATCTAAAAATTTGTGATCTCAAAAAATTGAGAATAATTTTGGAGCAAACACGTGTAGAAAAATATAGGGAGTCTTCAAGCACCATTGCGTTAAGATTTTTACTTACTTGCCTCTTTGAGAACTTAGCCATCTGAAACATATAGCCTATCAGTATTAACGATATAAAATTATATTTTTTAATAAGAAAGTTAGAGAAGATGAATTTTGCGGTGTTGCAGTGTTTTGGATTGTGTAGCAGGAGTGGAAGCAGTTCGCTAACCCGAGCTATTTTTCATTCACGCTTAAACGAAATATTGGAAAGTATTTCAGAACTCAATCATAAGTCATACAGAAAGGGTTTACATTGTGATTTCATTTAATAACTATTTTTTACCTTTGGTGTAAAAAAATTTGTATAAATGTAAATATCTGAATATGCATACGTTTTCTTGTCTTATTTAATATCGTGCCAGCAGAGGAATTACCCTTTGAACATCAACGGGACTTTGTAATGTGATTTAAATTTAACAAGAAGCAAGAAGTAGTTAGTAAAATTAAAATAAAAACAGAAATATTCGAAAAAGATTTTACAGATTCATATAATATGTTCCAAAAAATCTCGTAGTATTTCTTTATAAACAATATTTCTTGTGTAGAAACTACCACCTCTCATCTTTCCTTGTCCATAACTTTCTAAGATCTTCGCTCTGATGTCTTCTAAACGTGTAACTCTGGAAAAGGCGACTTTTAGCTGTCTGATGGGTGAAGCTTAAAACACCTCGGATTCTAACAGTTTAAAAGAAGAAAATAAGAGAAGTAAAAATGTAAGAATTAGCATGAAAAAAACCTGAGCTGGCTGGAAATCACCATATGAAAAAATATGAGTGCAAAGGGCTAAAGGCTGCTACTTTAAATACAAATGAGCTTTATAGGTTATCTAAAATTATTTACGTTGCTATCTATTACGTTTGACGTTGCTACAACAATAATTTCGATGCTTCATAAAACTCGCGAAGCGAATAACGCAATTATTTCGTCTATTTAAAGGCTTAATAGACGCTAATTCAATCGGAGGCAACAATGTGGGTCGCCTTGACAACACCCGGAAAGAGTACAAAAAGTTATAAAATTTCAAAAATAGATTCGTGTTTCTGACAAATTCTTCCGTGTAACATCTAAGCATCGCAAGAATAAGATATTTTGTAGTTTTAGCCGTCGAATAAAAAAAAATCGGGGAAATTCGGTCCATATTTACATATTTTAATGACTGAATGAAATAAACCTTACACTTGAAAAATCGAAAATCCCGTGTTAACTTATGGAAAAATATAATCGTCTCCCGGAGTCGAATCCGGGACTTTTCTGGGATGTTTGATTTTTCTAGGGACCACCTCATGAGGGATTAACGATTGTGAAAGTTTCAGCTCTTAATTCTATGGCGAAATGCCCAAAACTACTGGGAGAGACAAACAGACGGACACTTGAGAATTATTATATAAGGATGGTTTAACCATTGATATTACAAGTTTAAACATACCTTTTATTGTAATCGAAGAAAGTGTTTCTCCTAAGGCCATATATCGATTTCAAACATAAGGTGAGATAGATAATTCTATCTTGTACATATTCGAAGAACTATATCTTTCACCAAGGTTTTTATTTGTAAATATTGTTATATTTTATTTTATGCCATTTATGTTGATATGTATTTGCTGAATAACGATGAGGATTCAAGTGAATCCGCATCATTTTCATTGGGGTGGCGGTGGCCGAGTGGTTAGAGCGTTTGCCTTCCACGCAGTGGTGCCAGATTCGAATCCGGCGGGGGTTAGGATTTTTCAACCTGGGATTGTCTCGTCCACTACTTGTGTGATTTGAGGACACCGCGCAAATCAGCGTTCCGTAATTCGGAAGGGGCGTTAAGCAGTTGGCCCCCTTGGTGCTCTTCGTTAAGAGTAGGCTAATGCCGGCACCGGGTTTATCTCCTCCCTTGTGTATGTGTTCAGTGTGGAAGGAGTAATGGCTATAATAATCCAAGAAGTTGATTAGCCAGAAATACCATACAAGCAAATCATTTTCTTTAATCCAGGAGATTTCTCGGCATAAAATCTCGGTATCCAGGTAAATATTTTAAATAAAGAACTTACATTTAAAACTTTAGTCTTTGTTCCATAGATAAGATAATGACCGCGATACCTAAGTTTAAATTAACAAAACGTCATAATTTTCGAATAAATTAATAAAACCCGTACTTATTTCACGAATCAGATTTGATAATATTTTCGTGTTTCTTATTGTTTTTGTGTGCTGTTGAACAAAACATCTAAGGGAACGGTACGCAATATCATTGCAGGAATAAAACTTCGATGAAGATTTGTTCTTCTCTACAAAATTAATTAGTGATAATGTATACGCTAGTTGGTCTTTCATTATAGTAAACAGGTTATAAACAATATGCGCACTTCGGCTACAAAGCAGCCGTATTCAGATGTATCATCGAGAGTAAATTCTAATAACCTTTTATGGTTTTTGGAGAGACGTAAGACAAGTGCGTTATTTTTCAATTTTTGATACTTAAGACCTTATTCTGGAATTTATTTCAACCATAAGATGAGATCGATAATTATCCAATGAATCGGATATAAGACACTAAAATATACAAATTTTGCAGTGATGAACACTAAATTTTATGTGAGTGATTACTTCAATACATTTTTAAAGGTAGAACCGAAAATTTATAAGTTTCATTATCATCTCCATTCGTTGTTTAAATTCATTGTTTAATTTTTTCAATCAATATCTAATACCATCTAATTGCTTTAACCACTGCTTCAGGGCGCAGATCTGGGACAACGGCAACGTAATCGACATAACTCATTTGGGCGCGATACGCAATTCGGTAAATATCTGAAATTTTTTGAGTAATAAGTATTATGTACAGCGGAAATTATGGCGAGACAAGCTAGACGCTAGCTTTGTCTTAGAGTGAAGGACGTAAAAATTCTATTTGTAAGTTAACCGAGCGTTACTATTGAAAAAGAGGGACTCTAAACACTGTAAAAAAGTTCCTCTCTTTCAACATCATCATATTATCGTAGTGCTCAACCCTCTTTTTAAAAATAGTGTTACGAGTTTACTTACTGGAGAAGAAAGGTGTAACATTCCCTGATACTGACCAGGAATAACGCATACATATTCCTTCTACACTTGTCTTATACAGGGGCGGCCCTAGAATTCTGCCAGCAACTGGTGCCCTAGGCGAACCATGCAATCGGCGCTCCCCCCCAATCTAAACCCCAAGGGCAGATCAAGGCTGAGGCTTTTGGTAAACTGGAAAACATTTTGCCCTTTTTTTCCTTTTTATTTTGAAAGCGTTTTTCTTTAAACCGAGGTTTAATTATTTCGTTTGTCCGTCCGTCTTCCCAACCAATGTTTCTGAGATAAATTAAAATAGAGACAAATTTTTCAGAATAGATTTGTACACAGCTGCTAGATGATATTTCGGTATGATTTAAAATAAAAATGCATTAGCAATGTTAATTATAATTTTTATTATTACAAAACCGAAATCATTCTTCACACTATCCTGCTTTAACTGTCTTTACCACCACATCCAATACAATACACTCTTGCGGAGTGGTGACAAAGCGCTCGAAATTCAAATCTTACTGTCTTGCTAGTGTATTTGAAGTATTAGTAAATGATCAGGAATGTATAGAAGTGAATTATAATTCATATTCCCGCCGTACGCACACGCAAATTCAAATAACGACATCTTCGTTATTTTTTTTGTTTTTTACATTTTTTTTTTAACTTAATTTTTCCTCCACAAAAGCGACTGCCTAGTTCGCCTATATGGTCTTATACTACGTGACGGTGTTCTTTCACTTAAATGGAAATTTTAGGCCTCATTTCGAAATTATACTATATTTCCTATTATATGTTTTAGAGGTAAAATTTACCAGCTTTTGATTTCGATTATAAAGACGTAAAAAACTGATAATGGCATATATTAGATAAAAATGAATGAAATTTCCGATTTCCGCCCGCGTATGTGCTAACTTTCCGACTTATTGTTAGTTCCAAAACGCACCGAAAGACATGGTTACTGTACGAATTTTACTTCCGTAGAGAAAATTCGCCGGCGAAGTTCCACAAGACAACAGAAGGTGGGTTAATCGGACGAATCGACTTGTATGTACTTACACTTGCTGGCGGAAAACTACGAGAATATAATTTTTTAACCAGACGAGTATTATTAATTTAAGTGTTATCAAAATTAAGAAATTTTTTAATTCTAATAAAATAAATTCTACTCAATATAGTGTGTGTGATAAAATACAATCATTGTGTGTAATTGACCGCGGCTGCGCAGGTTACTTTTTAATGACAGATGACTGCATGAAAGCGTTTTGCCAGATGGCCTCGAATAGTCTATATTTTTTAATAACTAATTAAGTGGCAAGTTTCGCATTGTGCACCTTCACGGTTCTATATTGTGATAGTGAAACTTTCCGGCTAGGAGGCAGAAGAAGAAGTTATACCAGATATCACATTTAACTCATACTCGTAGAACATTCAAATGTTATTTTAATTTTCGAGCAACAAGATTCTACAACTTTACCCAGCGAGGGTCTATGTTTTACTCCTATTTATGACGAGCAGGGCTCACTCCTCCGTAGTCCTTTATTTTTGTATTTAAATTTATTTTGAGGATTATTTTTTCCCCATAAAAAGTGTTTTAGTTTATATTGTGTAGCTTTTTCAAGTTGCTGTCCAGAGGAAGCACAAATTCGGCGCATGATGACGCCACTTCGAACAAGATTAATCAAGAATTTAAATTAAAAATATAAAGGAAATGTGTATTTATTACAAATTTTATTTTTAGAATAATGTCCTTATATTTCCATGATATGCTCCCAGTACCGTAACTAGAGTAGGTCAAGCGGGGCAACTGCCCCGAGCTCTAAGTAAGGGGTCCAAAAATTCCAAATAGTAATTAAATATACAAGATACAATAAAGTTTTGAAGGGGCGCATATTTAGTAGTTTTCCTCGGCCGCTAAAATAGCTAGTTACGGCTCTGTTTGCACCACAGGTTTATAAAGAGTCTTTCCTGCTGTGTCCTAATGTCGTGATACGTGCATATATTCATAAACAAACGCACCTTCGAATGCGTATTTTACATGAGAAATGACCACAGAGAATCAGATTCAGTTCACAAATCAACTCAGTGAATACGATAAATTCCGTAATAATAATATTTAATGACGACCGTCACGAACTTTTAGGTTAATGTGAAACGTAAGTTCACCGAATTTCCAACTGCCTATCCCTTGTTTATATTACGTAAGTATAATAAATACGTATTAAGAATCTAAAACGTATATCTTCTTCTGAAACCCAGCTTTATAAAGGCTGAAAGTAAAAGATATTAATTCCAATGTTGCTTTTGAAGCAACCATTTGAATGGAAATTGCATTGAGTTGCAACAGCTATGTCCAACCCCGATTTAACGCACTCCTGTATAGTGCTATTCTCCCCCCCCCCTTCCTCCCGCATGCCGCCCATGAATCGCTAAGAACAAAACTTCCATCTTATGGATACTTAGAGATAGCATATACCTCGATTTACTACCACCCCTGCTTTAGCGCCAGTATTAGTATTGGACATCCGCTGGCGCTAAATCGGGGTATGACTGTATGCTTTATCGGTGAAAACGTCCGGCTAAAAGAAATGTTTGCGTTTGTTTACCATGTACCCTAACTTTTTGGTTAATTTTTCGCGAATAAATTCAGCATTATACTCGAGAAATTACTGTTTGAAAACAGTCGATGGCCACGAGTCTCTCCTGATAAAGGCCGTGTGTGGCTCACGTAGTGGCGTGACGGGAAGACGATACAACTGCTTGGAGACAAATAGTAGATTGCACAGGCAGATGAAATACCGAGTTATTTACGAGTAACTTTAGTTATTTTATTTAGAACCATAGCACGTACTGACCCACTAAAGAATTGCCATTTTTATCTGACGTTCAAAAATATTTTTACTTGCTCTACTGCAAAGGTCATGTAAAGAACGAGAATGACCGTGCCAAAGCAACGAGCTCTCTGCTGGTAACAATAAACGAAATATTAAGCCATTCCTTTGCACTAGCTCATTCATAAAAATTTTTACTAAGGTTTCTATTAATATTTTTGTAAGAATAATCAAAGTAGGAATGTGAAAAAGAAATACAGCGTTTATGACTGGAAAAATAAAATATAAATTATGAAGTTTATTTGTTGGCGTAATTGAATACGATATAGTTACCGTATGGATGTGCGATTTATTTCTATAAAATATTATTTATTCTGTTATATTTTATAATGTGAAATTTGGCGGGCCACGTAATATTTTTGTATTTGTAGTGCCCCAAAAGAAGGCGTTTGAAAATGTATGCTCTGCGGCCAGCTAACAATGAGATATGACGATAAAAAAGCACGCAAAATTTAGCACAGAAAATGTCATACGTGCTGTTTAAACTTGCGGTTATAAAACCTCCTAGGAAATTTTTACGCTATTAGTGGCGGACAAACGCTAAATATTCCATTTAAGGTGAACTACAATCTTCCAGAAAATTGCTATGCGCTGCGCCCCAAAGAATTCACCATTCGCTCATAATTGCCTCTCCTCGCAGAAAAAATCACCGCTTAAGCTGCCACTAGATTAGAATTCTCGAAGCACATTATTAACCCAAATTGTTTTCTTGTAAAGTCATAAATAGAATGTATAAATGATTGAACTAATGAGAAATATGAAACAATTCAGTCAATAAGTTTCCCGAGAGAGGATAGCGAAAAGAATACGTGAAGTCAGCAATTAGGATTTGGAAAGGGCAAGAGAAGGAGGGACAAGATCGATGAGAGAGGATGGAAGAGAGAACACAATCTGTATTCCAGAGGTCAGCAACCTGCTGCTCTATTTGCAATTTTGTGAATTCTTAGCAATTAAATTCATAATTGCGTTTTAGGCAATTTTATTCACTTATGTTTATATTTATGAAACGGGTCGGCAATAAATATTCTGCAGTGAAAACAGTGGTTCTATTAAAACCGCATACTTTATTTCGAGAGACTCTTGGTTAATATTTTATTGCTAATATGAATACATGCAAAGGATTCGTATGGCCGATAGGTATTTTAGTTTTGCGAATTTGGAAGAGGTTTTCTCTAAAATTGTCCTGAGGAAAATGACGTAATTAAAACGGTATGTCTGCAACACGAGCATCACGTGCAACCCATTAAGATCGACGCTCGCAAAAGGAATAACAAAGAAGAATAACTTTTCCTTAGCAGCAAACATTTCGCGGAACAGTTATATAAACAGGAGCGGAGATAGTATTATTCTCCAGTTAATGTTTTGAGCTATTGTCTCTGCTTCCCCGCATATTATCTTCGTGTTTTATAAATATTTTGAATGGTATCTGTTCCTAGAATGATCTGCGTTGAAAAATAAGGGATTTTCAAAAGCAATTCTCGCTTCGTTTATCGCGCAACTTCCGTCGTTCAGTTTCTTTTATCTTAATCCGCCTATATATATTGAGTCGAAGTAGCACGCCAAACTCAGCAGTTCATCAGCAGGATGAAGCGGAGGCAGTGCATCATTGGCATCGCTTTTCTTTTCTGCGTCCATAGTACCTTAGTTTCAACAGGTATGGACTTCATTTATACTTGCTAAGCTTATTCGAATATCCTATGAAGCATTAGTTTAAATTAAGTGTAATTTTTAAAATATGCATGATTAATTTTACGGAACACTGGTGTTACTGTAACTATGGGGACGTGGGTTAGAATATCATTCTTATTCTAATGTGTAACGAATAAAAAATTTGATTGCATAACTTGCCAATTCAACTATGTCAATGGGTTTTTTCTCATTGATAATTATTTATATTTTTAATGATGTTTTTTTTTGTTTTCTTTGTTGATCTCCGCAAATTAGCATTATAAGGGAAAGGGAGTATTTTCTGTGGTGCTCATTTACTGCTTACTTATATTGTAATCATGTTAATGTTAACAAATACTCATCAAAGTTTAAAATCTCCGGAGGAGTGATTTTTAAAATAGTTAATTGTGCGTCGTAAGCTGCAGATTTTATAATAATTTTTTTCATTGAATGATGACGAAAATATGTATTATAGATCCTCAGCTACCTTTGATCTTGGTAATATTTTTTAACCATTCCTCTGCACATTGGGGAAATCATTTCAAGCAATATCAGTGATGTATTAGTAAGCATTGTCGGTGCGTACCTGAGAAATTTAAATTTACGTTTTAAACGCATCGATGAATAGATGCGGAGGTATTTTTATTGTAATTTTTCAGAATCGTATGGTTAATTTCTAGATTTTATCCACTAAAATAAAAAATTAACTCAGAGATGGACTATGGTATGACTAGATTTCTAATTTATTTTTTTACTGTTTTCAGGCTTCGCTCTGCGACAAGATGGAGACGGTGGAATAATTACGGTAAATGTAATGTGCATTGCTATTTTTATTGAATATGAAGGCTTTTCTTGATTTAGTATTCAGGGATAGGAAATGATTTTTGTGTCGTATGCCAAGAAAGTAATGAGAATCATCAGAATTTTTCGCCTGCCACAAGTTTACTCCTTCTTTAAGAAACTTTATATTTTATACAGAAAGTGCAGACTTATGCGTGCAACGTATTTGCCATCCCAGTTCTAGAACTTCCCGTGGAGGGGGGTAGTGGTGGTGGGGAGGGGGGAGGAGGGAAGCGATTGCCCCTCACTCTTCTTGAACTGCCGACGAACCTTTTATTCTCGAAATCTCTGCAGCCGTCAGAAAGTTTTTTTTTTGTCCCTTATCCTGTAAACCTAATATATAGCGCAGAATCGAGGAATTTTTCGCGAAAAACGTTTAATAATGCACCCAATGGAGGAAGATGGGGACATCCAAAAGAGGGAGAGTGGGAATCGTCCTCCTCCCCCTTGAATTCGGCACTGATTTCATGCTATTTAATCTATCACGGTCGGTGTAGAGAACATTTACCAGAATTGAATATTTTACATATAGTGAGAGCGGATGGGACATGATAATTTAGAATATTTTGGAATTGTGGGTGTAACTAAGAATGCGTGTTATTAACTCCTTTGAAATAACCGCGAGAGAAATTATTCACCTAAAGAATTATCCGCAAAAGTTTAAGCTGAGTAACAACTTTCATCGATGTAACATCAAGTTATATCAAGTATAAGTTTCATGAGTGAGTTCTGCGATCGGACACCTCACAAAATGGCCGCGGGGAAATCGTTCTTCGAATTCAACCTTGTAGTTACTTACGCTATGTCAACCGTTCGTGGTAGAGAATATCGAAGTGTGAGGAGTGGGATGCAATGCTATACTTGTGGATCAATATTTTATGTAAATTTTATTTTATTGTATTTAAATTTTACGTATTTGATAGAAAAAATGGCAGTTTCTGATATTAGCAATTCAATTTATATTGCCATTTTGCATTCGCTTTACCTTACTAAGACATTTTAGCCTATTTATAGTATTACTTAATCTTAAGGTCACTGTTAGCTATTATTTCGTACTAATCGTAAAACTAATTTTTTCCGAATTTTTCTCGTGTAGATCCTTTGGGTAATTTTTGGATTTATTTTTAATTAAGTTTTAATTTTTTAAAGGGCCGATATATGTTTTATCATTGAATATTATTGCGATGTGTACGAATATCTACTCTATAGGAAGCTAATGTGTGGAATTTAGGCGATATTTCTCCAATCCACGGCAAGTATGTATTGACGCATAGCAGTTACCCATGAAACAAAAAGCGGATGTTAAATACCATTTTATGCTGCATGCATTTGAATTAAACCATTGCTGTCTTTAATTTTGATCATGCAGTGTTTGCCGTCAAAGTCAGGTTGACTTATTCTTCAATTTTTGCAAAATATATTTTATTGTTACTGCTCGAGTTTCTTCAAGTATTACTTTAATGATTTTTGACGCAGAAAATTTGATCATTTTATTATGATCTTCCTGTTAGCATAATGAACTTATATCCTTTCAGGACCAAAACGAAAATGTTTTAGGTTGCACAAAATTGTCTAAATCTGATTATAACTTCTGCTTGATTTCTTCAGTTTCAGAGTTGGTAATAGCAAGGATGTGATTTTGTAAATTTAACGACTAAAATTAAATTTAAATCACATACATGACGCGTAGTTCATCAATCACGAAGATGTTCCTGGCACGCGGTTTATCTCAGAAGCATAAATTTGGCCCACGCGTAAAACGATTCGCTCATTTTTCCAGAAGGAGTCGGAAAACTCTAGAACAGTGGTGAGCAATATGCGGCCTCCGAGAGCGTTTTCTGCGGCCCGCGAAGTTATGATGACAAAGTGATCCATAAAATTTAACGAAAATTCGTGTAATTTAAATTCAAATTATGGCAACAAAACACTTCATGTTGAGATGTCAACCATAAAAACCTAATTTATGCTTCATTTTCACTTATATGGCACCTCATAATCTCTAGGTAACGTCCGATTTAAACTCTTATTATGTGGCCCGCCGAAGAATTCGCAACCGCCAATGCGACCCACCTGATAAAAAAATGTTTCCCGCCCCTGCTATACAAGAACGCAGTGCGCGTGCACCGCGAAAAATATGATATATCGACCTATCCAGGTGTTTCAATCAGTGACATATATCAACTAGTTGCTTCGAAGCGGAAGTATCCAATTTTTTTAGTGTTATGATTTTTAGCCTACTTTCCAGAATGAAAATAGGCTTATAGTTTTATCGTTGTGGTTGTCTGTCCGTCTGTCTGCTTGTCCGTCTTCTCCTATTAAATTTTAAACCAATAGACCGATATTCAAGAAACTTGGTGGAAATACATGAGCCGAGCTCCCGAGGATAGTTTCTCTTGCGAAGGTTGAAGTCCCGGGTTCGATTCCAGGAACTATCCTTCCCATGATTTACATGGTAAATCTGAAATCCATCGTGCAGGGTAATATTCTCGTGTGCATTAAAATATCTTAGAATTGTAATATCGGAGCGAGTTTTGCACTATTCTCTGAGGAAAGGAATGAAGATTTTAATTTTTATCGTAGAACTTTGCTTATCTATTGTATTTCTTAGAATTTCGCGTAAATTGCGGTTTTTATCACTCATTACGAGAATGTTGCCATAGCAACAACTATTGTTAGACTCGGATTCGGTATCATTATATATAGACGTTCCTTACAGAGCAGGAGGAGGATATAACATATAACATACTAGTAGTTGGTGCTTGCACACTGCAAGCATTTCATATCACCTTGAAAAAACATTCATTTTTCAGACAGACATTTCATCATTACAAATATTCTTTCAATTCTAAAGACTTCACCTCCGCAGCGATTTCCGTTTTTCCCACGCAAAAATAATAGTTTAAAACAATCCCCAAATATTGCAATTTTAAACATTTTACACTTTCTTCATTATAAGGTACTAATGCTACACATTTTAGCCAAATTTTAAAGTTGTAGTATTTCTATAAGTAAAATAATATTTTTCTAATTGTTTAAATTTAAATAATTTTTAACGGCCGTCGCAAGTCATATATGGTAAAATTGAAATGTAAATTTGTGCAAATTTACTACTCTGTAAATAATTTGAAAATTTCAGCTTCCTAGCTCATCCCGTAGTACCTAAACAGTTATCTATTTGTTTAAACTTTATGAATTTTTAACTGCCAAACAAATTAAAATATCAAAATTTGTATAATCCCTATTTCGTTTTTTTAAGAATTCCACTTATAATAAAATCAACTCCGTGGCACATGCGGAAATACATAAACCTTGAAAATTTGTTTAAACAATTGCGAATTTTTAGCGGCCGCATTGTTGCACTTTTTCATGATTTTCGTTTTTTCTAGTCAGTTTTGCACAAACTCCTACCTAAGAAAACAATTTCGAATCTCCAGCTCATCTGGAAGTGCCTAAACATTAGTATCCTCCTATCATTATATATAGACGTTCCTTACAGAGGAGGAGGAGGATATACCATACTAGTAGTTAATAAAGGTGAAATACTTCTTTAGCCAAACAATTAGAGGGTTAAAAAACCATCGAATTGTTTGGCTAAAGGAGTATTTAACCTTTATTAATCTTAGCCAAAGTTATTGAGCTACTATCAATTATACTAGTAAATTGGTGCTTGCATACTGCAAGCATTTCATATCATCTTGAAAAAACATTCATTTTTCATACAGACATTTCATCATTACAAATATTATTTAAATTCTAAAGATTTCACCTCCGCAGCGATTTCCGTTTTTCCCACGCAAAAATAATAGTTTAAAACAATCCCCAAATGTTGCAATTTTAAACATTTTCCCCTTTCTCCATTATGGGTTACTAATACTACACATTTGAGCCAAATTTTAAAGTTGTAGCACTTCTAGAAATAAAATAATATTTTTCTAATTGTTTAAAAATTAGAGATTTTAAACGGTTGCCTCAATATATATATGGAGAGATTGAAATGTTTATGTTTGCAAATGCACTGTTCTGTAAATAATTTGAAAATTGCAGCTTCCTAGCTCATCCCGTAGTACCTAAAAAATTATTAAACTTTAATGTTCAAATGGGGTTAAAACAACCCCTTAAATTTACAATTTCAAAATTTTCGATTTTTTTAGTTGGTTATGAGAAAAGTTCTATAATCTTGCAAAATTTCAGCTTCCTAAACTTATTAGATTGGTCTACACACTGGATTGCGTTTTCCCTAGCTATCTTATGGGAGATATTCCGGGGTCTCTGGAGTCGAACTCAAGACACTGTAAAAAAAAGTGACAATCATTCCTAATAGATATTGCAACCATCTAGAAACACTGAAAATTTCATTTTTCTAGCTTACCGGCAAGTGCCGATAATTAATTTACAAAAATGGCGCAATGCTTTTCTTATGGGAAAAAACGCAATTTTCGGAATTTCTGGAGTCGAACTCATGTCACTTAGGTAAGATGTCTCATTTTATCTGAAGGTTTCTCCATGATATCTACAAAAACTAAAACTTTCAGCTCTCTAGCCTTTGTAGTTTGGGCTGGACATAAGTGTCCTCTTGTTATATGTTATATGTTATCATTATATACTAGTAGAAGGTGCTTGCATACTGCGAGCATTTCATCTCAGCTTGAAAAAACATTAATTTTTCGGACAGATATATCATCATTACAAATATTCTATGAATTCTAAAAATTTCACCTCCGCAGCGATTTTCGTTTTTCCCACATGGTAAAATAATATTTTAAAACAATCCCCAAATGTTGTAATTTTAAAACTTTTACACTTACTTCATTATGGAGTACTAATGCTTCACATTTTAGTCAAATTTTAAAATTGTAGCACTTCTAAAAGTAAAATAATATTTTTCTAATTGTTTAAATTTAAATAATTTTTAACGGGCGCCGCAATTCATATATGGTAAAATTAAAATTTTTATTTGTGCAAATTCACTACTCTGTAAATCATTTAAAAATTTCAGCTTCCTAGCTCATACCGTAGTACCTAAACAGTTATCCATTTGTTTAAACTTTAAGAATTTTTAACTGCCAAACAAATTAAAATATCAAAATTTGTATAATCCCTATTTCGTTTTTTTTTACAAACACTACCTCTAAAAAAATTTCAGCTCCGTAGCACATTCAGTAATACATAAACCTCAAAAATATGTTTAAACAATTGCGAATTTTTAGTGGTAGAATTTTTTAACTTTTTCAAAGTTTTATATTTTTCTATGTATAATTTTCTAAAAAACGATTTAAAAAACTAGGACCTAAATCATATAGTTTCCTAGATAAAAATTATTAAACTTTAAAGTACAAATTGGGTTAAAACAACCTCTAAAAATTAACAATTTTGAAATTTTTGAATTTTATAGTTGGTTATGTAATAATTTTTTAGGTACTACGGGATGAGCTAGGAAGCTGCAATTTTCAAATTATTTACAAAACAGTACATTTGCACAAATAAACATTTCAATCTCTCCATATATATATTGCGGCAACCGTTAAAAATGTTTAAATTTTAAACAATTAGAAAAATATTATTTTACTTCTAGAAGTGCTACAACTTTAAGATTTGGCTCAAATGTGTAGCATTAGTACCCCATAATGGAGAAAGTGTAAAATGTTTAAAATTGGAACATTTGGGGATTGTTTTAAACTATTATTTTTACATGTGGGAAAAACGAAAATCGCTGAGGAGGTGAAATCTTTAGAATTAATAGAATATTTGTAATGATGAAATATCTGTCTTAAAAATTAATGTTTTTTCTAGGTGAGATGATATGCTTGCAGTATGCAAGACCTTCTACAAGTATGTTATATCCTCCTCTGTAAAAGTCGTCGATATATAATGATAACAGGAGGATACTAATGTTTAGGCACTTCCAGATGAGCTGGAGATTCGAAATATTTTTCATAGGTAGAATTTTGTGCAAAACCGACTAGAAAAAACGAAAATCTTGAAAAAGTGCAACAAGGCGGCCACTAAAAATTCGCAATTGTTTAAACAAATTTTCAAGGTTTATGTATTTCCGAATGTGCCACGGAGTTGATTTGTTTTTATAAGTGGAATTCTTAAAAAAACGAAATAGGGATTATACAAATTTTGATATTTTAATTTGTTTGGCAGTTAAAAATTCTTCAAGTTTAAACAAATGGATAACTGTTTAGGTACTACGGGATGAGCAAGGAAGCTGAAATTTTCAATTTATTTACAGAGTAGTAAATTTGCACAAATGAACTTTTCAATTTTACCATATATGAATTGCGGCGGCTGTTAAAAATTATTTAAATTTAAACAATTAGAAAAATATTATTTCCCTTCTAGAAGTGCTACAATTTTAAAATCTGGCGGAAATGTGTAGCATTAGTACCCCTTATTGAGAAAGTGTAAAATTTTTAAAATTTTTTTAAAAACTATTATCTTTACATGTGGGAAAAACGAAAATCGCTGCGGAGGTGAAATCTTTAGAAATAAAAAAATATTTTAATTGGTGAAATATCTGTCTGAGAAATGAATTCTTTGTCACACACTTCAGTTTCAAGAACTCCATCGCACGAAACGCGCCTATTTGTGATGTTCTGCGTACTTTTGTAACTTGTTAACTCGTCTGCCAATTTGGACCCATCTCAATTTCCAGCTAAGTTAAGATGACTAACAAGTTGATCAAAACAGAACTGATGATGCCTACTTTCCATTTAATCATTTATTTAATACTTATATTGGATTTAATAGCTTTAAAGTCATCGCGGATATGTAGCTCTTTATGTTTCCAAATTTCTTAATTTAGCGTTATAAAATATTACAAATACATTGGAAGGGAAAATTAAATTGATCAAGCGTATTTGTGCGACAAAAATAACGCGTGTACGTATTAGAATGCTAGTAGAAGGTGCTTGCATTCTGTAAGCATATCGTCTCACCTTGAACAAACATTGATTTTGCAGACAGATATTTTATCATTACAAATATTTTTTATTCTAAAGATTTCACCTCCGCAGCGATTTTCGTTTTTCCCTTATGCAAAAATAATAGATTAAAACAATCCCCAAACATTGCAATTTTAAGAATTTTATACTTTCTCTATTATGGGGTACCAAAGTTACACATTTCTGCCAAATTTTAAAGTTGTAGCACTTCTAGAAGTGAAATAATATTCTTTTAAGTGATTAAATTTTAAACATTTTTAACAGCCGCCGCAATACATTTATGGAGAGATTAATATGTTTACTTATGAAAATGCAGTACTCTGTAAATAACGTGAAAATTTCAGCTTTCTAGCTCATCCCGTAGTACCTAAACAATTATCTATTTGTTTAAACTTTAAAATTTTTTAATGGCAACACAAATTAAAATATCAAAATTTGTATAATCCCTATTTCGTTTTTTTATGAATTCTACTTATAAAAAAATTTCAACTCCGTAGCACATTCGGAAATACATAAAACCTTGACATTTTATTAAAACAATTGCGAATTTTTAGCGGCCGCATTGTTGCACTTTTTCAAGATTTTCGTTTTTTCTAGTCGGTTTTGCACAAAATTATACCTATGAAAAAAATTTCGAATCTCCAGCTCATCTGGAAGTGCATAAACATTAGTATCCTCCTGTTATCATTATATATCGACGACTCTTACAGAGGAGGATATAACATACTAGTAGATGGTGCTTGCATACTGCAAGCATATCATCTCACCTAGAAAAAACATTAATTTTTCAGACGGATATTTCATCATTACAAATATTCTATTAATTCTAAAAATTTCACCTCCGCAGCGATTTTCGTTTTTCTCACATGTAAAAATAATAGTTTAAAACAATCCGCAAATGTTGCAATTTTAAACATTATACACTTTCTCCATTATGGGGTACTAATGCTACACATTTCAGCCAAATTTTAAAGTTGTAGCACTTCTAGAAATAAAATAATATTTTTCAAATTGTTTAAAATTTAAACATTTTTAACAGTTGCCGCAATATATATGGAGCGATTGAAATGTTTATTTCTCACCTAAGTGACATGAGTTCGACTCCAGAAGTTCCGAAAGTTGCGTTTTTTCCCATAAGAAAAGATTTGTGCCATTTTTGTAAATTAATTATGGGCACTTGCCAGTTATCTAGAAAAATGAAATTTTCAGTGGTTCTAGATGGTTGCAATATCTATTAGGAATGATTGTCACTTTTTCTTACAGTGTCTTGAGTTCGACTCCAGAGACCCCGGAATATCTCCCATAAGTTAGCATGGGAAAACGCAATCCAGTGTGTAGACCAATCTAATAAGTTTAGGATGCTGAAATTTTGCAAGATTATAGAACTATTCTCATAACCAACTAAAAAAATCGAAATTTTTAAAATTGTAAATTTTAGGGGTTGTTTTAACCCCATTGGACATTAAAGTTTAATAATTTTTTAGGTACAACGAGATGAGCTAGGAAGCTGCAATTTTCAAATTATTTACATAACAGTGCATTTGCACAAATAAACATTTCAATCTCTCCATATGTATATATATTGCGGCACCGTTAAAAATGTTTAAATTTTAAACAATTTGAAAAATATTATAATAAAAAATAAATATATAAAATATTATAATGGAGAAAGTGTAAAATGTTTAAAATTGCAACATTTGGGGATTGTTTTAAACTATTATTTTTACATGTGGGAAAACCGAAAAACGCTGCGTAGGTGAAATCTTTATAATTAATATAATATTTATAATGATGAAATATCTTTTATTAAGAATTCTCGTGATGATTTTTGAAGTGTGGGACAGAAAGCTTATCGTTCTGTAGTCTTTACATGGCATTGCCTTTGGCTTCTTCTTTAGAGGAATCATTTATACTTCTAGGAAATCCCGAGGCCACTCTCCCGTGTCGCAAACCTTATTAATTAATTTCGCAATCGCTTTTATTCCTGATTCCATGACTTTAATACCTCATCCGTATTACATCGCTGCCCGTGGCTTTCCCTTTCTTTAGTTCCACTATCGCTTTTTCTACTTTGCTCTCCATAATACTTGGTCCTAAGTTGTCTTTTTCAATGTTTTTTTCATCTTTCAGTTCTTTTTTTTTCGATCCTAATATACCTACATTGTTCCTTCTCATTTCCCTTTTTAAGTTATCTAGTTTACCCCCTGAATTCATAGTCCTAACATCCCATGTTCCTGTTCTTAATTTCTCATTACTTGCTTTCTTCTTATTAATTTTCCATTTCCTTTGTGCATCCCCTAGGGTAGTCCCCACCTGGAGATCCGATTGGGGGGCTATTTTACCTCCGAAAATTTTACCCCAGAGAGAGCCAGGTATTTGCAGCTTTTCAGCCTATCATGGGAAATATAATGAGGTAGTTTCCCCTTGCTTTCCTCATCGCAGTTTCACAGAGTGATTACCCATCTGTAGCTGTTCAGACCCACATGATCACCACCTACAGATGTACAGAGGAAGCTGTTGCCCTTGCACAGGGGGGTGTAAAACCCCCAAGACTGCTTCTAAGTCTGACTCTTCCCCTCAGACCTTTCCGGCTTGGGTGGTCCTACCAGGGGAATTATCTCCCGCCGGCATAGCTCTTTGATTCATAAGAGTACACAAACCCATCCACCTCTTTATGGTTATGCAGTCCATAGGGAGGGTTTAGTATGTATCCGGATAAAATACGAAATACGTTATTACGTCATTATATTTTTCGTCGTTAAAAGCAGAAACTTATGACATTACTGTTTCAACAATTTCGTCAAATCATATTTTAATTCTCTCGTTCATTTCGTTCAATTATTGAAAACAGTTAAAAAATTCTCGATGACTATTACGAATAACGGCATTATTTTTTTCACGTTTTGTTTAAATTTCATGTGTTAGCTTTATGACTTCAGCTTAAGGTTACGTCATAATTTACATCAATAGCATTATAATATATTTTACTGATTTTAATTAAAATTACCAAATCAATGCTATTATAATATATAGGTTATCAAAACCCATAATTAAAAGGACTAATGCGTTTTTTTATTTAATACGGTTTATCGGGTTTTAGAATTATGACGCTATCGTATGTTCACGCCGTTGGTTGTAATCAACGGAATTATAATATTGTCTATTAATTCTCTTTTAAAAAGTATTTATTTACGATTTGCTTTATTGTTAACCTTATGGATTGTTGTGTGTAAATTGAATTTTACTCTACTTACGAGACTAGCCTTACAACGTTAGATCTAACTTCAAGAAAAAGACCAAATGGTTCAATTGAAACGAACAAACGGCGGACTAAAAGACTGGCAGATGAAAGGAAATAACCGGGAATACGAATGGGGGAAACAACAGAGCACTTTCTGTGTATATTGAAATGAATGTAATAATTCTCCCGTTGATTTTCAACGGAAAAATCTATAATGCTTTAACAATAAATAATTATTCGTTTTGCTAGATTCCGTAGCTCAATGTTTAGTGTATTGTGCTAATAAAACGGTGGTACTGGGTTTGATCCCCACTGTAAGCATTTTTTAGGCTCATGTTAACTAGCTGGGACCACATCCGAAATTGACCGCTGTACAGACCTCACAAGCGTCACTAACTCGGATTAAAGTGTTCGACTGGAAACCGAGCACAAGTAACTGACCCCCTGCAGCAGGAGGTCTCTAGCCGACCAAACCATTTCCAATAAAATTTAAAATATTTATGTTGTTAAATTAGTGAGAAATTAACTCAAGTGTCGAATCCGGGAGAATGCGCTGATTATATGCGTTGGTACTACTGGGTTATCCCGAACCCCTATTAAAAATGCAATAATATATTCATTGCACTCTAGTATCCGAATCCAACTCCCAACCCGGGAGGAGGAAAATGAAATGAATCCAACCCCAACCACTTAAACCAACCCAGGGTGAGGAGGAAAGTAGAACGAATCCAACCCCCAACCACTTAACCGAACCCGGAAGGAAGAGATAAATGGAACGAAACCAACTCCCAGCAACTTAACTTGAATTCGTATACTAGAGTGCAATGAAGATATTATAGCATTTTTAATTGGGGTCCGGGATAACTCAATAGTACCAGAGCGTTTTTTAAACGTAATTCTACTATAAATAATAAGATATTTACGCTTACATGTAGTCTTGATGCCCAGGAATGCCAACCTTTTACGAGACTCTGCGAGCGGGGTTGTATTGAAAACAGTTTATGACTGAAATATTTAAGTTCCTCCTTTTTATAGGTTTGTTTACAGATCTTATTTATGTCTATACAGGAAACCCTTACCATTATTTAACTATGAATATTATTGAATCATGCATGTCTATATAGTTCTGGCAAATGATGAGATTATCCTTCAATTATAAATACAATCACATAGGATATTTTATCTCTTAGTCATAGTTACTGGATGCATGGTTTTCGGTGAACCACCGCATGTGCTGACTTTAATGGACAACAGTTTCGTGACATTGTGTTAGCCGGTTTATTAAACTTAATAACGAATGAGTTATGGAGAACAACACGCGTAGGAACAAAATACAATAAAAAATCTCGCTAATATATACTTTGATGGTCCTAAATTTTTATGATTTATAATAACAGCCGTTATAATAACCAAACCAAGAAATAGTTTATATAAATGAAAATTTACTTTGAAACAATATTTAAATATATATTTGGCTACTAAGCGTCCCCGTCTTAAATATTACCCTTTCGAAATTTGGTTGCGCGCCTTATACTTCAGAGTGTACATTTTTCCGAATCTTCGTGAATCATTTATCCGAGTAATTAAAGACAGAATTCGCGATCTCGCTTTATCAAAACGAGAAACAATATTTCTACAATGGCCACAAAAATAGTTAGAAAAAATATTCGTTATTAGAATTTATTATCGGCGAATGACCACTGAGGAAGGCTGCTTTGTAATAAAAATAAGCATCAAGTTTTCCCAACTTTGTAATGGCTGTTGGAGAGACTTTTTCTGATATAATCAGAATAAATTAAAATTTATCAGACAAGAAAAAAATGACATCTGACTCGATGGAACGAAACGATCACAAGATCCTAAGCAGAGAAGCGATAGCTGTAAAGTTTGGAATAATTTTGAAACACTTTACAGCTAACGCCTGTCTTCTGAAGATGTTATGATCGTTTCATTCCATCAATTTCTAGCTTGGCAATCTCACCATATGAGAGGGAGGGGGGTTTTCTTCGACGTTTCTCTTGGGGGGACAGCTTTTGGGGCTGATTGATACTAGCTTGACAAGCTCGGGCTCAACTAAGAAAAACACCCCCATTCAGAAACGAGAAAATTAATCAGCTACGGTAGTTCAGTTGTAGAATATCCTCCTGGCATAATTGACTTGGGTTTGATTCCAGGTCTTAGCAGAATTATTTCTCGTTTCAAATAATTTGAAGTCAGGAATAATTATTATTCCCGACTTGTGACTCCTTAAGCTTCCAAACCTACACTTGTTTCTTTAGAGGCATTTCTACTTTTCATCATCAAGACACCATTCATTATCTCTAGCCGGACTATTTTTTAAAAAACTGACTCCCTATTTTCACTAAAATTTCAGCGTGGATGCGAGATTGCTCCTTATCCCACCTCGCTCCGGTAGGAATCTCTACGCTCACCGCTGTTAATCTCGTCAAAATTTCTCACTTTCTCGATGCACCTGATTTGAGAGATTTTAGTTCTCCCAGAGATTATTCCGCCAAAGCACGCACAAGCCATCCGAGAACGATAACTCGATAAATTAGCGCTAATCCACGAGCTAAGCGGCGTCAGAGAGATATAGAGAGAGGAACGCGGCGAACATATCCTCCCGCGACCTAGAATCCTCTGGCGCGCACTTCCTCTTATAAGGCTTGACAATGAAATTACGCCTTCCGATCTGTATTCGAGGGGACTATCCCTAGGCGTGTTAACATCGAATCTATTTGTTCGAATTGCGTTTACGGAGAGAGATAGAGAGAAGTCCATTCAAGTCAGCACATGCGGTGGTTCACCGAAAACCATGCATCCAGTCATCAAACACCGCCAAAGCCTTCGCCATAGTCATAGTTACTGTAATTCTTGCTTGTTATTTCATACATATTTGCATGCCTCATTCATGATAAAAATGCTAATTTTAATAGAATGTATTAGCCGACCTGTTCGGCACTTCGTGTCTAAAAAGGCGAGTTAAGTGATAGGGAGGAAGCAGAAATAGATAACTTTCACTCACGCTTCGATAAACTAACATTTATTTATAGTTAGTCACGATATCAAAATATGGGTATCCAAAATTATATTATAAATTGGCGTTCATCAGGGATAGGAATGATGGTGCAACTTCTTCCGGCATACGTTTTTTCACCCGACCGAACCAACACTTCCATATAATACACATATTTTTATGAGAAAATCAAACCGACCCCGCGAAGGGCTAGGATTTCCCGTATCAACATAAACAAGATCTGTAAACAAACCTACGAAAAGGATTAACTTAAATGTTTCAATCATAAACTGTTTTCAATACAACCCCGCCCCAGAAACCGTTAAAAGGTTGGTATTCCTGGGCTTCAAGATTACATGTGAGCGTAAATTTCTTATTATTTATCCTATAATTATGTTTAAAAGACACTATTAATCAGCGCATTTACCCGGATTCGACGCTTGAGTTACTTTCTCACTAATTTAACAACATAAAAATTTTAAATTTTATTGCAAATGATTTGATCGGATAGAAACTCCCTGCTGCAAGGGGGCAGGTATGCGAGCTCGATTTCGGTTCGAACCCTCCAGTTCCGCAGTCCTAATCCGAGTTAATGACGCTTGTGAGGTTTGTACAGCGGTCAGTTTCGGATGTCGTCCCAGCTAGTTAACATGAGCCTTTTTTGTTTTAAAAGTAAATAAGACCACTAATAAACAGTATTTTATGTTTCCAAATTTGGAGTTGCGAAGCAACGGCTTATTCGCTTGCATATTATAATAGCACTGAGTTATTTTAATGATAATCAATGAAATATATTATAATACCATTGATTTTATAGAACGATGTAAACTTATGATGACGTAATAATCTTAAAACACGAAATTTTATCAAAACGTGGAAAATATTTTAATGTCGTGTTTCATAGTTTCTCGAGAAAGTTTTAGCCCTTTTCAATTATTGAACGCAAGAATTAATATATTGAATGGTGACATTGTGGAAACAGTAATGTCACAAGCTTCTACTACGATTGACGAAAAAATATAGGTATTTCGCAATTTTTTTCATCCGGATACGTACTAAAAGGGACACCATTATAATAATACACAAAATATCCTAATATTTAGATAAATGTTAGAATAACAAGACTATGATCTTAATTTTGTTTATTTTTATTGCTGATATACATGTTGATCTGGCGAAATTCCGGGTGGGTGCCTTAATGTCGCGGAAAATGAGAAATACTCGGCGAGAACTCTTGCTTTTTATTATTTCATACTAGCGTAATTGCTCGTCAAATATGATGGGTATGAGCAGATTCTGTATTAAAATTAAGGTACTTACCGTTCTTCCTCCCTTTCTCTCTGACCCCTCCCATTCTCTCCCTCCCTCGTATTTCCCCTCTCTTTCTCCCATTCTCTATCCCTTTTTCCCTCCCATTCTTCACCCCCTCATCTTCCCATCCTCCCCTTCCTCCCATTCTCTTCCCTTTCTCTCTGCCCCCTCCCATTCTCTCCCTCCCTCGTATTTTCCCTCTCTTTCTCCCATTCTCCATCTTTTTTTCCCTCCTATTCTTCACCCCCTCATCTTCCCATCCTCCCCTTCCTCCCATTCTCCTCCCTTTCTCTCTCACATTCTCCTCCTTTTCTCCCTCATTATCCTCCCTTTCTCCCATCCATTCTCCTCCCTTTCTCCCTAACATTCTCATCCCTTTATCCCTCCCATTCTCCTCCTATTCTCCCTCACATTCTCCTCATTCTACCTTCAAAAATTTATATTTATGTAGATACAAATCTTACACACAAAAAGAATATTTATTTGTTAAGCTTTACGCTCGACAACTTTAGCTGGTCAAAATTATTTTAACTCTCTGGAACTTACTATAATGTGAATTTTACATTTTTTTTAATTTTCCGTACACACAAAATATTGTTTCATTAAATTCAAATTTATTAGTTTTATTCGGATGAAGTGCAATTTACCCCCCCCCCCCGTCAAAATAGCGCCACAAATGGACATGTTAACCCTAAATATCCAGCTCATTATACTATATTTCTGGCAAATTTCAATTTTCTATCTACATCCTTGATCGAGTTATTCGCGTTTTAATAGCTTATCACTCAGGCCAACGGACGGACAACATAGCCTTTTATTATTCTTTTTGTGATTCTTTTAAATCTCTCTTTCTCTCATTAATTCCCAAACCGTCCTCAAATCCTCCATTCTTCTACCTAACTCCAGTAACCTATCGCCCAGTCGTTCATTCTATACATATGTATATGTAGCACTTTCCTCAGATTTTCATACCGTTTCTATTTCAATGATATTGGTTTAGCTCATTACGATTTTTAATCATTCGAATAGTATTTCAGATCTTTACTTATTCCTTCTCGTAAATAACGCAACGAATTATGAAAATCATTTCCCTCTCCTTCTCGTATTAAAAGCCTTCAAAGCACGCTTAAACCCATAAGGATTGAAATAACAATAGGATTTCGTGGTTTAACAATGTAATTGGTAGGCAGGGCAACATCCAGTTAAAATGGCAAGATTTCTCCAAAATAAGTGAATTAAACGTTTAACATGAAGAATTTCGAACTGTAGGCGAAAAAAATTTACAGAATAAGAAAACTTATGATTTTTCCTTTAGAATGGTTTAGATACAAAGGTCGTAGGTCAATTTTTTCTAATTTTTATTTCCAAAAGCAGAAAAACCTGCTCGTCAAAAAGTCGATTTTTACGTGTTATCTTATGGGGAATGCAAATCATCCTCTGGAGTCGAACCCTAGACGTTTTTCGTAAATTTTCATTCGTTATAGCATCTTTATATTTGAGTAGTTTTTCTCTGCCAAATTTCAAGTTTATATCTGCATATTGGAATTTCGTGTGTAGGGCGAGTATGGAATTGCTAAACAAAATGAACAGAACCCGTCTACATCCCTACTTGTTGTCTTTTGCTAACTACTCTAAATAGCGAATAACTCGAGAATGGCCAAATCGGTTGGTCATTCCTTCGGCGCATTATCGGCCGTACGCCTAAAAGTATATTTGAATGATCGCGGAGTACGATAATGGACAACAGATTTAATTTTTGCCAGATTCATTAAATTACTTACGTTCCTGCAAAAATAATCCAACCTCATTATATTGGTCGCTAGAAAGATTGTTTCCGTGATCAATTAAAATATCATATTTAATTATTCGGTACTGTTCTAACAAGCGCGTGAAGATCAAGACAGCGACGGTAGCGCTTTCGATGGCGATAAAATGGAGAGAAATTATACTACTGCGGCAATGGTACTAATACGGAGCATTGTCGGTGGCGCCGTAACAGACGCTAAAGCGAGGACACATTGAACTACAACCTCGTACGTGCATATTCTGCTGCACTTGCGTTCACTTGCAATCACTTCGCATTCCTGCAAAAACGTCAGGCTTGCTTCTTCTCCGACTGGCAGTTCGTGATACTTTAAGGGAGGCATCAACCCTAGGGGGGGGGGGGGGAGACAGTGAACGTGGAAAGGAAACGAATCAACTGACTAAGCCAACCCAACCCGGGGGGCCGAGAAGATTGTGATGCCGTGGTAATACTATTTCTCGCCACTTTCTCTTCATCGATAGCGCTACTGTCGCTGTCTTGACCTTCACCCGATTCTTAGAACAGAACCAAAAATTCTTTCAAATTTCGACTTCGGTTTTAATTCGTCTCCGATTTCTTCATCTCCATTCATCCTTATTTGTCTTTTGCTCACTGTCGATCATCCTGAAATCTTGCAGCAGGACATTGACCACGTAGTCGGCAGCATTTCAACCAACCAACACTTTTTTCTCGTTTCAAAAATTGTTCCAACCAACACTTGTTTATTATTATAGACATACTTATGAATAAATTGGGGACACTTCTAAAAATTAAATATATCTTTATAAATTATAATTTATAAAATTAAATTATTATTTTTAAAATAAAATATTTCAGCCTTGCGCCGAGGTAGGTGCCTCAATCGTGACATCCTTTGCCCGGAGTGCAAAACATACCTCGGACCGCTTCTTCTAGTAACATTATAACGTATCGAGTTTTATTTCCAGTCGCTCCAACAGCAGCAGCATTTTTCTACGAGTGCACCTGCGACAGTAACCAGTAAGATTACCGCGTGGAATGGAAGCGAACGGATACTGGGGAGTTTTTGCAATCTGCACTGCGCCGATTTATCGCATAAAATTGATTTTTCCTGTACAAATATTGATTTTATCTCCTCTAACCGAAGGTTTATTCCTTTCAATCACAGGTGAAAAATGCCGAAGAAAATTGCCCCCGTATTCGGGTAAGACGTGACGTCCTAGACGATAACAAACAGGCGGATGACGGAACCGACGAGCCGGACGTCCTTGAAGAGGTAGGGGTTGTTGCGAAGGAGATTCTGGACATCCTGAAGGAGAAGATGGAAAAGGGGGAACCGACAACCAACCTGGGCCACGACGGCGGCGACACCGTGTTTGCTCGGATGGGTGAAGACGCCACGATGAAAGAGACGATACCTATCACCGATTTGCCCGAACCAGTGCTTGAAATGTTCAGGAGAAAGGCGATAAAGAAGATAGAAATTAGGCCGTACGAGTTACCGAATTATGTGTATCAGCTGTTCAAGAAAAAGATGACTGAGCATCACTTCGACAAAATATTGCTCTCTCGCAACATACCTCTGGGCGAGATACCTGTGTGGGCGATACAGCTGTTCACGGTAAAGCCGACAGGAAACGCTAGAGACGTCATACTATCGTACGAACTCCCCGGTTGGGTCATAGACCAGATGAAACGGTGGATGGATGGGAAGAACGACGATACCTTTAAGCTAACGTGGAACGAAATGCCTTTATGGATGATTAAACTCGTCAAAACCATGGCGCGCCATCCGAGAGGCACGGCGGATTTGTTCAGCCAACGAATGACTCTAGAAGAGCTCTTACGATGGTCGATATATACCTCCCGACCAAAGTTTGAAGGTGCGATTTCGGGAATCAAAATATCGTTAGACGACATACCTAAGTGGGCGCAGGAATTTCTCAAATTTAAGCTGAAAAAGGTAGGAGAGGAAAGGAACCCGATGAATATTTACGTGACGCTTGGAGAAATATTTGAATGGGCATTCATGATCACCAGAAGGGATATTATCGACAGCATCAGGGGCAATCTGCTTTCGAAATTCGCTGTAAAATGGACGGATTTCCCCGGTTGGTTCCAGGACTGGTTGGGCTTTTTCCTAAAAGGCTTCAAATTCCCGCCATTCCATGTACCGGGAGAAAGACCAGGAAGGAGACCAGGAGGAAGACCTCCTGGGGAAATTCTGCCACCTTGGCCGAAAGAACGTCCGTACCCTGGGGGCAGACCGGAAGGTGGAAAACAACGTCCCCCGGGCCATAATAAGAATCCACCCGACGAGAAACCCCCATGGTCAGAACGCGGGGGAGGAACTTTACCTCCCACAACTCCAGTGCCATCCCCAAAACCGATAGTAAAACCTTATTGGCTAGACTTGATAATCAATAAAAAGTTGAAGGAGAATGACGGGAGATTGGAACTGAGCGAGATGTCGGACTGGATAATGTTGATTATGCATGTGAAAATACTTCAGAATTTCGACAACGAAACCGTACTGGGCGTCCGGATATCGCTGAATGAGATAATTGATTGGGGTATATATATTGCGAAGTTGACTGAACAGCCCAACATAACGTTGGAGGATTTGCCTCCTTGGTTTTTGCTTATACTGCAAAAGGTAGTGGAAGAATATGAGACAGAGGTGCAGGTTATGATGTTCAGCATGATGCTGGATGAGTTGATCGACTGGTCTATAAAGTACGCCACCGACGAAAAGGAAGGAAATTTGGGAAAAATAAAATTCGAACGTTTACCGGAATGGCTCAAAATTTACATTAGTATGAAGATAGAAAGGAGCAATGACCCAGATCAGAAACCTCCGTGGTCGCCTATATATGTCCCGGAAGTGAGAGACGTGTTCGGCGAGAAGGCATTTAAAGTCAAAAGAGCGCTCAAGGGTTTGCCTAAATTGTTGATCGTTTTGATCCAGATGAGAATCGAAGATTTTTATCATGGTGAGAACGCGGCAAAATTTATCCTAGCGCCACAAGAAATCCCTGCTTGGGCCGTCGAACTAGTGAAAATAAAGGTGCAAAAAAATTACGGCGTCAGTTTGATCATGCCGGAGGATTTAACGTGGGACACGACCCCCCGTTGGGTTATAGAACTCATAAAAGGAAAGATTTATGAAGATTCGATACAGGGATCGCTGATGGAATCTTACGTCACGTTGATCGAAATCGTTGACTTTTCTATATGGTTCACGAACATGACGATTAATGGCTCTGGGACGCAGACGCACAGCCGCGTGTCCTTGGAAGACATTCCGGATTGGGTCGTGGATCTTCTACGCACAATCGAGGAGTGGCAGTTTGATGAAGATTTGTCGGTAATGGAAGAATACATCACACTTAGTGAATTACTGGACTGGGCGATAGTACACAACCTGAGGAGAAAATGGGAATCAGACGGGGATAAGATATTAATGTTCAAGGACAATCTAAGCAAACTGCCAAAGTGGGGAGCAGATCTTTTAGCGTCGAAATTAATTTCGTTCAACAACGTTATGCCACCGATGGATTTTGACGTGCCGGTCGTGGATTTGCCGAATTCGGCGACAGAATACCTAAAAAGCCTGATAAGAAAAGGTTACAGCGGTCACCCGGATATGAAACCTGGACTGACACCGGATAAGCTTCCCTACTGGTCGTTGGAACTCTTGCAGAGGGCCATGACGGAGCATGTTGACGTGGCATCAGCGATGAAAAAATCCTGGACAATCGATGAAATTCTCCAATGGGTTGTATGGGTAACCAGAATAAAGAGTTTTGACATGGACCCAACATATGGTTTAAGAGTGGCCCACCTCCCGGACTGGATCATAGAACTTCTTAAAACGAAGATCGAAGAGAGCAATGGTGACACAACGGTGATGGAACATCGTATCACAACGGAGGAAATACTGGCGTGGGCAATACGATTCATCTTGCGGGAGAAGGAGGAAGTCGTACCGTTATCCTCCGAATCCACCAAACATCCCATAGAAATGCCCGATTGGATGAAAAGTCTTCTCCTCCGAAAGACGGAAGAGGTTAATCAGGGTAAAATGCAAAAGATTTTCACGATGCCAACCAACCAATTGCCACTTTGGTCAATGGAGATTATAGAGGTTAAATTGGAAATGTTCAAAGAGGTGGATGTGAAAATAATTCCTTTCACCGTCATACAACTTTTACAATCGCGGTTGCTTGAGTTTAACGGTTCTAAGGATGTGTACGATCTCGACGTTAATTTAGGCGACGTCGTGGATTGGTTTCTGTGGATGACCAGGGCGAGAAAGATAGCGACGGGTGTGAATTCCAACGTGACACTGGGAGAAATACCTAAATGGGTAGTAAGGCTCCTCACCAGGAAAAGAGAAATGCACAATGATGGCGGAGACGTGTTCGATCTCGTCACGACCTTGGATGAAATCATTGATTTATCTATACAAATGGGCAAAGAAATTGTAGAGGAAAGGGAAGAGGATAATGAAAAGAGAGTGAATGGATTACCATATTGGTTAGTCAGGATCATCCTTCTGAAACTGAAGAATGACTATTCCCCTAAATTTGGAAAGAGACTCGGTAAATTGCCGCTATGGGCCATAGAGCTGATATTCCTCAAGCTGGAAGTGGCATACGAATATGAATTAGGGATCAAAACCGCACTGCCGCGGGAAATGGAACCAGATTGGTTGATGACATTTCTTACCCTACATATCAATTTCGAAGATCAAGAGGAATCCGTGATGTTTCAAAACGTGACACTTAATGAACTTCTGGAATTTGCTATATGGTCAGGAAAAAGAGAAAGGACATCCATATCGTTTTTCGAACTGCCTGAGTGGATTTTTGATTTTCTCATCATCAAGTTGGAAGAGAATGAAAACGACAGGACAATATTAAAGCGCAACATGACATTGTATGAGATATTAGATCTTGGTTTAGAGATTTTTGTAAAAATTGAAGTTGAAAGGAAGGTTCATTTAGGCCAAGTAATGATGGCTACACCGATTTGGATAAAAGATTTTCTCAAGGACAGGATACGATTGATTAATTCGGACAAGATTCAGTATCAACTCATCCTAGGGTCATTAAACAAAGGGGATAGAGGGATTGTAATGAGAAAGGTAAAGGAAATTTACAGTGACAATATAGCTTTAACAACTCTCATAACGGCTCCCTATTGGATCATAAGATTCGTTGAAATGCAAACTGAGCAGCAAAAATCCGACACTGACGCAATTCTATTGCAAGAAGTTATAGATTTCGGTCTGTGGATAACTAGACGGATCAAGAACTTGGAGATAATGAACAGTAAGAGGAAACTAAGATTGTTTGATGTCCCACTGTGGTTATTAGAACTTCTTAATATGAAGGCCGAAGTCTATGGGGATGAGGAAGCGTTATTGCAAGATCAGATGACCTTGGAACAAGTCGTGATTATGTCGATTAAAACCAGCATCACTATAAAAACCTTTGAAATATATGATTTTACGCCACCTGACCTGGAACTTGTACTGGACAGGATCCCGAGCTGGATTCAAGAAGTTCTGAGGACCAAAGTGGAGGAGAATGAGAGCTGGAACGAGCAAAAGGCGTACCAATTCCCCAACAACCAGTTGCCGATTTGGGTGGTCGATCGTATTGAATATATGGTGGAACTGAAACACAGAGAAATTCGCAAGATTAAAAAGGGGACGACGTGGGATTCCGTCCCGTATTGGGCGACCCTGATTTTGCAATCGATAATTCAAGAGAATAACGGTTCCGTCGCCATACTTGAACGAGAAATGACGGTGGAAGAAGTAGTGGATTGGGCAATATGGATAACCAACGAAACGAAGGCCCGTGGAGGAATAAAAAGCTACATGGCTTGGACTGAAATACCAGAGTGGGTAGTAGATATTCTAAAGGAAAAGAGAACTGACCGTGATTCCCGCAAAGCTTTGATGAAAGCCAGGTTGACATTGGAAAGTTTACTTGACTGGGCAATCGACCGTGCCATTTTGACAGCGGAGTTAGGAGAAGACGCCGCTAAGCTTGCAATATCGCTCGAAGGCATACCGGGAGATGTGTTACACTTCATAATTATGACGATCGATAATGTTAACCAAGATCCTGAGGGGCACAGATATGTTGCAACTCGCGGTAGTTTGCCTCGTTGGGCTGGCCTAATGATTGAAAGACTGATTCGAGCAATTCATGGAAATAACCCACTCATGATATCCATCGTCGCGGAAGAGATATCTGGTTCCTGGTTCGTCGAATATTTTAAAGTTATCATATATCGCTTCCAGTACAAAGATGAAGTGGTGAATTATAGGGCGACACTCAAAGAAATCATAGAATTCGCCGTACGGTATACATATCATATGATAAACGGAAATGGGGCGGGTACTCGGCGCAACATTGCAATTGCCGACTTGCCGGAATGGTTGATAAGATTCATAAGATTCAGAATAATTGAGAGTGATGACGTCGAAGCAGTCCTCGTAGATTTCATGATGGTAGGTGACATTTTGCATTGGTCAATTGTCAACAACATAGCAGTTCAAACCATGACACCGGACGACTTTATGTTACCGGACCTTTCAAAACCTATAGGACCGCCGCCGTGGGTGATAAATATTATTGTCCATGAAATAGGGACGTTTTATGTGCAAAGGCATCCAAGGCCAGAGAAAACATTCAATGATATCTCAATTTGGGTAGTTCAGATCTTCGAAAATATTGTGGTTGATAGACATAAAAAGATTGACGGTGGAGAGGAAATGACAACGTGGGGATCTATACCTTACTGGTTGATAAAATTTCTCCAAGCAATGCAGGTACGACACAGAGGCAGCCCAGATATAATTTCTGTGAAAATAACAATCAGGGAAGTTATAAATTGGCTAATAGAATGGATCCAAGATACCTACACCCGTTTGGGCGTTGGAGGCAGGGTGGAATGGAAGAATTTTCCGCCGTGGCTAATAGAGTTGTGTATAAAGCTAGAAAAAGAAATGGAGGACCCAAATAAGATATTAGAACAGCCAACATCTGTGGGTGATATGATGAATTTTGGAATAGGTTACCATATAAAGCTTTACGTGAAAAAAAACGATAGAGCGGATATTAAACGGTTATTTCCAGAACTGCCTGGGGATTTGATAGAAAATATCTTTGTGATTATCTTTGATTTTAACGACGGAAACGGCGTACCTGATGTTGAACCGAACTCTCCTCCATTATCTGCGAACGTCTTCGATTTATTTGAAAGGGTCTTATTGGATTTGTACGGGGATATGCTAGAACTGAGACTCGTCATCAAATGGAAGGTATCTAGGTCTTGGTTTGCTGAGCTGATAAGATGGTTAATTAATGGGGGAATCCCCGAGGGAGAGATTCTGACCCATAAGTTATCTGTGGAGGAAATCATAAGGTACTATCTATTGTACCTCCAAATTATCTATGACGTCGATGGAATGAACGAAGCACGTGATGGGCGGCTTATTGACTTTCCAGAGTGGTTGATAAAGCTCATAATATTCAGATCAAAATCAGGTGGCAACATCAAGCCGACGCTTGAATCAGATTTATCACTCAAGGAGCTTTTTGTATGGATAATAGAAAATAGCCCTCCCCTCGGACCGAAAGATATCAAAATACCAGACCGCAGCACAGAGCGTCCGGAAACACCACCATGGATAATATCTATTCTTGTAGGCGAAATCGAAAGACACGATGGAAGCAACGAGCCGCCGAAGCTCGAGCCGCCGATTTCGATTGTGATATTAGTGTGCATCGTAGAAATCGGGCGCGAGAGATACGATAAATTAGAGGGTGGCGAACCAGAATCTGTATGGGATTACGTTCCGAATTGGTTGATATCATTTTTGCAAGCGATACTATGGAGGGAAAACGGCAGGAGAAATTTAATGCAGGTAGAAATTACGATAAGAGAGATTGTACAGTGGTGGATATGGTGGATTCGAAGTATCAAGGAAAATTCGGGCTCTGAAGGCAATGTGGAATGGGAGAACTTTCCGCCGTGGTTAATAGAGTTGCTAATTAGGTCCCAAAACCCGGAAAATGGACCTAGTGGCATATTGGATAGTATAATGCCCGTGGAAGAATTGGTGGTCATAGTAATTGATTATGGCATAAAAGATGACATGAGGAAGAGGGATTTAGAACGAGTTAAAGCAATATTTGAAGGGATTTCAGACGTCATATTGATTGAGATCTTACGAATCGTTCGCGCCGTGAACGAGGAGTTCTATGATAATACTGCAGTTAGACCGGAATATCCCGACTTACCGTCATGGGCTATTACACTCATACAGACTACGGTCGCGGACACCTACGCCGACGAACCTGGTTTGGCACCTTTCATCGCGTCGGAAACAATCCCTCACTGCATCATCGAATTAATGAAAGAGTTGATACATCGGCTGAAAACGGAAAGGCTGGTGATGAAGTATAGGATTTCCATGCGCGAGTTCGTTAAATTCTCCGCGGTGTATACTCATTATATCTACAACGTGGAGGGGACGAACGTCCTTCGTGAGTTAAGATTGACTGACTTGCCTGGATGGTTAATGAATCTGATCATGTTTATGGTTCAAACGGGTGTTGATCCGAAATCATTGCTTGATGAAAATTTGACAATCGAGAATCTATTGACATCGGTAATAGATAATACATTAATTGTCAACACTCTTAAAACTGAAGACTTTGAGATATCATCCATAAACATAGCTAAGCAGCCAGAATGGCTTATACAATATCTCCAGATACTAATCAATAAACACTATGAAGCGATGAGGCCAAGAAATTACGTGCTACCAAAGAATCAGCTTCCGGTTTGGGTAATACGGATGGTTGAAGAAATAGTTAGAATCGAGTTAATAGAGCTAGAATACGAGGAACAAGACTGGACATTGGATTCGGTTCCGTATTGGGTTGTCCAGTTTATCGAGTTAATGCTGGAAAAGCACAAGGGGAGTAGCAATGTGATGAACACCGAGATATTGATCAGCGAAGCTGTGACTTTAGCTATATGGAGAACACAGAATTTGAAACTGTATTTGGATAAAGAGGGGAAAGTAGAGTTACACGAACTTCCGGAGTGGTTAATAGAGTATATCCGAGATGTGGGAGAAGGTGTCAACATGAATTATCTACTGGTTGAGGGAACGGCGACGGTCGGTCAAATCGTCGAGTGGGGAATAAGCCATGGTATATCGAGGAAGCGAAACGAAGATGACTTCAGTTTTGTTTTGCCGCTCGTGGAAGGCGTACCGGAAGTCGCGATAAGATACATCATGTTCCAACTCGTTCAAGTCAACAGATACAGGGATCGTGAGAGATACAACACGTCCGTTATAGTCCTGCCCCAATGGGCGGAAAGGACCGTGAGGAGAATAGTGAAAGAGTACTATGGGGAAAACGCACGTTATAATACTGCGAGCATATTGGAGACAACCCCCTATTGGTTGCTAGGACTCTTTAAGATTCACCTTCACAAATACGATAAGGAACAGTCTTTGTGGAGGCACAATATGAACCTGAAAGAAATCATAGATTACGCTGTGTGGCTTACTAAGCACGTCAACGACCTGGACGGCGTGGGCGTGGAAAGAAACATCAGATTCATCGACATACCGGAATGGCTAATAGAAATCATTCAGATGAAGGCTGAATACCCTAAGGCTGACATTCTCTTTTTAGATGAAAACCTTGATTTCATCGATCTTCTAAGCTGGGGAATACGGAACAGCATAAGAGGTAAAATATTTCGTTACGAAGACCAAACGCAGACCAACGAGACCGTGAGACCCATTCCGGATTGGATAGCTGAACTCCTGATCGTGAAAATAGATCAGAGCAATAAAGGTCAACTTGGGAAAGATTTCAAAATACCAATGAACCATTTGCCACTTTGGGCAGTCGAATACATCAGGATCAAAGTAAAAGAGAAGTACGAGGCGTACCAGGAAGAGGAACCTGAGGCCATATGGGGATCGTTACCGTATTGGGTGGCGCAGTTGATGCAGTCGAAGATACAAGAGCATAACAACAGCATAGTGGTGATGGGACATCAAATGACGGTCGAAGAAGTCGTGGATTGGGCGATTTGGGTGAGCAGTATGATGGAGAGGGGAGGGAATGAAGTATTTGCTGTGACCGATATGCCGCGGTGGTTGATAGAGTTATTGGAAATGACGAGAGGACGGAATGGGAAGGTGGAAAACGTGATGCGGGGTAAACTAACTTTGGAGCGTGTTCTTTGGTGGGGTATCAACGTCACCATAACGGAGAAATTGGAGAGGTACGACTTATCAGATCTTCGCTTGACTCTGAAAGGTATACCGCGGTGGGTGATAGAGCTCATCCAGTTATTGATTACGATGTATAACGGAGAATATCCGTCAAATACATTCGACTCCAATATTAGCGACCTTCCACCGATGGCTCAGAATCGCTTAATAAAGGTTATAGATGATCTTTACGGTAAAAAGCCGTCGCCCGTCCTAATAGAGCAGGCGACCCCACATTGGATAAAAGTACTTCTTCTGTATAAGGTTAACCAGCTCGGGTCAAATAGCTCCGTATTGGAGGGTGAGGTGACGATGAATGAGATAATGGAATTCACCTTGTGGCTTACTCAAAGGTTCAAGAACGAAACTCGGAACTATGAGGATAAAAACAGGCTCTTGGTTAGATTTATCGAACTCCCTTATTGGTTTATAGAACTCGTCAAATCAATCGTGCCGGGCAATGATGACGCAGAAAAGCTAATGAATCATAGAATTAAATTAGACCAGCTCTTAATCTGGGCAATACATAACAGTTTGATGTGGAAAATCAGCATTGGAGACACGGGAGTCCAACCTTCACCTAATCCACCCATTCTTGAAATTCCGGAGTGGTTGAGAGCAGAGTTGGAATTGAAAATAGACCGAGATTACGGAAAATATAAATTCAGAGCGTCAATCAACCAACTGCCAGTCTGGATAGTTGAACAAATTTATAAGAATAACGAAGAGATTGGTGAAATTTACGTTGGTACGAGCTATAATATAACCGTCCCGTTTTGGGTCATAGAGCTCATTCAAGTAATGACACGATCTTCAGAAAGATTGACGGAAGTGATGGACGTCAGCATACAAATAGACCTAATAGCTGACTGGGCAATATGGGATACCCAAAGAAAGAAAGATATGGAAGGCAAGGAAGGTGGGCTGACTATCGATGAAATACCGCGATGGTTGATTCAACTCATCGTAAAGATCAAAGAGTACAAAGATCCAAAAGAGGCAATGAAGCATACGACGTCGTTGCGATATATATTAGCCGGGTCGGTGATCATCCTTATGGAGGACAAGAAAGAGTTTGAAAGAGTGCCCGATTGGATTATCCGGATACTCAGAGCGAAGATAGTAGCAATAAATGATCCTAAAGTGCCGATGAAATTTGAGGTGGCGACTAATGATCTGCCGGGGTGGGTGTTGGAGCTTTTCAGAATTAAGGTGGAGGAACATTATGCCAATGCACCGGGCGTGACTCCTGTGATTTCATTAGACACGGTCCCGCAGTGGCTCGTGGAATATCTAAAAATAAAGATATCCGAGAACGACATCGGACTGGCCACCATGAGACGCTTCGTGACGCGTGACGAATTCCTGGATTTTTCCGTCTGGTTTACCAAGCAATGGATGGTCACAGATCGAGATCTGATAATGGACGACGTTCCAATGTGGACGTTAGATTTCATCAGGACGAAGGTGCTTACCGTCGGCGAAGATGAAAGGGCACTGATGCGCATGATCGCGCTGTACGAAATCACGGATTGGGCGATATGGTACGGCGTGAAAAAGGAGCTTGAAAACGAGGGACTGTGGGATCCAAAATCTCACAGAGGCCTACCGTTTTGGCTCGCTCATTATCTCCTGGTAAAGATTCAGGATTTCAACAGGGGTATCGTGCCGACGAAATTCCATATGCCCAACAATATGCTACCGCCTTGGGCAGTGCGAATCGTAAAATCAACGATAAAGCAGGTATACGAGGAAAATACTGCCGTGATTCCTAGTTTGTCCTGGAGTACCGTGTCGTATTGGTCATTGGAACTGTTCCAATCGATATTAGAAAAATACAACGGTCACATCGAGGCGCTTTCTGATATCATGGAACTCGAAGAGATTGTTGAGTGGTCCATATGGATCACCAAAATGAGATACATGGAGATGGGGATGGATCAAAAGCTGACGGTGGATGACATACCTGCTTGGGTGATCGAGCTTCTCCTCATGAACCTCGAAGGTAACCGCAACGATCGGTCGATACTTAAGCACCGCATGGAGATGGACGTCTTGTTACTCTGGTCCATGAGGAACAACATGGAGAAGAGAAAGAAGAACAGTTATTTAACGGAGGTTAACATCACGTCAATTGATAAAATACCGCCGGACTGGATCAAGCTGCGACTCAACACGAAGATAAGAGAGGCCAATCGTAAGCAACAGAGGAGGAGGTTCCACATAAGTCACTACCCCATACCGGCTTGGTTGAGGGTCGCGACCAGGGTGAAGATGGAGGAAAACTTCGACGTCGATGCCCAAGACGAACTTCCAGCGGGTTGGGACACCCTTCCGTATTGGACGAAGGAACTGTTAAGGATGATGACTGAGGAAATGCATGGTGATGAGAAGGTTATGGATCGCAAAATGTCGCTTAACGAGATCCTGGATTACGCTTTATGGCTCAGCCAGAGGAATATCGGATGGGGCCGCGATTTGGAGATGGAAGACATCCCCGATTGGGCCATTGAGATCGTCATGAACAAGATCGAAGGAAAGTCCGAAGATAAGGAGGCGTTGAACGGTCGGATGTCGTTAGAAGAAGTGTTGAACTACGCGATAAGATCAAGAAAGGGAGCGGAAGAGATAAAGAAGATGGCATCCAGGCACACCGAGGTCTCCGAGGACGAGCTACCCGCCTGGGTGACAGAGTTTTTGGAAAGGACCAACGTAAATGAGAAGACTAAACCGATTGACATCCCGGACTGGGTCGCCGAGATCGTCAAAGCGGAGCTGGAACAGAGCCGGGCCGAAAGGTTCTTGATCAAGGATTATTTGTTGATGAAATACTTGGGACGCGGAGGATATTCAATGATCGACAAAGAGGAAATTAAATCCGCAATTTTGGAAGTGATACAAGTAAGTATGATAGTGATTATGGTCCGCGTTGAATATTAACGTAGTGAAATCATGATATCAAATTCTTTCATAAACAAATTCAAGAATAAGCACTTCAATATAAAAAAATTAGGTATTTATCTTAGGTATCTCCAATATCCATAACGACGTTATTAAAAGCCAGATACGCATTTCGGCTACAATGCAGCAGTCTTCAGTGGTAATTTACCGGAAGTGGTTTCTAAAAGTAACAACAGACGAAATGTGTCTGGTTTTTCACCTATTCGAGAATGGAGAGACATGCTGGATTGATAGCTTAGTTGGTTCAAGCACCTATCCGGCAAGTGTGGAGATCCGGGTTCAATTCCCCGTCAAGTACAGGGTTTTTTTCTCCCTGACAAATGTCAAACTTTAGTTTCAGCTTCACTTTTGTTTCTCGTCAATGCTGTTGAAGATGCCTAAGATAAGTACTTACTCTTTCTATTTTCTATGTTGAAATGCTTATTATTCAATTACCATTCTACCTCAGTTCACGCTAATTGCATGTTTCATATTTTTAATGAAAATAACTTCAGTAGCCACTAATCCGAGATGGACGTAAGTTAGGTATGGTTTGAGGCTCGTAACGTAGAGTATTTTCGCATGGATGAACGGAATTTTTTTCCGTCGAATCAAATATATTTTTGTGTTTCTCATTCTCCTCAGGTCGTCGATCTCTCTCTCCACGCTCTCTTGACGAAACTGGAAAATTGGGAGGAGAAGGAAACCAACGCGACGCGACCAAAGGAGCCGATAGGAGGCAAGAAGGACCGCCACGAAAAGCATGAGATGGTGCCGTTCACCGGGGACGGGAGAGTGAAAGGCGATGAAGGAGAGTATGAAATTTCGGAAGAGGATGGATTGAAGAAAGTGCTTATGGTCATTTTGAATGTGAGTAAAAGGTTGGAGTTTGAATCTCAAGAGGATTCTTTTTTCTCCTCGGCATAACTTCACCGCAATGATCATCGCGGTTTTAATATAAATATAAACTGAGGCATTTAAGAGTTCACACACATACGCAAAATGGTATTATAATTGTAAAACTAAAAACGAGGAAAAGGATAGAAAGTATACGTGATTTTGAGAAATATGGCTCATGATGAAATGTTAATGACACCAATAAGAGGAGGATAATATTTAATCAAAATCCTTTCAGCAAAATTTGAGTAAATTGACATTTTGTAGAAATTGGTAAGAGTTAACTACACTCCATTGTTACGCGATATAGCTAATCTCACCTTAGTTCCATTTTGAATGGTAGCATATTTATACAGTGGCAGAATAAGACTCTTTGGGGCCCCTGGCGGTACAAAATCGGGGATCCTGTAAGGGTATTAAAAACAATGATTTTTTACTAAATCTTATTTAATGAATTTCTATAATACATCAACCAGGGGCGAATCCTCCATGGAAGCAAGGGAAGCATTGCTTCCAATTTAGAACTTAAAATAATAAAAATAATTACTATAAAAGTTACTCATTCGCAATTTTTAAACCACATCTTCATTAAAACCGTTCGATTGCGCGGCATTTTAAAAATCTACCTTGACAGCTGGTAATGGCCGAAAATACCATTATTAACATATTAGGAAGCAAGAATATTATTGCGTACACGTCGATGAGCCATTCGCTGTAGTACACGAGCGGAGACTAGGCGTCTGGTCCAGTTATATTAGTTTCAATAAGTCGCAGTTCTGACCTTTCACGTCAACCTTCGTGCCTATAGAAGTGTTTATGTTATAATGTGCATTAACAGATATTATTTCCAAATTTTTACTCAGATAGGAGGAATTTCGCGGTTTTTCTCCGCGTAATAATGTACGGTTGGAAGCAACTTTAAAATTGCAAACATGGGTGAACATAGTTCCTCAAATGATTCTCTTGTGCTTTCAAGCAGCTCTGGTGAGGTTTCATGTTGTGCAGTGTGTAATTTATTAACGAAAACTTTTTCTTTGAAAAATTTACAGGCAAAGAGTGAAATTATCCAAACATACAGATCAAAACCTCGCCTAAATTTAAATATAAAAATTAAATCATGCACATTTTAACGTAGGTATTTATAACATTATCGAATGATTGACTAGATGTGAGAGCAAAGCAGAATTATTTTGTTGGTTGTGCTTACTTTTTTCGAACGAAAAAAATGTTTGGACTAAAACGATATTTTCTAATTTAAATAATATTCATAAGGTAATAAAGAGACATTCGATAAGTAAAAATCATTTACAGTCAAGTCTTAATGAAATACATATGGAAGAACTCGAATAAAACATGTTTTAGATAAGCAGTTGGAAATTACGCATCGCCAGCATAACGAAACGGCAAAGAAACCGTAAAGAAAAATCGGGTAATGTTAAAAACACTTATTGAAATTGTTTGTTTTTTGGGATAGCATAAACTTGGCTTTCGTGGTCATGATGAACCCAGTGACTGTAAATAAAGGTGATTACGTGGACTTGGTCGAATTGGTTGTTAAATATGACGAAACTTTGGGAAACCATTTGGAACATTCCAAAATGTTTTGCAGCACGTTCAGTGCAATATAGAATGATTTAATTTCTTGTGTTGCTTAAGTCGCACTGCAAAAAATTAAACAAGATGCGTTCGACTCCCTCAAGAACAGTTACAGAAATTATTTCGACATAGCTGCTTTGCGTTCTGAAATTTCGTTTTTATATCAAATAGAACAGCGGTTCTCAAGCGGGGGTACATGTGCCACCCTGAGGGTACAAAATTTATTCCAGGGAATACAGAGTGACAAGGGTGCTGAAGTTCCAGAAATGCGTCGATGCAGACCCGGAGAATTTTTAGGAGAGAAGGGGAAAGTAAAAAAATTTGCTTAGAATGGGTGTAGAGTGAGTGAGTATCAGTACACAAGACGTTCTTAGTATATTAACATTGTAGGGAAGGGGTGAGGTGGTAAATACGAGGAAGGGGGGGGCATAAATCGCCGATTTATTTAATTGTCCTTGGACCTGATGGGTGGAATTCAGTTAAATATCTTGAAGGGCTGACCAACGCTGAGATAGAATTCTCAACTTTGACAGCAATAAAGATGCGGAACCGCAATTGTTTGAGCTCCGAACACGATCTCATCCTTGCAGTGACCAAATTTCGACCGCGCATCGAGAGGATTATGTCTGTAAAACAGGTGCAAAAATCGCTCTAATGAAAGTAATTCCAAAATATTGTAACTCTGTAAAATTTCTACAATACCAAGTTACATTATTTTTTAATTATGGATTTCTACGAAGTAACGGTCGAAACAGTTGACTATAATGTAAGTAACTTTTTACGTCTAATGCATGACTGCGCGTTGATTGCTTAGCCTTAAAAATAGTAGATATCATTGCTATTCCCCTTGTTTTGTTAGTTTTTTAGGAAACGTAGCATTAGCAAGGCACTTGAAGGCAGTGAATATGGCGCGCTATTTAAAGGTTGTGAAAGTTTCATCATACCATAAGTGCTTAAAAAATAACACCAGAACCCCGCTAAATCTATTCCATTAGACTCAAAAATTGCATGACCAGCCTCGGCGCAATTTACATTATCTTCAGATGATGATGCGAATCACGTTGAAACCTCCCGTGCAAGACTTGACTTCGACAAAATTTATCCAACCAAGTTTTAGTGATCCTTCTTCAACACTGTAATTCCACAAAATGACAATCTCAACTGTAAATTGTTACGAATTAATGAGACTTTTTGGGTTTTTTCTTTGATGAGTAAGAAAACTTGAAATTTTGTGCTGCATTACTGCTCTGCAGTGCTTCATTTTTGCTTCTATATATAAGTAAACGTAAAAAAACAATGAGATTCTGTTTCCTAAATTTTTAAATTCATAGCCTTGGTGCCTCTTATAGTCCGAAGTGTCTTATAGTCTGATAGATATGGCAAATAAATATATAATTCGTCTTTATAAATTACAAGAGTGATTTTTGAAAAGGCTATTAAAATATAATATTTCATTAAATGTCATAATAGTTATCTTGTTTATATAAGAAAACCTTGGTCGTAAAATTCAAGTAGGAAGAGGGGTGGGGAGGGGAAGTGTATACCACAATGTTGAAAATTAACAAGGGGTACATTACCGAAAAAGACTGAGAACCGCTGAAATAAAAGATATTGATCAGAACAGCGTTAGCGATTTAGGTATATCATTTCATTAAAGAAAACGATTTACACAAAGCTTACTCTCAAGTGGAAAAATTATGTGAATTAGTATTGACAATACCTGCGACCAGTGCCTCAACTGGACGGAGTTTTTCAGCTTTCAAACGCATGAAAACATTCGTGAGGATTTCCACAAATCAAGAAAGACTCAGTATATTATCAATTCTATCAATCAAAAAAGCCCTCATCAAATAACATTCTCAGAAATCCGTGCTCTATGATGACGTCGATGCAGAATTAGCAAAGAAGGAAAAAGGAATTCCTCTGCATTTCAAATAACAAGGTAAGATCTGATTTTCATAATATGTTGCTTCCGTATCAAAAAACCTCAATATTCGCCACTGATATCAACAAATAATATTATTTAACAGCAAAGACAACATACACGCAAAAATTAATAGTGAAGGATATACACTAGTATAATATGCAAATAGGGCCCCTTGATTCACGCATTTGTGTTAAACCTTGTAATCATAACTTCGCGGGCCACATAAAAGGATTTTGATGGCCGCCGGTGGCTCACTATTAGTTTAGCCCCTTGAGACGCGCACATATGACAGACAAAGAGAATTTCCAAAAAAAACACTTTTGGGGACTCACTTATAAGGTGAACGTTCATCAAAATTTCGAATTATGATATTATCACGATCAATATACTTTCTCTAAATCCTTCGTGTGTGAGAAATCAAAAAGGGTAACGTTAAATCGCCCTTTTACCGTCATTCATTTCCGCAATCTTTTTCCCCCTACAGTATGCTGACAACGGCCTCCACAACATGACAAGAATGCTGGAGAAATGGCAACCCTCGGAACCCTACAGTCAGAGATTCGGGTTTGGTCTGCTGCGTCGTTTGAAGACCATCCTGATTAAAAGCATTAAAATCACCGTGGAAGATGGTCCGCACTCTTTCCTTCCCTCGTTCCCCCTTCCTCCCTATCGCCATCGTCCCCGTCCTCACCCCCGTCCTCACCACAATCCTCGTCCCAGTCCTCGTCCCCGTCCTCCTGTGCAGAAACCTTCGTCGGGGGTCGATTCTACGGATAGTGAAACTCCTGTTTCGCAACAGTCTTTCGTTGGAGCGAAAGGGATGCTTATTGAGATGATTAAGGCAAGTGAAAATAGTCGGTTTTTGTCGAGTGCACCATCGAACGTCAACTTGTGAGGTGAAACTATGATCACATTGTAACCGAGATACTCAGACCGCTATTGTTTTTGTTACCATTTACTAGTGCAAAAAACAGTCACTATGGCGGAAAGAAATATATCGCTTGTTATTTGAATTAAATTCTCGTACTTTTTATTCTTTGAAATCATTTATTCGTATCTATAAAATGTAAAAATTTGAGTCCAAATAGCTACATAAAGTAACTAAATCCATGTTTATTATCAATGGCGTTATATATCAGAAAACATGTTAACATCAATAATAAAAATCTCATTCTTTCATTCGTTCTTCCGTTCACGTCCCTTATTCATACCCTGACCCCCGAATGCTAATTCAACCTACACTATCCCATCCTTGTGTTGTTGACATATCGCAAATTTTCATGTATTCATATTTACCTCTCCTTCTTCATTCTCTTCCTCATGCAGTTCCTTTCTGCAAGACTTCCTTTCAATCTTTCCCATTTTATCATAATATCAACGTCTGTAAATTAATCACAGCGTTTAAAATGTCGATGCAAGAATTTGTTTAAGTGTCCTAAATTCGTTCAAATTCTATCTCACGTTGGTTCATGAGCTTCAGTTAAATCGAGAACTCTATTTCTTCACAGGGCGCAATTGCTTGCTTAATGGCGTTATTAAGACGATTAAGTACGCTTTTACTACGCGTAGGTGATAAATGCCAACAATTATGTTTCCATGGCGCTAAATAAATAAATGGATAAAAGCAGCGAAAAGTCTTATTAAAATGTAATTTTTGGATTCATGTATCGTATCGTTTTCATGAAAAAATCGAATTCGAGATTTCAACGGAAATACATGTTTTAAAGTCCCCTGAACACGTTTTGACTATTTTCTCGATGATTTCTGTGTGTGTCTGTGACTGGAATTTTGTGGGCGCTATAACTCAAAAACTAATAATCCGATCAGCATTAAATTTCATATTTAGCATCTGTATTAGAAAGAACTGATTATATTTTAGCTAAAATTGGTCGACCGGAAGTGGATGTTTATTCTTGTCACTTTTCCGTTTGTGCCAAATATCTCCTGTAATTCTTTATTAACGTAATTGTATTTTATAACCTAAGTTATAGATAATTTTATTTTTTACAACTTTTGCATTTAATAATGTTTTTAGAGCCAATTATTAAGGTGATATTGCAGTTCAATATTGACAACGATTCCAACGTCGCCAACTCGTTATTTACCAACTACATAAGGAGAAAGTCATGTGTTGTCCACAGAAGCTTTTTTGTGTTTAATTATCTGTTATGAGTGTTCATATGTGGTTTAAAGAAAACAAGTAGAATATTATCCCGGAACATAGATAAAATTATCGCGTTTTTCTTCTTATATTAATGAATTCAGTAGTATTTTGTGTTTTATTTCGCCACATTTCTCCCATTAACCCAATTGACGAACTGAGGAGAATTTGGATTACGATCACCTGTTATATACCTAAATTTACCTTATCTTATTTTTCATGTGGTTATACCGCCATGTATTCGGTCACTAAAGCCATGTTTGTACTTGGTATCATTGTGAAAATGGAGGGTTAATATTTTATCTTTAAAGATATAAAAAATATTTCCGACACTATTTTTTAAACTGAAATGTAAATAAAACCAAATGGCAGTAGTACAGATATCTACCCTCCAAGTTTCATGTCTCTATCGTCAGAGAGACAAGCGCCAGTGTGAAACTAAAAGTTCATTTTTTAAACGCGCTAAAAAGCCTTAATATTCACTTTATTCTGTAAAATGCAAACTAATGGAAATTGAAGTAACGCGGTAATTTGAAACTGTAACTTAGGTAGTGTGTCACAGACCGCACCTCAGTAGTTAAAGATTAAGACCCGGTTTAATTTGGTACGGAAAAGAATCCTTTTTTTCTGGAGAGCATTTGTCTGAACTTAATAAGTCCTCAACATTCGCGGGTGTAACGTTCCGTTATAAATCAGAGTGGATGGCAAATCAAATGTTAAATCGTAAAGCTTACGAGAAAAAGGAATGGCAAGTTATACCGCTCCCACGGGGAACCAGTTGGAGGACTATGGCTGACAAGGGTTGACACAAAACATACAGGTGACGGTATGATAAACAATCATTATCACCCGTAATCATTGATCTCCCATTTGTATGGATTCAGAGCCGGCTAGATGGCGGTGCCAAATGTGCGAAGCATTTTTTTAAATCAGAAATATATATATAAAACACTTTCATAGTAAGTGATACTGCTTTGTTTATTAAAATTTACTATTAAAAACTTCTGTCGCGTAAGTGCACACTTTGCACCTGGCCCCGCGATTTTCCTTCCCTTGCAGATTTATTTGACTGACTAAGATGCGCGGTAAATAACCATTTTAAAGGCATACCATTTATGACATAGTTTAATAGTTAGTCACTTTTTACCTTCTTCATTGCGTGAAGCATAGCAGGCTTCAATATATGCTACGGTAGACTGTGGAAGACTGCAATTTAAATGCCGTCGGTTTTCCAGTTTCACAATTTTTCCAGAGGAATATACAATTAATACCATTCCATTTCTCTCTCTCTATTCCACAGATATTTGAAATGGCTACGTATTTACTCAGGCAAAAGGTATTGGCGTGGTGATGGAGTAACCTATTAAACGGGGTCGGCGAGGTGTCAGAAAGAGAGAGGAAGTCAGAAATCGGAATGGAATCGGTGACTTCACGCATCCTAGAAGATGTTCTTGAAAATTTCGCTGAGCCATCCGGTGAAACCTGCATATGAATGAAATTGCAGAGAAGAAGAACTTGTCTACTGACTTGCGATCGATCGCTTTGAATTAAAGAATTTGACTGGAGTTATATTCCTACCGATGATAGAGATGAAATGTATGACGGTTTATTTTTTTACATGTAACAACATAATAATAAAGCCCTTTTATGATATTAATTCCGTTCGTTGATACTTCCCAGCCTCAAAAAATGCCTTCAGCACTCTATGAATGTGTTTCCCTTCGTTCAAAAACTGATTTAGAATAATTAATGGTTCATTAAGTGATTTTATGGTTTCATACCCCTTCAAAGTTAGTAGTTATGGAAATAATTACTCCTCACTCATAAATTTTTATATCTAGAGATCCGGAGTACATAGTCAAGAAGATTATGCGAGTAAGTTTAGGAAAACTGAGAAAAAGTATATAAATTGAAACAATTAGCTTCGACTAACGTGAATAAATTTTTAGCCAAGGAAAAACAAATGTGCACGATTTGCTGTAAATTCTTCAACAATCAAATCATCGAGAGTAAATTCTGCGAAAAGAACTTTTGAAAAATACATTTTAAATGCTGTAAGTAATATGAAACAATTGTTCTTCTAACATCCAGATGTTTATGCATATAATTTTTATACTCGTAACAATTAGTACCTAAAATTGTGAGCAACAGCACGCAAGCAGGCAGTAACAAGGGACGGGTTCTACTCTGTAAATTTGACTCATTCGCATTCACTGCATCCTCCTCCTTCGCGCCACGGTTGCCCTTCCTGCCCTGCGTCGGTAACTTCCCTTGTGTGCGCAAGTCAGGCCATCCCTCTGGTGAGAACGGGATGAGAGGGGATCGCTGCTACCCCGTATTCATGGCGACGGCCGCGCGAACTCGACTAACGCATCGCATTGCTTCTGTGGAAGTGGTTGATGGGGGAGTGCGATAACGTTCGCGCCTCCCGGCGGGCCACAGCAGACGCCGGGGTAAGTAGCGTGCTCATTCCGCTACTCCCGAGTGATAATAACCGCACGTCGAGTCCCCTCGCCGCGTTTGATTGCGCGGAGAGCGGTATCGCTTTCTGTATTATTGATTGATTGATAGGGTCTTTATTTGGAACGACGTAACGCTTTCAGTGTACCTATCAGGAATAGCAAACTTTTTTTCGCTCGCTTGGCAAAATTGCAAAAATTTGCTTTCATTTTCCAACGTACGTGTCAATTTAAAATGCTGCCATACCCCGATTTAGCGCCACCATCTGTCCATTACCTACATTGGCGTTAAAGCGGGAGTGGCGGTAAATCGAGGTATATGCTTGCTCTATGTAACCATAAGATGGGCAGTGTGAGGGGGTGGCACTTTATAAGGGGGGCGCTAAATCGGGGTTTGACTGTACATCCAGAAAGAAATAATTTGTTCTTTTCACTATGATCGTTTATTCTCAGACTTAGAACTCAGAAAGCGATATATTTGTTATATTAAGTTCAATTTATCAGATAATTTTTGGTCAAACGACAATTATGGAGCAGCAGGCATCTCGTTATCAGAAAAAAAGTTGCTATTAGTCTGCATAATCGCCAAAAAAAGTCTTTCATATTATGTCAGAGTTGGTAAAATATTATGGGCACAGTCAATAAACAATTATTTTCTGTTGCGTGGCAGCGAAAAATCTTCTCGCATGTCAAAATAAACACGCGTGCCATTGGTTTACCACCCCTGCATTATATCCTTCTCGATTTTATTAGCCTAAAGAGAGTTCTGCCGAAATTTCCGCTTTTTTCGACGTTGCTGCTCTGCTGGACGTCGTTCCTATCGCTAATATCCTATATCTCGTCAGCCTCATTATTCAATGCCAGTGAAATGGCAACCTCTAGCTTCTTTGCTTTAAATGCAATTTCACTGCATCCCTTATTCGCTGTCCGCACTTAAATGGCTTCCTTCTGTTAAATTCTTTCCCTTGCCTCAACAAATTCCCTTCGCTAATCATGCCAACAGTTTGGAACATGGAATGGATGCGCCCTCTTCACTGCATGTCAATTTAACTTCTTAATTATATCGCCATTCGTATTTATTCTTCGAATTTGACCCCTGACAAAATTTTCAGTTTACTCAATTTATTTTTAGGCGGAACTCATAGGTTCCTTACTAGTTCCTACTAGAGTCGAATCCTCTTTCTCTTACTACCCAGCTTATCCATTTTCCTATCCGATTTCCCTATCTTTGCCACCGAAAAACACAACGTTTGCATCATCACATTGACGCAATTCGCCACTAAACCTCAGCATTGAACCTCTCGTGGTTTAACTTCCTCCTCCGGCTTTACGGTCAAAGCTTCTCTCCGTGGGGTCCTTCTCATTCACTACTCGCGTACAGTTCTTAGAAAGTCATTCCAATTACAAGAGTTTTGATTCATCGGTTCACAGTCCCCTAACCCCTTGCGAAGTTGTGCAATCGCGTCTTAGTTCTCTCCAGTGGCGGAACAACAAAACTTCGCCCCCACCCGCCTTGCCAATGATTTATTTATCGTTATTCCAAGAGGAACGTTCTTTCAAAAACAACTACAGTCACCTTTCCCCTATTCCCGGAATATACTATAAATGCTATTCTTAGTTTTAGGTCAAATTAATTACTTTTAGCTTGGTTTCCGATGAAAACTTAGCCTTATAAAATGGTCGTGTCTGTGTGGGTGCCCGTCTAAGAGCCACATTTCATTTGGCGAAAATTGAAATCCCTAGTTCTATTCCAGAAAAGTCCTTTCCCTATTTGATTTACATAGGAAGTCTCAAATCCACAATGCAGAGAATTTTTTCTTTCGGAGCGGGGTTTTTAATGTTCTAAGAGGGAAAAGAATTGAGATTCTAATTCTTATCAAAGAATTTTAATAATCTATTGTTACTTTTGGAATTTATGATAAACTATAGCGTTTCGGCTATTTAATCCGTATTTTATCGGAGTGTTTCCACGGAGACGATTATTGCTGAACTCGGTTTGAGCATAGACGAAAGCACAAATGTGTTATTTTCTGCTTGACTTCACTGCAGCCATGGACTGTCGATCCGCTTGCATGCATAGTACCTACTTTATGGCCTAGAATTATGAAACAAAAATAAAGAAAGAAAGTAATACTATTGCCAATTTGGAACATGCTTCGATTATTTTACCGCAAATGTAAGGTAAAATTAATTTTTTTTAATATATCAAATTAAATATGCAACATTGAGAAACCAGCCAGTGGCGGATTTACGCCTCCTGGGGTCCCTGGCGCTAAGCATTTGGGGGCCTCCAGCACTAAGCATTTGGGGGCCCCTGGCGCTAAGCAGTCGGGTACCCTGCAATCTAAATATATAGTGAAACCGCTCTTAACGGCCACCCTCCTTTGTGAGACCTCTTAACGATCGTTTTTCTATGGAATCATGGAGAGGTTCCGCTGATTTTTTTAATTGAGGCATTTAATATTTCTGAGATTATATACACGAACATTTTTTCGGCGCCATGTGCGACCCACTGCCACTGAAACCAGCCTGTATTAGTCCTGGCCTTCTTGTTACTTATTTCAATGGCTTTCCATTATGAGTTAATATAAGACAGGACTCCCTAACTCTATCGCCCCCCCCCCTCCCCACTTCCCTTCCCGACTGACTGTTGTCGCGGACTGTAGTTCCGCTGCCGCTTCTCTGCCAACAGTTTGTCTTTTCGCTAACTGCTACACCCGCTGCATTTACAACCCTATTGATACTCTCTTTCTAATTTATTTTTTGTGCATTTGACATTATTCCGAGAATCAGCAGGAACTGCAAATGGGAGCGCCTATCTGACACGCCCGCTCATCTCGGCTTCCAGATATGGATTTATTTTCTCTTGTGGAAAAAAATTTTGCCGCGTCTTCCACTTCTTGTTGGGCCGATATTTTAACTCGAAACTGTCGATTGAAATGATATGCTCTGCCGTGAACGACATATTACCAATTATTCATAATTGCCAGTCAGTGGGGGAACCCCCGACTCTTTGGTCCTCATGTCCACTGCATGCATTCTCAAACCCATTCACACAGAATTCCTTCATTCTGCGCAATAATTGTCTCCATGGCCACAACTCAAAAAAATGCGATTTCAAACGCCAAAAACGTTTACTAGAAATCCAAGTAAATACGATCGATTACCAAAATTCTGTGTTAATAATTAATATCTATATTATTTTCTTCTTAGAACAGTATGAATCCCAATCAGATATCACATGTCTAAGATATTTTAAAGCACCAAAGAAGAATTCTCTATACGACGGATTTGAGACTTCCTATGTAGATCAAATAGGGAAAGGGCGTTCCAGGAATCGAACTCAGAACTTCAATCTTCACCAAATAAAATATGGCCTTGAGATTGACCCTGGTAACACGAGCTTAATACCGAGTTTCATGAAAATCGGTACATTGATGCAAAAGTTGCTAGTGGGGAGCAGATTCACATACAGAGACGACCATTTCATAAGTTTAAATGCTAGATAAAATGCAGAAAATTTGTTACTATGATTCATTTTTAAATGTTGGTTTTGTTACATGGCATTAAACTATTATGCAAATGGACTTCTTGCAAGGATTTATTTTTCTTATAGCAATGTGGTTTTGATGAGCATGTTACATGCTTATCACATAGCTATGGTTCCAGTACAGGAAAGCTTTGTCTATGAAAGCAGATATATGACACATGATAACATTTAAATAGGCTCACAACTTGCTGTAATTGTTTTCTGAAATATTTATGTTAGGAAATAATAATAATTTGAGAAATTGTATATTCCCTACAAAATATTTGCCACAAATGTGGAAGAAGAGAAATATTTTATAAAATGACATTTAATCACGTATAACTTTAGACCAAAAATATATGCTTAAAAGGTGAAATATCTGTCAATATGTAGAAACTATCCAGAACAGAGACATAACTGAGGTAGCTCTGCCCCCCTTTATGAGTCCTCAGCCTCCCCTTGGCTCACCTGCTGAATACTATATTTAAAAAATGTATTAATAAAGTATTTCATGTTTTTATTCTTAATAAATAATTACCATTAATTTGTGTGACTAGTGCAGTATAAATAGATGAAACATTAGTTTTCATTTTATTATTATTTTTGTTGTATTTTTTAAAATTTTGGTGTGCCCCTCCATATATTTTTACAATCATGCTGCCCCCCTTGCCCTCCCATGTTGACAGAAAAGAAATATTAGCTAATTATCATCCTAAACTATTGTTTTAATGAGAGTTACAAGTGTTACTTTGCAAAATAAAATTTGTGAAAGAAGAAACTGATAAACTTATAATTAAACTTTAATTTTCATGGTGGCAGTGGCAGATTTATGCCTCCTGGAACCCCTGGTGCTAAACATTTAGAGACTCTTGGCGCTAAGCAGTTGGGGAATCTGCAATATATATATATATATATATATATATATATATATATATATATATAGTGAAATCGCTCTTAACAGCTACCCTCTTTTGTGACACCTTTAACCCTCGCCACCTCCCTTGGGGTCTTTTTTGACCCCAGGAGCAAGAAAATTCTAATAACATTTTTTCTATTGAGATATTCCTTTGATACCTGTTCTCATTTACTTCTGTAATCATTTAACAACACAAAAGATATATATTCCATATTACTGAATAAATGTCCTTTGTCTCAGTAATTTATGAAAAGTTTGTTTATATTTAAATTCCACTCTTGAATACCTAAACTGGCAAGATTAAATTTCCAACCTGAACAAATATATCATAGCTATAATAGTCTAAGAATGATGTTATATTATTTACCAATTAGGCCCCTCTGAATGACACTACTATAAAAAAATAAAGCTGATTAAAAGAAACTGTGAGCAAAAGTAGATAAAGAGATTCATCCTCTTTCTGAAATATTTTTATTGATGAAATAACCTCATGACTTCCTGTTTATGCATTGTTGCTCTTCTTCATACTTTATGAGGAATTCACAATCATTCAGGAAAGAGGAGAAAATTTGCTTCACATTGAGGGAGAGAGATTAGACAGGAAGTGGCATTGTGGTGTATTTTATCAAGGCTGTGTTTCCATTGGCAATAGCATTTGACATTTATGAAAAGTATTCTCCAAGAGCATGATGAAGGCATCCAGAGTTACTGCTATCAGCAGCATATGGCTATCTTTTCTATTTTTCTCAGTCAATGCTAACGTGAGTAAAAATGATCAAAAATGCATTATCAGTGGCTATCATTATTTTTATATTGATTAACATTTGCATTACTTGAGAATAAGCAAAAGGACCGATGACTTAGAGGAGCCACATAAATTTGTAACTTATGGTAAGTTGTACTCCCAACTTCTTGGAATATATGTTTGATAATTTAAAGGAAAATATATCTAATGAATATTATTTGCATTTCAATGACTATTCCATATTCTGGAAAGATAAATTAAATTGCCCATTTTATTTAGATAATTGAGTTGTAATAAAATTGAGAAAATGTTCCATAAATTTGTAAATGGAGTTAAGATTATCCATTTTTTCTTTTTAAATATCAATCTTTTATATCTTGGTAAGAAGGCTTCTGTATATTACACTTTACAAAATTATACAAGCTTTATCATAAAAATAGAAATTATAATTCATCTCAAATTAGGAAGTATATTAATAATAATACCAATTTATTTATCCAAGGATAAGTTAACCCATATCTACCATTTTATTTATACTGTTGTGTATAATAGAATTAATATTAATTTCTGGCGTATCATCATCATCATCATGCTTCTGTCCGAAGACAGGTTTTAACTGAATCGCTGCCTCCATTTCTCTCTCTCCCTAGAATCCTCTTTAATACCTCTATATGAGTATTATATCCCTGCTTTATTTTATCTAATATTCCTATTCTTTTTCTCCCTCTTCCACTTCTTCCACTAATTTTTCCTTCTAAGATCGTCCTTTGTAAACACTGTCTTCTCAATATGTGCCCTATCCAATTTGCTTTTCTTTTCCTGATTGTTTTTATTAGCGTCCTTCCTTCTCCCACCATTTCTAATATTTCTTCGTTTCTCTTCCTCTCTGTCCATTTCACTTTCATCATTCTTCTCCAAACCCACATCTCAAAACTTTATAAATATTTTTCCTCCTTTCTCCTTACCGTCCACGTCTCTGCACCATAAAGAGCTATGCTCCATATGTAGCATTTTGCTAATTTCTTCCTTGTTTCTAAATTTATTTTCTTGCTTGCGAGAAGCTCCTTCTTCTCGTTAAATGCTGCGTTTGCCATTGCAATCCTACTTCTGATGTCCTGTGTACTACTTCCATCCTGTGCTAAAATACTGCCGAGATATTTGAAACTACTTACTTGTTCCAATTTTTGGCCATTTAACATTATATTTAATTCTTTATGTTCCTTTGAAACCACCATGACTTTCGTTTTTTCTGTATTGATCTTCATTCCATATTGTTGGCCAACCTCAACTAGTCTGTCTGTCATCCTCTGAAGCTCTTTCTCGCCTTCTGCTATTAAGCCCTGATCATCTGCGTATTTAATGGTGGTAATACTTTCACCTCCTATCTTAAATCCTTTCTCTTCCATCAACGCTTCTTCTGTTATTGTTTCTGCATAAATATTAAATATCGCTGATGAAATAGGACAACCCTGCCTCACTCTCCTCCCTATTGAAGTACTTTCTGTTTCTTCTCCTTCAACCCTGACTCTAATCTTTTGATCAAAGTAAAGGTTTTTAAGCAGTCTTTTATCTCTCCAATCTATTCCTATTTTGTTTAAAATACCCAGCATTTTATCCCATTTCACTCTGTCAAAAGCTTTCTCCCAATCTACAAAACAAAAATACATATCTTTATTGACGTCTAGCGCTCTTTCTATCATCATCCTCATACATCCTATAGCATCTCTAGTCCCCCTTCCTCTTCTAAAACCAAACTGATTATCTTGCAGCTCCTTTTCTATTTTACATTCAATTCTTTTGGTTATTATTCTGGTTAGAACTTTAGCTGTATGAGAAATTAAACTAATAGTTCTGTAGTCCTAACAACAATTTGCATTGTTCTTTTTCTCCAGTCGTACCATCACAACATCTAAAAAATCTTCAGGCCATATGCCAGTATCATATACTTGGTTAAAAAATTTTGTGAGTTGCTTAACTGCTTTAGACCCCAAAACCTTAAGAACGTCCACGGGTATATCATCACTCCCAACAGCCTTCCTTCTTTTCATGTCATCAATTGCTCTTTTAACTTCAGACTCGAGAATACTTGGTCCTAGCTGATCTTCTTCCACATCCTCTTTTTCATTTAATTCAATATTTCTTGGCTTTCCTTCTTTGTCATACAGAACCTCAATGTATTCTTTCCAGACATTCTTTACATTGTCTGGCTCCGATACTATTTTACCACTTTTCTTCATGATTCCTTTACGTCCTATCTTTCTTGCTTTTTTCTTGAATAGTTCCCTTGCTTTGCTATACATGAGGTCTGTTCCACAAATTCTTTCACATTCGACAATCTCCTCGCATTTCTCATTTATCCACTGTTCCACTCTGGCTTTATCTGTTTCCCTTCTTAAAGCATTATTTAACTCCTTGTACTTTCTTTGGCCTTCTTCAGTGTTTATGTTCTTCCACTTTCTCCGCTCTTCCATTTTTTGCAGCATGGCTGCTGTGATCCAGGGTTTTTTGTTTCTTTCACCCGTTATCTTTCCTACCTTCTTTTCCATTACATCTTTAATGTTGCTATGGATGTATCTCCACTCCTCATCTACATTCTTCCTATTTTCTTCAGCTCTCTCCCCCAACCTTTCCTCCAGCTCAGTCATAATAGCCTCCTTGTTTTTAAGGAGTTCCTCTAAGTTCCATTTCTTGTTAACTCTTATGTTTCTCTTAACGCTCTTCAGTCTACATTGTATATTTGCCACCAAAAGATTGTGGTCAGAATCGATATCTGCCCATGGTAGTGTTTTCACATTTTTAATGCTATTTCTAAATCTTTCATTGACTAGTATGTAATCTATCTGGTATCGTCTCTGGTCTCCTGGGCTTCTCCATGTGTAAAGTCTCCGCTGGTGATGCTTAAACCATGTATTAGTTACAATTAATCTATTTCTATGGCAGAATTCTACTAGTTTCTCCCCTCTTTCATTTCTCTTCCCTAGTCCATATTTTCCCACTATGTTATCTTCCTGTCCCTCTCCGACTACACTGTTCCAATCTCCCATTACTATGCTGGTGATCCTTTCTTTTCCCTCCTCCTCCAATATCTCCATAATCTGTTCATACATTTCATCTACTTCGTCGTCGCCAGCATTAGTTGTTGGCATATACACTTGAATTATAAGCATATCCACTGGCTCCATCTGAAGTTTTACGGCTATTAATCTATCACTAACTGTCACTACCTTGCTAATTCTTTCAGCTATCTATTTTCTCATTATAATCCTCAATCCCCTTTCCTTTTTCTCCCCTCCCGAGTAAATAATCTTAAATTCGTCTGAATTTATCTCGCCTTCTCCTTCCCACCAAACTCCACTAAGACCTACTATACCTACATTATTCCTTCTCATTTCCCTTTTTAATTTCTCTAGTTTACCCCCTGAATTCATAGTCCTAACATTCCATGTGCCTATTTTTAATTTCTCACTACTTGCTTTCTTATTAATGTTACATTTCATCTGTGACTCCCCTAGGGTAGTCCCCACCCGGAGATCCGATTGGGGGACTATTTTACCTCTGGAATATTTTACCCCAGAAAGATCCATAGAGGTATTTTCAGCTTTTCAGCCTATCATGGGAAATATAATGAGATAGTTTCCCCTTGCTTTCCTCATTGCAGTTTCACAGAGTGATTACCCATCTGTAGCTGTTCAGATCCACATGATCACCACCTACAAGCTGCTTCCCTTGCACAGGGGGATGTAAAACCCCCAAGACTGCTACTTAGTCTGATTCTTCCCCTCAGACCTTTCCGACTTGGATGGTCCTACCAGGAGAATTATCTCCCGCCGGCATAGCTCTTTGGTTCTTAAGAGTACACAAACCCTCCCACCTCTGTAAGGTTATGCAGTCCTTAGGGAGGGTCTGGCATATACCACCAAATAATTTGATGTCCTGTTTTGGAATGATAATTTATAGATTTTCTGGATTATTTAATTCGCTTACATTATTATATCACATTTAATATCTAGTATCTAGCACTAATAATCAAATTTTGATATGCTTATTTATATTTCTTAATATTACAGGAGAATGCAACAAGGGCTTCCTAAATAGTTTTGGAAGAGTTATCATTAAGACACTGTGTAAGCCAAGACAAAAGGCCGTTGATATTATACATCCCTCATCAAATATATTGGCATGTATCTCTCATTTATTTAAAAAAAAGTAATATGAAAGTATTTATTAGTATCATCTTTTTACTATTATTGAATACCTGTTAAGGGCATCAGAATAATTCAATATTAAAATAAGTAATTGAAATTTTTATATCAGTGTATAGTTTCATATATTATTGCACTGAAGAAGACAAACAGACAGCCTCCTAACTATTGTTAATTATCTGAGTAAAATCAACAATCTATTTAAAATTTATCATTTTGTAATATATTTAATGTTCCTTAATGTTATTCCAAAATAATCCAAAAACTTACATGAATTTTTTCAGTATTCAAAAATAGTCCCTTCAATTTTTTCCTTAAAAACTGCAGAATATGTCAATAATACCATCAAATCATTTTAGGATAAAATACTGTCGTTTCATATATCAGTAACATACCAGTATCAAAATGTCAATTAATTGTAAAATCCAAATAATTGTGAATTTTAAAAAGTCAATTATCATTATTTTTAAATATATCATTCTGAATCATTGGCAAAAAATTAATGACTTCTGCGATTTCATCTCATTTGATATGATTTTTATCCATACTTAACATTAACACTCCGACGGCGGTGATAGGGTCCCTAAGGACCCAGAAAGTACATTTTATTGAGAACCTTAAAAAATAATGATATGGCATCCGTGCTTTAAGTAGTCCTTGACAAACATATTCTAAGACTACTTTTCGACGAACTTATTCTTTTCACATGATAATCTTGGTTTAACGGATGTATATATTTGAGTAGGTCACCGAGGACCCATCACCGCCGTACATGTCCTTTTACTCACCCCGCACAAACATACTGCAGAAACCTGATTCTCGCTGTTTTCCAGTTTCTGAATATTTAACTGAGGTTTTTGTTTATATGATCTAATTTCTATTGTGCCTGCACTAGTTTTTGCATATATTTTTACTTAATCATATATTATTTAGATATTATAATTAATTTATTTGCATTTGAATATATGTTGTAACATATTGGCTTCAAATATGGGAAGGTATTTTCTTTCTGCTGGAATCCTCGGTTCAAGGATATACACCTGTGCCCAAAGCCCTGCGACTATGACTCCTAGCCTAATGACGCAGAAGTGTAAACCTTTCCGTTGTTACTTTGTGTTTCTACATGCATCGCGGGTAGAAACATAACGTAACAACGAAAAGTAGTTTCTATACGCTTGTTGTTGTTGTTACAAAGTTGCGTCGGACCTTGCTCCTTGTCGTATATGTTCACTTTGCCCCAGCCGCCGCAGTGGTCCAGTCCTTTAGTGTGTGAGGTAGCAGTGCAAATCATTTATATTTTCCTGCAATCATGGTAGACAAACTATTTCGCAGTGAAAAAGAAATTTTTGAGGAATTTATTCGTGAAGAGAATGACAAAGAAACTTTTGATGATATTGCTAGTGATATAAGTGATCTTAGCTGCGATGATGATAGGGACGTTGAGGTGGATAAGAGTGAAGAAGACGAATTTGATTTGGACGTAAATTCTGATTCTGAAGCAGACGATCGGAACGAAGAAGTAGCAGGCCGGACTTGGAAGTATGTCGCTCCACGAGCTAGCCGAACTCGGCCTGAAAACATCGTACATAATGTGAATAATGTAACTCAGTGCAGCAAAAATGCCAAATCTCATTTAGAGTGTTTTGAATTATTCATTTCAAATGATATTATGGATTTGATAGTGTCAAGTACGAACAAAAAAGCAAGAGATTACTACGATTTGTATAACCAAGACCACACAGACGCTCAAATTACTTAGGATAATGTTAAAGGTCGAGCTGAAAGCCTACATTGGTATTCTACATTTCTCAGGAAGATTTCATGAGTCGAAGGAAGAAATCTGTTCATTGTGGAACTCGAACTATGCCATTTCAAGACCTATATATATGGCGGCCTTGGCTAGGGATCGCTTTCGAGATATAATGAAGTTCATTCGTTTTGACGACATTGAAACCCGTGCTTCAAGAAGATAAAACGATAAATTTGCTGCATTTCGTGATGTTGCTGAATTTTTTGGAAACAATTGCAGAAAATCATACGACCCTTCTGAGAACTGGACGATTGACGAGCAGCTTGTTTCCTTTCGTGGACGCTGTCCTTTCCGAGTGTATATGCCCAACAAGCCCAAGAAATACGGCATAAAAGTATGAATGTTATGTGACGCACTGAATTATTTTTGCTGCAACTTTGATGTACCTTGGAAAAGTCCGAAACGTTGCTGAAAAGCAACAGTCCCAGCGTGTAATAAAACAATTATGTGAATATTGGTATGGAAGTGGACGTAACATCACGACAGACAATTTTTTCACGGACTTAAGTTTGGCAGAGGACCTTTTGAAAAATAAAATTACAGTTGTAGGCACAATGAGGAAGAACCGCTAGGGATTACCTCCCACATTGATTTCAACTCATGGCAGAGAAGTATATTCATCGAAATTTTTATTTACTTGTGATCTTACTCTGGCTTCATACATTCCCAAGCCCAAAAAATGTGTATTACTCTTGTCGTCAATGCATCATGACCATGAAATTTCCGGTGAAGAATACAATTTCAAGCGGCAATAAATTTATTTTATAATCAAACGAAAATCGGGGTAGATATTTTGGATGAACTAATCAGGGAGTACTCGTGTTCTCGAGCTATTAGAAGATGGCCGTTAGTCCTTTTTTTTTAACTTTTTGACATTACAGCGTATAATGCTTTTGTAATTTGGTCCAAAAATAATGAGTTATTAACAGAAAAAAGTATAAGAATGTCGAGGAAAGAATTCTTGGAAGCTTTAGGGATGGAGTTGGTCAAAGAAAACATTGAAAGAAGAGCAACTGCAATTGAGGAATTACGAGGAAAATATTATCATAAGTCCATCATTCCAGCAATTGAGTTGACAGGGAGAGCTATTGTTATGAAGCCAATCCTTCAAGAAAGAATACCAGAAGCGGCTCTAGTTGGAAGAAGGAAAAGAGGAAGATGTTACTTGTGCTCTGGAGAAAATAAGTACACTTTGTTCTGTGATAATTGCTCCAAATTTGTATGCAAAAACCACTCCAGTAAAGAGACGAAAATCCTGTGTAATACGTGCTCCTCCATCTCAGGGACTGGAGATTCAAGTTAAATCAATTTATATTTGTCTTTACTGTAAAATAATTTCTTATTATACAAATTTGTATCATTACTATAATACATCATTTATCAGCATTGCTTTTTATAAATATTTATGTAAAAGTTTGTAACTTTTTGTGCCATAAACATTCATCCTTGTATTTTTATACGCAGAAATATCTGTAACTTCATTCAAATTCATACCTATTATAACTTATAATTGTTTATTTAACATTCCTAAATATTTTTTCTTATTATTTAACTATAAATACGTAATTAATCATCATTAATTTTAATTATGAAATGTTCTTCATTTTAAAAATTACTTCTGTTAGAATATCGGCATTATTAATTAAAGGATTAAAAATCTGTAAAAATGTTTTCCTTAGCTTGGATGGAAGTACGGAGGCAAAAGCATAGGTGCGACTTGCGGTTATTGTCAGATTCACCTCTAAAAATACGATGAGGGAGAAATTATTTAAATTAATGACATTTCCGGAAAAACCCTCAGGGTGCGATATTACGAATTTATTAAAAAAGAATTTTAAGAAATGGGGATCAACTTAAAAAATATTGTGTCGGTAACAAGCAATGGAGCTCCCAAGTATGATTGGCTAACATGTGTTGGATTTGTTAAAATACTTTTAAAAGAAATTCAACGCCCTATACTTCAATTTCATTGCATAATACACCAGGAAGCACTTTGTGCGAAAGAAAGTTTAAATTCACTTGGAAATGTGATTTCTGTAGTGACAAAAATTGTTAATTTCATTACTGTTCGCGCTCTTAATAAACGATAGTTTGCAAAACGTTTAGATGAGGTTTAATCTCAATATTCAGGATTACTTATGTACAATAGCGCCCGATGGTTGCGTCGCGATCAAATTTTGAACCGTTTTGTTAGCGTCTTAGACGAAGTGAGATTGTTTTTAGAGGACAGAGAGCAAGATTTTCCAGAACTTAAAGATACGAACGATTTAATGTTTTTTTGCGATTTCATGCAACATTTCAATGAACTAAATGTAAAACTTCAAGGCTGAGGTCAGGTCGTATTAAGAATGTACGAATATATTAAAGCTTTTGAGAAGAAGCTTGAAGTATTTGAAAAGAATTTGACGACTGTAAATTTAAAGTACTTTTCATCACTGAAGAAGCATCTTGCAGCATCGTCTTTTTCATTGATGATGGCAAAAATAACACTGAAATGTTGAAAAAGTACACCTCTTATGAAATACAAAAAAAATATTTATTGAACTATTTGATCAATTTCTTTAAGTGGAGACCACATTAAAATTCATGATATTGCCAGTATTGCCACATACGATCAAATTTGAAGACCTTCAATTGACTTTCTTCGAACGGCTTGACATCGATAATTTAGAGATGGAATTAATTGAGTTACAAAACAGTTTTGTATGGAGCAATAATTTTGTGGAGCTAAATGTTAAGTTAAGAAAAAGTTACTGCGACAATGAAGGGACAAAAATTTTCAGAGGAAATGAGAGTTGAGAGTTTAATTCTCTCAAATCTCTTTACCTGATTCATTTATGGCAATGAAAAAATTAGCGAAAGCTCTTTTAACGAAGTTGGGATCAACGTATGCTTGTGAACAGTTATTTTCTTCTATGGATTTATCCATATATCGATTTCAAACATAAGGTGAGATAGATAATTCTATCTTGTACATATTCGAAGAACTATATCTTTCAACAAGGTTTTTATTTGTAAATATTGTTATATTTTAATTTATGCCATTTATGTTGATATGTATTTGCTGAATAACGATGAGGATTCAAGTGAATCCGCATCATTTTCATTGGGGTGGCGGTGGCCGAGTGGTTAGAGCGTTTGCCTTCCACGCAGTGGTGCCAGATTCGAATCCGGCGGGGGTTAGGATTTTTCAACCTGGGATTGTCTCGTCCACTACTTGTGTGATTTGAGGACACCGCGCAAATCAGCGTTCCGTAATTCGGAAGGGGCGTTAAGCAGTTGGCTCCCTTGGTGCTCTTCGTTAAGAGTAGGCTAATGCCGGCACCGGGTTGATCTCCTCCCTTGTGTATGTGTTCAGTGTGGAAGGAGTAATGGCTATAATAATCCAAGAAGTTGATTAGCCAGAAATACCATAGAAGCAAATCATTTTCTTTAATCCAGGAGATTTCTCGGCATAAAATCTCGGTATCCAGGTAAATATTTTAAATAAAGAACTTACATTTAAAACTTTAGTCTTTGTTCCATAGCTAAGATAATGACCGCGATACCTAAGTTTAAATTAACAAAACGTCATAATTTTCGAATAAATTAATAAAACCCGTACTTATTTCACGAATCAGATTTGATAATATTTTCGTGTTTCTTATTGTTTTTGTGTGCTGTTGAACAAAACATCTAAGGGAACGGTACGCAATATCATTGCAGGAATAAAACTTCGATGAAGATTTGTTCTTCTCTACAAAATTAATTAGTGATAATATATACGCTCGTTGGTCTTTCATTATAGTAAACAGGTTATAAACAATATGCGCACTTCGGCTACAAAGCAGCCGTATTCAGGGATGTATCATCGAGAGTAAATTCTAATAACCTTTTATGGTTTTTGGAGAGACATAAGACAAGTGCGTTATTTTTCAATTTTTGATACTTAAGACCTTATTCTGGAATTTATTTCAACCATAAGATGAGATCGATAATTATCCAATGAATCGGATATAAGACACTAAAATATACAAATTTTGCAGTGATGAACACTAAATTTTATGTGAGTGATTACTTCAAGACATTTTTAAAGGTAGAACCGAAAATTTATAAGTTTCATTATCATCTCCATTCGTTGTTTAAATTCATTGTTTAATTTTTTCAATCAATATCTAATACCATCTAATTGCTTTAACCACTGCTTCAGGGCGCAGATCTGGGACAACGGTAACGCAATCGACATACCTCATTTGGGCGCGATACGCAATTCGGTAAATATCTGAAAATTTTTGAGTAATAAGTATTATGTATAGCGGAAATTATGGCGAGACAAGCTAGACGCTAGCTTTGTCTTAGAGTGAAGGACGTAAAAATTCTATTTGTAAGTTAACCGAGCGTTACTATTGAAAAAGAGGGACTCTAAATACTGTAAAAAAGTTCCTCTCTTTCAACATCATCATATTGTCGTAGTGCTCAACCCTCTTTTTAAAAATAGTGTTACGAGTTTACTTACTGGAGAAGAAAGGTGTAACATTCCCTGATACTGACCAGGAATAACGCATACATATTCCTTCTACACTTGTCTTATACAGGGGCGGCCCTAGAATTCTGCCAGCAACTGGTGCCCTAGGCGAACCATGCAATCGGCGCTCCCCCCCAATCTAAACCCCAAGGGCAGATCAAGGCTGAGGCTTTTGGTAAACTGGAAAACATTTTGCCCTTTTTTTCCTTTTTATTTTCAAAGCGTTTTTCTTTAAACCGAGGTTTAATTATTTCGTTTGTCCGTCCGTCTTCCCAACCAATGTTTCTGAGATAAATTAAAATAGAGACAAATTTTACAGAATAGATTTGTACACAGCTGCTAGATGATATTTCGGTATGATTTAAAATAAAAATGCATTAGCAATGTTAATTATAATTTTTATTATTACAAAACCGAAATCATTCTTCACACTATCCTGCTTTAACTGTCTTTACCACCACATCCAATACAATACACTCTTGCGGAGTGGTGACAAAGCGCTCGAAATTCAAATCTTACTGTCTTGCTAGTGTATTTGAAGTATTAGTAAATGATCAGGAATGTATAGAAGTGAATTATAATTCATATTCCCTCCGTACGCACACGTAAATTGAAATAACGACATCTTCGTTATTTTTTTTTGTTTTTTACATTATTTTTTTAAACTTAATTTTTCCTACACAAAATTGGTGCCCCATCTAACTTGGCGCCCTAAACGACTGCCTAGTTCGCCTATATGGTCTTATACTACGTGACGGTGTTCTTTCACTTAAATGAAAATTTTAGGCCTCATTTCGAAATTATACTATATTTCCTATTATATGTTTTAGAGGGAAAATTTACCAGCTTTTGATTTCGATTATAAAGACGTAAAAAACTGATAATGGCATATATTAGATAAAAATGAATGAAATTTCCGATTTCCGCCCGCGTATGTGCTAACTTTCCGACTTATTGTTAGTTCCAAAACGCACCGAAAGACATGGTTACTGTACGAATTTTACTTCCGTAGAGAAAATACGCCGGCGTAGTTCCACAAGACACCAGAAGGTGGGTTAATCGGACGAATCGACTTGTATGTACTTACACTTGCTGGCGGAAAACTACGAGCATATAATTTTTTTACCAGACGAGTATTATTAATTTAAGTGTTATCAAAATTAAGAAATATTTTAATTCTAATAAAATAAATTCTACTCAATATAGTGTGTGTGATAAAATACAATCATTGTGTGTAATTGACCGCGGCTGCGCAGGTTACTTTTTAATGACAGATGACTGCATGAAAGCGTTTTGCCAGATGGCCTCGAATAGTCTATATTTTTTAATAACTAATTAAGTGGCAAGTTTCGCATTGTGCACCTTCACGGTTCTATATTCTGATAGTGAAACTTTCCGGCTAGGAGGCAGAAGAAGAAGTTATACCAGATATCACATTTAACTCATACTCGTAGAACATTCAAATGTTATTTTAATTTTCGAGCAACAAGATTCTACAACTTTACCCAGCGAGGGTCTATGTTTTACTCCTATTTATGACGAGCAGGGCTCACTCCTCCGTAGTCCTTTATTTTTGTATTTAAATTTATTTTGAGGATTATTTTTTTCCCATAAAAAGTGTTTTGGTTTATATTGTGTAGCTTTTTCAAGTTGCTGTCCAGAGGAAGCACAAATTCGGCGCATGACGACGCCACTTCGAACAAGATTAATCAAGAATTTAAATTAAAAATATAAAGGAAATGTGTATTTATTACAAATTTTATTTTTAGAATAATGTCCTTATATTTCCATGATATGCTCCCAGTACCGTAACTAGAGTAGGTCAAGTGAGGAAACTGCCCCGAGCTCTAGGTAAGGGGTCCAAAAATTCCAAATAGTACTTAAATATACAAGATACAATAAAGTTTTGAAGGGGCGCATATTTAGTAGTTTTCCTCGGCCGCTAAAATAGCTAGTTACGGCTCTGTTTGCACCACAGGTTTATAAAGAGTCTTTCCTGCTGTGTCCTAATGTCGTGATACGTGCATATATTCATAAACAAACGCACCTTCGAATGCGTATTTTACATGAGAAATGACCACAGAGAATCAGATTCAGTTCACAAATCAACTCAGTGAATACGATAAATTCCGTAATAATAATATTTAATGACGACCGTTACGAACTTTTAGGTTAATGTGAAACGTAAGTTCACCGAATTTCCAACTGCCTATCCCTTGTTTATATTACGTAAGTATAATAAATACGTATTAAGAATCTAAAACGTATATCTTCTTCTGAAACCCAGCTTTATAAAGGCTGAAAGTAAAAGATATTAATTCCAATGTTGCTTTTGAAGCAACCATTTGAATGGAAATTGCATTGAGTTGCAACAGCTATGTCCAACCCCGATTTAACGCACTCCTGTATAGTGCTATTCTCCCCCCCCCCTTCCCCCCGCATACCGCCCATGAATCGTTAAGAACAAAACTTCCATCTTATGGATACTTAGAGATAGCATATACCTCGATTTACTACCACCCCCGCTTTAGCGCCAGTATTGGACATCCGCTGGCGCTAAATCGGGGTATGACTGTATGCTTTATCGGTGAAAACGTCCGGAAATAGCTATTCGTATTATTAACGGGCTAAAAGAAATGTTTGCGTTTGTTTACCATGTACCCTAACTTTTTGGTTAATTTTTCGCGTATAAATTCGGCATTATACTCGGAAATTACTGTTTGAAAACAGTCGATGGCCACGAGTCTCTCCTGATAAAGGCCGTGTGTGGCTCACGTAGTGGCGTGACGGGAAGACGATACAACTGCTTGGAGACAAATAGTAGATTACACAGGCAGATGAAATACCGAGTTATTTACGAGTAACTTTAGTTATTTTATTTAGAACCATAGCACGTACTGACCCACTAAAGAATTGCCATTTTTATCTGACGTTCAAAAATATTTTTACTTGCTCTACTGCAAAGGTCATGTAAAGAACGAGAATGACCGTGCCAAAGCAACGAGCTCTCTGCTGGTAACAATAAACGAAATATTAAGCCATTCCTTTGCACTAGCTCATTCATAAAAATTTTTACTAAGGTTTCTATTAATATTTTTGTAAGAATAATCAAAGTAGGAATGTGAAAAAGAAATACAGCGTTTATGACTGGAAAAATAAAATATAAATTATGAAGTTTATTTGTTGGCGTAATTGAATACGATATAGTTACCGTATGGATGTGCGATTTATTTCTATAAAATATTATTTATTCTGTTATATTTTAAAATGGAAAATTTGGCGGGCCACGTAATATTTTTGTATTTGTAGTGCCCCAAAAGAAGGCGTTTGAAAATGTATGCTCTGCGGCCAGCTAACAGTGAGATATGACGATAAAAAAGCACGCAAAATTTAGCACAGAAAATGTCATACGTGCTGTTTAAACTTGCGGTTATAAAACCTCCTAGGAAATTTTTACGCTATTAGTGGCGGACAAACGCTAAATATTCCATTTAAGGTGAACTACAATCTTCCAGAAAATTGCTATGCGCTGCGCCCCAAAGAATTCACCATTCGCTCATAATTGCCTCTCCTCGCAGAAAAAATCACCGCTTAAGCTGCCACTAGATTAGAATTCTCGAAGCACATTGTTAACCCAAATTGTTTTCTTGTAAAGTCATAAATAGAATGTTTTTAATGATTGAACTAATGAGAAATATGAAACAATTATGTCAATAAGTTTCCCGAAAGAGGATAGCGAAAAGAATACGTGAAGTCAGCAATTAGGATTTGGAAATATAGAAAGGGCAAGAGGAGGAGGGACAAGATCGATGAGAGAGGATGGAAGAGAGAACACAATCTGTATTCCAGAGGTCAGCAACCTGCTGCTCTATTTGCAATTTTGTGAATTCTTAGCAATTAAATTGCATAATTGCGTTTTAGGCAATTTTATTCACTTATGTTTATATTTATGAAACGGGTCGGCAATAAATATTCTGCAGTGAAAACAGTGGTTCTAATAAAACCGCATACTTTATTTCGAGAGACTCTTGGTTAATATTTTATTGCTAATATGAATACATGCAAAGGATTCGTATGGCCGATAGGTATTTTAGTTTTGCGAATTTGGAAGAGGTTTTCTCTAAAATTGTCCTGAGGAAAATGACGTAATTAAAACGGTATGTCTGCAACACGAGCATCACGTGCAACCCATTAAGATCGACGCTCGCAAAAGGAATAACAAAGAAGAATAACTTTTCCTTAGCAGCAAACATTTCGCGGAACAGTTATATAAACAGGAGCGGAGATAGTATTATTCTCCAGTTAATGTTTTGAGCTATTGTCTCTGCTTCCCCGCATATTATCTTCGTGTTTTATAAATATTTTGAATGGTATCTGTTCCTAGAATGATCTGCGTTGAAAAATAAGGGATTTTCAAAAGCAATTCTCGCTTCGTTTATCGCGCAACTTCCGTCGTTCAGTTTCTTTTATCTTAATCCGCCTATATATATTGAGTCGAAGTAGCACGCCAAACTCAGCAGTTCATCAGCAGGATGAAGCGGAGGCAGTGCATCATTGGCATCGCTTTTCTTTTCTGCGTCCATAGTACCTTAGTTTCAACAGGTATGGACTTCATTTATACTTGCTAAGCTTATTCGAATATCCTATGAAGCATTAGTTTAAATTAAGTGTAATTTTTAAAATATGCATGATTAATTTTACGGAACACTGGTGTTACTGTAACTATGGGGACGTGGGTTAGAATGTCATTCTTATTCTAATGTGTAACGAATAAAAAATTTGATTGCATAACTTGCCAATTCAACTATGTCAATGGGTTTTTTCTTTGTGATAATTATTTATATTTTTAATAATGTTTTTTTTGTTTTCTTTGTTGATCTCCGCAAATTAGCATTATAAGGGAAAGGGAGTATTTTCTGTGGTGCTCATTTACTGCTTACTTATATTGTAATCATGTTAATGTTAACAAATACTCATCAAAGTTTAAAATCTCCGGAGGAGTGATTTTTTAAATAGTTAATTGTGCGTCGTAAGCTGCAGACTTTAATAATTTTTTCATTGAATGATGACGAAAATATGTATTATAGATCCTCAGCTACCTTTGATCTTGGTAATATTTTTTAACCATTCCTCTGCAGATTGGGGAAATCATTTCAACCAATATCAGTGATGTATTAGTAAGCATTATCGGTGCGTACCTGAGAAATTTAAATTTACGTTTTAAACACATCGATGAATAGATGCGGAGGTATTTTTATTGTAATTTTTCAGAATCGTATGGTTAATTTCTAGATTTTATCCACTAAAATAAAAAATTAATTCAGAGATGGACTATGCGATGACTAGATTTCTAATTTATTTTTTTACTGTTTTCAGGTTTCGCTCTACGACAAGATGGAGACGGTGGAATAATTACGGTAAATGTAATGTGCATTGCTATTTTTATTGAATATGAAGGCTTTTCTTGATTTAGTATTCAGGGATAGGAAATGATTTTTGTGTCGTATGCCAAGAAAGTAATGAGAATCATCAGAATTTTTCGCCTGCCACAAGTTTACTCCTTCTTTAAGAAACTTTATATTTTATACAGAAAGTGCAGACTTATGCGTGCAACGTATTTGCCATCCCAGTTCTAGAAACTTCCCGCGGAGGGGGGTAGTGGTGGCGGGGAGGGGGGAGGAGGGAAGCGATTGCCCCTCACTCTTCTTGAACTGCCGACGAACCTTTTATTCTCGAAATCTCTGCAGCCGTAAGAAAGTTTTTTTTGTCCCTTATCCTGTAAACCTAATATATAGCGCAGAATCGAGGAATTTTTCGCGAAAAACGTTTAATAATGCACCCAATGAAGGAAGATGGGGACATCCAAAAGAGGGAGAGTGGGAATCGTCCTCCTCCCCCTTGAATTCGGCACTGATTTCATGCTATTTAATCTATCACGGTCGGTGTAGAGAACATTTACCAGAATTGAATATTTTACATATAGTGAGAGCGGATGGGACATGATAATTTAGAATATTTTGGAATTGTGGGTGTAACTAAGAATGCGTGTTATTAACTCCTTCGAAATAACCGCGAGAGAAATTATTCACCTAAAGAATTATCCGCAAAAGTTTAAGCTGAGTAACAACTTTCATCGATGTAACATCAAGTTATATCAAGTATAAGTTTCATGAGTGAGTTCTGCGGTCGGACACCTCACAAAATGGCCGCGGGGAAATCGTTCTTCGAATTCAACCTTGTAGTTACTTACGCTATGTCAACCGTTCCAAGCAGCAGTGTGGTAGAGAATATCGAAGTGTGAGGAGTGGGATGCAATGCTATACTTGTGGATCAATATTTTATGTAAATTTTATTTTATTGTATTTAAATTTTACGTATTTGATAGAAAAAATGGCAGTTTCTGATATTAGCAATTCAATTTATATTGCCATTTTGCATTCGCTTTACCTTACTAAGACATTTTCGCCTATTTATAGTATTATTTAATCTTAAGGTCACTGTTAGCTATTATTTGGTACTAATCGTAAAACTAATTTTTTCCGAATTTTTCTCGTGTAGATCCTTTGGGTAATTTTTGGATTTATTTTTAATTAAGTTTTAATTTTTTAAAGGGCCGATATATGTTTTATCATTGAATATTATTGCGATGTGTACGAATATCTACTCTATAGGAAGCTAATGTGTGGAATTTAGGCGATATTTCTCCAATCCACGGCAAGTATGTATTGACGCATAGCAGTTACCCATGAAACAAAAAGCTGATGTTAAATACCATTTTATGCTGCATGAATTTGAATTAAACCATTGCTGTCTTTAATTTTGATCATGCAGTGTTTGCCGTCAAAGTCAGGTTGACTTATTCTTCAATTTTTGCAAAATATATTTTATTGTTACTGCTCGAGTTTCTTCAAGTATTACTTTAATGATTTTTGACGCAGAAAATTTGATCATTTTATTATGATCTTCCTGTTAGCATAATGAACTTATATCCTTTCAGGACCAAAACGAAAATGTTTTAGGTTGCACAAAATTGTCTAAATCTGATTATAACTTCTGCTTGATTTCTTCAGTTTCAGAGTTGGTAATAGCAAGGATGTGATTTTGTAAATTTAACGACTAAAATTAAATTTAAATCACATACATGACGCGTAGTTCATCAATCACGAAGATGTTCCTGGCACGCGGTTTATCTCAGAAGCATAAATTTGGCCCACGCGTAAAACGATTCGCTCATTTTTCCAGAAAGAGTCGGAAAACTCTAGAACAGTGGTGAGCAATATGCGGCCTCCGAGAGCGTTTTCTGCGGCCCGCGAAGTTATGATGACAAAGTGATCCATAAAATTTAACGCAAATTCGTGTAATTTAAATTCAAATTATGGCAACAAAACACTTCATGTTGAGATGTCAACCATAAAAACCTAATTTATGCTTCATTTTCACTTATATGGCACCTCATAATCTCTAGGTAACGTCCGATTTAAACTCTTATTATGTGGCCCGCCGAAGAATTTGCAACCGCCAATGCGACCCACCTGATAAAAAAATGTTTCCCGCCCCTGCTATACAAGAACGCAGTGCGCGTGCACCGCGAAAAATATGATATATCGACCTATCCAGGTGTTTCAATCAGTGACATATATCAACTAGTTGCTTCGAAGCGGAAGTATCCAATTTTTTTAGTGTTATGATTTTTAGCCTACTTTCCAGAATGAAAATAGGCTTATAGTTTTATCGTTGTGGCTGTCTGTCCGTCTGTCTGCTTGTCCGTCTTCTCCTATTAAATTTTAAACCAATAGACCGATATTCATGAAACTTGGTGGAAATACATGAGCCGAACTCCCGAGGATAGTTTCTCTTGCGAAGGTTGAAGTCCCGGGTTCGATTCCAGGAACTATCCTTCCCATGATTTACATGGTAAATCTGAAATCCATCGTGCAGGGTAATATTCTCTTGCGCATTAAAATATCTTAGAATTGTAATATCGGAGCGAGTTTTGTACTATTCTCTGAGGAAAGGAATAAAGATTTTAATTTTTATCGTAGAACTTTGCTTATCTATTGTATTTCTTAGAATTTCGCGTAAATTGCAGTTTTTATCACTCATTACGAGAATGTTGCCATAGCAACAACTATTGTTAGACTCGGATTCAGTATCATTATATATAGACGTTCCTTACAGAGGAGGAGGAGGTTATAACATATAACATACTAGTAGTTGGTGCTTGCATACTGCAAGCATTTCATATCACCTTGAAAAAACATTAATTTTTCAGACAGATACTTCATCATTACAAATATTCTATTAATTCTAAAGATTTCACCTCCGCAGCGATTTTCGTTTTTCTCACATGTAAAAATATTAGTTTAAAACAATCCACAAATGTTCCAATTTTAAACATTTTACACTTTCTCCATTATGGGTTACTAATGCTACACATTTGAGCCAAATTTTAAAGCTGTAGCACTTCTAGAAGTAAAATAATATTTTTCTAATTGTTGAAAATTTAGAGATTTTAAACGGTTGCCGCAATATATATATGGAGAGATTGAAATGTTTATGTTTGCAAATGCACTGTTCTGTAAATAATTTGAAAATTGCAGCTTCCTAGCTCATCCCGTGGTACCTAAAAAATTATTAAACTTTAATGTTCAAATGGGGTTAAAACAACCCCTAAAATTTACAATTTTAAAAATTTCGATTTTTTTAGTTGGTTATGAGAAAAGTTCTATAATCTTGCAAAATTTCAGCTTCCTATACTTATTAGATTGGTCTACACACTCGATTGCGTTTTCCCATGCTATCTTATGAGAGATATTCCGGGGTCTCTGGAGTCGAACCCAAGACACTGTAAGCAAAAGTGACAATAATTCCTAATAGATATTGCTGCCATCTAGTAACAGTGAAAAATTTTTATTTTTCTAGCTTACCGGCAAGTGCCCATAATTAATTTACAAAATTGGCGCAATGCTTTTCTTATGGGAAAAAACGCAATTTTCGAAATTTCTGGAGTCGAACTCATGTCACTTAGGTAAGAAGTCTCATTTCATCTGAAGGTTTCTCCATCATATCTACAAAAACTAAAACATTCAGCTCTCTAGCCCTTGTAGTTTGGGCTGGACATTAGTATCCTCTTGTTATATGTTATATGTTATCATTATATACTAGTAGAAGGTGCTTGCATACTGCGAGCATTTCATCTCAGCTTGAAAAAACATTAATTTTTCGGACAGATATTTCATCATTACAAATATTCTATTAATTCTAAAAATTTCACCTCCGCGGCGATTTTCGTTTTTCCCACATGTAAAAATAGTAGTTTAAAACAATCCCCAAATGTTGCAATTTTAAAACTTTTACACTTACTCCATTATGGGGTACTAATGCTTCACATTTTAGCCAAATTTTAAAGTTGTAGCACTTCTAGAAGTAAAATTATTTTTCTAATTGTTTAAATTTAAATAATTTTTAACAGGCGCCGCAATTCATATATGGTAAAATAAATAAATAAAAATAAAATTTTTATTTGTGCAAATTCACTACTCTGTAAATCATTTCAAAATTTCAGCATCCTAGCTCACACCGTAGTACCTGAACAGTTATCCATTTGTTTAAACTTAAAGAATTTTTAACTGCCAAACAAATTAAAATATCAAAATTTGTATAATCCCTATTTCGTTTTTATTACAAACACTACCTCTAAAAAAATTTCAGCTCCGTAGCACATTCAGTAATACATAAAACTCAAAAATATGTTTAAACAATTGCGAATTTTTAGTGGTAGAATTTTTTAACTTTTTCAAAATTTTATTTTTTTCTATGTATAATTTTCTAAAAAATGATTTCAAAAACTATGACCTACATCATATAGTTTCTAAGATAAAAATTATTAAACTTTAAAGTACAAATGGGGTTAAAACAACCCCTAAAAATTAACAATTTTGAAATTTTTTAATTTTATAGTTGGTTATGAAAAAAATTCAATAGACCTGCAAAATTTCAGCTTCATAAACCTATTAGATTGGTCTACACACTGGGATAACTTTTTCCCATGATAACTTATGGGAGATATTCCGGGGTCTCTGGAGTCGAACCCAAGACACTTTAAGCAAATGTGACAATAATTCCTAATAGATAAATGCGGCCATCTAGCAACACTGAAATTTTCATCTTTCTAGCTTACCGGCAAGTGCCCATAATTAATTTACAAAAATGGCGCAATGCTTTTCTTATGGGAAAAAACGCAACTTGCGGAATTTCTGGAGTCGAAATTAGGGGATAATACAACTTTTATCATTAGTAAAATTGTCATTGACATAGATAAGACAATTTTGATACAGTGACCATGTGCGCATAATTCTTTGTAAAATATTTTATATAAATGAAAATTTACTTTGAAACAACATTTAAATAGATATTTGGCTACTAAGCTTCCCCGTTTTAAATATTACCCTTTCGAAATTTGGTTGCGCGCCTTATACTTCAGAGTGTACATTTTTCCGAATCTTCGTGAATCATTTATCCGAGTAATTAAAGACAGAATTCGCGATCTCGCTTTATCAAAACGAGAAACAATATTTCTACAATGGCCACAAAAATAGTTAGAAAAAATATTCGTTATTAGAATTTATTATAGGCGAATGACCACTGAGGAAGGCTGCTTTGTAATACAAATAAGCATCAAGTTTTCCCAACTTTGTAATGGCTGTTGGAGAGACATTTTTTTATATAATCAGAATAAATTAAAATTTATCAGACAAGAAAAAATGACATCTGACTCGATGGAACGAAACGATCACAAGATCCTAAGCAGAGAAGCAATATCTGTAAAGTTTGGAATAATTTTGAGACACTTTACAGCTAACGCCTGTCTTCTGAAGATGTTATGATCGTTTCATTCCATCAATTTCTAGCTTGGCAATCTCACCATATGAGAGGGAGGGGGGTTTTCTTCGACGTTTCTCTCGGGGGACATCTTTTGGGGCTGATTGATACTAGCTTGACAAGCTCGGGCTCAACTAAGAAAAACACCCCCATTCAGAAACGAGAAAATTAATCAGCTACGGTAGTTCAGTTGTAGAATATCCTCCCGGCATAACTGACTTGGGTTTGATTCCAGGTCTTAGCAGAATTGTTTCTCGTTTCAAATAATTTGAAGTCAGGAATAGTTATTATTCCCGACTTGTGACTCCTTAAGCTTCCAAACCTACACTTGTTTCTTTAGAGGCATTTCTACTTTTCATCATCAAGACACCATTCATTATCTCTAGCCGGACTATTTTTTAAAAAACTGACTCCCTATTTTCACTAAAATTTCAGCGTGGATGCGAGATTGCTCCTTATCCCACCTCGCTCCGGTAGGAATCTCTACGCTCACCGCTGTTAATCTCGTCAAAATTTCTCACTTTCTCGATGCACCTGATTTGAGAGATTTTAGTTCTCCCAGAGATTATTCCGCCAAAGCACGCACAAGCCATCCGAGAACGATAACTCGATAAATTAGCGCTAATCCACGAGCTAAGCGGCGTCAGAGAGATATAGAGAGAGGAACGCGGCGAACATATCCTCCCGCGACCTAGAATCCTCTGGCGCGCACTTCCTCTTATAAGGCTTGACAATGAAATTACGCCTTCCGATCTGTATTCGAGGGGACTATCCCTAGGCGTGTTAACATCGAATCTATTTGTTCGAATTGCGTTTACGGAGAGAGATAGAGAGAAGTCCATTCAAGTCAGCACATGCGGTGGTTCACCGAAAACCATGCATCCAGTCATCAAACACCGCCAAAGCCTTCGCCATAGTCATAGTTACTGTAATTCTTGCTTGTTATTTCATACATATTTGCATGCCTCATTCATGATAAAAATGCTAATTTTAATAGAATGTATTAGCCGACCTGTTCGGCACTTCGTGTCTAAAAAGGCGAGTTAAGTGATAGGGAGGAAGCAGAAATAGATAACTTTCACTCACGCTTCGATAAACTAACATTTATTTATAGTTAGTCACGATATCAAAATATGGGTATCCAAAATTATATTATAAATTGGCGTTCATCAGGGATAGGAATGATGGTGCAACTTCTTCCGGCATACGTTTTTTCACCCGACCGAACCAACACTTCCATATAATACACATATTTTTATGAGAAAATCAAACCGACCCCGCGAAGGGCTAGGATTTCCCGTATCAACATAAACAAGATCTGTAAACAAACCTACGAAAAGGATTAACTTAAATGTTTCAATCATAAACTGTTTTCAATACAACCCCGCCCCAGAAACCGTTAAAAGGTTGGTATTCCTGGGCTTCAAGATTACATGTGAGCGTAAATATCTTATTATTTATCCTAGAATTATGTTTAAAAGACACTATTAATCAGCGCATTTACCCGGATTCGACGCTTGAGTTACTTTCTCACTAGTTTAACAACATAAAAATTTTAAATTTTATTGCAAATGATTTGATCGGATAGAAACTCCCTGCTGCAAGGGGGCAGCTTTGCGAGCTCGATTTCGGTTCGAACCCTCCAGTTCCGCAGTCCTAATCCGAGTTAATGACGCTTGTGAAGTTTTTACAGCGGTCAGTTTCGGATGTCGTCCCAGCCTTTTTTGTTTTAAAAGTAAATAAGACCACTAATAAACAGTATTTTATGTTTCCAAATTTGGAGTTGCGAAGGAACGGCGTATTCACTTGCATATTATAATAGCACTGAGTTCTTTTAATGATAATCAATGAAATATATTATAATACCATTGATTTTATAGAACGATGTAAACTTATGATGACGTAATAATCTTAAAACACGAAATTTTATCAAAACGTGGAAAATATTTTAATGTCGTGTTTCATAGTTTCTCGAGAAAGTTTTAGCCCTTTTCAATTATTGAACACAAGAATTAATATATTGAATGGTGACATTGTGGAAACAGTAATGCCACAAGCTTCTACTACGATTGACGAAAAAATATAGGTATTTCGCGATTTTTTTCATCCGGATACGTACTAAAAGGGACACCATTATAATAATACACAAAATATCCTAATATTTAGATAAATGTTAGAATAACAAGACTATGATCTTAATTTTGTTTATTTTTATTGCTGATATACATGTTGATCTGGCGAAACTTCAAATAAGAAAACACCGAGGTGAGTCGATTGTCAGTGATTTGGAAATTCCGGGTGGGTGCCTTAATGTCGCGGAAAATGAGAAATACTCGGCGAGAACTCTTGCTTTTTATTATTTCATACTAGCGTAATTGCTCGTCAAATATGATGGGTATGTGCAGATTATGTATTAAAATTAAGGTACTTACCGTTCTTCCTCCCTTTCACTCTGACCCCTCCCATTCTCTCCCTCCCTCGTATTTTCCCTCTCTTTCTCCCATTCTCCATCCCTTTTTCCCTCCTATTCTTCACCCCCTCATCTTCCCATCCTCCCCTTCCTCCCATTCTCCTCCCTTTCTCTCTCACATTCTCCTCCTTTTCTCCCTCATTATCCTCCCTTTCTCCTATCCATTCTCCTCCCTTTCTCCCTAACTATCTCATCCCTTTATCCCTCCCATTCTCCTCCTATTCTCCCTCACATTCTCCTCATTCTACCTTCAAAAATTTATATTTATGTAGATACAAATCTTACACACCAAAAGAATATTTATTTGTTAAGCTTTACGCTCGACAACTTTAGCTGGTCATAATTATTTTAACTCTCTGGAACTTACTATAATGTGAATTATACATTTTGTTTAATTTTCCGTACACATAAAATATTGTTTCATTAAATTCAAATTTATTAGTTTTATTCGGATGAAGTCCAATTTCCCCCCCCCCGTCAAAATAGCGCCACAAATGGACATGTTAACCCTAAATATCCAGCTCATTATACTATATTTCTGGCAAATTTCAATTTTCTATCTACATCCTTGATCGAGTTATTCGCGTTTTAATAGCTTATCACTCAGGCCAACGGACGGACAACATAGCCTTTTATTATTCTTTTTGTGATTCTTTTAAATCTCTCTTTCTCTCATTAATTCCCAAACCGTCCTCAAATCCTCCATTCTTCTACCTAACTCCAGTAACCTATCGCCCAGTCGTTCATTCTATACATATGTATATGTAGCACTTTCCTCAGATTTTCATACCGTTTCTATTTCAATGATATTGGTTTAGCTCATTACGATTTTTAATCATTCGAATAGTATTTCAGATCTTTACTTATTCCTTCTCGTAAATAACGCAACAAATTTTGAAAATCATTTCCCTCTCCTTCTCGTATTAAAAGCCTTCAAAGCACGCTTAAACCCATAAGGATTGAAATAACAATAGGATTTCGTGGTTTAACAATGTAATTGGTAGGCAGGGCAACATCCAGTTAAAATGGCAAGATTTATCCAAAATAAGTGAATTAAACGTTTAACATGAAGAATTTCGAACTGTAGGCGAAAAAAATTTACAGAATAAGAAACCTTATGATTTTTCCTTTAGAATGGTTTAGATCCAAAGGTCGTAGGTCAATTTTTTCTAATTTTTATTTCCAAAAGCAGAAAAACCTGCTCGTCAAAAAGTCGGTTTTACGTGTTATCTTATGGGGAATACAAATCATCCTCTGGAGTCGAACCTTAGACGTTTTTCGTAAATTTTCATTCGTTACAGCATCTTTATATTTGAGTAGTTTTTCTCTGCCAAATTTCAAGTTTATATCTGCATTTTGGAATTTCGTGTGTAGGGCGAGTATGGAATTGCTAAACAAAATGAACAGAACCCGTCTACATCCCTACTTGTTGTCTTTTGCTAACTGCTCTAAATAGCGAATAACTCGAGAATGGCCAAATCGGTTGGTCATTCCTTCGGCGTATTATCGGCCGTACGCCTAAAAGTATATTTGAATGATCGCGGCGTACGATAATGGACAACCGATTTAATTTTTGCCAGATTCATTAAATTACTTACGTTCCTGCAAAAATAATCCAACCTCATTATATTGGTCGCTAGAAAGATTGTTTCCGTGATCAATTAAAATATCATATTTAAATATTCGGTACTGTTCTAACAAAAGCGTGAAGATCAAGACAGCGACGGTAGCGCTGTCGATGTCGATATAATTGATAGAAATTATACTACTGCGGCAATGGTACTAATACGTAGCATTGTCGTTGGCGCCGTAACAGAAGATAATGCAAGGACACATTGAACTACAACCTCGTACGTGCATATTCTGCTGCACTTGCGTTCACTTGCAATCACTCCGCATTCCTGCAAAAACGTCAGGATTGCTTCTTCTCCGACTGGCAGTTCGTGATACTTTAAGGGAGGCATCAACCCTAGGGGGGGGGGGGGTGAGAGACAGTGAACGTGGAATGGAAACGAATCAACTGACTAAACCAACCCAACCCGGGGGGCCGAGAAGATTGTGATGCCGTGGTAATACTATTTCTCGCCACTTTCTCTTCATCGATAGCGCTACTGTCACTGTCTTGACCTTCACCCGATTCTTAGAACAGAACCAAAAATTCTTTCAAATTTCGACTTCGGTTTTAATTCGTCTCCGATTTCTTCATCTCCATTCATCCTTATTTGTCTTTTGCTCACTGTCGATCATCCTGAAATCTTGCAGCAGGCCATTGACCTCGTAGTCGGCAGCATTTCAACCAACCAACACTTGTTAATTATTATAGACATACTTATGAATAAATTAGGGACACTTCTAAAAATTAAATATATCTTTATAAATTATAATTTATAAAATTAAATTATTATTTTTAAAATAAAATATTTCAGCCTTGCGCCCGAGGTAGGTGCCTCGATCGTCACATCCTTCGCCCGGAGTGCAAAAAATACCTCGGACCGCTTCTTCTAGTAACATTATAACGTATCGAGTTTTATTTCCAGTCGCTCCAACAGCAGCAGCATTTTTCTACGAGTGAACCTGCGACAGTAACCAGTAAGATTACCGCGTGGAATGGAAGCGAACGGATACTGGGGAGTTTTTGCAATCTGCACTGCGCCGATTTATCGCATAAAATTGATTTTTCCTGTACAAATATTGATTTTATCTCCTCTAACCGAAGGTTTATTCCTTTCAATCACAGGTGAAAAATGCCGAAGAAAATTGCCCCCGTAGTCGGGTAAGACGTGACGTCCTAGACGATAACAAACAGGCGGATGACGGAACCGACGAGCCGGACGTCCTTGAAGAGGTAGGGGTTGTTGCGAAGGAGATTCTGGACATCCTGAAGGAGAAGATGGAAAAGGGGGAACCGACAACCAACCTGGGCCACGACGGCGGCGACACCGTGTTTGCTCGGATGGGTGAAGACGCCACGATGAAAGAGACGATACCTATCACCGATTTGCCCGAACCAGTGCTTGAAATGTTCAGGAGAAAGGCGATAAAGAAGATAGAAATTAGGCCGTACGAGTTACCGAATTATGTGTATCAGCTGTTCAAGAAAAAGATGACTGAGCATCACTTCGACAAAATATTGCTCTCTCGCAACATACCTCTGGGCGAGATACCTGTGTGGGCGATACAGCTGTTCACGGTAAAGCCGACAGGAAACGCTAGAGACGTCATACTATCGTACGAACTCCCCGGTTGGGTCATAGACCAGATGAAACGGTGGATGGATGGGAAGAACGACGATACCTTTAAGCTAACGTGGAACGAAATGCCTTTATGGATGATTAAACTCGTCAAAACCATGGCGCGCCATCCGAGAGGCACGGCGGATTTGTTCAGCCAACGAATGACTCTAGAAGAGCTCTTACGATGGTCGATATATACCTCCCGACCAAAGTTTGAAGGTGCGATTTCGGGAATCAAAATATCGTTAGACGACATACCTAAGTGGGCGCAGGAATTTCTCAAATTTAAGCTGAAAAAGGTAGGAGAGGAAAGGAACCCGATGAATATTTACGTGACGCTTGGAGAAATATTTGAATGGACTTTCATGATCACCAGAAGGGATATTATCGACAGCATCAGGGGCAATCTGCTTTCGAAATTCGCTGTAAAATGGACGGATTTCCCCGGTTGGTTCCAGGACTGGTTGGGCTTTTTCCTAAAAGGCTTCAAATTCCCGCCATTCCATGTACCGGGAGAAAGACCAGGAAGGAGACCAGGAGGAAGACCTCCTGGGGAAATTCTGCCACCTTGGCCGAAAGAACGTCCGTACCCTGGGGGCAGACCGGAAGGTGGAAAACAACGTCCCCCGGGCCATAATAAGAATCCACCCGACGAGAAACCCCCATGGTCAGAACGCGGGGGAGGAACTTTACCTCCCACAACTCCAGTGCCATCCCCAAAACCGATAGTAAAACCTTATTGGCTAGACTTGATAATCAATAAAAAGTTGAAGGAGAATGACGGGAGATTGGAACTGAGCGAGATGTCGGACTGGATAATGTTGATTATGCATGTGAAAATACTTCAGAATTTCGACAACGAAACCGTACTGGGCGTCCGGATATCGCTGAATGAGATAATTGATTGGGGTGTATATATTGCGAAGTTGACTGAACAGCCCAACATAACGTTGGAGGATTTGCCTCCTTGGTTTTTGCTTATACTGCAAAAGGTAGTGGAAGAATATGAGACAGAGGTGCAGGTTATGATGTTCAGCATGATGCTGGATGAGTTGATCGACTGGTCTATAAAGTACGCCACCGACGAAAAGGAAGGAAATTTGGGAAAAATAAAATTCGAACGTTTACCGGAATGGCTCAAAATTTACATTAGTATGAAGATAGAAAGGAGCAATGACCCAGATCAGAAACCTCCGTGGTCGCCTATATATGTCCCGGAAGTGAGAGACGTGTTCGGCGAGAAGGCATTTAAAGTCAAAAGAGCGCTCAAGGGTTTGCCTAAATTGTTGATCGTTTTGATCCAGATGAGAATCGAAGATTTTTATCATGGTGAGAACGCGGCAAAATTTATCCTAGCGCCACAAGAAATCCCTGCTTGGGCCGTCGAACTAGTGAAAATAAAGGTGCAAAAAAATTACGGCGTCAGTTTGATCATGCCGGAGGATTTAACGTGGGACACGACCCCCCGTTGGGTTATAGAACTCATAAAAGGAAAGATTTATGAAGATTCGATACAGGGATCGCTGATGGAATCTTACGTCACGTTGATCGAAATCGTTGACTTTTCTATATGGTTCACGAACATGACGATTAATGGCTCTGGGACGCAGACGCACAGCCGCGTGTCCTTGGAAGACATTCCGGATTGGGTCGTGGATCTTCTACGCACAATCGAGGAGTGGCAGTTTGATGAAGATTTGTCGGTAATGGAAGAATACATCACACTTAGTGAATTACTGGACTGGGCGATAGTACACAACCTGAGGAGAAAATGGGAATCAGACGGGGATAAGATATTAATGTTCAAGGACAATCTAAGCAAACTGCCAAAGTGGGGAGCAGATCTTTTAGCGTCGAAATTAATTTCGTTCAACAACGTTATGCCACCGATGGATTTTGACGTGCCGGTCGTGGATTTGCCGAATTCGGCGACAGAATACCTAAAAAGCCTGATAAGAAAAGGTTACAGCGGTCACCCGGATATGAAACCTGGACTGACACCGGATAAGCTTCCCTACTGGTCGTTGGAACTCTTGCAGAGGGCCATGACGGAGCATGTTGACGTGGCATCAGCGATGAAAAAATCCTGGACAATCGATGAAATTCTCCAATGGGTTGTATGGGTAACCAGAATAAAGAGTTTTGACATGGACCCAACATATGGTTTAAGAGTGGCCCACCTCCCGGACTGGATCATAGAACTTCTTAAAACGAAGATCGAAGAGAGCAATGGTGACACAACGGTGATGGAACATCGTATCACAACGGAGGAAATACTGACGTGGGCAATCCGATTCATCTTGCGGGAGAAGGAGGAAGTCGTACCGTTATCCTCCGAATCCACCAAACATCCCATAGAAATGCCCGATTGGATGAAAAGTCTTCTCCTCCGAAAGACGGAAGAGGTTAATCAGGGTAAAATGCAAAAGATTTTCACGATGCCAACCAACCAATTGCCACTTTGGTCAATGGAGATTATAGAGGTTAAATTGGAAATGTTCAAAGAGGTGGATGTGAAAATAATTCCTTTCACCGTCATACAACTTTTACAATCGCGGTTGCTTGAGTTTAACGGTTCTAAGGATGTGTACGATCTCGACGTTAATTTAGGCGACGTCGTGGATTGGTTTCTGTGGATGACCAGGGCGAGAAAGATAGCGACGGGTGTGAATTCCAACGTGACACTGGGAGAAATACCTAAATGGGTAGTAAGGCTCCTCACCAGGAAAAGAGAAATGCACAATGATGGCGGAGACGTGTTCGATCTCGTCACGACCTTGGATGAAATCATTGATTTATCTATACAAATGGGCAAAGAAATTGTAGAGGAAAGGGAAGAGGATAATGAAAAGAGAGTGAATGGATTACCATATTGGTTAGTCAGGATCATCCTTCTGAAACTGAAGAATGACTATTCCCCTAAATTTGGAAAGAGACTCGGTAAATTGCCGCTATGGGCCATAGAGCTGATATTCCTCAAGCTGGAAGTGGCATACGAATATGAATTAGGGATCAAAACCGTACTGCCGCGGGAAATGGAACCAGATTGGTTGATGACATTTCTTGCCCTACATATCAATTTCGAAGATCAAGAGGAATCCGTGATGTTTCAAAACGTGACACTTAATGAACTTCTGGAATTAGCTATATGGTCAGGAAAAAGAGAAAGGACATCCATATCGTTTTTCGAACTGCCTGAGTGGATTTTTGATTTTCTCATCATCAAGTTGGAAGAGAATGAAAACGACAGGACAATATTAAAGCGCAACATGACATTGTATGAGATATTAGATCTTGGTTTAGAGATTTTTGTAAAAATTGAAGTTGAAAGGAAGGTTCATTTAGGCCAAGTAATGATGGCTACACCGATTTGGATAAAAGACTTTCTCAAGGACAGGATACGATTGATTAATTCGGACAAGATTCAGTATCAACTCATCCTAGGGTCATTAAACAAAGGGGATGGAGGGATTGTAATGAGAAAGGTAAAGGAAATTTACAGTGACAATATAGCTTTAACAACTCTCATAACGGCTCCCTATTGGATCATAAGATTCGTTGAAATGCAAACTGAGCAGCAAAAATCCGACACTGACGCAATTCTATTGCAAGAAGTTATAGATTTCGGTCTGTGGATAACTAGACGGATCAAGAACTTGGAGATAATGAACAGTAAGAGGAAACTAAGATTGTTTGATGTCCCACTGTGGTTATTAGAACTTCTTAATATGAAGGCCGAAGTCTATGGGGATGAGGAAGCGTTATTGCAAGATCAGATGACCTTGGAACAAGTCGTGATTATGTCGATTAAAACCAGCATCACTATAAAAACCTTTGAAATATATGATTTTACGCCACCTGACCTGGAACTTGTTCTGGACAGGATCCCGAGCTGGATTCAAGAAGTTCTGAGGACCAAAGTGGAGGAGAATGAGAGCTGGAACGAGCAAAAGGCGTACCAATTCCCCAACAACCAGTTGCCGATTTGGGTGGTCGATCGTATTGAATATATGGTGGAACTGAAACACAGAGAAATTCGCAAGATTAAAAAGGGGACGACGTGGGATTCCGTCCCGTATTGGGCGACCCTGATTTTGCAATCGATAATTCAAGAGAATAACGGTTCCGTCGCCATACTTGAACGAGAAATGACGGTGGAAGAAGTAGTGGATTGGGCAATATGGATAACCAACGAAACGAAGGCCCGTGGAGGAATAAAAAGCTACATGGCTTGGACTGAAATACCAGAGTGGGTAGTAGATATTCTAAAGGAAAAGAGAACTGACCGTGATTCCCGCAAAGCTTTGATGAAAGCCAGGTTGACATTGGAAAGTTTACTTGACTGGGCAATCGACCGTGCCATTTTGACAGCGGAGTTAGGAGAAGACGCCGCTAAGCTTGCAATATCGCTCGAAGGCATACCGGGAGATGTGTTACGCTTCATAATTATGACGATCAATAATGTTAACCAAGATCCCGAGGGGCACAGATATGTTGCAACTCGCGGTAGTTTGCCTCGTTGGGCTGGCCTAATGATTGAAAGACTGATTCGAGCAATTCATGGAAATAACCCACTCATGATATCCATCGTCGCGGAAGAGATATCTGGTTCCTGGGTCGTCGAATATTTTAAAGTTATCATATATCGCTTCCAGTACAAAGATGAAGTGGTGAATTATAGGGCGACACTCAAAGAAATCATAGAATTCGCCGTACGGTATACATATCATATGATAAACGGAAATGGGGCGGGTACTCGGCGCAACATTGCAATTGCCGACTTGCCGGAATGGTTGATAAGATTCATAAGATTCAGAATAATTGAGAGTGATGACGTCGAAGCAGTCCTCGTAGATTTCATGATGGTAGGTGACATTTTGCATTGGTCAATTGTCAACAACATAGCAGTTCAAACCATGACACCGGACGACTTTATGTTACCGGACCTTTCAAAACCTATAGGACCGCCGCCGTGGGTGATAAATATTATTGTCCATGAAATAGGGACGTTTTATGTACAAAGGCATCCAAGGCCAGAGAAAACATTCAATGATATCTCAATTTGGGTAGTTCAGATATTCGAAAATATTGTGGTTGATAGACATAAAAAGATTGACGGTGGAGAGGAAATGACAACGTGGGGATCTATACCTTACTGGTTGATAAAATTTCTCCAAGCAATGCAGGTACGACACAGAGGCAGCCCAGATATAATTTCTGTGAAAATAACAATCAGGGAAGTTATAAATTGGCTAATAGAATGGATCCAAGATACCTACACCCGTTTGGGCGTTGGAGGCAGGGTGGAATGGAAGAATTTCCCGCCGTGGCTAATAGAGTTGTTTATAAAGCTAGAAAAAGAAATGGAGGACCCAAATAAGATATTAGAACAGCCAACATCTGTGGGTGATATGATGAATTTTGGAATAGGTTACCATATAACGCTTTACGTGAAAAAAAACGATAGAGCGGATATTAAACGGTTATTTCCAGAACTGCCTGGGGATTTGATAGAAAATATCTTTGTGATTATCTTTGATTTTAATGACGGAAACGGCGTACCTGATGTTGAACCGAACTCTCCTCCATTATCTGCGAACGTCTTCGATTTATTTGAAAGGGTCTTATTGGATTTGTACGGGGATATGCTAGAACTGAGACTCGTCATCAAATGGAAGGTATCTAGGTCTTGGTTTGCTGAGCTGATAAGATGGTTAATTAATGGGGGAATCCCCGAGGGAGAGATTCTGACCCATAAGTTATCTGTGGAGGAAATCATAAGGTACTATCTATTGTACCTCCAAATTATCTATGACGTCGATGGAATGAACGATGCACGTGATGGGCGGCTTATTGACTTTCCAGAGTGGTTGATAAAGCTCATAATATTCAGATCAAAATCAGGTGGCAACATCAAGCCGACGCTTGAATCAGATTTATCACTCAAGGAGCTTTTTGTATGGATAATAGAAAATAGCCCTCCCCTCGGACCGAAAGATATCAAAATACCAGACCGCAGCACAGAGCGTCCGGAAACACCACCATGGATAATATCTATTCTTGTAGGCGAAATCGAAAGACACGATGGAAGCAACGAGCCGCCGAAGCTCGAGCCGCCGATTTCGATTGTGATATTAGTGTGCATCGTAGAAATCGGGCGCGAGAGATACGATAAATTAGAGGGTGGCGAACCAGAATCTGTATGGGATTACGTTCCGAATTGGTTGATATCATTTTTGCAAGCGATACTATGGAGGGAAAACGGCAGGAGAAATTTAATGCAGGTAGAAATTACGATAAGAGAGATTGTACAGTGGTGGATATGGTGGATTCGAAGTATCAAGGAAAATTCGGGCTCTGAAGGCAATGTGGAATGGGAGAACTTTCCGCCGTGGCTAATAGAGTTGCTAATTAGGTCCCAAAACCCGGAAAATGGACCTAGTGGCATATTAGATAGTATAATGCCCGTGGAAGAATTGGTGGTCATAGTAATTGATTATGGCATAAAAGATGACATGAGGAAGAGGGATTTAGAACGAGTTAAAGCAATATTTGAAGGGATTTCAGACGTCATATTGATTGAGATCTTACGAATCGTTCGCGCCGTGAACGAGGAGTTCTATGATAATACTGCAGTTAGACCGGAATATCCCGACTTACCGTCATGGGCTATTACACTCATACAGACTACGGTCGCGGACACCTACGCCGACGAACCTGGTTTGGCACCTTTCATCGCGTCGGAAACAATCCCTCACTGCATCATCGAATTAATGAAAGAGTTGATACATCGGCTGAAAACGGAAAGGCTGGTGATGAAGTATAGGATTTCCATGCGCGAGTTCGTTAAATTCTCCGCGGTGTATACTCATTATATCTACAACGTGGAGGGGACGAACGTCCTTCGTGAGTTAAGATTGACTGACTTGCCTGGATGGTTAATGAATCTGATCATGTTTATGGTTCAAACGGGTGTTGATCCGAAATCATTGCTTGATGAAAATTTGACAATCGAGAATCTATTGACATCGGTAATAGATAATACATTAATTGTCAACACTCTTAAAACTGAAGACTTTGAGATATCATCCATAAACATAGCTAAGCAGCCAGAATGGCTTATACAATATCTCCAGATACTAATCAATAAACACTATGAAGCGATGAGGCCAAGAAATTACGTGCTACCAAAGAATCAGCTTCCGGTTTGGGTAATACGGATGGTTGAAGAAATAGTTAGAATCGAGTTAATAGAGCTAGAATACGAGGAACAAGACTGGACATTGGATTCGGTTCCGTATTGGGTTGTCCAGTTTATCGAGTTAATGCTGGAAAAGCACAAGGGGAGTAGCAATGTGATGAACACCGAGATATTGATCAGCGAAGCTGTGACTTTAGCTATATGGAGAACACAGAATTTGAAACTGTATTTGGATAAAGAGGGGAAAGTAGAGTTACACGAACTTCCGGAGTGGTTAATAGAGTATATCCGAGATGTGGGAGAAGGTGTCAACATGAATTATCTACTGGTTGAGGGAACGGCGACGGTCGGTCAAATCGTCGAGTGGGGAATAAGCCATGGTATATCGAGGAAGCGAAACGAAGATGACTTCAGTTTTGTTTTGCCGCTCGTGGAAGGCGTACCGGAAGTCGCGATAAGATACATCATGTTCCAACTCGTTCAAGTCAACAGATACAGGGATCGTGAGAGATACAACACGTCCGTTATAGTCCTGCCCCAATGGGCGGAAAGGACCGTGAGGAGAATAGTGAAAGAGTACTATGGGGAAAACGCACGTTATAATACTGCGAGCATATTGGAGACAACCCCCTATTGGTTGCTAGGACTCTTTAAGATTCACCTTCACAAATACGATAAGGAACAGTCTTTGTGGAGGCACAATATGAACCTGAAAGAAATCATAGATTACGCTGTGTGGCTTACTAAGCACGTCAACGACCTGGACGGCGTGGGCGTGGAAAGAAACATCAGATTCATCGACATACCGGAATGGCTAATAGAAATCATTCAGATGAAGGCTGAATACCCTAAGGCTGACATTCTCTTTTTAGATGAAAACCTTGATTTCATCGATCTTCTAAGCTGGGGAATACGGAACAGCATAAGAGGTAAAATATTTCGTTACGAAGACCAAACGCAGACCAACGAGACCGTGAGACCCATTCCGGATTGGATAGCTGAACTCCTGATGGTGAAAATAGATCAGAGCAATAAAGGTCAACTTGGGAAAGATTTCAAAATACCAATGAACCATTTGCCACTTTGGGCAGTCGAATACATCAGGATCAAAGTAAAAGAGAAGTACGAGGCGTACCAGGAAGAGGAACCTGAGGCCATATGGGGATCGTTACCGTATTGGGTGGCGCAGTTGATGCAGTCGAAGATACAAGAGCATAACAACAGCATAGCGGTGATGGGACATCAAATGACGGTCGAAGAAGTCGTGGATTGGGCGATTTGGGTGAGCAGTATGATGGAGAGGGGAGGGAATGAAGTATTTGCTGTGACCGATATGCCGCGGTGGTTGATAGAGTTATTGGAAATGACGAGAGGACAGAATGGGAAGGTGGAAAACGTGATGCGGGGTAAACTAACTTTGGAGCGTGTTCTTTGGTGGGGTATCAACGTCACCATAACGGAGAAATTGGAGAAGTACGACTTATCAGATCTTCGCTTGACTCTGAAAGGTATACCGCGGTGGGTGATAGAGCTCATCCAGTTATGGATTACGATGTATAACGGAGAATATCCGTCAAATACATTCGACTCCAATATTAGCGACCTTCCACCGATGGCTCAGAATCGCTTAATAAAGGTTATAGATGATCTTTACGGTAAAAAGCCGTCGCCCGTCCTAATAGAGCAGGCGACCCCACATTGGATAAAAGTACTTCTTCTGTATAAGGTTAACCAGCTCGGGTCAAATAGCTCCGTATTGGAGGGTGAGGTGACGATGAATGAGATAATGGAATTCACCTTGTGGCTTACTCAAAGGTTCAAGAACGAAACTCGGAACTATGAGGATAAAAACAGGCTCTTGGTTAGATTTATCGAACTCCCTTATTGGTTTATAGAACTCGTCAAATCAATCGTGCCGGGCAATGATGACGCAGAAAAGCTAATGAATCATAGAATTAAATTAGACCAGCTCTTAATCTGGGCAATACGTAACAGTTTGGTGTGGAGAATCAGCGGTGGAGACACGGGAGTCCAACCTTCACCTAATCCACCCATTCTTGAAATTCCGGAGTGGTTGAGAGAAGAGTTGGAATTGAAAATCGACCGAGATTACGGAAAATATCAATTCAGAGCGCCAATCAACCAACTGCCAGTCTGGATAGTTGAACAAATTTATAAGAATAACGAAGAGATTGGTGAAATTTACGTTGGTACGAGCTATAATATAACCATCCCGTTTTGGGTCATAGAGCTCATTCAAGTAATGACACGATCCTCAGAAAGATTGACGGAAGTGATGGACGTCAGCATACAAATTGACCTCATAGCTGACTGGGCAATATGGGATACCCAAAGAAAGAAAGATATGGAAGGCAAGGAAGGTGGGCTGACTATCGATGAAATACCGCGATGGTTGATTCAACTCATCGTAAAGATCAAAGAGTACAAAGATCCAAAAGAGGCAATGAAGCATACGACGTCATTGCGATATATATTAGCCGGGTCGGTGATCATCCTTATGGAGGACAAGAAAGAGTTTGAAAGAGTGCCCGATTGGATTATCCGGATACTCAGAGCGAAGATAGTAGCAATAAATGATCCTAAAGTGCCGATGAAATTTGAGGTGGCGACTAATGATCTGCCGGGGTGGGTGTTGGAGCTTTTCAGAATTAAGGTGGAGGAACATTATGCCAATGCACCGGGTGTGACTCCTGTGATTTCATTAGACACGGTCCCGCAGTGGCTCGTGGAATATCTAAAAATAAAGATATCCGAGAACGACATCGGACTGGCCACCATGAGACGCTTCGTGACGCGTGACGAATTCCTGGATTTTTCCGTCTGGTTTACCAAGCAATGGATGGTCACAGATCGAGATCTGATAATGGACGACGTTCCAATGTGGACGTTAGATTTCATCAGGACGAAGGTGCTTACCGTCGGCGAAGATGAAAGGGCACTGATGCGCATGATCGCGCTGTACGAAATCACGGATTGGGCGATATGGTACGGCGTGAAAAAGGAGCTTGAAAACGAGGGACTGTGGGATCCAAAATCTCACAGAGGCCTACCGTTTTGGCTCGCTCATTATCTCCTGGTAAAGATTCAGGATTTCAACAGGGGTATCGTGCCGACGAAATTCCATATGCCCAACAATATGCTACCGCCTTGGGCAGTGCGAATCGTAAAATCAACGATAAAGCAGGTATACGAGGAAAATACTGCCGTGATTCCTAGTTTGTCCTGGAGTACCATGTCGTATTGGTCATTGGAACTGTTCCAATCGATATTAGAAAAATACAACGGTCACATCGAGGCGCTTTCTGATATCATGGAACTCGAAGAGATTGTTGAGTGGTCCATATGGATCACCAAAATGAGATACATGGAGATGGGGATGGATCAAAAGCTGACGGTGGATGACATACCTGCTTGGGTGATCGAGCTTCTCCTCATGAACCTCGAAGGTAACCGCAACGATCGGTCGATACTTAAGCACCGCATGGAGATGGACGTCTTGTTACTCTGGTCCATGAGGAACAACATGGAGAAGAGAAAGAAGAACAGTTATTTAACGGAGGTTAACATCACGTCAATTGATAAAATACCGCCGGACTGGATCAAGCTGCGACTCAACACGAAGATAAGAGAGGCCAATCGTAAGCAACAGAGGAGGAGGTTCCACATAAGTCACTACCCCATACCGGCTTGGTTGAGGGTCGCGACCAGGGTGAAGATGGAGGAAAACTTCGACGTCGATGCCCAAGACGAACTTCCAGCGGGTTGGGACACCCTTCCGTATTGGACGAAGGAACTGTTAAGGATGATGACTGAGGAAATGCATGGTGATGAGAAGGTTATGGATCGCAAAATGTCGCTTAACGAGATCCTGGATTACGCTTTATGGCTCAGCCAGAGGAATATCGGATGGGGCCGCGATTTGGAGATGGAAGACATCCCCGATTGGGCCATTGAGATCGTCATGAACAAGATCGAAGGAAAGTCCGAAGATAAGGAGGCGTTGAACGGTCGGATGTCGTTAGAAGAAGTGTTGAACTACGCGATAAGATCAAGAAAGGGAGCGGAAGAGATAAAGAAGATGGCATCCAGGCACACCGAGGTCTCCGAGGACGAGCTACCCGCCTGGGTGACAGAGTTTTTGGAAAGGACCAACGTAAATGAGAAGACTAAACCGATTGACATCCCGGACTGGGTCGCCGAGATCGTCAAAGCGGAGCTGGAACAGAGCCGGGCCGAAAGGTTCTTGATCAAGGATTACTTCTTGATGAAATACTTGGGACGCGGAGGATATTCAATGATCGACAAAGAGGAAATTAAATCCGCAATTTTGGAAGTGATACAAGTAAGTATGATAGTGATTATGGTCCGCGTTGAATATTAACGTAGTGAAATCATGATATCAAATTCTTTCATAAACAAATTCAAGAATAAGCACTTCAATATCAAGAAATTAGGTATTTATCTTAGGTATCTCCAATATCCATAACGACGTTATTAAAAGCCAGATACGCATTTCGGCTACAATGCAGCAGTCTTCAGTGGTAATTTACCGGAAGTGGTTTCTAAAAGTAACAACAGACGAAATGTGTCTGGTTTTTCACCTATTCGAGAATAGAGAGACATGCTGGATTGATAGCTTAGTTGGTTCAAGCACCTATCCGGCAAGTGGGGAGATCCGGGTTCAATTCCCCGTCAAGTACAGGGTTTTTTTCTCCCTGACAAATGTCAAACTTTAGTTTCAGCTTCACTTTTGTTTCTCGTCAATGCTGTTGAAGATATGTTGAAATGCTTATTATTCAATTACCATTCTACCTCAGTTCACGCTAATTGCATGTTTCATATTTTTAATGAAAATAACTTCAGTAGCCACTAATCCGAGATGGACGTAAGTTAGGTATGGTTTGAGGCTCGTAACGTAGAGTATTTTCGCATGGATGAACGGAATTTTTTTCCGTCGAATCAAATATATTTTTGTGTTTCTCATTCTCCTCAGGTCGTCGATCTCTCTCTCCACGCTCTCTTGACGAAACTGGAAAATTGGGAGGAGAAGGAAACCAACGCGACGCGACCAAAAGAGCCGATAGGAGGCAAGAAGGACCGCCACGAAAAGCATGAGATGGTGCCGTTCACCGGGGACGGGAGAGTGAAAGGCGATGAAGGAGAGTATGAAATTTCGGAAGAGGATGGATTGAAGAAAGTGCTTATGGTCATTTTGAATGTGAGTAAAAGGTTGGAGTTTGAATCTCAAGAGGATTCTTTTTTCTCCTCGGCATAACTTCACCGCAATGATCATCGCGGTTTTAATATAAATATAAAGTGAGGCATTTAAGAGTTCACACACAAACGCAAAATGGTATTATAATTATAAAACTAAAAACGAGGAAAAGGATAGAAAGTATACGTGATTTTGAGAAATATGGCTCATGATGAAATGTTAATGACACCAATAAGAGGAGGATAATATTTAATCAAAATCCTTTTAGCAAAATTTGAGTAAATTGACATTTTGTAGAAATTGATACTCCATTGTTACGCGATATAGCTAATCTCACCTTAGTTCCATTTTGAATGGTAGCATATTTATACAGTGGCAGAATAAGACTCTTTGGGGCCCCTGGCGGTACAAAATCGGGGATCCTGTAAGGGTATTAAAAACACTGATTTTTTACTAAATCTTATTTAATGAATTTCTATAATACATCAACCAGGGGCGAATCCTCCATGGAAACAAGGGAAGCATTGCTTCCAATTTAGAACTTAAAATAATAAAAATAATTACTATAAAAGTTACTCATTCGCAATTTTTAAACCACATCTTCAGTAAAACCGTTCGATTGCGCGGCATTTTAAAAATCTACCTTGACAGCTGGTAATGGCCGAAAATAACATTATTAACATATTAGGAAGCAAGAATATTATTGCGTACACGTCGATGAGCCATTCGCTCTAGTACACGAGCGGAGACTAGGCGTCTGGTCCAGTTATATTAGTTTCAATAAGTCGCAATTCTGACCTTTCACGTCGACCTTCGTGCCTATAGAAGTGTTTATGTTATAATGTGCATTAACAGATATTATTTCCAAATTTTTACTCAGATAGGAGGAATTTCGCGGTTTTTCTCCGCGTAATAATGTACGGTTGGAAGCAACTTTAAAATTGCAAACATGAGTGAACATAGTGCCTCAAATGATTCTGTTGTGCTTTCAAGCAGCTCTGGTGAGGTTTCATGTTGTGCAGTGTGTAATTTATTAACGAAAACTTTTTCTTTGAACAATTTACAGGCAAAGAGTGAAATTATCCAAACATACAGGTCAAAACCTCGCCTAAATTTAAATATAAAAATTAAATCATGCACATTTTAACGTAGGTATTTATAACATTATCGAATGATTGACTAGATGTGAGAGCAAAGCAGAATTATTTTGTTGGCTGTGCTTACTTTTTTCGAACGAAAAAAATGTTTGGACTAAAACGATATTTTCTAATTTAAATAATATTCATAAGGTAATAAAGAGACATTCGATAAGTAAAAATCATTTACAGTCAAGTCTTCAAGAAATACATATGGAAGAACTCGAGTAAAACATGTTTTAGATAAGCAGTTGGAAATTACGCATCGCCAGCATAACGAAACAGCAAAGAAACCGTAAAGAAAAATCGGGTAATGTTAAAAACACTTATTGAAATTGTTTGTTTTTTGGGATAGCATAAGCTTGGCTTTCGTGGTCATGATGAACCCAGTGACTGTAAATAAAGGTGATTACGTGGACTTGGTCGAATTAGTTGTTAAAAATGACGAAACTTTGGGAAACCATTTGGAACATTCCACAATGTTTTGCAGCACGTTCAGTGCAATATAGAATGATTTAATTTCTTGTGTTGCTTAAGTCGCACTGCAAAAAATTAAACAAGATGCGTTCGACTCCCTCAAGAACAGTTACAGAAATTATTTCGACATAGCTGCTTTGCGTTCTGAACTTTCGTTTTTATATCAAATAGAACAGCGGTTCTCAACCGGGGGTACATGTACCCCTGAGGGTACAAAATTTCTTCCAGGGAATACAGAGTGACAAGGGTGCTGAAGTGCCAGAAATGCGTCGATGCAGACCCGGAGAATTTTTGGGAGAGAAGGGGAAAGTAAAAAAATTTGCTTAAAATGGGTGTAGAGTGAGTGAATATCAGTACACAAGACGTTCTTAGTATATTAACATTGTAGGGAAAGGGTGAGGTGGTAAATACGAGGAAGGGGGGGGGCATAAATCGCCGATTTATTTAATTGTCCTTCGACCTGATGGGTGGAATTCAATTAAATATCTTGAAGGGCTGACCAACGCTGAGATAGAATTCTCAACTTTGACAGCAATAAAGATGCGGAACCGCAATTGTTTGAGCTCCGAACACGATCTCATCCTTGCAGTGACCAAATTTCGACCGCGCATCGAGAGGATTATGTCTGTAAAACAGGTGCAAAAATCGCTCTAATGAAAGTAATTCCAAAATATTGTAACTCTGTAAAATTTCTACAATACCAAGTTACATTATTTTTTAATTATGGATTTCTACGAAGTAACGGTCGAAACAGTTGACTATAATGTAAGTAACTTTTTACGTCTAATGCATGACTGCGCGTTGATTGCTTAGCCTTAAAAATAGTAGATATCATTGCTATTCCCCTTGTTTTGTTAGTTTTTTAGGAAACGTAGCATTAGCAAGGCACTTGAAGGCAGTGAATATGGCGCGCTATTTAAAGGTTGTGAAAGTTTCATCATACCATAAGTGCTTAAAAAATAACACCAGAACCCCGCTAAATCTATTCCATTAGACTCAAAAATTGCATGACCAGCCTCGGCGCAATTTACATTATCTTCAGATGATGATGCGAATCACGTTGAAACCTCCCGTGCAAGACTTGACTTCGACAAAATTTATCCAACCAAGTTTTAGTGATCCTTCTTCAACACTGTAATTCCACAAAATGACAATCTCAACTGTAAATTGTTACGAATTAATGAGACTTTTTGGGTTTTTTCTTTGATGAGTAAGAAAACTTGAAATTTTGTGCTGCATTAATGCTCTGCAGTGCTTCATTTTTGCTTCTATATATAAGTAAACGTAAAAAAACAATGAGACCAGTTCCTCAACTGGACGGAGTTTTTCAGCTTTCAAACGCATGAAAACATTCGTGAGAATTTCCACAAATCAAGAAAGACTCTGTATATTATCAATTCTATCAATCGAAAAAGCCCTCATCAAATAACATTCTCAGAAATCCGTGCTCTATGATGACGTCGATGCAGAATTAGCAAAGAAGGAAAGAGGAATTCCTCTGCATTTCATATAACAAGGTAAGATCTGATTTTCATAATATGTTGCTTCCGTATCAAAAAACCTCAATATTCGCCACTGATATCAACAAATAATATTATTTAACAGCAAAGACAACATACACGTAAAAATTAATAGTGAAGGATATACACTAGTATAATATGCAAATAGGGCCCCTTGATTCACGCATTTGTGTTAAACCTTGTAATCATAACTTCGCGGGCCACATAAAAGGATTTTGATGGCCGCCGGTGGCTCACTATTAGTTTAGCCCCTTGAGACGCGCACATATGACAGACAAAGAGAATTTAAAAAAAAAAACACTTTTGGGGACTCACTTATAAGGTGAACGTTCATCAAAATTTCGAATTATGATATTATCACGATCAATATACTTTCTCTAAATCCTTCGTGAGTGAGAAATCAAAAAGGGTAACGTTAAATCGCCCTTTTACCGTCATTCATTTCCGCAATCTTTTTCCCCCTACAGTATGCTGACAACGGCCTCCACAACATGACAAGAATGCTGGAGAAATGGCAACCCTCGGAACCCTACAGTCAGAGATTCGGGTTTGGTCTGCTGCGTCGTTTGAAGACCATCCTGATTAAAAGCATTAAAATCACCGTGGAAGATGGTCCGCACTCTTTCCTTCCCTCGTTCCCCCTTCCTCCCTATCGCCATCGTCCCCGTTCTCACCCCCGTCCTCACCACAATCCTCGTCCCAGTCCTCGTCCCCGTCCTCCTGTGCAGAAACCTTCGTCGGGGGTCGATTCTACGGATAGTGAAACTCCTGTTTCGCAACAGTCTTTCGTTGGAGCGAAAGGGATGCTTATTGAGATGATTAAGGCAAGTGAAAATAGTCGGTTTTTGTCGAGTGCACCATCGAACGTCAACTTGTGAGGTGAAACTATGATCACATTGTAACCGAGATACTCAGACCGCTATTGTTTTTGTTATCATTTACTAGTGCAAAAAACAGTCACTATGGCGGAAAGAAATATATCGCTTGTTATTTGAATTAAATTCTCGTACTTTTTATTCTTTGAAATCATTTATTCGTATCTATAAAATGTATAAATTTGAGTCCAAATAGCTACATAAAGTAACTAAATCCATGTTTATTATCAGAAAACATGTTAACATCAATAATAAAAATCTCATTCTTTCATTCGTTCTTCCGTTCACGTCCCTTATTCATACCCTGACCCCCGAATGCTAATTCAACCTACACTATCCCATCCTTGTGTTGTTGACATATCGCAAATTTTCATGTATTCATATTTACCTCTCCTTCTTCATTCTCTTCCTCATGCAGTTCCTTTCTGCAAGACTTCCTTTCAATCTTTCCCATTTTATCATAATATCAACGTCTGTAAATTAATCACAGCGTTTAAAATGTCGATGCAAGAATTTGTTTAAGTGCCCTAAATTCGTTCAAATTCTATCTCACGTTGGTTCATGAGCTTCAGTTAAATCGAGAACTCTATTTCTTCACAGGGTGCAATTGCTTGCTTAATGGCGTTATTAAGACGATTAAGTACGCTTTTACTACGCGTAGGTGATAAATGCCAACAATTATGTTTCCATGGCGCTAAATAAATAAATGGATAAAAGCAGCGAAAAGTCTTATTAAAATGTAATTTTTGGATTCATGTATCGTATCGTTTTCATGAAAAAATCGAATTCGAGATTTCAACGGAAATACATGTTTTAAAGTCCCCTGAACACGTTTTGACTATTTTCTCGATGATGTCTGTGTGTGTCTGTGACTGGAATTTTGTGGGCGCTATAACTCAAAAACTAATAATCCGATCAGCATTAAATTTCATATTTAGCATCTGTATTAGAAAGAACTGATTATATTTTAGCTAAAATTGGTCGACCGGAAGTGGATGTTTATTCTTGTCACTTTTCCGTTTGTGCCAAATATCTCCTGTAATTCTTTATTAACGTAATTGTATTTTATAACCTAAGTTATAGATAATTTTATTTTTTACAACTTTTGCATTTAATAATGTTTTTAGAGCCAATTACTAAGGAGATATTGCAGTTCAATATTGACAACGATTCTAACGTCGCCAACTCGTTATTTACCAACTACATAAGGAGAAAGTCATGTGTTGTGCACAGAAGCTTTTTTGTGTTTAATTATCTGTTATCAGTGTTCATATGTGATTTAACGAAAACAAGTAGAATATTATCCCGGAACATAGATAAAATTATCGCGTTTTTCTTCTTATATTAATGAATTCAGTAGTATTTTGTGTTTTATTTCGTGACATTTCTCCCATTAACCCAATTGACGAACTGAGGAGAATTTGGAATTCGATCACCTGTTATATACCTAAATTTAGCTTATCTTATTTTTCATGTGGTTATACCGCCATGTATTCGGTCACTAAAGCCATGTTTGTACTTGGTATCATTGTGAAAATGGAGGGTTAATATTTTATCTTTAAAGATATAAAAAATATTTCCGACACTGTATTTTTTAAAACTGAAATGTAAATAAAACCAAATGGCAGTAGTACAGATATCTACCCTCCAAGTTTCAGGTCTCTATCGTCAGAGAGACAAGCGCCAGTGTGAAACTAAAAGTTCATTTATTTAAACGCGCTAAAAAGCCTTAATATTCTCTTTATTCTGTAAAATGCAAACTAATGGAAATTGAAGTAACGCGGTAATTTGAAACTGTAACTTAGGTAGTGTGTCACAGACCGCACCTCAGTAGTTAAAGATTAAGACCCGGTTTAATTTGCTACGGAAAAGAATCCTTTTTTCTGGAGAGCATTTGTCTGGACTTAATAAGTTCTCAACATTCGCGGGTGTAACGTTCCGTTATAAATCAGAGTGGATGGCAAATCAAATGTTAAATCGTAAAGCTTACGAGAAAAAGGAATGGCAAGTTATACCGCTCCCACGGGGATCCAGTTGGAGGACTATGGCTGACAAGGGTTGACACAAAACATGCAGATGACGGTATGATAAACAATCATTATCACCCGTAATCATTGATCTCCCATTTGTATGGATTCAGAGCCGGCTAGATGGCGGTGCCAACGGTGCGACCGCACCGGGCCCCGCACTTACAAACGCCCCGTGATCTCTAAAAAATATTTGTAGTACATACTACTTATAAAGTACACGCATTTTTTTAAATCAGAAATATATATAAAACACTTTCATAGTAAGTGATACTGCTTTGTTTATTAAAATTTACTATTAAAAACTTCTGTCGCGTAAGTGGCCCCGCGTGCACACTTTGCACCTGGCCCCGCGATTTTCCTTCCCTTGCAGATTTATTTGACTGACTAAGATGCGCGGTAAATAACCATTTTAAAGGCATACCATTTATGACATAGTTTAATAGTTAGTCACTTTTTACCTTCTTCATTGCGTGAAGCATAACAGGCTTCAATATCTGCTACGGTAGACTGTGGAAGACTGTAATTTAAATGCCGTCGGTTTTCCAGTTTCACAATTTTTCCAGAGGAATATACAATTAATACCATTCCATTTCTCTCTCTCTATTCCACAGATATTTGAAATGGCTACGTATTTACTCAGGCAAAAGGTATTGGCGTGGTGATGGAGTAACCTATTAAACGGGGTCGGCGAGGTGTCGGAAAGAGAGAGGAAGTCAGAAATCGGAATGGAATCGGTGACTTCACGCATCCTAGAAGATGTTCTTGAAAATTTCGCTGAGCCATCCGGTGAAACCTGCATATGAATGAAATTGCAGAGAAGAAGAACTTGTCTACTGACTTGCGATGGATCGCTTTGAATTAAAGAATTTGACTGGAGTTATATTCCTACCGATGATAGAGATGAAATGTATGACGATTTATTTTTTTACATGTAACAACATAATAATAAAGCCCTTTTATGATATTAATTCCGGTCGTTGATACTTCCCATCCTCAAAAAATACCTTCAGCACTCTATGAATGTGTTTCCCTTCGTTCAAAAACTGATTTTGAATAATAAATGGTTCATTAAGTGGATTTTATGGTTTTATACCCCTTCAAAGTTAGTAGTTATGGAAATAATTACTCCTCAATCATAAATTTTGATATCTAGAGATCCGGAGTACATAGTCAAGAAGATTATGCGAGTAAGTTTAGGAAAACTGAGAAAAAAGTATATAAATTGAAACAATTAGCTTAGACTAACGTGAATAAATTATTAGCCATGGACAAACAAATGTGCACGATTTGCTGTAAATTTTTCAACAATAAAATCATCGAGAGTAAATTCTGCAAAAAGAATTTTTGAAAAATACATTTTAAATGCTGTAAGTAAAATGAAACAATTGTTCTTCTAACATCCAGAGGTTTATGCATATAATTATTATACTCGTAACAATTAGTACTTAAAATTGTGAGCAACAGCACGCAAGCAGGCAGTAACAAGGGACGGGTTCTACTCTGTAAATTTGACTCATTCGCATTCACTGCATCCTCCTCCCTCGCGCCACGGTTGCCCTTCCTGCCCTGCGTCGGTAACTTCCCTTGTGTGCGCAAGTCAGGCCATCCCTCTGGTGAGAACGGGATGAGAGGGGATCGCTGCTACCCCGTATTCATGGCGACGGCCGCGCGAACTCGACTAACGCATCGCATTGCTTCTGTGGAAGTGGTTGATGGGGGAGTGCGATAACGTTCGCGCCTCCCGGCGGGCCACAGCAGACGCCGGGTTAAGTAGCGTGCTCATTCCGCAACTCCCGAGTGATAATAACCGCACGTCGAGTCCCTTCGCCGCGTTTGATTGCGCGGAGGGCGGTATCGCTTTCTGTATTATTGATTGATTGATATGGTCTTTATTTGGAACGACGTAACGCTTTCAGTGTACCTATCAGGAATAGCAAACTTTTTTTCGCTCGCTTGGCAAAATTGCAAAAATTTACTTTCATTTTCCAACGTACGTGTCAATTTAAAATGCTGCCAAACCCCGATTTAGCGCCACCATCTGTCCATTACCTACATTGGCGTTAAAGCGGGAGTGGCGGTAAATCGAGGTATATGCTTGCTCTATGTAACCATAAGATGGGCAGTGTGAGGGGGTGGCACTTTATAAGGGGGGCGCTAAATCGGGGTTTGACTGTACATCCAGAAAGAAATAATTTGTTCTTTTCACTATGATCGTTTATTCTCAGACTTAGAACTCAGAAAGCGATATATTTGTTATATTAAGTTCAATTTATCAGATAATTTTTGGTCAAACGACAATTATGGAGCAGCAGGCATCTCGTTCTCAGAAAAAAAGTTGCTATTAGTCTGCATAATCGCCAAAAAAAGTCTTTCATATTATGTCAGAGTTGGTAAAATATTATGGGCACAGTCAATAAACAATTATTTTCTGTTGCGTGGCAGCGAAAAATCTTCTCGCATGTCAAAATAAACACGCGTGCCATTGGTTTACCACCCCTGCATTATATCCTTCTCGATTTTATTAGCCTAAAGAGAGTTCTGCCGAAATTTCCGCTTTTTTCGACGTTGCTGCTCTGCTGGACGTCGTTCCTATCGCTAATATCCTATATCTCGTCAGCCTCATTATTCAATGCCAGTGAAATGGCAACCTCTAGCTTCTTTGCTTTAAATGCAATTTCACTGCATCCCTTATTCGCTGTCCGCACTTAAATGGCTTCCTTCTGTTAAATTCTTTCCCTTGCCTCAACAAATTCCCTTCGCTAATCATGCCAACAGTTTGGAACATGGAATGGATACGCCCTCTTCACTGCATGTCAATTTAACTTCTTAATTATATCGCCATTCGTATTTATTCTTCGAATTTGACCCCTGACAAAATTTTCAGTTTACTCAATTTATTTTTAGGCGGAACTCATAGGTTCCTTACTAGTTCCTACTAGAGTCGAATCCTCTTTCTCTTACTACCCAGCTTATCCATTTTCCTATCCGATTTCCCTATCTTTGCCACCGAAAAACACAACTTTTGCATCATCACATTGACGCAATTCGCCACTAAACCTCAGCATTGAACCTCTCGTGGTTCAACTTCCTCCTCCGGCTTTACGGTCAAAGCTTCTCTCCGAGGGGTCCTTCTCATTCACTACTCGCGTACAGTTCTTAGAAAGTCATTCCAATTACAAGAGTTTTGATTCATCGGTTCACAGTCCCTTAACCCCTTGCGAAGTTGTGCAATCGCGTCTTAGTTCTCTCCAGTGGCGGAACAACAAAACTTCGCCCCCACCCGCCTTGCCAATGATTTATTTATCGTTATTCCAAGAGGAACGTTCTTTCAAAAACAAATAGAGTCACCTTTCCCCAATTCCCAGAACATACTACAAATGCTATTCTTAGTTTTAGGTCAAATTAATTACTTTTAGCTTGGTTTCCAATGAAAACTTAGCCTTATAAAATGGTCGTGTCTGTGTGGGTGCCCGTCTAAGAGCCACATTTCATTTGGCGAAAATTTTCGGAGCGGGGTTTTTACCGTTCTAAGGGGGAAAAGAATTGAGATTCTAATTCTTATCAAAGAATTTTAATAATCTATTGTTACTTTTGGAATTTATGATAAACTATAGCGTTTCGGCTATTTAATCCGTATTTTATCGGAGTGTTTCCACGGAGACGATTATTGCTGAACTCGGTTTGAGCATAGACGAAAGCACAAATGTGTTATTTTCTGCTTGACTTCACTGCAGCCATGGACTGTCGATCCGCTTGCATGCATAGTACCTACTTTATGGCCTAGAATTATGAAACAAAAATAAAGAAAGAAAGTAATACTATTGCCAATTTGGAACATGCTTCGATTATTTTACCGCAAATGTAAGGTAAAATTAATTTTTTTTAATATATCAAATTAAATATGCAACATTGAGAAACCAGCCAGTGGCGGATTTACGCCTCCTGGGGTCCCTGGCGCTAAGCATTTGGGGGCCTCCAGCACTAAGCATTTGGGGGCCCCTGTCGCTAAGCAGTCGGGTACCCTGCAATCTAAATATATAGTGAAACCGCTCTTAACGGCCACCCTCCTTTGTGAGACCTCTTAACGATCGTTTTTCTATGGAATCATGGAGAGGTTCCGCTGATTTTTTTAATTGAGGCATTTAATATTTCTGAGATTATATACACGAACATTTTTTCGGCGCCATGTGCGACCCACTGCCACTGAAACCAGCCTGTATTAGTCCTGGCCTTCTTGTTACTTATTTCAATGGCTTTCCATTATGAGTTAATATAAGACAGGACTCCCTAACTCTATCGCCCCCCCCCCTCCCCACTTCCCTTCCCCACTGACTGTTGTCGCGGACTGTAGTTCCGCTGCCGCTTCTCTGCCAACAGTTTGTCTTTTCGCTAACTGCTACACCCGCTGCATTTACAACCCTATTGATACTCTCTTTCTAATTTATTTTTTGTGCATTTGACATTATTCCGAGAATCAGCAGGAACTGCAAATGGGAGCGCCTATCTGACACGCCCGCTCATCTCGGCTTCCAGATATGGATTTATTTTCTCTTGTGGAAAAAAATTTTGCCGCGTCTTCCACTTCTTGTTGGGCCGATATTTTAACTCGAAACTGTCGATTGAAATGATATGCTCTGCCGTGAACGACATATTACCAATTATTCATAATTGCCAGTCAGTGGTGGAACCCCCGACTCTTTGGTCCTCATGTCCACTGCATGCATTCTCAAACCCATTCACACAGAATTCCTTCATTCTGCGCAATAATTGACTCCATGGCCACAACCCAAAAAAAATGCGATTTCAAACGCCAAAAACGTTTACTAGAAATCCAAGTAAATACGATCGATTACCAAAATTCTGTGTTAATAATTAATATCTATATTATTTTCTTCTTAGAACAGTATGAATCCCAATCAGATATCACATGTCTAAGATATTTTAAAGCACCAAAGAAGAATTCTCTATACGACGGATTTGAGACTTCCTATGTAGATCAAATAGGGAAAGGGCGTTCCAGGAATCGAACTCAGAACTTCAATCTTCATCAAATAAAATATGGCCTTGAGATTGACCCTGGTAACACGAGCTTAATACCGAGTTTCATGAAAATCGGTACATTGATGCAAAAATTTCAAGTGGGGAGCAGATTCACATACAGAGACGACCATTTCATAAGTTTAAATGCTAGATAAAATGCAGAAAATTTGTTACTATGATTCATTTTTAAATGTTAGTTTTGTTACATGGCATTAAACTATTATGCAAATGGACTTCTTGCAAGGATTTATTTTTCTTATAGCAATGTGGTTTTGATGAGCCTGTTACATGCTTATCACATAGCTATGGTTCCAGTACAGGAAAGCTTTGTCTATGAAAGCAGATATATGACACATGATAACATTTAAATAGGCTCACAACTTGCTCTAATTGTTTTCTGAAATATTTATGTTAGGAAATAATAATAATTTGAGAAATTGTATATTCCCTACAAAATATTTGCCACAAATGTGGAAGAAGAGAAATATTTTATAAAATGACATTTAATCACGTATAACTTTAGACCAAAAATATGTGCTTAAAAGGTAAAATATCTGTCAATATGTAGAAACTATCCAGAACAGAGACATAACTGAGGTAGCTCTGCCCCCCTTTATGAGTCCTCAGCCTCCCCTTGGCTCACCTGCTGAATACTATATTTTAAAAAATGTATTAATAAAGTATTTCATGTTTTTATTCTTAATAAATAATCACCATTAATTTGTGTGACTAGTGCAGTATAAATAGATGAAACATTAGTTTTCATATTATTATTATTTTTGTTGTATTTTTTTAAATTTTGGTGTGCCCCTCCATATATTTTTACAGTCATGCTGCCCCCCTTGCCCTCCCATGTTGACAGAAAAGAAACATTAGCTAATTATCATCCTAAACTATTGTTTTAATGAGAGTTACAAGTGTTACTTTGCAAAATAAAATTTGTAAAAGAAGAAACTGATAAACTTATAATTAAACTTTAATTTTCATGGTAGCAGTGGCAGATTTATGCCTCCTGGAACCCCTGGTGCTAAACATTTAGAGACTCTTGGCACTAAGCAGTTGGGGAATCTGCAATCTATATATATATATATATATATATATATATATATATATATATATATATATATATATATATATATATATATGTATATATATATATATATATAGTGAAATCGCTCCTAACAGCTACCCTCTTTTGTGACACCTTTAACCCTCGCCACCTCCCTTGGGGTCTTTTTTGACCCCAGGAGCAAGAAAATTCTAATAACATTTTTTCTATTGAGATATTCCTTTGATACCTGTTCTCATTTACTTCTGTAATCATTTAACAACACAAACGATATATATTCCATATTACTGAATAAATGACCTTTGTCTCAGTAATTTATGAAAAGTGTGTTTATATTTAAATTCCACTCTTGAATACCTAAACTGGCAAGATTAAATTTCCAACCTGAACAAATATATCATAGCTATAATAGTCTAAGAATGATGTTATAATATTTACCAATTAGGCCCCTCTGAATGACACTACTATAAAAAAGTAAAGCTGATTAAAAGAAACTGTGAGCAAAAGTAGATAAAGAGATTCATCCTCTTTCTGAAATATTTTTATTGATGAAATAACCTCATGACTTCCTGTTTATGCATTGTTGCTCTTCTTTATACTTTATGAGGAATTCACAATCATTCAGGAAAGAGGAGAAAATTTGCTTCACATTGAGGGAGAGAGATTAGACAGGAAGTGGCATTGTGGTGTATTTCATCAAGGCTGTGTTTCCATTGGCAATAGCATTTGACATTTATGAAAAGTATTCTCCAAGAGCATGATGAAGGCATCCAGAGTTACTGCTATCAGCAGCATATGGCTATCTTTTCTATTTTTCTCAGTCAATGCTAACGTGAGTAAAAATGATCAAAAATGCATTATCAGTGGCTATCATTATTTTTATATTGATTAACATTTGCATTACTTGAGAATAAGCAAAAGGACCGATGACTTAGAGGAGCCACATAAATTTGTAACTTATGGTAAGTTGTACTCCCAACTTCTTGGAATATATGTTTGATAATTTAAAGGAAAATATATCTAATGAATATTATTTGCATTTCAATGACTATTCCATATTCTGGAAAGATAAATTAAATTGCCCATTTTATTTAGATAATTGAGTTGTAATAAAATTGAGAAAATGTTCCATAAATTTGTAAATGGAGTTAAGGTTATCCATTTTTTCTTTTTAAATATCAATCTTCTATATCTTGGTAAGAAGGCTTCTGGATATTACACTTTACAAAATTATACAAGCTTTATCATAAAAATAGAAATTATAATTCATCTCAAATTAGGAAGTATATTAATAATAATACCAATTTATTTATCCAAGGATAAGTTAACCCATATCTAGCATTTTATTTATACTGTTGTGTATAATAGAATTAATATTAATTTCTGCCACCCAATAATTTGATGTCCTGTTTTGGAATGTTAATTTATAGATTTTCTGGATTATTTAATTCACTTACATTATTATATCACATTTAATATCTAGTATCTAGCACTAATAATCAAATTTTGATATGCTTCTTAATATTACAGGAGAATGCAACAAGGGCTTCCTAAATAGTTTTGGAAGAGTTATCATTAAGACACTGTGTAAGCCAAGACAAAAGGCCGTTGATATAATACATCCCTCATCAAATATATTGGCATGTATCTCTCATTTATTTAAAAAATAGTAATATGAAAGTATTTATTAGTATCATCTTTTTATTATTATTGAATGCATTTATACCTGTAAAGGGCATCAGAATAATTCAATATTAAAATAAGTAATTGAAATTTTTATATCAGTGTATAATTTCATATATTATTGCACTGAAGAAGACAGACAGACAGCCTCCTAACTATTGTTAATTATCTGAGTAAAATCAACAATCTATTTAAAAATTTATCATTTTGTAAGATATTTAATGTTCCTTAATTTATTCCAAAATAATCCAAAAAATTACATGAATTTTTTCAGTATTCAAAAATAGACCCTTCAATTTTTTCCTTAAAAACTGCAGAATATGTCAATAATACCATCAAATCATTTTAGGATAAAATACTGTCGTTTCATATATCAGTAACATACCAGTATCAAAATGTCATTTAATAGTAAAATCCAAATAATTGTGAATTTTAAAAAGTCAATTATCATTATTTTTAAATATATCATTCTGAATCATTGGCAAAAAATTAATGACTTCTGCGATTTCATCTCATTTGATATGATTTTTATCCATACTTAACATTAACACTCCGACGGCGGTGATAGGGTCCCTAAGGACCCAGAAAGTACATTTTATTGAGAACCTTAAAAAATATTAATGATATGGCATCCGTGCTTTAAGTAGTCCTTGACAAACATATTCTAAGCCTACTTTTCGACGAACTTATTCTTTTCACATGATAATCTTGGTTTAACGGATGTATATATTTGAGTAGGTCCCCGAGGACCCATCACCGCCGTACATGTCCTTTTACTCACCCCGCACAAACATACTGCAGAAACCTGATTCTCACTGTTTTCCAGTTTCTGAATATTTAACTGAGGTTTTTGTTTATATGATCTAATTTCTATTGTGCCTGCACTAGTTTTTGCATATATCTTTACTTAATCATATATTATTTAGATATTATAATTAATTTATTTGTATTTGAATATATGTTTTAACATATTGGCTTCAAATATGGGAAGGTACTTTTATTTCTGCTGGAATCCTCGGTTCAAGGATATACACCTGTGCCCAAAGCCCTGCGACTATGACTCATTGCCTAATGACGCAGAAGTGTAAACCTTTCCGTTGTTACTTTGTGTTTCTACATGCATCTCGGGTAGAAACATAAAGTAACAACGAAAAGTAGTTTCTATACGCTTGTTGTTGTTGTTACAAAGTTGCGTCGGACCTTGCTCCTTGTCGTATATGTTCACTTTGCCCCAGCCGCCGCAGTGGTCCAGTCCTTGAGTGTGTGAGGTAGCAGTGCAAATCATTTATATTTTCCTGCAATCATGGTAGACAAACTATTTCGCAGTGAAAAAGAAATTTTTGAGGAATTTATTCGTGAAGAGAATGACAAAGAAACTTTTGATGATATTGCTAGTAATATAAGTGATCTTAGCTGCGATGATGATAGGGACGTTGAGGTGGATAAGAGTGAAGAAGACGAATTTGATTTGGACGTAAATTCTGATTCTGAAGCAGACGATCGGAACGAAGAAGTAACAGGCCGGACTTGGAAGTATGTCGCTCCACGAGCTAGCCGAACTCGACCTGAAAACATCGTACATAATGTGAATAATGTAACTCAGTGCAGCAAAAATGCCAAATCTCATTTAGAGTGTTTTGAATTATTCATTTCAAATGATATTATGGATTTGATAGTGTCAAGTACGAACAAAAAAGCAAGAGATTACTACGATTTGTATAACCAAGACCACACAGACGCTCAAATTACTTAGGATAATGTTAATAGGGTCGAGCTGAAAGCCTACATTGGTATTCTACATTTCTCAGGAAGATTTCATGAGTCGAAGGAAGAAATCTGTTCATTGTGGAACTCGAACTATGCCATTTCAAGACCTATATATATGGCGGCCTTGGCTAGGGATCGCTTTCGAGATATAATGAAGTTCATTCGTTTTGACGACATTGAAACCCGTGCTTCAAGAAGATAAAACGATAAATTTGCTGCATTTCGTGATGTTGCTGAATTTTTTGGAAACAATTGCAGAAAATCATACGACCCTTCTGAGAACTGGACGATTGACGAGCAGCTTGTTTCCTTTCGTGGACGCTGTCCTTTCCGAGTGTATATGCCCAACAAGCCCAAGAAATACGGCATAAAAGTATGAATGTTATGTGACGCACTGAATTATTTTTGCTGCAACTTTGATGTACCTTGGAAAAGTCCGAAACGTTGCTGAAAAGCAACAGTCCCAGCGTGTAATAAAACAATTATGTGAATATTGGTATGGAAGTGGACGTAACATCACGACAGACAATTTTTTCACGGACTTAAGTTTGGCAGAGGACCTTTTGAAAAATAAAATTACAGTTGTAGGCACAATGAGGAAGAACCGCTAGGGATTACCTCCCACATTGATTTCAACTCATGGCAGAGAAGTATATTCATCGAAATTTTTATTTACTTGTGATCTTACTCTGGCTTCATACATTCCCAAGCCCAAAAAATGTGTATTACTCTTGTCGTCAATGCATCATGACCATGAAATTTCCGGTGAAGAATACAATTTCAAGCGGCAATAAATTTATTTTATAATCAAACGAAAATCGGGGTAGATATTTTGGATGAACTAATCAGGGAGTACTCGTGTTCTCGAGCTATTAGAAGATGGCCGTTAGTCCTTTTTTTTTAACTTTTTGACATTACAGCGTATAATGCTTTTGTAATTTGGTCCAAAAATAATGAGTTATTAACAGAAAAAAGTATAAGAATGTCGAGGAAAGAATTCTTGGAAGCTTTAGGGATGGAGTTGGTCAAAGAAAACATTGAAAGAAGAGCAACTGCAATTGAGGAATTACGAGGAAAATATTATCATAAGTCCATCATTCCAGCAATTGAGTTGACAGGGAGAGCTATTGTTATGAAGCCAATCCTTCAAGAAAGAATACCAGAAGCGGCTCTAGTTGGAAGAAGGAAAAGAGGAAGATGTTACTTGTGCTCTGGAGAAAATAAGTACACTTTGTTCTGTGATAATTGCTCCAAATTTGTATGCAAAAACCACTCCAGTAAAGAGACGAAAATCCTGTGTAATACGTGCTCCTCCATCTCAGGGACTGGAAATTCAAGTTAAATCATTTTTATATTTGTCTTTACTGTAAAATAATTTCTTATGATACAAATTTGTATCATTACTATAATACATCATTTATCAGCATTGCTTTTTATAAATATTTATGTAAAAGTTTGTAACTTTTTGTGCCATAAACTTTCATCCTTGTATTTTTATTCGCAGAAATATCTGTAACTTCATTCAAATTCATACCTATTATAACTTATAATTGTTTATTTAACATTCCTATATATTTTTTCTTATTATTTAACTATAAATACGTAATTAATCATCATTAATTTTAATTATGAAATGTTCTTCATTTTAAAAATTACTTCTGTTAGAATATCGGCATTATTAATTAAAGGATTAAAAAATCTGTAAAAATGTTTTCCTTCGCTTGGATGGAAGTACGGAGGCAACAGCATAGGTGCGACTTGCGGTTATTGTCAGATTCACCTCTAAAAATACGATGAGGGAGAAATTATTTAAATTAATGACATTTCCGGAAAAAACCCCAGGGTGCGATATTACGAATTTATTAAAAAAAGAATTTTAAGAAATGGGGATCAACTTAAAAAATATTGTGTCGGTAACAACCAATGGAGCTCCCAAGTATGATTGGCTAACATGTGTTGGATTTGTTAAAATACTTTTAAAAGAAATTCAACGCCCTATACTTCAATTTCATTGCATAATACACCAGGAAGCACTTTGTGCGAAAGAAAGTTTAAATTCACTTGGAAATGTGATTTCTGTAGTGACGAAAATTGTTAATTTCATTACTGTTCGCGCTCTTAATAAACGATAGTTTGCAAAACGTTTAGATGAGGTTTAATCTCAATATTCAGGATTACTTATGTACAATAGCGCCCGATGGTTGCGTCGCGATCAAATTTTGAACCGTTTTGTTAGCGTCTTAGACGAAGTGAGATTGTTTTTAGAGGACAGAGAGCAAGATTTTCCAGAACTTAAAGATACGAACGATTTAATGTTTTTTTGCGATTTCATGCAACATTTCAATGAACTAAATGTAAAACTTCAAGGCTGAGGTCAGGTCGTATTAAGAATGTACGAATATATTAAAGCTTTTGAGAAGAAGCTTGAAGTATTTGAAAAGAATTTGACGACTGTAAATTTAAAGTACTTTTCATCACTTAAGAAGCATCTTGCAGCATCGTCTTTTTCATTGATGATGGCAAAAATAACACTGAAATGTTGAAAAAGTACACCTCTTATGAAATACAAAAAAAATATTTATTGAACTATTTGATCAATTTCTTTAAGTGGAGACCACATTAAAATTCATGATATTGCCAGTATTGCCACATACGATCAAATTTGAAGACCTTCAATTGACTTTCTTCGAACGGCTTGACATCGATAATTTAGAGATGGAATTAATTGAGTTACAAAACAGTTTTGTATGGAGCAATAATTTTGTGGAGCTAAATGTTAAGTTAAGAAAAAGTTACTGCGACAATGAAGGGACAAAAATTTTCAGAGGAAATGAGAGTTGAGAGTTTAATTCTCTCAAATCTCTTTACCTGATTCATTTATGGCAATGAAAAAATTAGCGAAAGCTCTTTAACGAAGTTGGGATCAACGTATGCTTGTGAACAGTTATTTTCTTCTATGGATTTATCCATATATCGATTTCAAACATAAGGTGAGATAGATAATTCTATCTTGTACATATTCGAAGAACTATATCTTTCACCAAGGTTTTTATTTGTAAATATTGTTATATTTTATTTTATGCCATTTATGTTGATATGTATTTGCTGAATAACGATGAGGATTCAAGTGAATCCGCATCATTTCCTTTGGGGTGGCGGTGGCCGAGTGGTTAGAGCGTTTGCCTTCCACGCAGTGGTGCCAGATTCGAATCCGGCGGGGGTTAGGATTTTTCAACCTGGGATTGTCTCGTCCACTACTTGTGTGATTTGAGGACACCGCGCAAATCAGCGTTCCGTAATTCGGAAGGGGCGTTAAGCAGTTGGCCCCCTGACCAGGAATGACGCATACATATTCCTTCTACACTTGTCTTATACAGGGGCGGCCCTAGAATTCTGCCAGCAACTGGTGCCCTAGGCGAACCATGCAATCGGCGCTCCCCCCAAATCTAAACCCCAAGGGCAGATCAAGGCTGAGGCTTTTGGTAAGCTGGAAAACATTTTGCCCTTTTTTTCCTTTTTATTTTCAAAGCGTTTTTCTTTAAACCGAGGTTTAATTATTTCGTTTGTCCGTCCGTCTTCCCAACCAATGCTTCTGAGATAAATTAAAATAGAGACAAATTTTTCAGAATAGATTTGTACACAGCTGCTAGATGATATTTCGGTATGATTTAAAATAAAAATGCATTGGCAATGTTAATTATAATTTTTATTATTACAAAACCGAAATCATTCTTCACACTATCCTGCTTTAACTGTCTTTACCACCACATCCAATACAATACACTCTTGCGGAGTGGTGACAAAGCGCTCGAAATTCAAATCTTACTGTCTTGCTAGTGTATTTGAAGTATTAGTAAATGATCAGGAATGTATAGAAGTGAATTATAATTCATATTCCCTCCGTACGCACACGTAAATTGAAATAACGACATCTTCGTTATTTTTTTATTTATTTTTTTATTTTTTACATTATTTTTTTAAACTTAATTTTTCCTACACAAATTTGGTGCCCCATCTAACTTGGCGCCCTAAACGACTGCCTAGTTCGCCTATATGGTCTTATACTACGTGACGGTGTTCTTTCACTTAAATGAAAATTTTAGGCCTCATTTCGAAATTATACTATATTTCCTATTATATGTTTTAGAGGTAAAATTTACCAGCTTTTGATCTCGATTATAAAGACGTAAAAAACTGATAATGGCATATATTAGATAAAAATGAATGAAATTTCCGATTTCCGCCCGCGTATGTGCTAACTTTCCGACTTATTGTTAGTTCCAAAACGCACCGAAAGACATGGTTACTGTACGAATTTTACTTCCGTAGAGAAAATTCGCCGGCGTAGTTCCACAAGACACCAGAAGGTGGGTTAATCGGACGAATCGACTTGTATGTACTTACACTTGCTGGCGGAAAACTACGAGCATATAATTTTTTTACCAGACGAGTATTATTAATTTAAGTGTTATCAAAATTAAGAAATTTTTTAATTCTAATAAAATAAATTCTACTCAATATAGTGTGTGTGATAAAATACAATCATTGTGTGTAATTGAACGCGGCTGCGCAGGTTACTTTTTAATGACAGATGACTGCATGAAAGCGTTTTGCCAGATGGCCTCGAATAGTCTATATTTTTTAATAACTAATTAAGTGGCAAGTTTCGCATTGTGCACCTTCACGGTTCTATATTCTGATAGTGAAACTTTCCGGCTAGGAGGCAGAAGAAGAAGTTATACCAGATATCACATTTAACTCATACTCGTAGAACATTCAAATGTTATTTTAATTTTCGAGCAACAAGATTCTACAACTTTACCCAGCGAGGGTCTATGTTTTACTCCTATTTATGACGAGCAGGGCTCACTCCTCCGTAGTCCTTTATTTTTGTATTTAAATTTATTTTGAGGATTATTTTTTTCCCATAAAAAGTGTTTTAGTTTATATTGTGTAGCTTTTTCAAGTTGCTGTCCAGAGGAAGCACAAATTCGGCGCATGATGACGCCACTTCGAACAAGATTAATCAAGAATTTAAATTAAAAATATAAAGGAAATTTGTATTTATTACAAATTTTATTTTTAGAATAATGTCCTTATATTTCCATGATATGCACCCAGTACCGTAACTAGAGTAGGTCAAGCGGGGCAACTGCCCCGAGCTCTAAGTAAGGTGTCCAAAAATTCCAAATAGTAATTAAATATACAAGATACAATAAAGTTTTGAAGGGGCGCATATTTAGTAGTTTTCCTCGGCCGCTAAAATAACTAGTTACGGCTCTGTTTGCACCACAGGTTTATAAAGAGTCTTTCTTGCTGTGTCCTAATGTCGTGATACGTGCATATATTCATAAACAAACGCACCTTCGAATGCGTATTTTACATGAGAAATGACCACTGAGAATCAGATTCAGTTCACAAATCAACTCAGTGAATACGATAAATTCCGTAATAATAATATTTAATGACGACCGTTACGAACTTTTAGGTTAATGTGAAACGTAAGTTCACCGAATTTCCAACTGCCTATCCCTTGTTTATATTACGTAAGTATAATAAATACGTATTAAGAATCTAAAACGTATATCTTCTTCTGAAACCCAGCTTTATAAAGGCTGAAAGTAAAAGATATTAATTCCAATGTTGCTTTTGAAGCAAACATTTGAATGGAAATTGCATTGAGTTGCAACAGCTATGTCAAACCCCGATTTAACGCACTCCTGTATAGTGCTATTCTCCCCCCTCCCTTCCCCCCGCATACCGCCCATGAATCGTTAAGAACAAAACTTCCATCTTATGGATACTTAGAGATAGCATATACCTCGATTTACTACCACCCCCGATTTAGCGCCAGTATTGGACATCCGCTGGCGTTAAATCGGGATATGACTGTATGCTTTATCGGTGAAAACGTCCGGAAATAGCTACTCGTATTATTAACGGGCTAAAAGAAATGTTTGCGTTTGTTTACCATGTACCCTAACTTTTTGGTTAATTTTTCGAAAACTCGAAAATTACTGTTTGAAACAGTCGATGGCCACGAGTCTCTCCTGATAAAGGCCGTGTGTGGCTCACGTAGTGGCGTGACGGGAAGACGATACAACTGCTTGGAGACAAATAGTAGAGTACACAGGCAGATGAAATACCGAGTTATTTACGAGAAACTTTAGTTATTTTATTTAGAACCATAGCACGTACTGACCCACTAGAGAATTGCCATTTTTATCTGCCGTATAAAAATATTTTTACTTGCTCTACTGCAAAGGTCATGTAAAGAACGAGAATGACCGTGCCAAAGCAACGAGCTCTCTGCTGGTAACAATAAACGAAATATTAAGCCATTCCTTTGCACTAGCTCATTCATAAAAATTTTTACTAAGGTTTCTATTAATATTTTTGTAAGAATAATCAAAGTAGGAATGTGAAAAAGAAATACAGCGTTTATGACTGGAAAAATAAAATATAAATTATGAAGTTTATTTGTTGGCGTAATTGAATATGACATAGTTACCGTATGGATGTGCGATTTATTTCTATTAAATATTATTTATTCTGTTATATTTTATAATGTGAAATTTGGCGGGCCACGTAATATTTTTGTATTTGTAGTGCCCCAAAAGAAGGCGTTTGAAAATGTATGCTCTGCGGCCAGCTAACAATGAGATATGACGATAAAAAAGCACGCAAAATTTAGCACAGAAAATGTCATACGTGCTGTTTAAACTTGCGGTTATAAAACCTCCTAGGAAATTTTTACGCTATTAGTGGCGGACAAACGCTAAATATTCCATTTAAGGTGAACTACAATCTTCCAGAAAATTGCTATGCGCTGCGCCCCAAAGAATTCCCCATTCGCTCATAATTGCCTCTCCTCGCAGAAAAAATCACCGCTTAAGCTGCCACTAGATTAGAATTCTCGAAGCACATTGTTAACCCAAATTGTTTTCTTGTAAAGTCATAAATGGAATGTTTAAATGATTGAACTAATGAGAAATATGAAACAATTATGTCAATAAGTTTCCCGAGAGAGTATAGCGAAAAGAATACGTGAAGTCAGCAATTAGGATTTGGAAAGGGCAAGAGAAGGAGGGACAAGATCGATGAGAGAGGATGGAAGAGAGAACACAATCTGTATTCCAGAGGTCAGCAACCTGCTGCTCTATTTGCAATTTTGTGAATTCTTAGCAATTAAATTGCATAATTGCGTTTTAGGCAATTTTATTCACTTATGTTTATATTTATGAAACGGGTCGGCAATAAATATTCTGCAGTGAAAACAGTGGTTCTATTAAAACCGCATACTTTATTTCGAGAGACTCTTGGTTAATATTTTATTGCTAATATGAATACATGCAAAGGATTCGTATGGCCGATAGGTATTTTAATTTTGCGAATTTGGAAGAGGTTTTCTCTAAAATTGTCCTGAGGAAAATGACGTAATTAAAACGGTATGTCTGCAACACGAGCATCACGTGCAACCCATTAAGATCGACGCTCGCAAAAGGAATAACAAAGAAGAATAACTTTTCCTTAGCAGCAAACATTTCGCGGAACAGTTATATAAACAGGAGCGGAGATAGTATTATTCTCCAGTTAATGTTTTGAGCTATTGTCTCTGCTTCCCCGCATACTATCTTCGTGTTTTATAAATATTTTGAATGGTATCTGTTCCTAGAATGATCTGCGTTGAAAAATAAGGGATTTTCAAAAGCAATTCTCGCTTCGTTTATCGCGCAACTTCCGTCGTTCAGTTTCTTTTATCTTAATCCGCCTATATATATTGAGTCGAAGTAGCACGCCAAACTCAGCAGTTCATCAGCAGGATGAAGCGGAGGCAGTGCATCATTGGCATCGCTTTTCTTTTCTGCGTCCATAGTACCTTAGTTTCAACAGGTATGGACTTCATTTATACTTGCTAAGCTTATTCGAATATCCTATGAAGCATTAGTTTAAATTAAGTGTAATTTTTAAAATATGCATGATTAATTTTACGGAACACTGGTGTTACTGTAACTATGGGGACGTGGGTTAGAATATCATTCTTATTCTAATGTGTAACGAATAAAAAATTTGATTGCATAACTTGCCAATTCAACTATGTCAATGGGTTTTTTCTTTGTGATAATTATTTATATTTTTAATAATGTTTTTTTTGTTTTCTTTGTTGATCTCCGCAAATTAGCATTATAAGGGAAAGGGAGTATTTTCTGTGGTGCTCATTTACTGCTTACTTATATTGTAATCATGTTAATGTTAACAAATACTCATCAAAGTTTAAAATCTCCGGAGGAGTGATTTTTTAAATAGTTAATTGTGCGTCGTAAGCTGCAGACTTTAATAATTTTTTCATTGAATGATGACGAAAATATGTATTATAGATCCTCAGCTACCTTTGATCTTGGTAATATTTTTTAACCATTCCTCTGCAGATTGGGGAAATCATTTCAACCAATATCAGTGATGTATTAGTAAGCATTATCGGTGCGTACCTGAGAAATTTAAATTTACGTTTTAAACACATCGATGAATAGATGCGGAGGTATTTTTATTGTAATTTTTCAGAATCGTATGGTTAATTTCTAGATTTTATCCACTAAAATAAAAAATTAACTCAGAGATGGACTATGCTATGACTAGATTTCTAATTTATTTTTTTACTGTTTTCAGGCTTCGCTCTACGACAAGATGGAGACGGTGGAATAATTACGGTAAATGTAATGTGCATTGCTATTTTTATTGAATATGAAGGCTTTTCTTGATTTAGTATTCAGGGATAGGAAATGATTTTTGTGTCGTATGCCAAGAAAGTAATGAGAATCATCAGAATTTTTCGCCTGCCACAAGTTTACTCCTTCTTTAAGAAACTTTATATTTTATACAGAAAGCGCAGGCTTATGCGTGCAACGTATATGCCATCCCAGTTCTAGAAACCTCCCGCGGAGGGGGGTAGTGGTGGTGGGGAGGGGGGAGGAGGGAAGCGATTGCCCCTCACTCTTCTTGAACTGCCGACGAACCTTTTATTCTCGAAATCTCTGCAGCCGTCAGAAAGTTTTTTTTTGTCCCTTATCCTGTAAACCTAATATATAGCGCAGAATCGAGGAATTTTTCGCGAAAAACGTTTAATAATGCACCCAATGGAGGAAGATGGGGACATCCAAAAGAGGGAGAGTGGGAATCGTCCTCCTCCCCCTTGAATTCGGCACTGATTTCATGCTATTTAATCTATCACGGTCGGTGTAGAGAACATTTACCAGAATTGAATATTTTACATATAGTGAGAGCGGATGGGACATGATAATTTAGAATATTTTGGAATTGTGGGTGTAACTAAGAATGCGTGTTATTAACTCCTTCGAAATAACCGCGAGAGAAATTATTCACCTAAAGAATTATCCGCAAAAGTTTAAGCTGAGTAACAACTTTCATCGATGTAACATCAAGTTATATCAAGTATAAGTTTCATGAGTGAGTTCTGCGGTCGGACACCTCACAAAATGGCCGCGGGGAAATCGTTCTTCGAATTCAACCTTGTAGTTACTTACGCTATGTCAACCGTTCCAAGCAGCAGTGTGGTAGAGAATATCGAAGTGTGAGGAGTGGGATGCAATGCTATACTTGTGGATCAATATTTTATGTAAATTTTATTTTATTGTATTTAAATTTTACGTATTTGATAGAAAAAATGGCAGTTTCTGATATTAGCAATTCAATTTATATTGCCATTTTGCATTCGCTTTACCTTACTAAGACATTTTCGCCTATTTATAGTATTATTTAATCTTAAGGTCACTGTTAGCTATTATTTGGTACTAATCGTAAAACTAATTTTTTCCGAATTTTTCTCGTGTAGATCCTTTGGGTAATTTTTGGATTTATTTTTAATTAAGTTTTAATTTTTTAAAGGGCCGATATATGTTTTATCATTGAATATTATTGCGATGTGTACGAATATCTACTCTATAGGAAGCTAATGTGTGGAATTTAGGCGATATTTCTCCAATCCACGGCAAGTATGTATTGACGCATAGCAGTTACCCATGAAACAAAAAGCTGATGTTAAATACCATTTTATGCTGCATGAATTTGAATTAAACCATTGCTGTCTTTAATTTTGATCATGCAGTGTTTGCCGTCAAAGTCAGGTTGACTTATTCTTCAATTTTTGCAAAATATATTTTATTGTTACTGCTCGAGTTTCTTCAAGTATTACTTTAATGATTTTTGACGCAGAAAATTTGATCATTTTATTATGATCTTCCTGTTAGCATAATGAAATTATATCCTTTCAGGACCAAAACGAAAATGTTTTAGGTTGCACAAAATTGTCTAAATCTGATTATAACTTCTGCTTGATTTCTTCAGTTTCAGAGTTGGTAATAGCAAGGATGTGATTTTGTAAATTTAACGACTAAAATTAAATTTAAATCACATACATGACGCGTAGTTCATCAATCACGAAGATGTTCCTGGCACGCGGTTTATCTCAGAAGTATAAATTTGGCCCACGCGTAAAACGATTCGCTCATTTTTCCAGAAGGAGTCGGAAAACTCTAGAACAGTGGTGAGCAATATGCGGCCTCCGAGAGCGTTTTCTGCGGCCCGCGAAGTTATGATGACAAAGTGATCCATAAAATTTAACGCAAATTCGTGTAATTTAAATTCAAATTATGGCAACAAAACAATTCATGTTGAGATGTCAACCATAAAAACCTAATTTATGCTTCATTTTCACTTATATGGCACCTCATAATCTCTAGGATTTCCTAGAAGTAACAATGATCCCTCTAAAGAAGAAGCCAAAGGCAATGCAGTGTAAAGATTACAGAACTATAAGCCTTCTGTCACACACATCGAAGATCATCACGAGGATTCTTAATAAAAGGCTGGAGAAAAAGGCAGAAGAAATAATAGGGGAAGATCAATTCGGTTTCAGAAAAGGACGAGGAACTAGAGATGCTATAGGAGTAGTTAGAATCATATCAGAAAGGGCAATAGAATACAGTCAAGATATCTGCGCATGTTTCGTAGACTGGCAGAAGGCCTTTGATAGAGTAAATTGGGTAAAGTTGATGAAGATATTAAAGGATATAGGTGTAGACTGGAAAGACAGGAGACTGATTAGGAATCTATATGAGAATCAAGTTGTAAAGGTCAGGTTTGAGAATGTGGACACCTGCGGAATAAATATCGGTAGAGGAGTAAGACAAGGCTGCTGCCTATCGCCAACCCTATTCAATATATATGGAGAAAGTCTAATGCAAGAAGCTTTAGAAGGCACAGGGGATTTCAAAATTGGAGGAAGGATTATAAGAACAGTAAAATACGCAGATGATCAAGTACTTCTAGCAAGAAAGGAAGAGGAGCTACAAAAAATGATAAATAGACTAGTGATAACAGGTAGAAAATACGGTATGGAAATAAATACAGAAAAATCCAAGGTCATTCGAATATCGGGTAAAGAAGAGAATCTGAACATAACTATTGGGGGAAAGCCATTAGAACAAGTTTCAGAATATAAATACCTTGGAAGTATCATAACACGAGAGGCAAAATGTACGGATGAGATCAAAACTAGAATAGGAAAAGCAAAAGCGGCTTTCAGGAGAAAGAAACAACTACTTACAGGGAATATCAGGGAAGATATCCGCAAGAAGTTGATAAAATGCTACGTATGGAGCATAGCATTGTATGGGGCAGAAACATGGACGCTAAGGAAAAATGACATAAAATACTTGGAAAGCTTTGAAATGTGGACTTGGAGGAGAATGCTGAAGATAAAATGGACAGATAGGATGAAAAACGATGAAGTGCTACGAAGAATAGGAGAGAAGCGAATGATTATACAGACTATCAGAAAGAGGAAGGATATCTGGGTTGGACATTACCTGAGGAGAGAGAGTATGATTAAAGACGTGTTAGAAGGAAAACTAGATGGGAAAAGGGAAAGAGGTAGGAAAAGGTTTCAGCTGATAGACGATTTGAAAGGGAAAGAGAGTTATCAAGATATGAAGAGGACAGCGGAAAATAGGAGTATATGGAGAACAAGGTTTAACCATAAATAATCACGGACCTGTCTACGGACAGACTACCTATGATGATGATGAATCTCTAGGTAACGTCCGATTTAAACTCTTATTATGTGGCCCGCCGAAGAATTCGCAACCGCCAATGCGACCCACTTGATAAAAAAATGTTTCCCGCCCCTACTATACAAGAACGCAGTGCGCGTGCACCGCGAAAAATATGATATATCGACCGATCCAGGAGTTTCAATCAGTGACATATATCAACTAGTTGCTTCGAAGCGGAAGTACCCAATTTTTTTAGTGTTTTGATTTTTAGCCTACTTTCCAGAATGAAAATAGGCTTATAGTTTTATCGTTGTGGCTGTCTGTCCGTCTGTCTGCTTGTCCGTCTTCTCCTATTAAATTTTAAACCAATAGACCGATATTCATGAAACTTGGTGGAAATACATGAGCCGAGCTCCCGAGGATAGTTTCTGTTGCGAAGGTTGAAGTCCCGGTCCGATTCCAGGAACTATCCTTCCCATGATTTACATGGTAAATCTGAAATCCATCGTGCAGGGTAATATTCTCTTGTGCATTAAAATATCTTAGAATTGTAATATCGGAGCGAGTTTTGCACTATTCTCTGAGGAAAGGAATGAAGATTTTAATTTTTATCGTAGAACTTTGCTTATCTATTGTATTTCTTAGAATTTCGCGTAAATTGCGGTTTTTATCACTCATTACGAGAATGCTGCCATAGCAACAACTATTGTTAGACTCGGATTCGGTATCATTATATATAGACATTCCTTACAGAGGAGGAGGAGGATATAACATACTAGTAGTTGGTGCTTGCATACTGCAAGCATTTCTTCTCAACATAAAAAAACATTCATTATTCATATTTCATCATTACACATATATTTTTAATTCTAAATATTTCACATCCGCAGCGATTTTCGTTTTTCCCTAATGTAAAAATAATAGTTTTAAACAATCTCCAAATGTTGCAATTTTAAACTTTTTACACTTTCTTCATTATGGGGTAATGATGCTACACATTTTAGCTAAATTTTAAAGTTGTAGCACTTCTAGAAGTAAAATAATATTTTTCTAATTGTTGAAAATTTAGAGATTTTAAACGGTTGCCTCAATATATATATGGAGAGATTGAAATGTTTATGTTTGCAAATGCACTGTTCTGTAAATAATTTGAAAATTGCAGCTTCCTAGCTCATCCCGTAGTACCTAAAAAATTATTAAACTTTAATGTTCAAATGGGGTTAAAACAACCCCTAAAATTTACAATTTTAAAATTTTCGATTTTTATAGTTAGATATGAAAAAAGTTCTATAATCTTGCAAAATTTCAGCTTCCTAAACTTATTAGATTGGTCTACACACTGGATTGCGTTTTCCCATGCTATCTTATGGGAGATATTCCGGGGTCTCTGGAGTCGAACCCAAGACACTGTAAGCAAAAGTGACAATAATTCCTAATAGATATTGCTGCCATCTAGTAACAGTGAAAAATTTTTATTTTTCTAGCTTACCGGCAAGTGCCCATATTTAATTTACAAAAATGGCGTAATGCTTTTCTTATGGGAAAAAACGCAACTTTCGGAACTTCTGGAGTCGAACTCATGTCACTTAGGTGAGAAATAAACATTTCAATCGCTCCATATATATTGCGGCAACCGTTAAAAATGTTTAAATTTTAAACAATTTGAAAAATATTATTTTATTTCTAGAAGTTCTACAACTTTAAAATTTGGCTGAAATGTGTAGCATTAGTACCCCATAATGGAGAAAGTGTATAATGTTTAAAATGGCAACATTTGTGGATTGTTTTAAACTATTATTTTTACATGTGAGAAAAACGAAAATCGCTGCGGAGGTGAAATCTTTAGAATTAATAGAATATTTGTAATGATGAAATATCTGTCTTAAAAATTAATGTTTTTTCAAGGTGAGATGAAATGCTTGCAGTATGCAAGCATCTTCTACTAGTCATTATATATCGACGACTCTTACAGAGGAGGATATAACATATGTATATATAACATATAACAGGAGGATACTAATGTTTAGGCACTTCCAGATGTGCTGGAGATTCGAAATTTTTTTCATAGGTAGGATTTTGTGCAAAACCGACTAGAAAAAACGAAAATCTTTAAAAAGTGCAACAATGCGGCCGCTAAAAATTCGCAATTGTTTAAACAAATTTTCAAGGTTTATGTATTTCCGAATGTGCCACGGAGTTGAAATTTTTTTTATAAGTAGAATTCCTTAAAAAACGAACTAGGGACTATACAAATTTTGATATTTTAATTTGTTTGGCAGTTAAAAATTCTTAAAATTTAAACAAATAGATAACTGTGTAGGTACTACGGTATAAGCTAGGAAGCTGAAATTTTCAAATTATTTACAGAGTAGTAAATTTGCACAAATAAACATTTCAATTTTACCATATATGAATTGCGGCGGCCGTTAAAAATTATTTAAATTTAAACAATTAGAAAAATATTATTTTACTTCTAGAAGTGCTAAAACTTAAAAATTTGGCTAAAATGTGTAGCATTAGTACCCCATAATGGAGAAAGTGTAAAATTATTAAAATTGCAACATTTGGGAATTGTTTTAAAATATTATTTTTACATGTGGGAAAAACGAAAATCGCTGCGGAGGTGAAATATTTAGAATTAAAAATATATGTGTAATGATGAAAGATGAATAATGAATGTTTTTTTATGTTGAGATGAAATGTTTGCAGTATGCAAGCACCAACTACTAGTATGTTATATCCTCCTCCTCCTCTGTAAGGAACGTCTATATAGAATGATAGGAGGATACTAATGTTTAGGCACTTCCAGATGTGCTGGAGATTCTAAATTTTTTTCTTATGTAGGATATTATGCAAAACCGACTAGAAAAAACGAAAATCTTGAAAAAGTGCAACAATGCGGCCGCTAAAAATTCTCAATTGTTTAAATAAAATGTCAAGGTTTTATGTATTTCCGAATGTGCTACGGAGTTGAAATTATTTTATAAGTAGAATTCATAAAAAAAACGAAATAGGGATTATACAAATTTGGATATTTTAATTTGTGTTGCCATTAAAAATTCTTAAAGTTTAAACAAATAGATAATTGTTTAGGTACTACGGGATGAGCTAGAAAGCTGAAATTTTCACGTTATTTACAGAGTACTGCATTTTCACAAGTAAACATATGAATCTCTCCATAATGTATTGCGGCGGCTGTTAAAAATGTTTAAAATTTAAACACTTAAAAGAATATTATTTTACTTCTAGAAGTGCTACAACTTTAAAATTAGGCAGAAATGTGTAACATTGGTTCCCCATAATAGAGAAAGTATAAAATTCTTAAAATTGCAATGTTTGGGGATTGTTTTAATCTATTATTTTTGCGTGGGAAAAACGAAAATCGCTGCGGAGGTGAAATCTTTAGAATAAAAAATATTTGTAATGATAAAATATCTGTCTGAAAAATCAATGTTTTTTCAAGGTGAGACGATATGCTTGCAGAATGCAAGCACCTTCTACTAGTATTCTAATACGTACACGCGTTATTTTTGTCGCACAAATACGCTTGATCAATTTAATTTTCCCTTCCAATGTATTTGTAATATTTTATAACGCTAAATTAAGAAATTTGGAAACATAAAGAGCTACATATCCGCGATGACTTTAAAGCTATTAAATCCAATATAAGTATTAAATAAATGATGAAATGGAAAGTAGGCATCATCAGTTCTGTTTTGATCATCTTGTTAGTCATCTTAACTTAGCTGGAAATTGAGATGGGTCCAAACTGGCAGACGAGTTAACAAGTTACAAAAGTACGCAGAACATCACAAATAGGCGCGTTTCTTGCGATGGAGTTCTTGAAACTGAAGTATGTGACAAAGTTTTTCCATTTCATCTCGATGAGTAAATTCCACAAGGTTGACCCTGACTTTATTAATGATATCTGAACGATATAGTTTGAACGGACGTTCGCCATTAAACAGCGAAACATCACGAGCCGATTATCTCTCTGTCTATTAAAAATCTCTTCCCTCCCCTAAGTCAGTGCATTAATAAACGTATTTATGTGACCTTATTATGTAACGAGTTGACGGTGCTTACATTCTGCAAGCGCTTAAAAATAACTCAGTACATTAAGATCTTAACTCGTAAATAAACCAATGCGATCTCCAAGGCAACATTATTTGATCAACGCGCAGCCCATATATCGCAATTGCAACAGTTCTCGCTGAATTTTTCTCATTAAGCTAAGGCATTTATCCGGAATTTCCAATCGGCTCGTGTCCAATTTTTCGTATTTCAAGTTTCGTGACTCAGATCGCCCTGTATCAGCAATAGCAATAATCGTTATTGAGACAACAGCCTTTGTGTTACTCTAAAATTTATCTAAAAATTATTTTGTGTGTTGGGATTATGGCGTCACCGTGCCTGCCTTTTAGTAGGTCATCATCATCATGCTGCTGTCCGGAGACAGGTTTCAGCTGAATCGCTGCCTCCATCTCTTTCTCTCCCCGGAAGCCTCTTTTATACCTCTATAGTACTACATTTTTGCTTTAAATTCTCTAATATTCTTTTTCTCCCTCTTCCTCTTCTTCCGCTAATTTTGCCCTCTAAGATCGTCCTTTGTAAACACTGTCTTCTCAATATGTACCCTATCTAATTTTCTTTTCTTTTCCTAATTGTTTCTATTAACGTCCTTTCTTCTCCAACCATTTCTAATACTTCTTCGTTTCTCTTCCTCTCTGTCCATTTCACTTTCATCATCTTTCTCCAGACGCACATCTCAAAACTTTCTAAATATTTTTCCTCCTTTCTCCTTACCGTCCACATCTCTGTGCCATAAAGAGCTATTCTCCATATGTAGCATTTTGTTAATTTCCTTCTGGTTTCTAAATTTATTTTCTTGCTTGTGAGATGCTCCATCTTCTCGTTAAATGCTGCTTTTGTCATTGCAATCCAACTTCTGATTTCTTGTGTACTACTTCCATCCTGCGGTAAAATATGTACTGCCAAGATATTTGAAACTACTTGTTCCAATTTTTTGCCATTTACTGTTACATTTAATTCTCTTTGTTCCTTTGAAACCACCATCACTTTCGTTTATCCGGCATTGATCGTCATTCCATATTGTTGGCCAACCTCCATTAGTCTGTTTGTCATCCTCTGAAGTTCTTTCTCGTCTTCTAGTATTAATCCCTGATCATCTGCGTATTTAATGGTGGTAATACTTTCACCTCCTATCTTAAATCCTTTCTCTTCCATCAACGCTTCTTCTGTTATTGTTTCTGCAAAATATTAAATATCGCTGGTGAAACAGGACATCCCTGCCTCACTCCTCTCCCTATTGAAGTACTTTCTGTTTCTTCTTCTTCAACCCTGACTCTAATCTTTTGATCTAAGTAAAGGTTTTTAAGCAATCTTTTATTTTTCGAATCTATCTCTATTTTATTTAAAATATTCAACAATCTATACCAATTCACTCGGTCAAAAGCTTTCTCCCAATCAACAAAACAAAAGAAAATATCCTTATTGACTTCTAGCGCTCTTTCTATCATCATCCACATACATCCTATAGCATCTCTTGTCCCTCTTCATCTTCTGAAACCAAACTGATTATCTTGCAGCTCCTTTTCTATTTTACCTTCAATTCTATTGGTTATTATTCTGGCTAGAACTTTAGCTGTATGAGAAATTAAACTAATAGTTCTTTTATCCGTACAACGTTTTGCATTGTTCTTCTTCTCCAGTGGTAACATAACAACATCTAAAAAATCTTCAGGCCATATGCCAGTATCACATACTTGGTTAAACAATTTTGTGAGTTTCTTAACTGCTTTCGACCCCAAAACCTTAAGAACGTCCATTGGTATATCATCACTCCTAACAGACTTCCTTCTTTTCATGTCATCAATTGCTCTTTTAACTTCGGACTCGAGAATACTTGGTCCTAGCTGGTCTTTTTCCACATCCTCTTTTTCATCTAATTAAATATTCTTTCGCTTGCCTTCTTTGTCCAACAGCACCTAAATGTATTCTTTCCTGATACTTTTTACATCGTTTGACTCCGTGACTATTCTGCCACTTTTGTTCATGATTCATTTGCGTTCTATCTTGCTTATCTTTTTCTTGAGTCGTTCCCTTGCTTTGCTATACATGAGTTCTGTTCTACAAATTCTTCCAAACTCGACAATGTCTTCGCATTTCTCATTATACCATGTACTCTGGCTTTATCTGTTTCCCTTCTTATAGCATTATTTAACTCCTTGTACTTTCTTTGACCTTCTTCAGTGTTTATGTTCTTCCACTTTCTCCCCTTCCATTTTTTGCAGCATGACTGCTGTGACCCACGGTATTTTCTTCCTTTCACCAGTTATCTTTCCTACTTACTTTTCGATAACATCGTTAATGTTGCTATGGATGTATCTCCAGTTTTCATCTTCATATTTCCTATGTTCTTCAGCTCTCTCCCCAACCTTTCCTCCAGCTCAGTCATGATAGCCTCCTTGTTCTTAAAGAGTTCCTCTAAGTTCCATTTCTTGTTAAATAGAATTAACTCCTTGACTCCATTTCTTGTTAACTCTTATGCTTCTCTTAACACTCTTGAGTCTACATTGTGTACCACCAAAAGGTTGTGGTTGGAATTTATATCTGCCCCTGATAGTGTTTTCACATTTTTAATGCTATTTCTAAATCTTTCGTTGATTAGTATGTAATCTATTTGGTATTGTCTCTGTTATCCTGGGTTTCTCCATGTGTAAAGTCTCCGCTGGTGGTGCTTAAACCATGTATTAGTTGCAAACAATCTATTTCTATGGCAGAATTCTACTAGTTTCTCCCCTCTTTCATTTCTCTTCCCTAGCCGATATTTCCCACTGTTATCTTCCTGTCCCTCTCCGACTACATTGTGCCAGTCTTCCATCACCATGGTAGTGATCCTTCCTTTTCCCTCCTTTAATATATCCGTAATCTGTTGATACATTTCATCTACTCCGTCATCATCAGCATTAGTTGTTGGCATATACACCTGAATTATAAGCATTTCCACTTGGTCCATCTGAAGTTTTACGGCTATTAATCTATCATTAATGTCACTACCTTGCTAATACTTTCAGCTATCTCTCTTTTCATCATAATCCCCACTCCCCTTTCCTTTTTCTCTCCTCCCGAGTAAATAATTTTAAATTCATCTGAATGTATCTAGCCTTCTCCTTCCCACCGAACTTCACTAAGACCTACCCATCATCAAAGGTAGTCTGTCCGTAGACAGGTCCGTGATTATTCTTGGTTAAACCTGGTTCTCCATATACTCCTATTTCCGCTGACCCCTTCATATCTTGATAACTCTTTCCCTTTCTAATCATCTATCAGCTGAAACCTTTTCCTATCTCTTTCCCTTCTTCCATATAATTTTCCTTCTAACACGTCTTTAATCATACTCTCTCCTCAGGTAATGTCCAACCCAGTTTGCCTTCCTCTTTATAATAGTCTATAATCATTTGCTTCTCTCCTGCTCTCCGTAGCACTTCATCGTTTTTTATCCTATCTGTCCATTTTATCTTCAACATTCTCCTCCAACTCCACATTTCAAAGTATTTTATGTCATATTTCCTTAGCGTCCATGTTTCTTCCCCTTACAAAGTTATACTCCATACATAGCATTTTATGAACTTCTTGCGGATATCCTCCATTATATTCCCCGAAAGTAGGTATTTCTATCTTCTGAAAGCCGCTTTTGTTTTCCTATTCTAGTCCTGATCTCATCCGTACATTTTGCTTCTCTTGTTATGATGCTTCCAAGGTATTTATAGTGTGAAAGTTGTTCTAAAGGCTTTCCTTCAATACTTATGTTCAGATTCTCTTCTTTTCCTGATATTCAAATGACCTTGGATTTTTCTGTATTTTTTTCCATACCGTATTTTATTCCTGTTATTACTAGTATATTTATCATTTTCTGGAGTTCCTCTTCCTTTCTTGCTATAAGTACTTGATCATCCGCGTATTCTACTGTTCTTATAATCCTTCCTCCAATTTTGAAATCTCCTGTGGCTTCTAACGCTTCTTGCTTTAGACTTGCTCCATATATATGGAATAGGGTCGGCGATAGGCAGCAGTCCTGTCTTACTCCTCAACCGATATTTACTCCGCAGGTGTCCGCATTCTCCAACCTGACTTTTACAACTTGATTCACATGTAGATTCCTGATCAGTCTCCTGTCTTTCCAGTCTACACCTATATCCTTTAATATCTTCATCAACATTACCCGATTTACTCTACCAAAGGCCTCCTGCCAGTCTACGAAACATACGCAGATATCTTGACAGTATTCTATTGCCCTTTCTGGTATGATTCTAACTACTCCTGTCTCATCTCTAGTTCCTCGTCCTTTTCTGAAACCCCTCGCATTTCTTCTGCCTTTTTCTCCAGCCTTTTATTAAGAATTCTCGTGATGATTTTCGAAGTGTGGGACAGAAAGCTTATCGTTCTGTAGTCTTTACATTGCATTGCCTTTGGCTTCTTCTTTAGAGGAATCATTTTTACTTCTAGGAAATCCCGAGGCCACTCTCCCGTGTCGTAAACCTTATTAATTAATTTCGTAATCGCTTTTAGTCCTGATTCCATGACTTTAAGTACCTCATCCGGTATTACATCGCTGCCCGTGGCTTTCCCTTTCTTTAGTTCCACAATCGCTTTTTCTACTTTGCTCTCCATAATACTTGGTCCTAAGTTGTCTTTTCAATGTTTTTTTTTTCATCTTTAAGTTCCTTTTTTTTCGATCCTATTATACCTACATTATTCCTTCTCATTTCCCTTTTTAAGTTCTCTAGTTTACCCCCTGAATTCATAGTCCTAACATCCCATGTGCCTGTTCTTAATTTCTCACTACTTGCTTTCTTCTTATTAATTTTACATTTCCTTTGTGCATCCCCTAGGGTAGTCCCCACCCGGAGATCCGATTGGGGGGCTATTTTACCTCCGAAAATTTTACCCCAGAGAGATCCAGGTATTTGCAGCTTTTCAGCCTATCATGGGAAATATAATGAGGTAGTTTCCCCTTGCTTTCCTCATCGCAGTTTCACAGAGTGATTACCCATCTGTAGCTGTTCAGACCCACATGATCACCACCTACAGATGTACTGTGGAAGCTGCTGCCCTTGCACAGGGGGGTGTAAAACCCCCAAGACTGCTTCTAAGTCTGACTCTTCCCCTCAGACCTTTCCGGCTTGGGTGTTCCTACCAGGGGAATTATCTCCCGCCGGCATAGCTCTTTGATTCATAAGAGTACACAAACCCATCAACCTCTTTAAGGTTATGCAGTCCATAGGGAGGGTTTAGTATGTATCCGGATAAAATACGAAATACGTATTACGTCATTATATTTTTCGTCGTTAAAAGCAGAAACTTATGACATTACTGTTTCAACAATTTCGTCAAATCATATTTTAATTCTCTCGTTCATTTCGTTCAATTATTGAAAACAGTTAAAAAATTCTCGATGACTGTTACGAATAACGGCATTATTTTTTTCACCTTTTGTTTAAATTTCATGTGTTAGCTTTATGACTTCAGCTTAAGGTTACGTCATAATTTACATCAATAGCATTATAATATATTTTACTGATTTTAATTAAAATTACCAAATCAATGCTATTATAATATATAGGTTATCAAAACCCATAATTAAAAGGACTAATGCGTTTTTTATTTAATACGGTTTATCGGGTTTTAGAATTATGACGCTATCGTATGTTCACGCCGTTGGTTGTAATCAACGGAATTATAATATTGTCTATTAATTCTCTTTTAAAAAGTATTTATTTACGATTTGCTTTATTGTTAACCTTATGGATTGTTGTGTGTAAATTGAATTTTACTCTACTTGCGAGACTAGCCTTACAACGTTAGATCTAACTTCAAGAAAAAGACCAAATGGTTCAATTGAAACGAACAAACGGCGGACTAAAGGACTGGCAGATGAAAGGAAATAACCGGGAATACGAAGGGGGGAAACAACAGAGCCAGAGACTGGCGAATCAAGTCGTAAGAAAAAGAGCGAGGTATAAAGATGCCATACTTTAATATCACAGAAAATTACAATGACCTTATCGAATACTTAGTTGGAATATTCGAATGGAATAACTTTCAAGGGCTTTCTGTGTATATTGAAATGAATGTAATAATTCTCCCGTTGATTTTCAACGGAAAAATCTATAATGCTTTAACAATAAATAATTATTCGTTTTGCTAGATTCCGTAGCTCAATGTTTAGTGTATTGTGCTAATAAAACGGTGGTACTGGGTTTGATCCCCACTGGAAGCATTTTTTAGGCTCATGTTAACTAGCTGGGACCACATCCGAAATTGACCGCTGTACAGACCTCACAACCGTCACTAACTCGGATTAAAGGGTTCGACTGGAAACCGAGCACAAGTAACTGACCCCCTGCAGCAGGAGGTCTCTAGCCGACCAAACCATTTCCAATAAAATTTAAAATATTTATGTTGTTAAATTAGTGAGAAAGGAACTCAAGCGTCGAATCCGGGAAAATGCGCTGATTATATGCGTTGGTACTAATGGGTTATCCCGAACCCCTATTAAAAATGCTATAATATATTCATTGCACTCTAGTGTCCGAATCCAACCCCCAACCCGGGAGGAGGAAAATGAAATGAATCCAACCCCAACCACTTAAACCAACCCAGGGTGAGGAGGAAAGTAGAACGAATCCAACCCCCAACCACTTAACCGAACTCGGAAGGAAGAGAAAAATGGAACGAAACCAACTCCCAGCAACTTAACTTGAATTCGTATACTAGAGTGCAATGAAGATATTATAGCATTTTTAATTGGGGTCCGGGATAACTCAATAGTACCAGAGCGTTTTTTAAACGTAATTCTACTATAAATAATAAGATATTTACGCTTACATGTAGTCTTGATGCCCAGGAATGCCAACCTTTTACGAGATTCTGCGACCGGGGTTGTATTGAAAACAGTTTATGACTGAAATATTTAAGTTCCTCCTTTTTATAGGTTTGTTTACAGATCTTATTTATGTCGATACAGGAAACCCTTACCATTATTTAACTATGAATATTATTGAATCATGTATGTCTATATAGTTCTGGCAAATGATGAGATTATCCTTCAATTATAAATACAATCACATAGGATATTTTATCTCTTAGTCATAGTTACTGGATGCATGGTTTTCGGTGAACCACCGCATGTGCTGACTTTAATGGACAACAGTTTCGTGACATTGTGTTAGCCGGTTTATTAAACTTAATAACGAATGAGTTATGGAGAACAACACGCGTAGGAACAAAATACAATAAAAAATCTCGCTAATATATACTTTGATGGTCCTAAATTTTTATGGTTTATAATAACAGCCGTTATAATAACCAAACCAAGAAATAGTTTATATAAATGAAAATTTACTTTGAAACAATATTTAAATATATATTTGGCTACTAAGCGTTCCCGTCTTAAATATTACCCTTTCGAAATTTGGTTGCGCGCCTTATACTTCAGAGTGTACATTTTTCCGAATCTTCGTGAATCATTTATCCGAGTAATTAAAGACAGAATTCGTGATCTCGCTTTATCAAAACGAGAAACAATATTTCTACAATGGCCGAAAAATAGTTAGAAAAAATATTCGTCATTAGAATTTATTATCGGCGAATGACCACTGAGGAAGGCTGCTTTGTAATAAAAATAAGCATCAAGTTTTCCCAACTTTGTAATGGCTGTTGGAGAGACATTTTTTGATATAATCAGAATAAATTGAAATTTATCAGACAAGAAAAAAATGACATCTGACTCGATGGAACGAAACGATCACAAGATCCTAAGCAGAGAAGCAATATCTGTAAAGTTTGGAATAATTTAGGAACACTTTACAGCTAACACCTGTCTTCTGAAGATGTTATGATCGTTTCATTCCATCAATTTCTAGCTTGGCAATCTCACCACATGAGAGGGAGGGGGGTTTTCTTCGACGTTTCTCTCGGGGGACATCTTTTGGGGCTGATTGATACTATCTTGACAAGAAAAACACCCCCATTCAGAAACGAGAAAATTAATCAGCTACGGTAGTTCAGTTGTAGAATATCCTCCCGGCATAATTGACTTGGGTTTGATTCCAGGTCTTAGCAGAATTATTTCTCGTTTCAAATAATTTGAAGTCAGGAATACTTATTATTCCCGACTTGTGACTCCTTATGCTTCCAAACCTACACTTGTTTCTTTAGAGGCATTTCTACTTTTCATCATCAAGACACCATTCATTATCTCTAGCCTGACTATTTAAAAAAAAACTGACTCCCTATCTTCACTAAAATTTCAGCGTGGATGCGAGATTGCTCCTTAACCCACCTCGCTCCGGTAGGAATCTCTACGCTCACCGCTGTTAATCTCGTCAAAATTTCTCACTTTCTCGATGCACCTGATTTGAGAGATTTTAGTTCTCCCAGAGATTATTCCGCCAAAGCACGCACAAGCCATCCGAGAACGATAACTCGATAAATTAGCGCTAATCCACGAGCTAAGCGGCGTCAGAGAGATAAAGAGAGAGTAACGCGGCGAACATATCCTCCCGCGACCTAGAATCCTCTGGCACGCACTTCCTCTTATAAGGCACGACAATGAAATTACGCCTTCCGATCTGTATTCGAGGGGACTATCCCAAGGCGTGTTAACATCGAATCTATTTGTTCGAATTGCGTTTACGGAGAGAGATAGAGAGAAGTCCATTAAAGTCAGCACATGCGGTGGTTCACCGAAAACCATGCATCCAGTCATCAAACACCGCCAAAGCCTTCGCCATAGTCATAGTTACTATAATTCTTGCTTGTTATTTCATACATATTTGCATGCCTCATTCATGATAAAAATGCTAATTTTAATAGAATGTATTAGCCGACCTGTTCGGCACTTCGTGTCTAAAAAGGCGAGTTAAGTGATAGGGAGTAAGCAGAAATAGATAACTTTCACTCACGCTTCGATAAACTAACATTTATTTATAGTTAGTCACGATATCAAAATATGGGTATCCAAAATTATATTATAAATTGGCGTTCATCAGGGATAGTAATGATGGTGCAACTTCTTCCGGCATACGTTTTTTCACCCGACCGAACCAACACTTCCATATAATACACATATTTTTATGAGAAAATCAAACCGACCCCGCGAAGGGCTAGGATTTCCCGTATCAACATAAACAAGATCTGTAAACAAACCTACGAAAAGGATTAACTTAAATGCTTCAATCATAAACTGTTTTCAATACAACCCCGCCCCAGAAACCGTTAAAAGGTTGGTATTCCTGGGCTTCAAGATTACATGTGAGTGTAAATATCTTAATATTAATCCTAGAATTATGTTTAAAAGACACTATTAATCAGCGCATTTACCCGGATTCGACGCTTGAGTTACTTTCTCACTAATTTAACAACATAAAAATTTTTAATTTTATTGCAAATGATTTGATCGGATAGAAACTCCCTGCTGCAAGGGGGCAGGTATGCGAGCTCGATTTCGGTTCGAACCCTCCAGTTCCGCAGTCCTAATCCGAGTTAATGACGCTTGTGAGGTTTGTACAGCGGTAAGTTTCGGATGTCGTCTCAGCTAGTTAACATGAGCCTTTTTTGTTTTAAAAGTAAATAAGACCACTAATAAACAGTATTTTATGTTTCCAAATTTGGAGTTGCGAAGCAACGGCTTTTTCACTTGCATATTATAATAGCACTGAGTTCTTTTAATGATAATCAATGAAATATATTATAATACCATTGATTTTATAGAACTTATGATGACGTAATAATCTTAAAACACGAAATTTTATCAAAACGTGGAAAATATTTTAATGTCGTGTTTCATAGTTTCTCGAGAAAGTTTTAGCCCTTTTCAATTATTGAACACAAGAATTAATATATTGAATGGTGACATTGTGGAAACAGTAATGCCACAAGCTTCTACTACGATTGACGAAAAAATATGGGTATTTCGCGATTTTTTTCATCCGGATACGTACTAAAAGGGACACCATTATAATAATACACAAAATATCCTAATATTTAGATAAATGTTAGAATATCAAGACTATGATCTTAATTTTGTTTATTTTTATTGCTGATATACATGTTGATCTGGCGAAACTTCAAATAAGAAAACATCGAGGTGAGTCGATTGTCAGAGATTTGGAAATTCCGGGTGGGTGCCTTAATGTCGCGGAAAATGAGAAATACTCGGCGAGAACTCTTGCTTTTTATTATTTCATACTAGCGTAATTGCTCGTCAAATATGATGGGTATGTGCAGATTATGTATTAAAATTAAGGTACTTACCGTTCTTCCTCCCTTTCTCTCTGCCCCCTCCCATTCTCTCCCTCCCTCGTATTTCCCCTCTCTTTCTCCCATTCTCAATCCCTTTTTCCCTCCCATTCTTCACCTCCTCATCTTCCCATCCTCCCCTTCCTCCCATTCTCCTACCTTTCTCTCTCACATTCTCCTCCTTTTCTCCCTCATTATCCTCCCTTTCTCCCATCCATTCTCCTCCCTTTCTCCCTAACATTCTCATCCCTTTATCCCTCCCATTCTCCACCTATTCTCCCTCACATTCTCCTCATTCTACCTTCAAAAATTTATATTTATGTAGATACAAATCTTACACACAAAAAGAATATTTATTTGTTAAGCTTTACGCTCGACAACTTTAGCTGGTCAAAATTATTTTAACTCTCTGGAACTTACTATAATGTGAATTATACATTTTTTTAAATTTTCCGTACACATAAAATATTGTTTCATTAAATTCAAATTTATTAGTTTTTTTCGGATGAAGTGCAATTTACCCCCGTCAAAATAGCGCCACAAATGGACATGTTAACCCTAAATATCCAGCTCATTATACTATATTTCTGGCAAATTTCAATTTTTTATCTACATCCTTGATCGAGTTATTCGCGTTTTAATAGCTTATCACTCAGGCCAACGGACGGAAAACATAGCCTTTTATTATTCTTTTTGTGATTCTTTTAAATCTCTCTTTCTCTCCCTAATTCCCAAACCGTCCTCAAATCCTCCATTCTTCTACCTAACTCCAGTAACCTATCGCCCAGTCCTTCATTCTATACATATGTATATATAGCACTTTCCTCAGATTTTCATACCGTTTCTATTTCTATGATATTGGTTTAGGTCATTACGATTTTTAATCATTCGAATAGTATTTCAGATCTTTACTTATTCCTTCTCGTAAATAACGCAACAAATTATGAAAATCATTGTCTTTTGCTAACTACTCTAAATAGCGAATAACTCGAGAATGGCCAAATCGGTTGGTCATTCCTTCGGCGCATTATCGGCCGTACGCCCTTAAAGTATATTTGAATGATCGCGGCGTACGATAATGGACAACCGATTTAATTTTTGCCAGATTCATTAAATTACTTACGTTCCTGCAAAAATAATCCAACCTCATTATATTGGTCGCTAGAAAGATTGTTTCCGTGATCAATTAAAATATCATATTTAAATATTCGGTACTGTTCTAACAAGCGCGTGAAGATCAAGACAGCGACGGTAGCGCTGTCGATGGCGATAAAATGGAGAGAAATTATACTACTGCGGCAATGGTACTAATACGAAGCATTGTCGGTGGCGCCGTAACAGACGATAAAGCGAGGACACATTGAACTACAACCTCGTACGTGCATATTCTGCTGCACTTGCGTTCACTTGCAATCACTCCGCATTCCTGCAAAAACGTCAGGCTTGCTTCTTCTCCGACTGGCAGTTCGTGATACTTTAAGGGAGGCATCAACCCTATGGGGGGGGGGGGGGAGACAGTGAACGTGGAAAGGAAACGAATCAATTGACTAAGCCAACCCAACCCGGGGGGTCGAGAAGATTGTGATGCCGTGGTAATACTATTTCTCGCCACTTTCTCTTCATCGATAGCGCTACTGTCGCTGTCTTGACCTTCACCCGATTCTTAGAACAGAACCAAAAATTCTTTCAAATTTCGACTTCGGTTTTAATTCGTCTCCGATTTCTTCATCTCCATTCATCCTTATTTGTCTTTTGCTCACTGTCGATCATCCTGAAATCTTGCAGCAGGCCATTGACCTCGTAGTCGGCAGCATTTCAACCAACCAACACTTGTTTATTATTATAGACATACTTATGAATAAATTGGGGACACTTCTAAAAATTAAATATATCTTTATAAATTATAATTTATAAAACTAAATTATTATTTTTAAAATAAAATATTTCAGCCTTGCGCCCGAGGTAGGTGCCTCGATCGTCACATCCTTCGCCCGGAGTGCAAAAAATACCTCGGACCGCTTCTTCTAGTAACATTATAACGTATCGAGTTTTATTTCCAGTCGCTCCAACAGCAGCAGCATTTTTCTACGAGTGAACCTGCGACAGTAACCAGTAAGATTACCGCGTGGAATGGAAGCGAACGGATACTGGGGAGTTTTTGCAATCTGCACTGCGCCGATTTATTGCATAAAATTGATTTTTCCTGTACAAATATTGATTTTATCTCCTCTAACCGAAGGTTTATTCCTTTCAATCACAGGTGAAAAATGCCGAAGAAAATTGCCCCCGTAGTCGGGTAAGACGTGACGTCCTAGACGATAACAAACAGGCGGATGACGGAACCGACGAGCCGGACGTCCTTGAAGAGGTAGGGGTTGTTGCGAAGGAGATTCTGGACATCCTGAAGGAGAAGATGGAAAAGGGGGAACCGACAACCAACCTGGGCCACGACGGCGGCGACACCGTGTTTGCTCGGATGGGTGAAGACGCCACGATGAAAGAGACGATACCTATCACCGATTTGCCCGAACCAGTGCTTGAAATGTTCAGGAGAAAGGCGATAAAGAAGATAGAAATTAGGCCGTACGAGTTACCGAATTATGTGTATCAGCTGTTCAAGAAAAAGATGACTGAGCATCACTTCGACAAAATATTGCTCTCTCGCAACATACCTCTGGGCGAGATACCTGTGTGGGCGATACAGCTGTTCACGGTAAAGCCGACAGGAAACGCTAGAGACGTCATACTATCGTACGAACTCCCCGGTTGGGTCATAGACCAGATGAAACGATGGATGGATGGGAAGAACGACGATACCTTTAAGCTAACGTGGAACGAAATGCCTTTATGGATGATTAAACTCGTCAAAACCATGGCGCGCCATCCGAGAGGCACGGCGGATTTGTTCAGCCAACGAATGACTCTAGAAGAGCTCTTACGATGGTCGATATATACCTCCCGACCAAAGTTTGAAGGTGCGATTTCGGGAATCAAAATATCGTTAGACGACATACCTAAGTGGGCGCAGGAATTTCTCAAATTTAAGCTGAAAAAGGTAGGAGAGGAAAGGAACCCGATGAATATTTACGTGACGCTTGGAGAAATATTTGAATGGGCATTCATGATCACCAGAAGGGATATTATCGACAGCATCAGGGGCAATCTGCTTTCGAAATTCGCTGTAAAATGGACGGATTTCCCCGGTTGGTTCCAGGACTGGTTGGGCTTTTTCCTAAAAGGCTTCAAATTCCCGCCATTCCATGTACCGGGAGAAAGACCAGGAAGGAGACCAGGAGGAAGACCTCCTGGGGAAATTCTGCCACCTTGGCCGAAAGAACGTCCGTACCCTGGGGGCAGACCGGAAGGTGGAAAACAACGTCCCCCGGGCCATAATAAGAATCCACCCGACGAGAAACCCCCATGGTCAGAACGCGGGGGAGGAACTTTACCTCCCACAACTCCAGTGCCAGCGCCATCCCCAAAACCGATAGTAAAACCTTATTGGCTAGACTTGATAATCAATAAAAAGTTGAAGGAGAATGACGGGAGATTGGAACTGAGCGAGATGTCGGACTGGATAATGTTGATTATGCATGTGAAAATACTTCAGAATTTCGACAACGAAACCGTACTGGGCGTCCGGATATCGCTGAATGAGATAATTGATTGGGGTGTACATATTGCGAAGTTGACTGAACAGCCCAACATAACGTTGGAGGATTTGCCTCCTTGGTTTTTGCTTATACTGCAAAAGGTAGTGGAAGAATATGAGACAGAGGTGCAGGTTATGATGTTCAGCATGATGCTGGATGAGTTGATCGACTGGTCTATAAAGTACGCCACCGACGAAAAGGAAGGAAATTTGGGAAAAATAAAATTCGAACGTTTACCGGAATGGCTCAAAATTTACATTAGTATGAAGATAGAAAGGAGCAATGACCCAGATCAGAAACCTCCGTGGTCGCCTATATATGTCCCGGAAGTGAGAGACGTGTTCGGCGAGAAGGCATTTAAAGTCAAAAGAGCGCTCAAGGGTTTGCCTAAATTGTTGATCGTTTTGATCCAGATGAGAATCGAAGATTTTTATCATGGTGAGAACGCGGCAAAATTTATCCTAGCGCCACAAGAAATCCCTGCTTGGGCCGTCGAACTAGTGAAAATAAAGGTGCAAAAAAATTACGGCGTCAGTTTGATCATGCCGGAGGATTTAACGTGGGACACGACCCCCCGTTGGGTTATAGAACTCATAAAAGGAAAGATTTATGAAGATTCGATACAGGGATCGCTGATGGAATCTTACGTCACGTTGATCGAAATCGTTGACTTTTCTATATGGTTCACGAACATGACGATTAATGGCTCTGGGACGCAGACGCACAGCCGCGTGTCCTTGGAAGACATTCCGGATTGGGTCGTGGATCTTCTACGCACAATCGAGGAGTGGCAGTTTGATGAAGATTTGTCGGTAATGGAAGAATACATCACACTTAGTGAATTACTGGACTGGGCGATAGTACACAACCTGAGGAGAAAATGGGAATCAGACGGGGATAAGATATTAATGTTCAAGGACAATCTAAGCAAACTGCCAAAGTGGGGAGCAGATCTTTTAGCGTCGAAATTAATTTCGTTCAACAACGTTATGCCACCGATGGATTTTGACGTGCCGGTCGTGGATTTGCCGAATTCGGCGACAGAATACCTAAAAAGCCTGATAAGAAAAGGTTACAGCGGTCACCCGGATATGAAACCTGGACTGACACCGGATAAGCTTCCCTACTGGTCGTTGGAACTCTTGCAGAGGGCCATGACGGAGCATGTTGACGTGGCATCAGCGATGAAAAAATCCTGGACAATCGATGAAATTCTCCAATGGGTTGTATGGGTAACCAGAATAAAGAGTTTTGACATGGACCCAACATATGGTTTAAGAGTGGCCCACCTCCCGGACTGGATCATAGAACTTCTTAAAACGAAGATCGAAGAGAGCAATGGTGACACAACGGTGATGGAACATCGTATCACAACGGAGGAAATACTGGCGTGGGCAATACGATTCATCTTGCGGGAGAAGGAGGAAGTCGTACCGTTATCCTCCGAATCCACCAAACATCCCATAGAAATGCCCGATTGGATGAAAAGTCTTCTCCTCCGAAAGACGGAAGAGGTTAATCAGGGTAAAATGCAAAAGATTTTCACGATGCCAACCAACCAATTGCCACTTTGGTCAATGGAGATTATAGAGGTTAAATTGGAAATGTTCAAAGAGGTGGATGTGAAAATAATTCCTTTCACCGTCATACAACTTTTACAATCGCGGTTGCTTGAGTTTAACGGTTCTAAGGATGTGTACGATCTCGACGTTAATTTAGGCGACGTCGTGGATTGGTTTCTGTGGATGACCAGGGCGAGAAAGATAGCGACGGGTGTGAATTCCAACGTGACACTGGGAGAAATACCTAAATGGGTAGTAAGGCTCCTCACCAGGAAAAGAGAAATGCACAATGATGGCGGAGACGTGTTCGATCTCGTCACGACCTTGGATGAAATCATTGATTTATCTATACAAATGGGCAAAGAAATTGTAGAGGAAAGGGAAGAGGATAATGAAAAGAGAGTGAATGGATTACCATATTGGTTAGTCAGGATCATCCTTCTGAAACTGAAGAATGACTATTCCCCTAAATTTGGAAAGAGACTCGGTAAATTGCCGCTATGGGCCATAGAGCTGATATTCCTCAAGCTGGAAGTGGCATACGAATATGAATTCGGGATCAAAACCGCACTGCCGCGGGAAATGGAACCAGATTGGTTGATGACATTTCTTGCCCTACATATCAATTTCGAAGATCAAGAGGAATCCGTGATGTTTCAAAACGTGACACTTAATGAACTGCTGGAATTTGCTATATGGTCAGGAAAAAGAGAAAGGACATCCATATCGTTTTTCGAACTGCCTGAGTGGATTTTTGATTTTCTCATCATCAAGTTGGAAGAGAATGAAAACGACAGGACAATATTAAAGCGCAACATGACATTGTATGAGATATTAGATCTTGGTTTAGAGATTTTTGTAAAAATTGAAGTTGAAAGGAAGGTTCATTTAGGCCAAGTAATGATGGCTACACCGATTTGGATAAAAGACTTTCTCAAGGACAGGATACGATTGATTAATTCGGACAAGATTCAGTATCAACTCATCCTAGGGTCATTAAACAAAGGGGATGGAGGGATTGTAATGAGAAAGGTAAAGGAAATTTACAGTGACAATATAGCTTTAACAACTCTCATAACGGCTCCCTATTGGATCATAAGATTCGTTGAAATGCAAACTGAGCAGCAAAAATCCGACACTGACGCAATTCTATTGCAAGAAGTTATAGATTTCGGTCTGTGGATAACTAGACGGATCAAGAACTTGGAGATAATGAACAGTAAGAGGAAACTAAGATTGTTTGATGTCCCACTGTGGTTATTAGAACTTCTTAATATGAAGGCCGAAGTCTATGGGGATGAGGAAGCGTTATTGCAAGATCAGATGACCTTGGAACAAGTCGTGATTATGTCGATTAAAACCAGCATCACTATAAAAACCTTTGAAATATATGATTTTACGCCACCTGACCTGGAACTTGTTCTGGACAGGATCCCGAGCTGGATTCAAGAAGTTCTGAGGACCAAAGTGGAGGAGAATGAGAGCTGGAACGAGCAAAAGGCGTACCAATTCCCCAACAACCAGTTGCCGATTTGGGTGGTCGATCGTATTGAATATATGGTGGAACTGAAACACAGAGAAATTCGCAAGATTAAAAAGGGGACGACGTGGGATTCCGTCCCGTATTGGGCGACCCTGATTTTGCAATCGATAATTCAAGAGAATAACGGTTCCGTCGCCATACTTGAACGAGAAATGACGGTGGAAGAAGTAGTGGATTGGGCAATATGGATAACCAACGAAACGAAGGCCCGTGGAGGAATAAAAAGCTACATGGCTTGGACTGAAATACCAGAGTGGGTAGTAGATATTCTAAAGGAAAAGAGAACTGACCGTGATTCCCGCAAAGCTTTGATGAAAGCCAGGTTGACATTGGAAAGTTTACTTGACTGGGCAATCGACCGTGCCATTTTGACAGCGGAGTTAGGAGAAGACGCCGCTAAGCTTGCAATATCGCTCGAAGGCATACCGGGAGATGTGTTACGCTTCATAATTATGACGATCAATAATGTTAACCAAGATCCCGAGGGGCACAGATATGTTGCAACTCGCGGTAGTTTGCCTCGTTGGGCTGGCCTAATGATTGAAAGACTGATTCGAGCAATTCATGGAAATAACCCACTCATGATATCCATCGTCGCGGAAGAGATATCTGGTTCCTGGGTCGTCGAATATTTTAAAGTTATCATATATCGCTTCCAGTACAAAGATGAAGTGGTGAATTATAGGGCGACACTCAAAGAAATCATAGAATTCGCCGTACGGTATACATATCATATGATAAACGGAAATGGGGCGGGTACTCGGCGCAACATTGCAATTGCCGACTTGCCGGAATGGTTGATAAGATTCATAAGATTCAGAATAATTGAGAGTGATGACGTCGAAGCAGTCCTCGTAGATTTCATGATGGTAGGTGACATTTTGCATTGGTCAATTGTCAACAACATAGCAGTTCAAACCATGACACCGGACGACTTTATGTTACCGGACCTTTCAAAACCTATAGGACCGCCGCCGTGGGTGATAAATATTATTGTCCATGAAATAGGGACGTTTTATGTACAAAGGCATCCAAGGCCAGAGAAAACATTCAATGATATCTCAATTTGGGTAGTTCAGATATTCGAAAATATTGTGGTTGATAGACATAAAAAGATTGACGGTGGAGAGGAAATGACAACGTGGGGATCTATACCTTACTGGTTGATAAAATTTCTCCAAGCAATGCAGGTACGACACAGAGGCAGCCCAGATATAATTTCTGTGAAAATAACAATCAGGGAAGTTATAAATTGGCTAATAGAATGGATCCAAGATACCTACACCCGTTTGGGCGTTGGAGGCAGGGTGGAATGGAAGAATTTCCCGCCGTGGCTAATAGAGTTGTTTATAAAGCTAGAAAAAGAAATGGAGGACCCAAATAAGATATTAGAACAGCCAACATCTGTGGGTGATATGATGAATTTTGGAATAGGTTACCATATAACGCTTTACGTGAAAAAAAACGATAGAGCGGATATTAAACGGTTATTTCCAGAACTGCCTGGGGATTTGATAGAAAATATCTTTGTGATTATCTTTGATTTTAATGACGGAAACGGCGTACCTGATGTTGAACCGAACTCTCCTCCATTATCTGCGAACGTCTTCGATTTATTTGAAAGGGTCTTATTGGATTTGTACGGGGATATGCTAGAACTGAGACTCCTCATCAAATGGAAGGTATCTAGGTCTTGGTTTGCTGAGCTGATAAGATGGTTAATTAATGGGGGAATCCCCGAGGGAGAGATTCTGACCCATAAGTTATCTGTGGAGGAAATCATAAGGTACTATCTATTGTACCTCCAAATTATCTATGACGTCGATGGAATGAACGATGCACGTGATGGGCGGCTTATTGACTTTCCAGAGTGGTTGATAAAGCTCATAATATTCAGATCAAAATCAGGTGGCAACATCAAGCCGACGCTTGAATCAGATTTATCACTCAAGGAGCTTTTTGTATGGATAATAGAAAATAGCCCTCCCCTCGGACCGAAAGATATCAAAATACCAGACCGCAGCACAGAGCGTCCGGAAACACCACCATGGATAATATCTATTCTTGTAGGCGAAATCGAAAGACACGATGGAAGCAACGAGCCGCCGAAGCTCGAGCCGCCGATTTCGATTGTGATATTAGTGTGCATCGTAGAAATCGGGCGCGAGAGATACGATAAATTAGAGGGTGGCGAACCAGAATCTGTATGGGATTACGTTCCGAATTGGTTGATATCATTTTTGCAAGCGATACTATGGAGGGAAAACGGCAGGAGAAATTTAATGCAGGTAGAAATTACGATAAGAGAGATTGTACAGTGGTGGATATGGTGGATTCGAAGTATCAAGGAAAATTCGGGCTCTGAAGGCAATGTGGAATGGGAGAACTTTCCGCCGTGGCTAATAGAGTTGCTAATTAGGTCCCAAAACCCGGAAAATGGACCTAGTGGCATATTAGATAGTATAATGCCCGTGGAAGAATTGGTGGTCATAGTAATTGATTATGGCATAAAAGATGACATGAGGAAGAGGGATTTAGAACGAGTTAAAGCAATATTTGAAGGGATTTCAGACGTCATATTGATTGAGATCTTACGAATCGTTCGCGCCGTGAACGAGGAGTTCTATGATAATACTGCAGTTAGACCGGAATATCCCGACTTACCGTCATGGGCTATTACACTCATACAGACTACGGTCGCGGACACCTACGCCGACGAACCTGGTTTGGCACCTTTCATCGCGTCGGAAACAATCCCTCACTGCATCATCGAATTAATGAAAGAGTTGATACATCGGCTGAAAACGGAAAGGCTGGTGATGAAGTATAGGATTTCCATGCGCGAGTTCGTTAAATTCTCCGCGGTGTATACTCATTATATCTACAACGTGGAGGGGACGAACGTCCTTCGTGAGTTAAGATTGACTGACTTGCCTGGATGGTTAATGAATCTGATCATGTTTATGGTTCAAACGGGTGTTGATCCGAAATCATTGCTTGATGAAAATTTGACAATCGAGAATCTATTGACATCGGTAATAGATAATACATTAATTGTCAACACTCTTAAAACTGAAGACTTTGAGATATCATCCATAAACATAGCTAAGCAGCCAGAATGGCTTATACAATATCTCCAGATACTAATCAATAAACACTATGAAGCGATGAGGCCAAGAAATTACGTGCTACCAAAGAATCAGCTTCCGGTTTGGGTAATACGGATGGTTGAAGAAATAGTTAGAATCGAGTTAATAGAGCTAGAATACGAGGAACAAGACTGGACATTGGATTCGGTTCCGTATTGGGTTGTCCAGTTTATCGAGTTAATGCTGGAAAAGCACAAGGGGAGTAGCAATGTGATGAACACCGAGATATTGATCAGCGAAGCTGTGACTTTAGCTATATGGAGAACACAGAATTTGAAACTGTATTTGGATAAAGAGGGGAAAGTAGAGTTACACGAACTTCCGGAGTGGTTAATAGAGTATATCCGAGATGTGGGAGAAGGTGTCAACATGAATTATCTACTGGTTGAGGGAACGGCGACGGTCGGTCAAATCGTCGAGTGGGGAATAAGCCATGGTATATCGAGGAAGCGAAACGAAGATGACTTCAGTTTTGTTTTGCCGCTCGTGGAAGGCGTACCGGAAGTCGCGATAAGATACATCATGTTCCAACTCGTTCAAGTCAACAGATACAGGGATCGTGAGAGATACAACACGTCCGTTATAGTCCTGCCCCAATGGGCGGAAAGGACCGTGAGGAGAATAGTGAAAGAGTACTATGGGGAAAACGCACGTTATAATACTGCGAGCATATTGGAGACAACCCCCTATTGGTTGCTAGGACTCTTTAAGATTCACCTTCACAAATACGATAAGGAACAGTCTTTGTGGAGGCACAATATGAACCTGAAAGAAATCATAGATTACGCTGTGTGGCTTACTAAGCACGTCAACGACCTGGACGGCGTGGGCGTGGAAAGAAACATCAGATTCATCGACATACCGGAATGGCTAATAGAAATCATTCAGATGAAGGCTGAATACCCTAAGGCTGACATTCTCTTTTTAGATGAAAACCTTGATTTCATCGATCTTCTAAGCTGGGGAATACGGAACAGCATAAGAGGTAAAATATTTCGTTACGAAGACCAAACGCAGACCAACGAGACCGTGAGACCCATTCCGGATTGGATAGCTGAACTCCTGATGGTGAAAATAGATCAGAGCAATAAAGGTCAACTTGGGAAAGATTTCAAAATACCAATGAACCATTTGCCACTTTGGGCAGTCGAATACATCAGGATCAAAGTAAAAGAGAAGTACGAGGCGTACCAGGAAGAGGAACCTGAGGCCATATGGGGATCGTTACCGTATTGGGTGGCGCAGTTGATGCAGTCGAAGATACAAGAGCATAACAACAGCATAGCGGTGATGGGACATCAAATGACGGTCGAAGAAGTCGTGGATTGGGCGATTTGGGTGAGCAGTATGATGGAGAGGGGAGGGAATGAAGTATTTGCTGTGACCGATATGCCGCGGTGGTTGATAGAGTTATTGGAAATGACGAGAGGACAGAATGGGAAGGTGGAAAACGTGATGCGGGGTAAACTAACTTTGGAGCGTGTTCTTTGGTGGGGTATCAACGTCACCATAACGGAGAAATTGGAGAAGTACGACTTATCAGATCTTCGCTTGACTCTGAAAGGTATACCGCGGTGGGTGATAGAGCTCATCCAGTTATGGATTACGATGTATAACGGAGAATATCCGTCAAATACATTCGACTCCAATATTAGCGACCTTCCACCGATGGCTCAGAATCGCTTAATAAAGGTTATAGATGATCTTTACGGTAAAAAGCCGTCGCCCGTCCTAATAGAGCAGGCGACCCCACATTGGATAAAAGTACTTCTTCTGTATAAGGTTAACCAGCTCGGGTCAAATAGCTCCGTATTGGAGGGTGAGGTGACGATGAATGAGATAATGGAATTCACCTTGTGGCTTACTCAAAGGTTCAAGAACGAAACTCGGAACTATGAGGATAAAAACAGGCTCTTGGTTAGATTTATCGAACTCCCTTATTGGTTTATAGAACTCGTCAAATCAATCGTGCCGGGCAATGATGACGCAGAAAAGCTAATGAATCATAGAATTAAATTAGACCAGCTCTTAATCTGGGCAATACGTAACAGTTTGGTGTGGAGAATCAGCGGTGGAGACACGGGAGTCCAACCTTCACCTAATCCACCCATTCTTGAAATTCCGGAGTGGTTGAGAGAAGAGTTGGACTTGAAAATCGACCGAGATTACGGAAAATATCAATTCAGAGCGCCAATCAACCAACTGCCAGTCTGGATAGTTGAACAAATTTATAAGAATAACGAAGAGATTGGTGAAATTTACGTTGGTACGAGCTATAATATAACCATCCCGTTTTGGGTCATAGAGCTCATTCAAGTAATGACACGATCCTCAGAAAGATTGACGGAAGTGATGGACGTCAGCATACAAATTGACCTCATAGCTGACTGGGCAATATGGGATACCCAAAGAAAGAAAGATATGGAAGGCAAGGAAGGTGGGCTGACTATCGATGAAATACCGCGATGGTTGATTCAACTCATCGTAAAGATCAAAGAGTACAAAGATCCAAAAGAGGCAATGAAGCATACGACGTCATTGCGATATATATTAGCCGGGTCGGTGATCATCCTTATGGAGGACAAGAAAGAGTTTGAAAGAGTGCCCGATTGGATTATCCGGATACTCAGAGCGAAGATAGTAGCAATAAATGATCCTAAAGTGCCGATGAAATTTGAGGTGGCGACTAATGATCTGCCGGGGTGGGTGTTGGAGCTTTTCAGAATTAAGGTGGAGGAACATTATGCCAATGCACCGGGTGTGACTCCTGTGATTTCATTAGACACGGTCCCGCAGTGGCTCGTGGAATATCTAAAAATAAAGATATCCGAGAACGACATCGGACTGGCCACCATGAGACGCTTCGTGACGCGTGACGAATTCCTGGATTTTTCCGTCTGGTTTACCAAGCAATGGATGGTCACAGATCGAGATCTGATAATGGACGACGTTCCAATGTGGACGTTAGATTTCATCAGGACGAAGGTGCTTACCGTCGGCGAAGATGAAAGGGCACTGATGCGCATGATCGCGCTGTACGAAATCACGGATTGGGCGATATGGTACGGCGTGAAAAAGGAGCTTGAAAACGAGGGACTGTGGGATCCAAAATCTCACAGAGGCCTACCGTTTTGGCTCGCTCATTATCTCCTGGTAAAGATTCAGGATTTCAACAGGGGTATCGTGCCGACGAAATTCCATATGCCCAACAATATGCTACCGCCTTGGGCAGTGCGAATCGTAAAATCAACGATAAAGCAGGTATACGAGGAAAATACTGCCGTGATTCCTAGTTTGTCCTGGAGTACCGTGTCGTATTGGTCATTGGAACTGTTCCAATCGATATTAGAAAAATACAACGGTCACATCGAGGCGCTTTCTGATATCATGGAACTCGAAGAGATTGTTGAGTGGTCCATATGGATCACCAAAATGAGATACATGGAGATGGGGATGGATCAAAAGCTGACGGTGGATGACATACCTGCTTGGGTGATCGAGCTTCTCCTCATGAACCTCGAAGGTAACCGCAACGATCGGTCGATACTTAAGCACCGCATGGAGATGGACGTCTTGTTACTCTGGTCCATGAGGAACAACATGGAGAAGAGAAAGAAGAACAGTTATTTAACGGAGGTTAACATCACGTCAATTGATAAAATACCGCCGGACTGGATCAAGCTGCGACTCAACACGAAGATAAGAGAGGCCAATCGTAAGCAACAGAGGAGGAGGTTCCACATAAGTCACTACCCCATACCGGCTTGGTTGAGGGTCGCGACCAGGGTGAAGATGGAGGAAAACTTCGACGTCGATGCCCAAGACGAACTTCCAGCGGGTTGGGACACCCTTCCGTATTGGACGAAGGAACTGTTAAGGATGATGACTGAGGAAATGCATGGTGATGAGAAGGTTATGGATCGCAAAATGTCGCTTAACGAGATCCTGGATTACGCTTTATGGCTCAGCCAGAGGAATATCGGATGGGGCCGCGATTTGGAGATGGAAGACATCCCCGATTGGGCCATTGAGATCGTCATGAACAAGATCGAAGGAAAGTCCGAAGATAAGGAGGCGTTGAACGGTCGGATGTCGTTAGAAGAAGTGTTGAACTACGCGATAAGATCAAGAAAGGGAGCGGAAGAGATAAAGAAGATGGCATCCAGGCACACCGAGGTCTCCGAGGACGAGCTACCCGCCTGGGTGACAGAGTTTTTGGAAAGGACCAACGTAAATGAGAAGACTAAACCGATTGACATCCCGGACTGGGTCGCCGAGATCGTCAAAGCGGAGCTGGAACAGAGCCGGGCCGAAAGGTTCTTGATCAAGGATTACTTCTTGATGAAATACTTGGGACGCGGAGGATATTCAATGATCGACAAAGAGGAAATTAAATCCGCAATTTTGGAAGTGATACAAGTAAGTATGATAGTGATTATGGTCCGCGTTGAATATTAACGTAGTGAAATCATGATATCAAATTCTTTCATAAACAAATTCAAGAATAAGCACTTCAATATCAAAAAATTAGGTATTTATCTTAGGTATCTCCAATATCCATAACGACGTTATTAAAAGCCAGATACGCATTTCGGCTACAATGCAGCAGTCTTCAGTGGTAATTTACCGGAAGTGGTTTCTAAAAGTAACAACAGACGAAATGTGTCTGGTTTTTCACCTATTCGAGAATAGAGAGACATGCTGGATTGATAGCTTAGTTGGTTCAAGCACCTATCCGGCAAGTGGGGAGATCCGGGTTCAATTCCCCGTCAAGTACAGGGTTTTTTTCTCCCTGACAAATGTCAAACTTTAGTTTCAGCTTCACTTTTGTTTCTCGTCAATGCTGTTGAAGATATGTTGAAATGCTTATTATTCAATTACCATTCTACCTCAGTTCACGCTAATTGCATGTTTCATATTTTTAATGAAAATAACTTCAGTAGCCACTAATCCGAGATGGACGTAAGTTAGGTATGGTTTGAGGCTCGTAACGTAGAGTATTTTCGCATGGATGAACGGAATTTTTTTCCGTCGAATCAAATATATTTTTGTGTTTCTCATTCTCCTCAGGTCGTCGATCTCTCTCTCCACGCTCTCTTGACGAAACTGGAAAATTGGGAGGAGAAGGAAACCAACGCGACGCGACCAAAAGAGCCGATAGGAGGCAAGAAGGACCGCCACGAAAAGCATGAGATGGTGCCGTTCACCGGGGACGGGAGAGTGAAAGGCGATGAAGGAGAGTATGAAATTTCGGAAGAGGATGGATTGAAGAAAGTGCTTATGGTCATTTTGAATGTGAGTAAAAGGTTGGAGTTTGAATCTGAAGAGGATTCTTTTTTCTCCTCGGCATAACTTCACCGCAATGATCATCGCGGTTTTAATATAAATATAAAGTGAGGCATTTAAGAGTTCACACACAAACGCAAAATGGTATTATAATTATAAAACTAAAAACGAGGAAAAGGATAGAAAGTATACGTGATTTTGAGAAATATGGCTCATGATGAAATGTTAATGACACCAATAAGAGGAGGATAATATTTAATCAAAATCCTTTTAGCAAAATTTGAGTAAATTGACATTTTGTAGAAATTGATACTCCATTGTTACGCGATATAGCTAATCTCACCTTAGTTCCATTTTGAATGGTAGCATATTTATACAGTGGCAGAATAAGACTCTTTGGGGCCCCTGGCGGTACAAAATCGGGGATCCTGTAAGGGTATTAAAAACACTGATTTTTTACTAAATCTTATTTAATGAATTTCTATAATACATCAACCAGGGGCGAATCCTCCATGGAAACAAGGGAAGCATTGCTTCCAATTTAGAACTTAAAATAATAAAAATAATTACTATAAAAGTTACTCATTCGCAATTTTTAAACCACATCTTCAGTAAAACCGTTCGATTGCGCGGCATTTTAAAAATCTACCTTGACAGCTGGTAATGGCCGAAAATAACATTATTAACATATTAGGAAGCAAGAATATTATTGCGTACACGTCGATGAGCCATTCGCTCTAGTACACGAGCGGAGACTAGGCGTCTGGTCCAGTTATATTAGTTTCAATAAGTCGCAATTCTGACCTTTCACGTCGACCTTCGTGCCTATAGAAGTGTTTATGTTATAATGTGCATTAACAGATATTATTTCCAAATTTTTACTCAGATAGGAGGAATTTCGCGGTTTTTCTCCGCGTAATAATGTACGGTTGGAAGCAACTTTAAAACTGCAAACATGAGTGAACATAGTGCCTCAAATGATTCTGTTGTGCTTTCAAGCAGCTCTGGTGAGGTTTCATGTTGTGCAGTGTGTAATTTATTAACGAAAACTTTTTCTTTGAACAATTTACAGGCAAAGAGTGAAATTATCCAAACATACAGGTCAAAACCTCGCCTAAATTTAAATATAAAAATTAAATCATGCACATTTTAACGTAGGTATTTATAACATTATCGAATGATTGACTAGATGTGAGAGCAAAGCAGAATTATTTTGTTGGCTGTGCTTACTTTTTTCGAACGAAAAAAATGTTTGGACTAAAACGATATTTTCTAATTTAAATAATATTCATAAGGTAATAAAGAGACATTCGATAAGTAAAAATCATTTACAGTCAAGTCTTCAAGAAATACATATGGAAGAACTCGAGTAAAACATGTTTTAGATAAGCAGTTGGAAATTACGCATCGCCAGCATAACGAAACAGCAAAGAAACCGTAAAGAAAAATCGGGTAATGTTAAAAACACTTATTGAAATTGTTTGTTTTTTGGGATAGCATAAGCTTGGCTTTCGTGGTCATGATGAACCCAGTGACTGTAAATAAAGGTGATTACGTGGACTTGGTCGAATTAGTTGTTAAAAATGACGAAACTTTGGGAAACCATTTGGAACATTCCACAATGTTTTGCAGCACGTTCAGTGCAATATAGAATGATTTAATTTCTTGTGTTGCTTAAGTCGCACTGCAAAAAATTAAACAAGATGCGTTCGACTCCCTCAAGAACAGTTACAGAAATTATTTCGACATAGCTGCTTTGCGTTCTGAACTTTCGTTTTTATATCAAATAGAACAGCGGTTCTCAACCGGGGGTACATGTACCCCTGAGGGTACAAAATTTCTTCCAGGGAATACAGAGTGACAAGGGTGCTGAAGTGCCAGAAATGCGTCGATGCAGACCCGGAGAATTTTTGGGAGAGAAGGGGAAAGTAAAAAAATTTGCTTAAAATGGGTGTAGAGTGAGTGAATATCAGTACACAAGACGTTCTTAGTATATTAACATTGTAGGGAAAGGGTGAGGTGGTAAATACGAGGAAGGGGGGGGGGCATAAATCGCCGATTTATTTAATTGTCCTTCGACCTGATGGGTGGAATTCAATTAAATATCTTGAAGGGCTGACCAACGCTGAGATAGAATTCTCAACTTTGACAGCAATAAAGATGCGGAACCGCAATTGTTTGAGCTCCGAACACGATCTCATCCTTGCAGTGACCAAATTTCGACCGCGCATCGAGAGGATTATGTCTGTAAAACAGGTGCAAAAATCGCTCTAATGAAAGTAATTCCAAAATATTGTAACTCTGTAAAATTTCTACAATACCAAGTTACATTATTTTTTAATTATGGATTTCTACGAAGTAACGGTCGAAACAGTTGACTATAATGTAAGTAACTTTTTACGTCTAATGCATGACTGCGCGTTGATTGCTTAGCCTTAAAAATAGTAGATATCATTGCTATTCCCCTTGTTTTGTTAGTTTTTTAGGAAACGTAGCATTAGCAAGGCACTTGAAGGCAGTGAATATGGCGCGCTATTTAAAGGTTGTGAAAGTTTCATCATACCATAAGTGCTTAAAAAATAACACCAGAACCCCGCTAAATCTATTCCATTAGACTCAAAAATTGCATGACCAGCCTCGGCGCAATTTACATTATCTTCAGATGATGATGCGAATCACGTTGAAACCTCCCGTGCAAGACTTGACTTCGACAAAATTTATCCAACCAAGTTTTAGTGATCCTTCTTCAACACTGTAATTCCACAAAATGACAATCTCAACTGTAAATTGTTACGAATTAATGAGACTTTTTGGGTTTTTTCTTTGATGAGTAAGAAAACTTGAAATTTTGTGCTGCATTACTGCTCTGCAGTGCTTCATTTTTGCTTCTATATATAAGTAAACGTAAAAAAACAATGAGACCAGTTCCTCAACTGGACGGAGTTTTTCAGCTTTCAAACGCATGAAAACATTCGTGAGAATTTCCACAAATCAAGAAAGACTCTGTATATTATCAATTCTATCAATCGAAAAAGCCCTCATCAAATAACATTCTCAGAAATCCGTGCTCTATGATGACGTCGATGCAGAATTAGCAAAGAAGGAAAGAGGAATTCCTCTGCATTTCATATAACAAGGTAAGATCTGATTTTCATAATATGTTGCTTCCGTATCAAAAAACCTCAATATTCGCCACTGATATCAACAAATAATATTATTTAACAGCAAAGACAACATACACGTAAAAATTAATAGTGAAGGATATACACTAGTATAATATGCAAATAGGGCCCCTTGATTCACGCATTTGTGTTAAACCTTGTAATCATAACTTCGCGGGCCACATAAAAGGATTTTGATGGCCGCCGGTGGCTCACTATTAGTTTAGCCCCTTGAGACGCGCACATATGACAGACAAAGAGAATTTCCAAAAAAAAACACTTTTGAGGACTCACTTATAAGGTGAACGTTCATCAAAATTTCGAATTATGATATTATCACGATCAATATACTTTCTCTAAATCCTTCGTGAGTGAGAAATCAAAAAGGGTAACGTTAAATCGCCCTTTTACCGTCATTCATTTCCGCAATCTTTTTCCCCCTACAGTATGCTGACAACGGCCTCCACAACATGACAAGAATGCTGGAGAAATGGCAACCCTCGGAACCCTACAGTCAGAGATTCGGGTTTGGTCTGCTGCGTCGTTTGAAGACCATCCTGATTAAAAGCATTAAAATCACCGTGGAAGATGGTCCGCACTCTTTCCTTCCCTCGTTCCCCCTTCCTCCCTATCGCCATCGTCCCCGTCCTCACCCCCGTCCTCACCACAATCCTCGTCCCAGTCCTCGTCCCCGTCCTCCTGTGCAGAAACCTTCGTCGGGGGTCGATTCTACGGATAGTGAAACTCCTGTTTCGCAACAGTCTTTCGTTGGAGCGAAAGGGATGCTTATTGAGATGATTAAGGCAAGTGAAAATAGTCGGTTTTTGTCGAGTGCACCATCGAACGTCAACTTGTGAGGTGAAACTATGATCACATTGTAACCGAGATACTCAGACCGCTATTGTTTTTGTTATCATTTACTAGTGCAAAAAACAGTCACTATGGCGGAAAGAAATATATCGCTTGTTATTTGAATTAAATTCTCGTACTTTTTATTCTTTGAAATCATTTATTCGTATCTATAAAATGTATAAATTTGAGTCCAAATAGCTACATAAAGTAACTAAATCCATGTTTATTATCAGAAAACATGTTAACATCAATAATAAAAATCTCATTCTTTCATTCGTTCTTCCGTTCACGTCCCTTATTCATACCCTGACCCCCGAATGCTAATTCAACCTACACTATCCCATCCTTGTGTTGTTGACATATCGCAAATTTTCATGTATTCATATTTACCTCTCCTTCTTCATTCTCTTCCTCATGCAGTTCCTTTCTGCAAGACTTCCTTTCAATCTTTCCCATTTTATCATAATATCAACGTCTGTAAATTAATCACAGCGTTTAAAATGTCGATGCAAGAATTTGTTTAAGTGTCCTAAATTCGTTCAAATTCTATCTCACGTTGGTTCATGAGCTTCAGTTAAATCGAGAACTCTATTTCTTCACAGGGTGCAATTGCTTGCTTAATGGCGTTATTAAGACGATTAAGTACGCTTTTACTACGCGTAGGTGATAAATGCCAACAATTATGTTTCCATGGCGCTAAATAAATAAATGGATAAAAGCAGCGAAAAGTCTTATTAAAATGTAATTTTTGGATTCATGTATCGTATCGTTTTCATGAAAAAATCGAATTCGAGATTTCAACGGAAATACATGTTTTAAAGTCCCCTGAACACGTTTTGACTATTTTCTCGATGATTTCTGTGTGTGTCTGTGACTGGAATTTTGTGGGCGCTATAACTCAAAAACTAATAATCCGATCAGCATTAAATTTCATATTTAGCATCTGTATTAGAAAGAACTGATTATATTTTAGCTAAAATTGGTCGACCGGAAGTGGATGTTTATTCTTGTCACTTTTCCGTTTGTGCCAAATATCTCCTGTAATTCTTTATTAACGTAATTGTATTTTATAACCTAAGTTATAGATAATTTTATTTTTTACAACTTTTGCATTTAATAATGTTTTTAGAGCCAATTACTAAGGAGATATTGCAGTTCAATATTGACAACGATTCTAACGTCGCCAACTCGTTATTTACCAACTACATAAGGAGAAAGTCATGTGTTGTGCACAGAAGCTTTTTTGTGTTTAATTATCTGTTATGAGTGTTCATATGTGATTTAAAGAAAACAAGTAGAATATTATCCCGGAACATAGATAAAATTATCGCGTTTTTCTTCTTATATTAATGAATTCAGTAGTATTTTGTGTTTTATTTCGTGACATTTCTCCCATTAACCCAATTGACGAACTGAGGAGAATTTGGAATTCGATCACCTGTTATATACCTAAATTTAGCTTATCTTATTTTTCATGTGGTTATACCGCCATGTATTCGGTCACTAAAGCCATGTTTGTACTTGGTATCATTGTGAAAATGGAGGGTTAATATTTTATCTTTAAAGATATAAAAAATATTTCCGACACTGTATTTTTTAAAACTGAAATGTAAATAAAACCAAATGGCAGTAGTACAGATATCTACCCTCCAAGTTTCAGGTCTCTATCGTCAGAGAGACAAGCGCCAGTGTGAAACTAAAAGTTCATTTATTTAAACGCGCTAAAAAGCCTTAATATTCTCTTTATTCTGTAAAATGCAAACTAATGGAAATTGAAGTAACGCGGTAATTTGAAACTGTAACTTAGGTAGTGTGTCACAGACCGCACCTCAGTAGTTAAAGATTAAGACCCGGTTTGATTTGCTACGGAAAAGAATCCTTTTTTCTGGAGAGCATTTGTCTGGACTTAATAAGTCCTCAACATTCGCGGGTGTAACGTTCCGTTATAAATCAGAGTGGATGGCAAATCAAATGTTAAATCGTAAAGCTTACGAGAAAAAGGAATGGCAAGTTATACCGCTCCCACGGGGATCCAGTTGGAGGACTATGGCTGACAAGGGTTGACACAAAACATGCAGATGACGGTATGATAAACAATCATTATCACCCGTAATCATTGATCTCCCATTTGTATGGATTCAGAGCCGGCTAGATGGCGGTGCCAACGGTGCGACCGCACCGGGCCCCGCACTTACAAACGCCCCGTGATCTCTAAAAAATATTTGTAGTACATACTACTTATAAAGTACACGCATTTTTTTAAATCAGAAATATATATAAAACACTTTCATAGTAAGTGATACTGCTTTGTTTATTAAAATTTACTATTAAAAACTTCTGTCGCGTAAGTGGCCCCGCGTGCACACTTTGCACCTGGCCCCGCGATTTTCCTTCCCTTGCAGATTTATTTGACTGACTAAGATGCGCGGTAAATAACCATTTTAAAGGCATACCATTTATGACATAGTTTAATAGTTAGTCACTTTTTACCTTCTTCATTGCGTGAAGCATAACAGGCTTCAATATCTGCTACGGTAGACTGTGGAAGACTGTAATTTAAATGCCGTCGGTTTTCCAGTTTCACAATTTTTCCAGAGGAATATACAATTAATACCATTCCATTTCTCTCTCTCTATTCCACAGATATTTGAAATGGCTACGTATTTACTCAGGCAAAAGGTATTGGCGTGGTGATGGAGTAACCTATTAAACGGGGTCGGCGAGGTGTCGGAAAGAGAGAGGAAGTCAGAAATCGGAATGGAATCGGTGACTTCACGCATCCTAGAAGATGTTCTTGAAAATTTCGCTGAGCCATCCGGTGAAACCTGCATATGAATGAAATTGCAGAGAAGAAGAACTTGTCTACTGACTTGCGATGGATCGCTTTGAATTAAAGAATTTGACTGGAGTTATATTCCTACCGATGATAGAGATGAAATGTATGACGATTTATTTTTTTACATGTAACAACATAATAATAAAGCCCTTTTATGATATTAATTCCGGTCGTTGATACTTCCCATCCTCAAAAAATACCTTCAGCACTCTATGAATGTGTTTCCCTTCGTTCAAAAACTGATTTTGAATAATAAATGGTTCATTAAGTGGATTTTATGGTTTTATACCCCTTCAAAGTTAGTAGTTATGGAAATAATTACTCCTCAATCATAAATTTTGATATCTAGAGATCCGGAGTACATAGTCAAGAAGATTATGCGAGTAAGTTTAGGAAAACTGAGAAAAAAGTATATAAATTGAAACAATTAGCTTAGACTAACGTGAATAAATTATTAGCCATGGACAAACAAATGTGCACGATTTGCTGTAAATTTTTCAACAATAAAATCATCGAGAGTAAATTCTGCAAAAAGAATTTTTGAAAAATACATTTTAAATGCTGTAAGTAAAATGAAACAATTGTTCTTCTAACATCCAGAGGTTTATGCATATAATTATTATACTCGTAACAATTAGTACTTAAAATTGTGAGCAACAGCACGCAAGCAGGCAGTAACAAGGGACGGGTTCTACTCTGTAAATTTGACTCATTCGCATTCACTGCATCCTCCTCCCTCGCGCCACGGTTGCCCTTCCTGCCCTGCGTCGGTAACTTCCCTTGTGTGCGCAAGTCAGGCCATCCCTCTGGTGAGAACGGGATGAGAGGGGATCGCTGCTACCCCGTATTCATGGCGACGGCCGCGCGAACTCGACTAACGCATCGCATTGCTTCTGTGGAAGTGGTTGATGGGGGAGTGCGATAACGTTCGCGCCTCCCGGCGGGCCACAGCAGACGCCGGGTTAAGTAGCGTGCTCATTCCGCAACTCCCGAGTGATAATAACCGCACGTCGAGTCCCTTCGCCGCGTTTGATTGCGCGGAGGGCGGTATCGCTTTCTGTATTATTGATTGATTGATATGGTCTTTATTTGGAACGACGTAACGCTTTCAGTGTACCTATCAGGAATAGCAAACTTTTTTTCGCTCGCTTGGCAAAATTGCAAAAATTTACTTTCATTTTCCAACGTACGTGTCAATTTAAAATGCTGCCAAACCCCGATTTAGCGCCACCATCTGTCCATTACCTACAATGGCGTTAAAGCGGGAGTGGCGGTAAATCGAGGTATATGCTTGCTCTATGTAACCATAAGATGGGCAGTGTGAGGGGGTGGCACTTTATAAGGGGGGCGCTAAATCGGGGTTTGACTGTACATCCAGAAAGAAATAATTTGTTCTTTTCACTATGATCGTTTATTTTCACACTTAGAACTCAGAAAGCGATATATTTGTTATATAAAGTTCAATTTATCAGATAATTTTTGGTCAAACGACAATTATGGAGCAGCAGGCATCTCGTTCTCAGAAAAAAAAGTTGCTATTAGTCTGCATAATCGCCAAAAAAAGTCTTTCATATTATGTCAGAGTTGGTAAAATATTATGGGCACAGTCAATAAACAATTATTTTCTGTTGCGTGGCAGCGAAAAATCTTCTCGCATGTCAAAATAAACACGCGTGCCATTGGTTTACCACCCCTGCATTATATCCTTCTCGATTTTATTAGCCTAAAGAGAGTTCTGCCGAAATTTCCGCTTTTTTCGACGTTGCTGCTCTGCTGGACGTCGTTCCTATCGCTAATATCCTATATCTCGTCAGCCTCATTATTCAATGCCAGTGAAATGGCAACCTCTAGCTTCTTTGCTTTAAATGCAATTTCACTGCATCCCTTATTCGCTGTCCGCACTTAAATGGCTTCCTTCTGTTAAATTCTTTCCCTTGCCTCAACAAATTCCCTTCGCTAATCATGCCAACAGTTTGGAACATGGAATGGATACGCCCTCTTCACTGCATGTCAATTTAACTTCTTAATTATATCGCCATTCGTATTTATTCTTCGAATTTGACCCCTGACAAAATTTTCAGTTTACTCAATTTATTTTTAGGCGGAACTCATAGGTTCCTTACTAGTTCCTACTAGAGTCGAATCCTCTTTCTCTTACTACCCAGCTTATCCATTTTCCTATCCGATTTCCCTATCTTTGCCACCGAAAAACACAACTTTTGCATCATCACATTGACGCAATTCGCCACTAAACCTCAGCATTGAACCTCTCGTGGTTCAACTTCCTCCTCCGGCTTTACGGTCAAAGCTTCTCTCCGAGGGGTCCTTCTCATTCACTACTCGCGTACAGTTCTTAGAAAGTCATTCCAATTACAAGAGTTTTGATTCATCGGTTCACAGTCCCTTAACCCCTTGCGAAGTTGTGCAATCGCGTCTTAGTTCTCTCCAGTGGCGGAACAACAAAACTTCGCCCCCACCCGCCTTGCCAATGATTTATTTATCGTTATTCCAAGAGGAACGTTCTTTCAAAAACAAATAGAGTCACCTTTCCCCAATTCCCAGAACATACTACAAATGCTATTCTTAGTTTTAGGTCAAATTAATTACTTTTAGCTTGGTTTCCAATGAAAACTTAGCCTTATAAAATGGTCGTGTCTGTGTGGGTGCCCGTCTAAGAGCCACATTTCATTTGGCGAAAATTTTCGGAGCGGGGTTTTTACCGTTCTAAGGGGGAAAAGAATTGAGATTCTAATTCTTATCAAAGAATTTTAATAATCTATTGTTACTTTTGGAATTTATGATAAACTATAGCGTTTCGGCTATTTAATCCGTATTTTATCGGAGTGTTTCCACGGAGACGATTATTGCTGAACTCGGTTTGAGCATAGACGAAAGCACAAATGTGTTATTTTCTGCTTGACTTCACTGCAGCCATGGACTGTCGATCCGCTTGCATGCATAGTACCTACTTTATGGCCTAGAATTATGAAACAAAAATAAAGAAAGAAAGTAATACTATTGCCAATTTGGAACATGCTTCGATTATTTTACCGCAAATGTAAGGTAAAATTAATTTTTTTTAATATATCAAATTAAATATGCAACATTGAGAAACCAGCCAGTGGCGGATTTACGCCTCCTGGGGTCCCTGGCGCTAAGCATTTGGGGGCCTCCAGCACTAAGCATTTGGGGGCCCCTGGCGCTAAGCAGTCGGGTACCCTGCAATCTAAATATATAGTGAAACCGCTCTTAACGGCCACCCTCCTTTGTGAGACCTCTTAACGATCGTTTTTCTATGGAATCATGGAGAGGTTCCGCTGATTTTTTTAATTGAGGCATTTAATATTTCTGAGATTATATACACGAACATTTTTTCGGCGCCATGTGCGACCCACTGCCACTGAAACCAGCCTGTATTAGTCCTGGCCTTCTTGTTACTTATTTCAATGGCTTTCCATTATGAGTTAATATAAGACAGGACTCCCTAACTCTATCGCCCCCCCCCTCCCCACTTCCCTTCCCCACTGACTGTTGTCGCGGACTGTAGTTCCGCTGCCGCTTCTCTGCCAACAGTTTGTCTTTTCGCTAACTGCTACACCCGCTGCATTTACAACCCTATTGATACTCTCTTTCTAATTTATTTTTTGTGCATTTGACATTATTCCGAGAATCAGCAGGAACTGCAAATGGGAGCGCCTATCTGACACGCCCGCTCATCTCGGCTTCCAGATATGGATTTATTTTCTCTTGTGGAAAAAAATTTTGCCGCGTCTTCCACTTCTTGTTGGGCCGATATTTTAACTCGAAACTGTCGATTGAAATGATATGCTCTGCCGTGAACGACATATTACCAATTATTCATAATTGCCAGTCAGTGGGGGAACCCCCGACTCTTTGGTCCTCATGTCCACTGCATGCATTCTCAAACCCATTCACACAGAATTCCTTCATTCTGCGCAATAATTGTCTCCATGGCCACAACTCAAAAAAATGCGATTTCAAACGCCAAAAACGTTTACTAGAAATCCAAGTAAATACGATCGATTACCAAAATTCTGTGTTAATAATTAATATCTATATTATTTTCTTCTTAGAACAGTATGAATCCCAATCAGATATCACATGTCTAAGATATTTTAAAGCACCAAAGAAGAATTCTCTATACGACGGATTTGAGACTTCCTATGTAGATCAAATAGGGAAAGGGCGTTCCAGGAATCGAACTCAGAACTTCAATCTTCACCAAATAAAATATGGCCTTGAGATTGACCCTGGTAACACGAGCTTAATACCGAGTTTCATGAAAATCGGTACATTGATGCAAAAGTTGCTAGTGGGGAGCAGATTCACATACAGAGACGACCATTTCATAAGTTTAAATGCTAGATAAAATGCAGAAAATTTGTTACTATGATTCATTTTTAAATGTTGGTTTTGTTACATGGCATTAAACTATTATGCAAATGGACTTCTTGCAAGGATTTATTTTTCTTATAGCAATGTGGTTTTGATGAGCATGTTACATGCTTATCACATAGCTATGGTTCCAGTACAGGAAAGCTTTGTCTATGAAAGCAGATATATGACACATGATAACATTTAAATAGGCTCACAACTTGCTGTAATTGTTTTCTGAAATATTTATGTTAGGAAATAATAATAATTTGAGAAATTGTATATTCCCTACAAAATATTTGCCACAAATGTGGAAGAAGAGAAATATTTTATAAAATGACATTTAATCACGTATAACTTTAGACCAAAAATATATGCTTAAAAGGTGAAATATCTGTCAATATGTAGAAACTATCCAGAACAGAGACATAACTGAGGTAGCTCTGCCCCCCTTTATGAGTCCTCAGCCTCCCCTTGGCTCACCTGCTGAATACTATATTTAAAAAATGTATTAATAAAGTATTTCATGTTTTTATTCTTAATAAATAATTACCATTAATTTGTGTGACTAGTGCAGTATAAATAGATGAAACATTAGTTTTCATTTTATTATTATTTTTGTTGTATTTTTTAAAATTTTGGTGTGCCCCTCCATATATTTTTACAATCATGCTGCCCCCCTTGCCCTCCCATGTTGACAGAAAAGAAATATTAGCTAATTATCATCCTAAACTATTGTTTTAATGAGAGTTACAAGTGTTACTTTGCAAAATAAAATTTGTGAAAGAAGAAACTGATAAACTTATAATTAAACTTTAATTTTCATGGTGGCAGTGGCAGATTTATGCCTCCTGGAACCCCTGGTGCTAAACATTTAGAGACTCTTGGCGCTAAGCAGTTGGGGAATCTGCAATATATATATATATATATATATATATATATATATATATAGTGAAATCGCTCTTAACAGCTACCCTCTTTTGTGACACCTTTAACCCTCGCCACCTCCCTTGGGGTCTTTTTTGACCCCAGGAGCAAGAAAATTCTAATAACATTTTTTCTATTGAGATATTCCTTTGATACCTGTTCTCATTTACTTCTGTAATCATTTAACAACACAAAAGATATATATTCCATATTACTGAATAAATGTCCTTTGTCTCAGTAATTTATGAAAAGTTTGTTTATATTTAAATTCCACTCTTGAATACCTAAACTGGCAAGATTAAATTTCCAACCTGAACAAATATATCATAGCTATAATAGTCTAAGAATGATGTTATATTATTTACCAATTAGGCCCCTCTGAATGACACTACTATAAAAAAATAAAGCTGATTAAAAGAAACTGTGAGCAAAAGTAGATAAAGAGATTCATCCTCTTTCTGAAATATTTTTATTGATGAAATAACCTCATGACTTCCTGTTTATGCATTGTTGCTCTTCTTCATACTTTATGAGGAATTCACAATCATTCAGGAAAGAGGAGAAAATTTGCTTCACATTGAGGGAGAGAGATTAGACAGGAAGTGGCATTGTGGTGTATTTTATCAAGGCTGTGTTTCCATTGGCAATAGCATTTGACATTTATGAAAAGTATTCTCCAAGAGCATGATGAAGGCATCCAGAGTTACTGCTATCAGCAGCATATGGCTATCTTTTCTATTTTTCTCAGTCAATGCTAACGTGAGTAAAAATGATCAAAAATGCATTATCAGTGGCTATCATTATTTTTATATTGATTAACATTTGCATTACTTGAGAATAAGCAAAAGGACCGATGACTTAGAGGAGCCACATAAATTTGTAACTTATGGTAAGTTGTACTCCCAACTTCTTGGAATATATGTTTGATAATTTAAAGGAAAATATATCTAATGAATATTATTTGCATTTCAATGACTATTCCATATTCTGGAAAGATAAATTAAATTGCCCATTTTATTTAGATAATTGAGTTGTAATAAAATTGAGAAAATGTTCCATAAATTTGTAAATGGAGTTAAGATTATCCATTTTTTCTTTTTAAATATCAATCTTTTATATCTTGGTAAGAAGGCTTCTGTATATTACACTTTACAAAATTATACAAGCTTTATCATAAAAATAGAAATTATAATTCATCTCAAATTAGGAAGTATATTAATAATAATACCAATTTATTTATCCAAGGATAAGTTAACCCATATCTACCATTTTATTTATACTGTTGTGTATAATAGAATTAATATTAATTTCTGGCGTATCATCATCATCATCATGCTTCTGTCCGAAGACAGGTTTTAACTGAATCGCTGCCTCCATTTCTCTCTCTCCCTAGAATCCTCTTTAATACCTCTATATGAGTATTATATCCCTGCTTTATTTTATCTAATATTCCTATTCTTTTTCTCCCTCTTCCACTTCTTCCACTAATTTTTCCTTCTAAGATCGTCCTTTGTAAACACTGTCTTCTCAATATGTGCCCTATCCAATTTGCTTTTCTTTTCCTGATTGTTTTTATTAGCGTCCTTCCTTCTCCCACCATTTCTAATATTTCTTCGTTTCTCTTCCTCTCTGTCCATTTCACTTTCATCATTCTTCTCCAAACCCACATCTCAAAACTTTATAAATATTTTTCCTCCTTTCTCCTTACCGTCCACGTCTCTGCACCATAAAGAGCTATGCTCCATATGTAGCATTTTGCTAATTTCTTCCTTGTTTCTAAATTTATTTTCTTGCTTGCGAGAAGCTCCTTCTTCTCGTTAAATGCTGCCTTTGCCATTGCAATCCTACTTCTGATGTCCTGTGTACTACTTCCATCCTGTGCTAAAATACTGCCGAGATATTTGAAACTACTTACTTGTTCCAATTTTTGGCCATTTACCATTATATTTAATTCTTTATGTTCCTTTGAAACCACCATGACTTTCGTTTTTTCTGTATTGATCTTCATTCCATATTGTTGGCCAACCTCAACTAGTCTGTCTGTCATCCTCTGAAGCTCTTTCTCGCCTTCTGCTATTAAGCCCTGATCATCTGCGTATTTAATGGTGGTAATACTTTCACCTCCTATCTTAAATCCTTTCTCTTCCATCAACGCTTCTTCTGTTATTGTTTCTGCATAAATATTAAATATCGCTGATGAAATAGGACAACCCTGCCTCACTCTCCTCCCTATTGAAGTACTTTCTGTTTCTTCTCCTTCAACCCTGACTCTAATCTTTTGATCAAAGTAAAGGTTTTTAAGCAGTCTTTTATCTCTCCAATCTATTCCTATTTTGTTTAAAATACCCAGCATTTTATCCCATTTCACTCTGTCAAAAGCTTTCTCCCAATCTACAAAACAAAAATACATATCTTTATTGACGTCTAGCGCTCTTTCTATCATCATCCTCATACATCCTATAGCATCTCTAGTCCCCCTTCCTCTTCTAAAACCAAACTGATTATCTTGCAGCTCCTTTTCTATTTTACATTCAATTCTTTTGGTTATTATTCTGGTTAGAACTTTAGCTGTATGAGAAATTAAACTAATAGTTCTGTAGTCCTAACAACAATTTGCATTGTTCTTTTTCTCCAGTCGTACCATCACAACATCTAAAAAATCTTCAGGCCATATGCCAGTATCATATACTTGGTTAAAAAATTTTGTGAGTTGCTTAACTGCTTTAGACCCCAAAACCTTAAGAACGTCCACGGGTATATCATCACTCCCAACAGCCTTCCTTCTTTTCATGTCATCAATTGCTCTTTTAACTTCAGACTCGAGAATACTTGGTCCTAGCTGATCTTCTTCCACATCCTCTTTTTCATTTAATTCAATATTTCTTGGCTTTCCTTCTTTGTCATACAGAACCTCAATGTATTCTTTCCAGACATTCTTTACATTGTCTGGCTCCGATACTATTTTACCACTTTTCTTCATGATTCCTTTACGTCCTATCTTTCTTGCTTTTTTCTTGAATAGTTCCCTTGCTTTGCTATACATGAGGTCTGTTCCACAAATTCTTTCACATTCGACAATCTCCTCGCATTTCTCATTTATCCACTGTTCCACTCTGGCTTTATCTGTTTCCCTTCTTAAAGCATTATTTAACTCCTTGTACTTTCTTTGGCCTTCTTCAGTGTTTATGTTCTTCCACTTTCTCCGCTCTTCCATTTTTTGCAGCATGGCTGCTGTGATCCAGGGTTTTTTGTTTCTTTCACCCGTTATCTTTCCTACCTTCTTTTCCATTACATCTTTAATGTTGCTATGGATGTATCTCCACTCCTCATCTACATTCTTCCTATTTTCTTCAGCTCTCTCCCCCAACCTTTCCTCCAGCTCAGTCATAATAGCCTCCTTGTTTTTAAGGAGTTCCTCTAAGTTCCATTTCTTGTTAACTCTTATGTTTCTCTTAACGCTCTTCAGTCTACATTGTATATTTGCCACCAAAAGATTGTGGTCAGAATCGATATCTGCCCATGGTAGTGTTTTCACATTTTTAATGCTATTTCTAAATCTTTCATTGACTAGTATGTAATCTATCTGGTATCGTCTCTGGTCTCCTGGGCTTCTCCATGTGTAAAGTCTCCGCTGGTGATGCTTAAACCATGTATTAGTTACAATTAATCTATTTCTATGGCAGAATTCTACTAGTTTCTCCCCTCTTTCATTTCTCTTCCCTAGTCCATATTTTCCCACTATGTTATCTTCCTGTCCCTCTCCGACTACACTGTTCCAATCTCCCATTACTATGCTGGTGATCCTTTCTTTTCCCTCCTCCTCCAATATCTCCATAATCTGTTCATACATTTCATCTACTTCGTCGTCGCCAGCATTAGTTGTTGGCATATACACTTGAATTATAAGCATATCCACTGGCTCCATCTGAAGTTTTACGGCTATTAATCTATCATTAACTGTCACTACCTTGCTAATTCTTTCAGCTATCTATTTTCTCATTATAATCCTCAATCCCCTTTCCTTTTTCTCCCCTCCCGAGTAAATAATCTTAAATTCGTCTGAATTTATCTCGCCTTCTCCTTCCCACCAAACTCCACTAAGACCTACTATACCTACATTATTCCTTCTCATTTCCCTTTTTAATTTCTCTAGTTTACCCCCTGAATTCATAGTCCTAACATTCCATGTGCCTATTTTTAATTTCTCACTACTTGCTTTCTTATTAATGTTACATTTCATCTGTGACTCCCCTAGGGTAGTCCCCACCCGGAGATCCGATTGGGGGACTATTTTACCTCTGGAATATTTTACCCCAGAAAGATCCATAGAGGTATTTTCAGCTTTTCAGCCTATCATGGGAAATATAATGAGATAGTTTCCCCTTGCTTTCCTCATTGCAGTTTCACAGAGTGATTACCCATCTGTAGCTGTTCAGATCCACATGATCACCACCTACAAGCTGCTTCCCTTGCACAGGGGGATGTAAAACCCCCAAGACTGCTACTTAGTCTGATTCTTCCCCTCAGACCTTTCCGACTTGGATGGTCCTACCAGGAGAATTATCTCCCGCCGGCATAGCTCTTTGGTTCTTAAGAGTACACAAACCCTCCCACCTCTGTAAGGTTATGCAGTCCTTAGGGAGGGTCTGGCATATACCACCAAATAATTTGATGTCCTGTTTTGGAATGATAATTTATAGATTTTCTGGATTATTTAATTCACTTACATTATTATATCACATTTAATATCTAGTATCTGGCACTAATAATCAAATTTTGATATGCTTATTTATATTTCTTAATATTACAGGAGAATGCAACAAGGGCTTCCTAAATAGTTTTGGAAGAGTTATCATTAAGACACTGTGTAAGCCAAGACAAAAGGCCGTTGATATTATACATCCCTCATCAAATATATTGGCATGTATCTCTCATTTATTTAAAAAAAAGTAATATGAAAGTATTTATTAGTATCATCTTTTTACTATTATTGAATACCTGTTAAGGGCATCAGAATAATTCAATATTAAAATAAGTAATTGAAATTTTTATATCAGTGTATAGTTTCATATATTATTGCACTGAAGAAGACAAACAGACAGCCTCCTAACTATTGTTAATTATCTGAGTAAAATCAACAATCTATTTAAAATTTATCATTTTGTAATATATTTAATGTTCCTTAATGTTATTCCAAAATAATCCAAAAACTTACATGAATTTTTTCAGTATTCAAAAATAGTCCCTTCAATTTTTTCCTTAAAAACTGCAGAATATGTCAATAATACCATCAAATCATTTTAGGATAAAATACTGTCGTTTCATATATCAGTAACATACCAGTATCAAAATGTCAATTAATTGTAAAATCCAAATAATTGTGAATTTTAAAAAGTCAATTATCATTATTTTTAAATATATCATTCTGAATCATTGGCAAAAAATTAATGACTTCTGCGATTTCATCTCATTTGATATGATTTTTATCCATACTTAACATTAACACTCCGACGGCGGTGATAGGGTCCCTAAGGACCCAGAAAGTACATTTTATTGAGAACCTTAAAAAATAATGATATGGCATCCGTGCTTTAAGTAGTCCTTGACAAACATATTCTAAGACTACTTTTCGACGAACTTATTCTTTTCACATGATAATCTTGGTTTAACGGATGTATATATTTGAGTAGGTCCCCGAGGACCCATCACCGCCGTACATGTCCTTTTACTCACCCCGCACAAACATACTGCAGAAACCTGATTCTCACTGTTTTCCAGTTTCTGAATATTTAACTGAGGTTTTTGTTTATATGATCTAATTTCTATTGTGCCTGCACTAGTTTTTGCATATATCTTTACTTAATCATATATTATTTAGATATTATAATTAATTTATTTGCATTTGAATATATGTTGTAACATATTGGCTTCAAATATGGGAAGGTATTTTCTTTCTGCTGGAATCCTCGGTTCAAGGATATACACCTGTGCCCAAAGCCCTGCGACTATGACTCCTAGCCTAATGACGCAGAAGTGTAAACCTTTCCGTTGTTACTTTGTGTTTCTACATGCATCGCGGGTAGAAACATAACGTAACAACGAAAAGTAGTTTCTATACGCTTGTTGTTGTTGTTACAAAGTTGCGTCGGACCTTGCTCCTTGTCGTATATGTTCACTTTGCCCCAGCCGCCGCAGTGGTCCAGTCCTTTAGTGTGTGAGGTAGCAGTGCAAATCATTTATATTTTCCTGCAATCATGGTAGACAAACTATTTCGCAGTGAAAAAGAAATTTTTGAGGAATTTATTCGTGAAGAGAATGACAAAGAAACTTTTGATGATATTGCTAGTGATATAAGTGATCTTAGCTGCGATGATGATAGGGACGTTGAGGTGGATAAGAGTGAAGAAGACGAATTTGATTTGGACGTAAATTCTGATTCTGAAGCAGACGATCGGAACGAAGAAGTAGCAGGCCGGACTTGGAAGTATGTCGCTCCACGAGCTAGCCGAACTCGGCCTGAAAACATCGTACATAATGTGAATAATGTAACTCAGTGCAGCAAAAATGCCAAATCTCATTTAGAGTGTTTTGAATTATTCATTTCAAATGATATTATGGATTTGATAGTGTCAAGTACGAACAAAAAAGCAAGAGATTACTACGATTTGTATAACCAAGACCACACAGACGCTCAAATTACTTAGGATAATGTTAAAGGTCGAGCTGAAAGCCTACATTGGTATTCTACATTTCTCAGGAAGATTTCATGAGTCGAAGGAAGAAATCTGTTCATTGTGGAACTCGAACTATGCCATTTCAAGACCTATATATATGGCGGCCTTGGCTAGGGATCGCTTTCGAGATATAATGAAGTTCATTCGTTTTGACGACATTGAAACCCGTGCTTCAAGAAGATAAAACGATAAATTTGCTGCATTTCGTGATGTTGCTGAATTTTTTGGAAACAATTGCAGAAAATCATACGACCCTTCTGAGAACTGGACGATTGACGAGCAGCTTGTTTCCTTTCGTGGACGCTGTCCTTTCCGAGTGTATATGCCCAACAAGCCCAAGAAATACGGCATAAAAGTATGAATGTTATGTGACGCACTGAATTATTTTTGCTGCAACTTTGATGTACCTTGGAAAAGTCCGAAACGTTGCTGAAAAGCAACAGTCCCAGCGTGTAATAAAACAATTATGTGAATATTGGTATGGAAGTGGACGTAACATCACGACAGACAATTTTTTCACGGACTTAAGTTTGGCAGAGGACCTTTTGAAAAATAAAATTACAGTTGTAGGCACAATGAGGAAGAACCGCTAGGGATTACCTCCCACATTGATTTCAACTCATGGCAGAGAAGTATATTCATCGAAATTTTTATTTACTTGTGATCTTACTCTGGCTTCATACATTCCCAAGCCCAAAAAATGTGTATTACTCTTGTCGTCAATGCATCATGACCATGAAATTTCCGGTGAAGAATACAATTTCAAGCGGCAATAAATTTATTTTATAATCAAACGAAAATCGGGGTAGATATTTTGGATGAACTAATCAGGGAGTACTCGTGTTCTCGAGCTATTAGAAGATGGCCGTTAGTCCTTTTTTTTTAACTTTTTGACATTACAGCGTATAATGCTTTTGTAATTTGGTCCAAAAATAATGAGTTATTAACAGAAAAAAGTATAAGAATGTCGAGGAAAGAATTCTTGGAAGCTTTAGGGATGGAGTTGGTCAAAGAAAACATTGAAAGAAGAGCAACTGCAATTGAGGAATTACGAGGAAAATATTATCATAAGTCCATCATTCCAGCAATTGAGTTGACAGGGAGAGCTATTGTTATGAAGCCAATCCTTCAAGAAAGAATACCAGAAGCGGCTCTAGTTGGAAGAAGGAAAAGAGGAAGATGTTACTTGTGCTCTGGAGAAAATAAGTACACTTTGTTCTGTGATAATTGCTCCAAATTTGTATGCAAAAACCACTCCAGTAAAGAGACGAAAATCCTGTGTAATACGTGCTCCTCCATCTCAGGGACTGGAGATTCAAGTTAAATCAATTTATATTTGTCTTTACTGTAAAATAATTTCTTATTATACAAATTTGTATCATTACTATAATACATCATTTATCAGCATTGCTTTTTATAAATATTTATGTAAAAGTTTGTAACTTTTTGTGCCATAAACATTCATCCTTGTATTTTTATACGCAGAAATATCTGTAACTTCATTCAAATTCATACCTATTATAACTTATAATTGTTTATTTAACATTCCTAAATATTTTTTCTTATTATTTAACTATAAATACGTAATTAATCATCATTAATTTTAATTATGAAATGTTCTTCATTTTAAAAATTACTTCTGTTAGAATATCGGCATTATTAATTAAAGGATTAAAAATCTGTAAAAATGTTTTCCTTAGCTTGGATGGAAGTACGGAGGCAAAAGCATAGGTGCGACTTGCGGTTATTGTCAGATTCACCTCTAAAAATACGATGAGGGAGAAATTATTTAAATTAATGACATTTCCGGAAAAACCCTCAGGGTGCGATATTACGAATTTATTAAAAAAGAATTTTAAGAAATGGGGATCAACTTAAAAAATATTGTGTCGGTAACAAGCAATGGAGCTCCCAAGTATGATTGGCTAACATGTGTTGGATTTGTTAAAATACTTTTAAAAGAAATTCAACGCCCTATACTTCAATTTCATTGCATAATACACCAGGAAGCACTTTGTGCGAAAGAAAGTTTAAATTCACTTGGAAATGTGATTTCTGTAGTGACAAAAATTGTTAATTTCATTACTGTTCGCGCTCTTAATAAACGATAGTTTGCAAAACATTTAGATGAGGTTTAATCTCAATATTCAGGATTACTTATGTACAATAGCGCCCGATGGTTGCGTCGCGATCAAATTTTGAACCGTTTTGTTAGCGTCTTAGACGAAGTGAGATTGTTTTTAGAGGACAGAGAGCAAGATTTTCCAGAACTTAAAGATACGAACGATTTAATGTTTTTTTGCGATTTCATGCAACATTTCAATGAACTAAATGTAAAACTTCAAGGCTGAGGTCAGGTCGTATTAAGAATGTACGAATATATTAAAGCTTTTGAGAAGAAGCTTGAAGTATTTGAAAAGAATTTGACGACTGTAAATTTAAAGTACTTTTCATCACTGAAGAAGCATCTTGCAGCATCGTCTTTTTCATTGATGATGGCAAAAATAACACTGAAATGTTGAAAAAGTACACCTCTTATGAAATACAAAAAAAATATTTATTGAACTATTTGATCAATTTCTTTAAGTGGAAAACCACATTAAAATTCATGATATTGCCAGTATTGCCACATACGATCAAATTTGAAGACCTTCAATTGACTTTCTTCGAACGGCTTGACATCGATAATTTAGAGATGGAATTAATTGAGTTACAAAACAGTTTTGTATGGAGCAATAATTTTGTGGAGCTAAATGTTAAGTTAAGAAAAAGTTACTGCGACAATGAAGGGACAAAAATTTTCAGAGGAAATGAGAGTTGAGAGTTTAATTCTCTCAAATCTCTTTACCTGATTCATTTATGGCAATGAAAAAATTAGCGAAAGCTCTTTTAACGAAGTTGGGATCAACGTATGCTTGTGAACAGTTATTTTCTTCTATGGATTTATCCATATATCGATTTCAAACATAAGGTGAGATAGATAATTCTATCTTGTACATATTCGAAGAACTATATCTTTCAACAAGGTTTTTATTTGTAAATATTGTTATATTTTAATTTATGCCATTTATGTTGATATGTATTTGCTGAATAACGATGAGGATTCAAGTGAATCCGCATCATTTTCATTGGGGTGGCGGTGGCCGAGTGGTTAGAGCGTTTGCCTTCCACGCAGTGGTGCCAGATTCGAATCCGGCGGGGGTTAGGATTTTTCAACCTGGGATTGTCTCGTCCACTACTTGTGTGATTTGAGGACACCGCGCAAATCAGCGTTCCGTAATTCGGAAGGGGCGTTAAGCAGTTGGCTCCCTTGGTGCTCTTCGTTAAGAGTAGGCTAATGCCGGCACCGGGTTGATCTCCTCCCTTGTGTATGTGTTCAGTGTGGAAGGAGTAATGGCTATAATAATCCAAGAAGTTGATTAGCCAGAAATACCATAGAAGCAAATCATTTTCTTTAATCCAGGAGATTTCTCGGCATAAAATCTCGGTATCCAGGTAAATATTTTAAATAAAGAACTTACATTTAAAACTTTAGTCTTTGTTCCATAGCTAAGATAATGACCGCGATACCTAAGTTTAAATTAACAAAACGTCATAATTTTCGAATAAATTAATAAAACCCGTACTTATTTCACGAATCAGATTTGATAATATTTTCGTGTTTCTTATTGTTTTTGTGTGCTGTTGAACAAAACATCTAAGGGAACGGTACGCAATATCATTGCAGGAATAAAACTTCGATGAAGATTTGTTCTTCTCTACAAAATTAATTAGTGATAATATATACGCTCGTTGGTCTTTCATTATAGTAAACAGGTTATAAACAATATGCGCACTTCGGCTACAAAGCAGCCGTATTCAGGGATGTATCATCGAGAGTAAATTCTAATAACCTTTTATGGTTTTTGGAGAGACATAAGACAAGTGCGTTATTTTTCAATTTTTGATACTTAAGACCTTATTCTGGAATTTATTTCAACCATAAGATGAGATCGATAATTATCCAATGAATCGGATATAAGACACTAAAATATACAAATTTTGCAGTGATGAACACTAAATTTTATGTGAGTGATTACTTCAAGACATTTTTAAAGGTAGAACCGAAAATTTATAAGTTTCATTATCATCTCCATTCGTTGTTTAAATTCATTGTTTAATTTTTTCAATCAATATCTAATACCATCTAATTGCTTTAACCACTGCTTCAGGGCGCAGATCTGGGACAACGGTAACGCAATCGACATACCTCATTTGGGCGCGATACGCAATTCGGTAAATATCTGAAAATTTTTGAGTAATAAGTATTATGTATAGCGGAAATTATGGCGAGACAAGCTAGACGCTAGCTTTGTCTTAGAGTGAAGGACGTAAAAATTCTATTTGTAAGTTAACCGAGCGTTACTATTGAAAAAGAGGGACTCTAAATACTGTAAAAAAGTTCCTCTCTTTCAACATCATCATATTGTCGTAGTGCTCAACCCTCTTTTTAAAAATAGTGTTACGAGTTTACTTACTGGAGAAGAAAGGTGTAACATTCCCTGATACTGACCAGGAATAACGCATACATATTCCTTCTACACTTGTCTTATACAGGGGCGGCCCTAGAATTCTGCCAGCAACTGGTGCCCTAGGCGAACCATGCAATCGGCGCTCCCCCCCAATCTAAACCCCAAGGGCAGATCAAGGCTGAGGCTTTTGGTAAACTGGAAAACATTTTGCCCTTTTTTTCCTTTTTATTTTCAAAGCGTTTTTCTTTAAACCGAGGTTTAATTATTTCGTTTGTCCGTCCGTCTTCCCAACCAATGTTTCTGAGATAAATTAAAATAGAGACAAATTTTACAGAATAGATTTGTACACAGCTGCTAGATGATATTTCGGTATGATTTAAAATAAAAATGCATTAGCAATGTTAATTATAATTTTTATTATTACAAAACCGAAATCATTCTTCACACTATCCTGCTTTAACTGTCTTTACCACCACATCCAATACAATACACTCTTGCGGAGTGGTGACAAAGCGCTCGAAATTCAAATCTTACTGTCTTGCTAGTGTATTTGAAGTATTAGTAAATGATCAGGAATGTATAGAAGTGAATTATAATTCATATTCCCTCCGTACGCACACGTAAATTGAAATAACGACATCTTCGTTATTTTTTTTTGTTTTTTACATTATTTTTTTAAACTTAATTTTTCCTACACAAAATTGGTGCCCCATCTAACTTGGCGCCCTAAACGACTGCCTAGTTCGCCTATATGGTCTTATACTACGTGACGGTGTTCTTTCACTTAAATGAAAATTTTAGGCCTCATTTCGAAATTATACTATATTTCCTATTATATGTTTTAGAGGGAAAATTTACCAGCTTTTGATTTCGATTATAAAGACGTAAAAAACTGATAATGGCATATATTAGATAAAAATGAATGAAATTTCCGATTTCCGCCCGCGTATGTGCTAACTTTCCGACTTATTGTTAGTTCCAAAACGCACCGAAAGACATGGTTACTGTACGAATTTTACTTCCGTAGAGAAAATACGCCGGCGTAGTTCCACAAGACACCAGAAGGTGGGTTAATCGGACGAATCGACTTGTATGTACTTACACTTGCTGGCGGAAAACTACGAGCATATAATTTTTTTACCAGACGAGTATTATTAATTTAAGTGTTATCAAAATTAAGAAATATTTTAATTCTAATAAAATAAATTCTACTCAATATAGTGTGTGTGATAAAATACAATCATTGTGTGTAATTGACCGCGGCTGCGCAGGTTACTTTTTAATGACAGATGACTGCATGAAAGCGTTTTGCCAGATGGCCTCGAATAGTCTATATTTTTTAATAACTAATTAAGTGGCAAGTTTCGCATTGTGCACCTTCACGGTTCTATATTCTGATAGTGAAACTTTCCGGCTAGGAGGCAGAAGAAGAAGTTATACCAGATATCACATTTAACTCATACTCGTAGAACATTCAAATGTTATTTTAATTTTCGAGCAACAAGATTCTACAACTTTACCCAGCGAGGGTCTATGTTTTACTCCTATTTATGACGAGCAGGGCTCACTCCTCCGTAGTCCTTTATTTTTGTATTTAAATTTATTTTGAGGATTATTTTTTTCCCATAAAAAGTGTTTTGGTTTATATTGTGTAGCTTTTTCAAGTTGCTGTCCAGAGGAAGCACAAATTCGGCGCATGACGACGCCACTTCGAACAAGATTAATCAAGAATTTAAATTAAAAATATAAAGGAAATGTGTATTTATTACAAATTTTATTTTTAGAATAATGTCCTTATATTTCCATGATATGCTCCCAGTACCGTAACTAGAGTAGGTCAAGTGAGGAAACTGCCCCGAGCTCTAGGTAAGGGGTCCAAAAATTCCAAATAGTACTTAAATATACAAGATACAATAAAGTTTTGAAGGGGCGCATATTTAGTAGTTTTCCTCGGCCGCTAAAATAGCTAGTTACGGCTCTGTTTGCACCACAGGTTTATAAAGAGTCTTTCCTGCTGTGTCCTAATGTCGTGATACGTGCATATATTCATAAACAAACGCACCTTCGAATGCGTATTTTACACGAGAAATGACCACAGAGAATCAGATTCAGTTCACAAATCAACTCAGTGAATACGATAAATTCCGTAATAATAATATTTAATGACGACCGTTACGAACTTTTAGGTTAATGTGAAACGTAAGTTCACCGAATTTCCAACTGCCTATCCCTTGTTTATATTACGTAAGTATAATAAATACGTATTAAGAATCTAAAACGTATATCTTCTTCTGAAACCCAGCTTTATAAAGGCTGAAAGTAAAAGATATTAATTCCAATGTTGCTTTTGAAGCAACCATTTGAATGGAAATTGCATTGAGTTGCAACAGCTATGTCCAACCCCGATTTAACGCACTCCTGTATAGTGCTATTCTCCCCCCCCCCTTCCCCCCGCATACCGCCCATGAATCGTTAAGAACAAAACTTCCATCTTATGGATACTTAGAGATAGCATATACCTCGATTTACTACCACCCCCCGCTTTAGCGCCAGTATTGGACATCCGCTGGCGCTAAATCGGGGTATGACTGTATGCTTTATCGGTGAAAACGTCCGGAAATAGCTATTCGTATTATTAACGGGCTAAAAGAAATGTTTGCGTTTGTTTACCATGTACCCTAACTTTTTGGTTAATTTTTCGCGTATAAATTCGGCATTATACTCGGAAATTACTGTTTGAAAACAGTCGATGGCCACGAGTCTCTCCTGATAAAGGCCGTGTGTGGCTCACGTAGTGGCGTGACGGGAAGACGATACAACTGCTTGGAGACAAATAGTAGATTACACAGGCAGATGAAATACCGAGTTATTTACGAGTAACTTTAGTTATTTTATTTAGAACCATAGCACGTACTGACCCACTAAAGAATTGCCATTTTTATCTGACGTTCAAAAATATTTTTACTTGCTCTACTGCAAAGGTCATGTAAAGAACGAGAATGACCGTGCCAAAGCAACGAGCTCTCTGCTGGTAACAATAAACGAAATATTAAGCCATTCCTTTGCACTAGCTCATTCATAAAAATTTTTACTAAGGTTTCTATTAATATTTTTGTAAGAATAATCAAAGTAGGAATGTGAAAAAGAAATACAGCGTTTATGACTGGAAAAATAAAATATAAATTATGAAGTTTATTTGTTGGCGTAATTGAATACGATATAGTTACCGTATGGATGTGCGATTTATTTCTATAAAATATTATTTATTCTGTTATATTTTAAAATGGAAAATTTGGCGGGCCACGTAATATTTTTGTATTTGTAGTGCCCCAAAAGAAGGCGTTTGAAAATGTATGCTCTGCGGCCAGCTAACAGTGAGATATGACGATAAAAAAGCACGCAAAATTTAGCACAGAAAATGTCATACGTGCTGTTTAAACTTGCGGTTATAAAACCTCCTAGGAAATTTTTACGCTATTAGTGGCGGACAAACGCTAAATATTCCATTTAAGGTGAACTACAATCTTCCAGAAAATTGCTATGCGCTGCGCCCCAAAGAATTCACCATTCGCTCATAATTGCCTCTCCTCGCAGAAAAAATCACCGCTTAAGCTGCCACTAGATTAGAATTCTCGAAGCACATTGTTAACCCAAATTGTTTTCTTGTAAAGTCATAAATAGAATGTTTTTAATGATTGAACTAATGAGAAATATGAAACAATTATGTCAATAAGTTTCCCGAAAGAGGATAGCGAAAAGAATACGTGAAGTCAGCAATTAGGATTTGGAAATATAGAAAGGGCAAGAGGAGGAGGGACAAGATCGATGAGAGAGGATGGAAGAGAGAACACAATCTGTATTCCAGAGGTCAGCAACCTGCTGCTCTATTTGCAATTTTGTGAATTCTTAGCAATTAAATTGCATAATTGCGTTTTAGGCAATTTTATTCACTTATGTTTATATTTATGAAACGGGTCGGCAATAAATATTCTGCAGTGAAAACAGTGGTTCTAATAAAACCGCATACTTTATTTCGAGAGACTCTTGGTTAATATTTTATTGCTAATATGAATACATGCAAAGGATTCGTATGGCCGATAGGTATTTTAGTTTTGCGAATTTGGAAGAGGTTTTCTCTAAAATTGTCCTGAGGAAAATGACGTAATTAAAACGGTATGTCTGCAACACGAGCATCACGTGCAACCCATTAAGATCGACGCTCGCAAAAGGAATAACAAAGAAGAATAACTTTTCCTTAGCAGCAAACATTTCGCGGAACAGTTATATAAACAGGAGCGGAGATAGTATTATTCTCCAGTTAATGTTTTGAGCTATTGTCTCTGCTTCCCCGCATATTATCTTCGTGTTTTATAAATATTTTGAATGGTATCTGTTCCTAGAATGATCTGCGTTGAAAAATAAGGGATTTTCAAAAGCAATTCTCGCTTCGTTTATCGCGCAACTTCCGTCGTTCAGTTTCTTTTATCTTAATCCGCCTATATATATTGAGTCGAAGTAGCACGCCAAACTCAGCAGTTCATCAGCAGGATGAAGCGGAGGCAGTGCATCATTGGCATCGCTTTTCTTTTCTGCGTCCATAGTACCTTAGTTTCAACAGGTATGGACTTCATTTATACTTGCTAAGCTTATTCGAATATCCTATGAAGCATTAGTTTAAATTAAGTGTAATTTTTAAAATATGCATGATTAATTTTACGGAACACTGGTGTTACTGTAACTATGGGGACGTGGGTTAGAATGTCATTCTTATTCTAATGTGTAACGAATAAAAAATTTGATTGCATAACTTGCCAATTCAACTATGTCAATGGGTTTTTTCTTTGTGATAATTATTTATATTTTTAATAATGTTTTTTTTGTTTTCTTTGTTGATCTCCGCAAATTAGCATTATAAGGGAAAGGGAGTATTTTCTGTGGTGCTCATTTACTGCTTACTTATATTGTAATCATGTTAATGTTAACAAATACTCATCAAAGTTTAAAATCTCCGGAGGAGTGATTTTTTAAATAGTTAATTGTGCGTCGTAAGCTGCAGACTTTAATAATTTTTTCATTGAATGATGACGAAAATATGTATTATAGATCCTCAGCTACCTTTGATCTTGGTAATATTTTTTAACCATTCCTCTGCAGATTGGGGAAATCATTTCAACCAATATCAGTGATGTATTAGTAAGCATTATCGGTGCGTACCTGAGAAATTTAAATTTACGTTTTAAACACATCGATGAATAGATGCGGAGGTATTTTTATTGTAATTTTTCAGAATCGTATGGTTAATTTCTAGATTTTATCCACTAAAATAAAAAATTAATTCAGAGATGGACTATGCGATGACTAGATTTCTAATTTATTTTTTTACTGTTTTCAGGTTTCGCTCTACGACAAGATGGAGACGGTGGAATAATTACGGTAAATGTAATGTGCATTGCTATTTTTATTGAATATGAAGGCTTTTCTTGATTTAGTATTCAGGGATAGGAAATGATTTTTGTGTCGTATGCCAAGAAAGTAATGAGAATCATCAGAATTTTTCGCCTGCCACAAGTTTACTCCTTCTTTAAGAAACTTTATATTTTATACAGAAAGTGCAGACTTATGCGTGCAACGTATTTGCCATCCCAGTTCTAGAAACTTCCCGCGGAGGGGGGGTAGTGGTGGCGGGGAGGGGGGAGGAGGGAAGCGATTGCCCCTCACTCTTCTTGAACTGCCGACGAACCTTTTATTCTCGAAATCTCTGCAGCCGTAAGAAAGTTTTTTTTGTCCCTTATCCTGTAAACCTAATATATAGCGCAGAATCGAGGAATTTTTCGCGAAAAACGTTTAATAATGCACCCAATGAAGGAAGATGGGGACATCCAAAAGAGGGAGAGTGGGAATCGTCCTCCTCCCCCTTGAATTCGGCACTGATTTCATGCTATTTAATCTATCACGGTCGGTGTAGAGAACATTTACCAGAATTGAATATTTTACATATAGTGAGAGCGGATGGGACATGATAATTTAGAATATTTTGGAATTGTGGGTGTAACTAAGAATGCGTGTTATTAACTCCTTCGAAATAACCGCGAGAGAAATTATTCACCTAAAGAATTATCCGCAAAAGTTTAAGCTGAGTAACAACTTTCATCGATGTAACATCAAGTTATATCAAGTATAAGTTTCATGAGTGAGTTCTGCGGTCGGACACCTCACAAAATGGCCGCGGGGAAATCGTTCTTCGAATTCAACCTTGTAGTTACTTACGCTATGTCAACCGTTCCAAGCAGCAGTGTGGTAGAGAATATCGAAGTGTGAGGAGTGGGATGCAATGCTATACTTGTGGATCAATATTTTATGTAAATTTTATTTTATTGTATTTAAATTTTACGTATTTGATAGAAAAAATGGCAGTTTCTGATATTAGCAATTCAATTTATATTGCCATTTTGCATTCGCTTTACCTTACTAAGACATTTTCGCCTATTTATAGTATTATTTAATCTTAAGGTCACTGTTAGCTATTATTTGGTACTAATCGTAAAACTAATTTTTTCCGAATTTTTCTCGTGTAGATCCTTTGGGTAATTTTTGGATTCATTTTTAATTAAGTTTTAATTTTTTAAAGGGCCGATATATGTTTTATCATTGAATATTATTGCGATGTGTACGAATATCTACTCTATAGGAAGCTAATGTGTGGAATTTAGGCGATATTTCTCCAATCCACGGCAAGTATGTATTGACGCATAGCAGTTACCCATGAAACAAAAAGCTGATGTTAAATACCATTTTATGCTGCATGAATTTGAATTAAACCATTGCTGTCTTTAATTTTGATCATGCAGTGTTTGCCGTCAAAGTCAGGTTGACTTATTCTTCAATTTTTGCAAAATATATTTTATTGTTACTGCTCGAGTTTCTTCAAGTATTACTTTAATGATTTTTGACGCAGAAAATTTGATCATTTTATTATGATCTTCCTGTTAGCATAATGAACTTATATCCTTTCAGGACCAAAACGAAAATGTTTTAGGTTGCACAAAATTGTCTAAATCTGATTATAACTTCTGCTTGATTTCTTCAGTTTCAGAGTTGGTAATAGCAAGGATGTGATTTTGTAAATTTAACGACTAAAATTAAATTTAAATCACATACATGACGCGTAGTTCATCAATCACGAAGATGTTCCTGGCACGCGGTTTATCTCAGAAGCATAAATTTGGCCCACGCGTAAAACGATTCGCTCATTTTTCCAGAAAGAGTCGGAAAACTCTAGAACAGTGGTGAGCAATATGCGGCCTCCGAGAGCGTTTTCTGCGGCCCGCGAAGTTATGATGACAAAGTGATCCATAAAATTTAACGCAAATTCGTGTAATTTAAATTCAAATTATGGCAACAAAACACTTCATGTTGAGATGTCAACCATAAAAACCTAATTTATGCTTCATTTTCACTTATATGGCACCTCATAATCTCTAGGTAACGTCCGATTTAAACTCTTATTATGTGGCCCGCCGAAGAATTCGCAACCGCCAATGCGACCCACCTGATAAAAAAATGTTTCCCGCCCCTGCTATACAAGAACGCAGTGCGCGTGCACCGCGAAAAATATGATATATCGACCTATCCAGGTGTTTCAATCAGTGACATATATCAACTAGTTGCTTCGAAGCGGAAGTATCCAATTTTTTTAGTGTTATGATTTTTAGCCTACTTTCCAGAATGAAAATAGGCTTATAGTTTTATCGTTGTGGCTGTCTGTCCGTCTGTCTGCTTGTCCGTCTTCTCCTATTAAATTTTAAACCAATAGACCGATATTCATGAAACTTGGTGGAAATACATGAGCCGAACTCCCGAGGATAGTTTCTCTTGCGAAGGTTGAAGTCCCGGGTTCGATTCCAGGAACTATCCTTCCCATGATTTACATGGTAAATCTGAAATCCATCGTGCAGGGTAATATTCTCTTGCGCATTAAAATATCTTAGAATTGTAATATCGGAGCGAGTTTTGTACTATTCTCTGAGGAAAGGAATAAAGATTTTAATTTTTATCGTAGAACTTTGCTTATCTATTGTATTTCTTAGAATTTCGCGTAAATTGCAGTTTTTATCACTCATTACGAGAATGTTGCCATAGCAACAACTATTGTTAGACTCGGATTCAGTATCATTATATATAGACGTTCCTTACAGAGGAGGAGGAGGTTATAACATATAACATACTAGTAGTTGGTGCTTGCATACTGCAAGCATTTCATATCACCTTGAAAAAACATTAATTTTTCAGACAGATACTTCATCATTACAAATATTCTATTAATTCTAAAGATTTCACCTCCGCAGCGATTTTCGTTTTTCTCACATGTAAAAATATTAGTTTAAAACAATCCACAAATGTTCCAATTTTAAACATTTTACACTTTCTCCATTATGGGTTACTAATGCTACACATTTGAGCCAAATTTTAAAGCTGTAGCACTTCTAGAAGTAAAATAATATTTTTCTAATTGTTGAAAATTTAGAGATTTTAAACGGTTGCCGCAATATATATATGGAGAGATTGAAATGTTTATGTTTGCAAATGCACTGTTCTGTAAATAATTTGAAAATTGCAGCTTCCTAGCTCATCCCGTGGTACCTAAAAAATTATTAAACTTTAATGTTCAAATGGGGTTAAAACAACCCCTAAAATTTACAATTTTAAAAATTTCGATTTTTTTAGTTGGTTATGAGAAAAGTTCTATAATCTTGCAAAATTTCAGCTTCCTATACTTATTAGATTGGTCTACACACTCGATTGCGTTTTCCCATGCTATCTTATGAGAGATATTCCGGGGTCTCTGGAGTCGAACCCAAGACACTGTAAGCAAAAGTGACAATAATTCCTAATAGATATTGCTGCCATCTAGTAACAGTGAAAAATTTTTATTTTTCTAGCTTACCGGCAAGTGCCCATAATTAATTTACAAAATTGGCGCAATGCTTTTCTTATGGGAAAAAACGCAATTTTCGAAATTTCTGGAGTCGAACTCATGTCACTTAGGTAAGAAGTCTCATTTCATCTGAAGGTTTCTCCATCATATCTACAAAAACTAAAACATTCAGCTCTCTAGCCCTTGTAGTTTGGGCTGGACATTAGTATCCTCTTGTTATATGTTATATGTTATCATTATATACTAGTAGAAGGTGCTTGCATACTGCGAGCATTTCATCTCAGCTTGAAAAAACATTAATTTTTCGGACAGATATTTCATCATTACAAATATTCTATTAATTCTAAAAATTTCACCTCCGCGGCGATTTTCGTTTTTCCCACATGTAAAAATAGTAGTTTAAAACAATCCCCAAATGTTGCAATTTTAAAACTTTTACACTTACTCCATTATGGGGTACTAATGCTTCACATTTTAGCCAAATTTTAAAGTTGTAGCACTTCTAGAAGTAAAATTATTTTTCTAATTGTTTAAATTTAAATAATTTTTAACAGGCGCCGCAATTCATATATGGTAAAATTGAAATTTTTATTTGTGCAAATTCACTACTCTGTAAATCATTTCAAAATTTCAGCATCCTAGCTCACACCGTAGTACCTGAACAGTTATCCATTTGTTTAAACTTAAAGAATTTTTAACTGCCAAACAAATTAAAATATCAAAATTTGTATAATCCCTATTTCGTTTTTATTACAAACACTACCTCTAAAAAAATTTCAGCTCCGTAGCACATTCAGTAATACATAAAACTCAAAAATATGTTTAAACAATTGCGAATTTTTAGTGGTAGAATTTTTTAACTTTTTCAAAATTTTATTTTTTTCTATGTATAATTTTCTAAAAAATGATTTCAAAAACTATGACCTACATCATATAGTTTCTAAGATAAAAATTATTAAACTTTAAAGTACAAATGGGGTTAAAACAACCCCTAAAAATTAACAATTTTGAAATTTTTTAATTTTATAGTTGGTTATGAAAAAAATTCAATAGACCTGCAAAATTTCAGCTTCATAAACCTATTAGATTGGTCTACACACTGGGATAACTTTTTCCCATGATAACTTATGGGAGATATTCCGGGGTCTCTGGAGTCGAACCCAAGACACTTTAAGCAAATGTGACAATAATTCCTAATAGATAAATGCGGCCATCTAGCAACACTGAAATTTTCATCTTTCTAGCTTACCGGCAAGTGCCCATAATTAATTTACAAAAATGGCGCAATGCTTTTCTTATGGGAAAAAACGCAACTTGCGGAATTTCTGGAGTCGAAATTAGGGGATAATACAACTTTTATCATTAGTAAAATTGTCATTGACATAGATAAGACAATTTTGATACAGTGACCATGTGCGCATAATTCTTTGTAAAATATTTTATATAAATGAAAATTTACTTTGAAACAACATTTAAATAGATATTTGGCTACTAAGCTTCCCCGTTTTAAATATTACCCTTTCGAAATTTGGTTGCGCGCCTTATACTTCAGAGTGTACATTTTTCCGAATCTTCGTGAATCATTTATCCGAGTAATTAAAGACAGAATTCGCGATCTCGCTTTATCAAAACGAGAAACAATATTTCTACAATGGCCACAAAAATAGTTAGAAAAAATATTCGTTATTAGAATTTATTATAGGCGAATGACCACTGAGGAAGGCTGCTTTGTAATACAAATAAGCATCAAGTTTTCCCAACTTTGTAATGGCTGTTGGAGAGACATTTTTTTATATAATCAGAATAAATTAAAATTTATCAGACAAGAAAAAATGACATCTGACTCGATGGAACGAAACGATCACAAGATCCTAAGCAGAGAAGCAATATCTGTAAAGTTTGGAATAATTTTGAGACACTTTACAGCTAACGCCTGTCTTCTGAAGATGTTATGATCGTTTCATTCCATCAATTTCTAGCTTGGCAATCTCACCATATGAGAGGGAGGGGGGTTTTCTTCGACGTTTCTCTCGGGGGACATCTTTTGGGGCTGATTGATACTAGCTTGACAAGCTCGGGCTCAACTAAGAAAAACACCCCCATTCAGAAACGAGAAAATTAATCAGCTACGGTAGTTCAGTTGTAGAATATCCTCCCGGCATAACTGACTTGGGTTTGATTCCAGGTCTTAGCAGAATTGTTTCTCGTTTCAAATAATTTGAAGTCAGGAATAGTTATTATTCCCGACTTGTGACTCCTTAAGCTTCCAAACCTACACTTGTTTCTTTAGAGGCATTTCTACTTTTCATCATCAAGACACCATTCATTATCTCTAGCCGGACTATTTTTTAAAAAACTGACTCCCTATTTTCACTAAAATTTCAGCGTGGATGCGAGATTGCTCCTTATCCCACCTCGCTCCGGTAGGAATCTCTACGCTCACCGCTGTTAATCTCGTCAAAATTTCTCACTTTCTCGATGCACCTGATTTGAGAGATTTTAGTTCTCCCAGAGATTATTCCGCCAAAGCACGCACAAGCCATCCGAGAACGATAACTCGATAAATTAGCGCTAATCCACGAGCTAAGCGGCGTCAGAGAGATATAGAGAGAGGAACGCGGCGAACATATCCTCCCGCGACCTAGAATCCTCTGGCGCGCACTTCCTCTTATAAGGCTTGACAATGAAATTACGCCTTCCGATCTGTATTCGAGGGGACTATCCCTAGGCGTGTTAACATCGAATCTATTTGTTCGAATTGCGTTTACGGAGAGAGATAGAGAGAAGTCCATTCAAGTCAGCACATGCGGTGGTTCACCGAAAACCATGCATCCAGTCATCAAACACCGCCAAAGCCTTCGCCATAGTCATAGTTACTGTAATTCTTGCTTGTTATTTCATACATATTTGCATGCCTCATTCATGATAAAAATGCTAATTTTAATAGAATGTATTAGCCGACCTGTTCGGCACTTCGTGTCTAAAAAGGCGAGTTAAGTGATAGGGAGGAAGCAGAAATAGATAACTTTCACTCACGCTTCGATAAACTAACATTTATTTATAGTTAGTCACGATATCAAAATATGGGTATCCAAAATTATATTATAAATTGGCGTTCATCAGGGATAGGAATGATGGTGCAACTTCTTCCGGCATACGTTTTTTCACCCGACCGAACCAACACTTCCATATAATACACATATTTTTATGAGAAAATCAAACCGACCCCGCGAAGGGCTAGGATTTCCCGTATCAACATAAACAAGATCTGTAAACAAACCTACGAAAAGGATTAACTTAAATGTTTCAATCATAAACTGTTTTCAATACAACCCCGCCCCAGAAACCGTTAAAAGGTTGGTATTCCTGGGCTTCAAGATTACATGTGAGCGTAAATATCTTATTATTTATCCTAGAATTATGTTTAAAAGACACTATTAATCAGCGCATTTACCCGGATTCGACGCTTGAGTTACTTTCTCACTAGTTTAACAACATAAAAATTTTAAATTTTATTGCAAATGATTTGATCGGATAGAAACTCCCTGCTGCAAGGGGGCAGCTTTGCGAGCTCGATTTCGGTTCGAACCCTCCAGTTCCGCAGTCCTAATCCGAGTTAATGACGCTTGTGAAGTTTTTACAGCGGTCAGTTTCGGATGTCGTCCCAGCCTTTTTTGTTTTAAAAGTAAATAAGACCACTAATAAACAGTATTTTATGTTTCCAAATTTGGAGTTGCGAAGGAACGGCGTATTCACTTGCATATTATAATAGCACTGAGTTCTTTTAATGATAATCAATGAAATATATTATAATACCATTGATTTTATAGAACGATGTAAACTTATGATGACGTAATAATCTTAAAACACGAAATTTTATCAAAACGTGGAAAATATTTTAATGTCGTGTTTCATAGTTTCTCGAGAAAGTTTTAGCCCTTTTCAATAATTGAACGCAAGAATTAATATATTGAATGGTGACATTGTGGAAACAGTAATGCCACAAGCTTCTACTACGATTGACGAAAAAATATGGGTATTTCGCGATTTTTTTCATCCGGATACGTACTAAAAGGGACACCATTATAATAATACACAAAATATCCTAATATTTAGATAAATGTTAGAATATCAAGACTATGATCTTAATTTTGTTTATTTTTATTGCTGATATACATGTTGATCTGGCGAAACTTCAAATAAGAAAACACCGAGGTGAGTCGATTGTCAGTGATTTGGAAATTCCGGGTGGGTGCCTTAATGTCGCGGAAAATGAGAAATACTCGGCGAGAACTCTTGCTTTTTATTATTTCATACTAGCGTAATTGCTCGTCAAATATGATGGGTATGTGCAGATTATGTATTAAAATTAAGGTACTTACCGTTCTTCCTCCCTTTCACTCTGACCCCTCCCATTCTCTCCCTCCCTCGTATTTTCCCTCTCTTTCTCCCATTCTCCATCCCTTTTTCCCTCCTATTCTTCACCCCCTCATCTTCCCATCCTCCCCTTCCTCCCATTCTCCTCCCTTTCTCTCTCACATTCTCCTCCTTTTCTCCCTCATTATCCTCCCTTTCTCCTATCCATTCTCCTCCCTTTCTCCCTAACTATCTCATCCCTTTATCCCTCCCATTCTCCTCCTATTCTCCCTCACATTCTCCTCATTCTACCTTCAAAAATTTATATTTATGTAGATACAAATCTTACACACCAAAAGAATATTTATTTGTTATGCTTTACGCTCGACAACTTTAGCTGGTCATAATTATTTTAACTCTCTGGAACTTACTATAATGTGAATTATACATTTTGTTTAATTTTCCGTACACATAAAATATTGTTTCATTAAATTCAAATTTATTAGTTTTATTCGGATGAAGTCCAATTTCCCCCCCCCCCCGTCAAAATAGCGCCACAAATGGACATGTTAACCCTAAATATCCAGCTCATTATACTATATTTCTGGCAAATTTCAATTTTCTATCTACATCCTTGATCGAGTTATTCGCGTTTTAATAGCTTATCACTCAGGCCAACGGACGGACAACATAGCCTTTTATTATTCTTTTTGTGATTCTTTTAAATCTCTCTTTCTCTCATTAATTCCCAAACCGTCCTCAAATCCTCCATTCTTCTACCTAACTCCAGTAACCTATCGCCCAGTCGTTCATTCTATACATATGTATATGTAGCACTTTCCTCAGATTTTCATACCGTTTCTATTTCAATGATATTGGTTTAGCTCATTACGATTTTTAATCATTCGAATAGTATTTCAGATCTTTACTTATTCCTTCTCGTAAATAACGCAACAAATTTTGAAAATCATTTCCCTCTCCTTCTCGTATTAAAAGCCTTCAAAGCACGCTTAAACCCATAAGGATTGAAATAACAATAGGATTTCGTGGTTTAACAATGTAATTGGTAGGCAGGGCAACATCCAGTTAAAATGGCAAGATTTATCCAAAATAAGTGAATTAAACGTTTAACATGAAGAATTTCGAACTGTAGGCGAAAAAAATTTACAGAATAAGAAACCTTATGATTTTTCCTTTAGAATGGTTTAGATCCAAAGGTCGTAGGTCAATTTTTTCTAATTTTTATTTCCAAAAGCAGAAAAACCTGCTCGTCAAAAAGTCGGTTTTACGTGTTATCTTATGGGGAATACAAATCATCCTCTGGAGTCGAACCTTAGACGTTTTTCGTAAATTTTCATTCGTTACAGCATCTTTATATTTGAGTAGTTTTTCTCTGCCAAATTTCAAGTTTATATCTGCATTTTGGAATTTCGTGTGTAGGGCGAGTATGGAATTGCTAAACAAAATGAACAGAACCCGTCTACATCCCTACTTGTTGTCTTTTGCTAACTGCTCTAAATAGCGAATAACTCGAGAATGGCCAAATCGGTTGGTCATTCCTTCGGCGTATTATCGGCCGTACGCCTAAAAGTATATTTGAATGATCGCGGCGTACGATAATGGACAACCGATTTAATTTTTGCCAGATTCATTAAATTACTTACGTTCCTGCAAAAATAATCCAACCTCATTATATTGGTCGCTAGAAAGATTGTTTCCGTGATCAATTAAAATATCATATTTAAATATTCGGTACTGTTCTAACAAAAGCGTGAAGATCAAGACAGCGACGGTAGCGCTGTCGATGTCGATATAATTGATAGAAATTATACTACTGCGGCAATGGTACTAATACGTAGCATTGTCGTTGGCGCCGTAACAGAAGATAATGCAAGGACACATTGAACTACAACCTCGTACGTGCATATTCTGCTGCACTTGCGTTCACTTGCAATCACTCCGCATTCCTGCAAAAACGTCAGGATTGCTTCTTCTCCGACTGGCAGTTCGTGATACTTTAAGGGAGGCATCAACCCTAGGGGGGGGGGGGGGGTGAGAGACAGTGAACGTGGAATGGAAACGAATCAACTGACTAAACCAACCCAACCCGGGGGGCCGAGAAGATTGTGATGCCGTGGTAATACTATTTCTCGCCACTTTCTCTTCATCGATAGCGCTACTGTCACTGTCTTGACCTTCACCCGATTCTTAGAACAGAACCAAAAATTCTTTCAAATTTCGACTTCGGTTTTAATTCGTCTCCGATTTCTTCATCTCCATTCATCCTTATTTGTCTTTTGCTCACTGTCGATCATCCTGAAATCTTGCAGCAGGCCATTGACCTCGTAGTCGGCAGCATTTCAACCAACCAACACTTGTTAATTATTATAGACATACTTATGAATAAATTAGGGACACTTCTAAAAATTAAATATATCTTTATAAATTATAATTTATAAAATTAAATTATTATTTTTAAAATAAAATATTTCAGCCTTGCGCCCGAGGTAGGTGCCTCGATCGTCACATCCTTCGCCCGGAGTGCAAAAAATACCTCGGACCGCTTCTTCTAGTAACATTATAACGTATCGAGTTTTATTTCCAGTCGCTCCAACAGCAGCAGCATTTTTCTACGAGTGAACCTGCGACAGTAACCAGTAAGATTACCGCGTGGAATGGAAGCGAACGGATACTGGGGAGTTTTTGCAATCTGCACTGCGCCGATTTATCGCATAAAATTGATTTTTCCTGTACAAATATTGATTTTATCTCCTCTAACCGAAGGTTTATTCCTTTCAATCACAGGTGAAAAATGCCGAAGAAAATTGCCCCCGTAGTCGGGTAAGACGTGACGTCCTAGACGATAACAAACAGGCGGATGACGGAACCGACGAGCCGGACGTCCTTGAAGAGGTAGGGGTTGTTGCGAAGGAGATTCTGGACATCCTGAAGGAGAAGATGGAAAAGGGGGAACCGACAACCAACCTGGGCCACGACGGCGGCGACACCGTGTTTGCTCGGATGGGTGAAGACGCCACGATGAAAGAGACGATACCTATCACCGATTTGCCCGAACCAGTGCTTGAAATGTTCAGGAGAAAGGCGATAAAGAAGATAGAAATTAGGCCGTACGAGTTACCGAATTATGTGTATCAGCTGTTCAAGAAAAAGATGACTGAGCATCACTTCGACAAAATATTGCTCTCTCGCAACATACCTCTGGGCGAGATACCTGTGTGGGCGATACAGCTGTTCACGGTAAAGCCGACAGGAAACGCTAGAGACGTCATACTATCGTACGAACTCCCCGGTTGGGTCATAGACCAGATGAAACGGTGGATGGATGGGAAGAACGACGATACCTTTAAGCTAACGTGGAACGAAATGCCTTTATGGATGATTAAACTCGTCAAAACCATGGCGCGCCATCCGAGAGGCACGGCGGATTTGTTCAGCCAACGAATGACTCTAGAAGAGCTCTTACGATGGTCGATATATACCTCCCGACCAAAGTTTGAAGGTGCGATTTCGGGAATCAAAATATCGTTAGACGACATACCTAAGTGGGCGCAGGAATTTCTCAAATTTAAGCTGAAAAAGGTAGGAGAGGAAAGGAACCCGATGAATATTTACGTGACGCTTGGAGAAATATTTGAATGGACTTTCATGATCACCAGAAGGGATATTATCGACAGCATCAGGGGCAATCTGCTTTCGAAATTCGCTGTAAAATGGACGGATTTCCCCGGTTGGTTCCAGGACTGGTTGGGCTTTTTCCTAAAAGGCTTCAAATTCCCGCCATTCCATGTACCGGGAGAAAGACCAGGAAGGAGACCAGGAGGAAGACCTCCTGGGGAAATTCTGCCACCTTGGCCGAAAGAACGTCCGTACCCTGGGGGCAGACCGGAAGGTGGAAAACAACGTCCCCCGGGCCATAATAAGAATCCACCCGACGAGAAACCCCCATGGTCAGAACGCGGGGGAGGAACTTTACCTCCCACAACTCCAGTGCCAGCGCCATCCCCAAAACCGATAGTAAAACCTTATTGGCTAGACTTGATAATCAATAAAAAGTTGAAGGAGAATGACGGGAGATTGGAACTGAGCGAGATGTCGGACTGGATAATGTTGATTATGCATGTGAAAATACTTCAGAATTTCGACAACGAAACCGTACTGGGCGTCCGGATATCGCTGAATGAGATAATTGATTGGGGTGTATATATTGCGAAGTTGACTGAACAGCCCAACATAACGTTGGAGGATTTGCCTCCTTGGTTTTTGCTTATACTGCAAAAGGTAGTGGAAGAATATGAGACAGAGGTGCAGGTTATGATGTTCAGCATGATGCTGGATGAGTTGATCGACTGGTCTATAAAGTACGCCACCGACGAAAAGGAAGGAAATTTGGGAAAAATAAAATTCGAACGTTTACCGGAATGGCTCAAAATTTACATTAGTATGAAGATAGAAAGGAGCAATGACCCAGATCAGAAACCTCCGTGGTCGCCTATATATGTCCCGGAAGTGAGAGACGTGTTCGGCGAGAAGGCATTTAAAGTCAAAAGAGCGCTCAAGGGTTTGCCTAAATTGTTGATCGTTTTGATCCAGATGAGAATCGAAGATTTTTATCATGGTGAGAACGCGGCAAAATTTATCCTAGCGCCACAAGAAATCCCTGCTTGGGCCGTCGAACTAGTGAAAATAAAGGTGCAAAAAAATTACGGCGTCAGTTTGATCATGCCGGAGGATTTAACGTGGGACACGACCCCCCGTTGGGTTATAGAACTCATAAAAGGAAAGATTTATGAAGATTCGATACAGGGATCGCTGATGGAATCTTACGTCACGTTGATCGAAATCGTTGACTTTTCTATATGGTTCACGAACATGACGATTAATGGCTCTGGGACGCAGACGCACAGCCGCGTGTCCTTGGAAGACATTCCGGATTGGGTCGTGGATCTTCTACGCACAATCGAGGAGTGGCAGTTTGATGAAGATTTGTCGGTAATGGAAGAATACATCACACTTAGTGAATTACTGGACTGGGCGATAGTACACAACCTGAGGAGAAAATGGGAATCAGACGGGGATAAGATATTAATGTTCAAGGACAATCTAAGCAAACTGCCAAAGTGGGGAGCAGATCTTTTAGCGTCGAAATTAATTTCGTTCAACAACGTTATGCCACCGATGGATTTTGACGTGCCGGTCGTGGATTTGCCGAATTCGGCGACAGAATACCTAAAAAGCCTGATAAGAAAAGGTTACAGCGGTCACCCGGATATGAAACCTGGACTGACACCGGATAAGCTTCCCTACTGGTCGTTGGAACTCTTGCAGAGGGCCATGACGGAGCATGTTGACGTGGCATCAGCGATGAAAAAATCCTGGACAATCGATGAAATTCTCCAATGGGTTGTATGGGTAACCAGAATAAAGAGTTTTGACATGGACCCAACATATGGTTTAAGAGTGGCCCACCTCCCGGACTGGATCATAGAACTTCTTAAAACGAAGATCGAAGAGAGCAATGGTGACACAACGGTGATGGAACATCGTATCACAACGGAGGAAATACTGACGTGGGCAATCCGATTCATCTTGCGGGAGAAGGAGGAAGTCGTACCGTTATCCTCCGAATCCACCAAACATCCCATAGAAATGCCCGATTGGATGAAAAGTCTTCTCCTCCGAAAGACGGAAGAGGTTAATCAGGGTAAAATGCAAAAGATTTTCACGATGCCAACCAACCAATTGCCACTTTGGTCAATGGAGATTATAGAGGTTAAATTGGAAATGTTCAAAGAGGTGGATGTGAAAATAATTCCTTTCACCGTCATACAACTTTTACAATCGCGGTTGCTTGAGTTTAACGGTTCTAAGGATGTGTACGATCTCGACGTTAATTTAGGCGACGTCGTGGATTGGTTTCTGTGGATGACCAGGGCGAGAAAGATAGCGACGGGTGTGAATTCCAACGTGACACTGGGAGAAATACCTAAATGGGTAGTAAGGCTCCTCACCAGGAAAAGAGAAATGCACAATGATGGCGGAGACGTGTTCGATCTCGTCACGACCTTGGATGAAATCATTGATTTATCTATACAAATGGGCAAAGAAATTGTAGAGGAAAGGGAAGAGGATAATGAAAAGAGAGTGAATGGATTACCATATTGGTTAGTCAGGATCATCCTTCTGAAACTGAAGAATGACTATTCCCCTAAATTTGGAAAGAGACTCGGTAAATTGCCGCTATGGGCCATAGAGCTGATATTCCTCAAGCTGGAAGTGGCATACGAATATGAATTAGGGATCAAAACCGCACTGCCGCGGGAAATGGAACCAGATTGGTTGATGACATTTCTTGCCCTACATATCAATTTCGAAGATCAAGAGGAATCCGTGATGTTTCAAAACGTGACACTTAATGAACTTCTGGAATTTGCTATATGGTCAGGAAAAAGAGAAAGGACATCCATATCGTTTTTCGAACTGCCTGAGTGGATTTTTGATTTTCTCATCATCAAGTTGGAAGAGAATGAAAACGACAGGACAATATTAAAGCGCAACATGACATTGTATGAGATATTAGATCTTGGTTTAGAGATTTTTGTAAAAATTGAAGTTGAAAGGAAGGTTCATTTAGGCCAAGTAATGATGGCTACACCGATTTGGATAAAAGACTTTCTCAAGGACAGGATACGATTGATTAATTCGGACAAGATTCAGTATCAACTCATCCTAGGGTCATTAAACAAAGGGGATGGAGGGATTGTAATGAGAAAGGTAAAGGAAATTTACAGTGACAATATAGCTTTAACAACTCTCATAACGGCTCCCTATTGGATCATAAGATTCGTTGAAATGCAAACTGAGCAGCAAAAATCCGACACTGACGCAATTCTATTGCAAGAAGTTATAGATTTCGGTCTGTGGATAACTAGACGGATCAAGAACTTGGAGATAATGAACAGTAAGAGGAAACTAAGATTGTTTGATGTCCCACTGTGGTTATTAGAACTTCTTAATATGAAGGCCGAAGTCTATGGGGATGAGGAAGCGTTATTGCAAGATCAGATGACCTTGGAACAAGTCGTGATTATGTCGATTAAAACCAGCATCACTATAAAAACCTTTGAAATATATGATTTTACGCCACCTGACCTGGAACTTGTTCTGGACAGGATCCCGAGCTGGATTCAAGAAGTTCTGAGGACCAAAGTGGAGGAGAATGAGAGCTGGAACGAGCAAAAGGCGTACCAATTCCCCAACAACCAGTTGCCGATTTGGGTGGTCGATCGTATTGAATATATGGTGGAACTGAAACACAGAGAAATTCGCAAGATTAAAAAGGGGACGACGTGGGATTCCGTCCCGTATTGGGCGACCCTGATTTTGCAATCGATAATTCAAGAGAATAACGGTTCCGTCGCCATACTTGAACGAGAAATGACGGTGGAAGAAGTAGTGGATTGGGCAATATGGATAACCAACGAAACGAAGGCCCGTGGAGGAATAAAAAGCTACATGGCTTGGACTGAAATACCAGAGTGGGTAGTAGATATTCTAAAGGAAAAGAGAACTGACCGTGATTCCCGCAAAGCTTTGATGAAAGCCAGGTTGACATTGGAAAGTTTACTTGACTGGGCAATCGACCGTGCCATTTTGACAGCGGAGTTAGGAGAAGACGCCGCTAAGCTTGCAATATCGCTCGAAGGCATACCGGGAGATGTGTTACGCTTCATAATTATGACGATCAATAATGTTAACCAAGATCCCGAGGGGCACAGATATGTTGCAACTCGCGGTAGTTTGCCTCGTTGGGCTGGCCTAATGATTGAAAGACTGATTCGAGCAATTCATGGAAATAACCCACTCATGATATCCATCGTCGCGGAAGAGATATCTGGTTCCTGGGTCGTCGAATATTTTAAAGTTATCATATATCGCTTCCAGTACAAAGATGAAGTGGTGAATTATAGGGCGACACTCAAAGAAATCATAGAATTCGCCGTACGGTATACATATCATATGATAAACGGAAATGGGGCGGGTACTCGGCGCAACATTGCAATTGCCGACTTGCCGGAATGGTTGATAAGATTCATAAGATTCAGAATAATTGAGAGTGATGACGTCGAAGCAGTCCTCGTAGATTTCATGATGGTAGGTGACATTTTGCATTGGTCAATTGTCAACAACATAGCAGTTCAAACCATGACACCGGACGACTTTATGTTACCGGACCTTTCAAAACCTATAGGACCGCCGCCGTGGGTGATAAATATTATTGTCCATGAAATAGGGACGTTTTATGTACAAAGGCATCCAAGGCCAGAGAAAACATTCAATGATATCTCAATTTGGGTAGTTCAGATATTCGAAAATATTGTGGTTGATAGACATAAAAAGATTGACGGTGGAGAGGAAATGACAACGTGGGGATCTATACCTTACTGGTTGATAAAATTTCTCCAAGCAATGCAGGTACGACACAGAGGCAGCCCAGATATAATTTCTGTGAAAATAACAATCAGGGAAGTTATAAATTGGCTAATAGAATGGATCCAAGATACCTACACCCGTTTGGGCGTTGGAGGCAGGGTGGAATGGAAGAATTTCCCGCCGTGGCTAATAGAGTTGTTTATAAAGCTAGAAAAAGAAATGGAGGACCCAAATAAGATATTAGAACAGCCAACATCTGTGGGTGATATGATGAATTTTGGAATAGGTTACCATATAACGCTTTACGTGAAAAAAAACGATAGAGCGGATATTAAACGGTTATTTCCAGAACTGCCTGGGGATTTGATAGAAAATATCTTTGTGATTATCTTTGATTTTAATGACGGAAACGGCGTACCTGATGTTGAACCGAACTCTCCTCCATTATCTGCGAACGTCTTCGATTTATTTGAAAGGGTCTTATTGGATTTGTACGGGGATATGCTAGAACTGAGACTCGTCATCAAATGGAAGGTATCTAGGTCTTGGTTTGCTGAGCTGATAAGATGGTTAATTAATGGGGGAATCCCCGAGGGAGAGATTCTGACCCATAAGTTATCTGTGGAGGAAATCATAAGGTACTATCTATTGTACCTCCAAATTATCTATGACGTCGATGGAATGAACGAAGCACGTGATGGGCGGCTTATTGACTTTCCAGAGTGGTTGATAAAGCTCATAATATTCAGATCAAAATCAGGTGGCAACATCAAGCCGACGCTTGAATCAGATTTATCACTCAAGGAGCTTTTTGTATGGATAATAGAAAATAGCCCTCCCCTCGGACCGAAAGATATCAAAATACCAGACCGCAGCACAGAGCGTCCGGAAACACCACCATGGATAATATCTATTCTTGTAGGCGAAATCGAAAGACACGATGGAAGCAACGAGCCGCCGAAGCTCGAGCCGCCGATTTCGATTGTGATATTAGTGTGCATCGTAGAAATCGGGCGCGAGAGATACGATAAATTAGAGGGTGGCGAACCAGAATCTGTATGGGATTACGTTCCGAATTGGTTGATATCATTTTTGCAAGCGATACTATGGAGGGAAAACGGCAGGAGAAATTTAATGCAGGTAGAAATTACGATAAGAGAGATTGTACAGTGGTGGATATGGTGGATTCGAAGTATCAAGGAAAATTCGGGCTCTGAAGGCAATGTGGAATGGGAGAACTTTCCGCCGTGGCTAATAGAGTTGCTAATTAGGTCCCAAAACCCGGAAAATGGACCTAGTGGCATATTAGATAGTATAATGCCCGTGGAAGAATTGGTGGTCATAGTAATTGATTATGGCATAAAAGATGACATGAGGAAGAGGGATTTAGAACGAGTTAAAGCAATATTTGAAGGGATTTCAGACGTCATATTGATTGAGATCTTACGAATCGTTCGCGCCGTGAACGAGGAGTTCTATGATAATACTGCAGTTAGACCGGAATATCCCGACTTACCGTCATGGGCTATTACACTCATACAGACTACGGTCGCGGACACCTACGCCGACGAACCTGGTTTGGCACCTTTCATCGCGTCGGAAACAATCCCTCACTGCATCATCGAATTAATGAAAGAGTTGATACATCGGCTGAAAACGGAAAGGCTGGTGATGAAGTATAGGATTTCCATGCGCGAGTTCGTTAAATTCTCCGCGGTGTATACTCATTATATCTACAACGTGGAGGGGACGAACGTCCTTCGTGAGTTAAGATTGACTGACTTGCCTGGATGGTTAATGAATCTGATCATGTTTATGGTTCAAACGGGTGTTGATCCGAAATCATTGCTTGATGAAAATTTGACAATCGAGAATCTATTGACATCGGTAATAGATAATACATTAATTGTCAACACTCTTAAAACTGAAGACTTTGAGATATCATCCATAAACATAGCTAAGCAGCCAGAATGGCTTATACAATATCTCCAGATACTAATCAATAAACACTATGAAGCGATGAGGCCAAGAAATTACGTGCTACCAAAGAATCAGCTTCCGGTTTGGGTAATACGGATGGTTGAAGAAATAGTTAGAATCGAGTTAATAGAGCTAGAATACGAGGAACAAGACTGGACATTGGATTCGGTTCCGTATTGGGTTGTCCAGTTTATCGAGTTAATGCTGGAAAAGCACAAGGGGAGTAGCAATGTGATGAACACCGAGATATTGATCAGCGAAGCTGTGACTTTAGCTATATGGAGAACACAGAATTTGAAACTGTATTTGGATAAAGAGGGGAAAGTAGAGTTACACGAACTTCCGGAGTGGTTAATAGAGTATATCCGAGATGTGGGAGAAGGTGTCAACATGAATTATCTACTGGTTGAGGGAACGGCGACGGTCGGTCAAATCGTCGAGTGGGGAATAAGCCATGGTATATCGAGGAAGCGAAACGAAGATGACTTCAGTTTTGTTTTGCCGCTCGTGGAAGGCGTACCGGAAGTCGCGATAAGATACATCATGTTCCAACTCGTTCAAGTCAACAGATACAGGGATCGTGAGAGATACAACACGTCCGTTATAGTCCTGCCCCAATGGGCGGAAAGGACCGTGAGGAGAATAGTGAAAGAGTACTATGGGGAAAACGCACGTTATAATACTGCGAGCATATTGGAGACAACCCCCTATTGGTTGCTAGGACTCTTTAAGATTCACCTTCACAAATACGATAAGGAACAGTCTTTGTGGAGGCACAATATGAACCTGAAAGAAATCATAGATTACGCTGTGTGGCTTACTAAGCACGTCAACGACCTGGACGGCGTGGGCGTGGAAAGAAACATCAGATTCATCGACATACCGGAATGGCTAATAGAAATCATTCAGATGAAGGCTGAATACCCTAAGGCTGACATTCTCTTTTTAGATGAAAACCTTGATTTCATCGATCTTCTAAGCTGGGGAATACGGAACAGCATAAGAGGTAAAATATTTCGTTACGAAGACCAAACGCAGACCAACGAGACCGTGAGACCCATTCCGGATTGGATAGCTGAACTCCTGATGGTGAAAATAGATCAGAGCAATAAAGGTCAACTTGGGAAAGATTTCAAAATACCAATGAACCATTTGCCACTTTGGGCAGTCGAATACATCAGGATCAAAGTAAAAGAGAAGTACGAGGCGTACCAGGAAGAGGAACCTGAGGCCATATGGGGATCGTTACCGTATTGGGTGGCGCAGTTGATGCAGTCGAAGATACAAGAGCATAACAACAGCATAGCGGTGATGGGACATCAAATGACGGTCGAAGAAGTCGTGGATTGGGCGATTTGGGTGAGCAGTATGATGGAGAGGGGAGGGAATGAAGTATTTGCTGTGACCGATATGCCGCGGTGGTTGATAGAGTTATTGGAAATGACGAGAGGACAGAATGGGAAGGTGGAAAACGTGATGCGGGGTAAACTAACTTTGGAGCGTGTTCTTTGGTGGGGTATCAACGTCACCATAACGGAGAAATTGGAGAAGTACGACTTATCAGATCTTCGCTTGACTCTGAAAGGTATACCGCGGTGGGTGATAGAGCTCATCCAGTTATGGATTACGATGTATAACGGAGAATATCCGTCAAATACATTCGACTCCAATATTAGCGACCTTCCACCGATGGCTCAGAATCGCTTAATAAAGGTTATAGATGATCTTTACGGTAAAAAGCCGTCGCCCGTCCTAATAGAGCAGGCGACCCCACATTGGATAAAAGTACTTCTTCTGTATAAGGTTAACCAGCTCGGGTCAAATAGCTCCGTATTGGAGGGTGAGGTGACGATGAATGAGATAATGGAATTCACCTTGTGGCTTACTCAAAGGTTCAAGAACGAAACTCGGAACTATGAGGATAAAAACAGGCTCTTGGTTAGATTTATCGAACTCCCTTATTGGTTTATAGAACTCGTCAAATCAATCGTGCCGGGCAATGATGACGCAGAAAAGCTAATGAATCATAGAATTAAATTAGACCAGCTCTTAATCTGGGCAATACGTAACAGTTTGGTGTGGAGAATCAGCGGTGGAGACACGGGAGTCCAACCTTCACCTAATCCACCCATTCTTGAAATTCCGGAGTGGTTGAGAGAAGAGTTGGAATTGAAAATCGACCGAGATTACGGAAAATATCAATTCAGAGCGCCAATCAACCAACTGCCAGTCTGGATAGTTGAACAAATTTATAAGAATAACGAAGAGATTGGTGAAATTTACGTTGGTACGAGCTATAATATAACCATCCCGTTTTGGGTCATAGAGCTCATTCAAGTAATGACACGATCCTCAGAAAGATTGACGGAAGTGATGGACGTCAGCATACAAATTGACCTCATAGCTGACTGGGCAATATGGGATACCCAAAGAAAGAAAGATATGGAAGGCAAGGAAGGTGGGCTGACTATCGATGAAATACCGCGATGGTTGATTCAACTCATCGTAAAGATCAAAGAGTACAAAGATCCAAAAGAGGCAATGAAGCATACGACGTCATTGCGATATATATTAGCCGGGTCGGTGATCATCCTTATGGAGGACAAGAAAGAGTTTGAAAGAGTGCCCGATTGGATTATCCGGATACTCAGAGCGAAGATAGTAGCAATAAATGATCCTAAAGTGCCGATGAAATTTGAGGTGGCGACTAATGATCTGCCGGGGTGGGTGTTGGAGCTTTTCAGAATTAAGGTGGAGGAACATTATGCCAATGCACCGGGTGTGACTCCTGTGATTTCATTAGACACGGTCCCGCAGTGGCTCGTGGAATATCTAAAAATAAAGATATCCGAGAACGACATCGGACTGGCCACCATGAGACGCTTCGTGACGCGTGACGAATTCCTGGATTTTTCCGTCTGGTTTACCAAGCAATGGATGGTCACAGATCGAGATCTGATAATGGACGACGTTCCAATGTGGACGTTAGATTTCATCAGGACGAAGGTGCTTACCGTCGGCGAAGATGAAAGGGCACTGATGCGCATGATCGCGCTGTACGAAATCACGGATTGGGCGATATGGTACGGCGTGAAAAAGGAGCTTGAAAACGAGGGACTGTGGGATCCAAAATCTCACAGAGGCCTACCGTTTTGGCTCGCTCATTATCTCCTGGTAAAGATTCAGGATTTCAACAGGGGTATCGTGCCGACGAAATTCCATATGCCCAACAATATGCTACCGCCTTGGGCAGTGCGAATCGTAAAATCAACGATAAAGCAGGTATACGAGGAAAATACTGCCGTGATTCCTAGTTTGTCCTGGAGTACCGTGTCGTATTGGTCATTGGAACTGTTCCAATCGATATTAGAAAAATACAACGGTCACATCGAGGCGCTTTCTGATATCATGGAACTCGAAGAGATTGTTGAGTGGTCCATATGGATCACCAAAATGAGATACATGGAGATGGGGATGGATCAAAAGCTGACGGTGGATGACATACCTGCTTGGGTGATCGAGCTTCTCCTCATGAACCTCGAAGGTAACCGCAACGATCGGTCGATACTTAAGCACCGCATGGAGATGGACGTCTTGTTACTCTGGTCCATGAGGAACAACATGGAGAAGAGAAAGAAGAACAGTTATTTAACGGAGGTTAACATCACGTCAATTGATAAAATACCGCCGGACTGGATCAAGCTGCGACTCAACACGAAGATAAGAGAGGCCAATCGTAAGCAACAGAGGAGGAGGTTCCACATAAGTCACTACCCCATACCGGCTTGGTTGAGGGTCGCGACCAGGGTGAAGATGGAGGAAAACTTCGACGTCGATGCCCAAGACGAACTTCCAGCGGGTTGGGACACCCTTCCGTATTGGACGAAGGAACTGTTAAGGATGATGACTGAGGAAATGCATGGTGATGAGAAGGTTATGGATCGCAAAATGTCGCTTAACGAGATCCTGGATTACGCTTTATGGCTCAGCCAGAGGAATATCGGATGGGGCCGCGATTTGGAGATGGAAGACATCCCCGATTGGGCCATTGAGATCGTCATGAACAAGATCGAAGGAAAGTCCGAAGATAAGGAGGCGTTGAACGGTCGGATGTCGTTAGAAGAAGTGTTGAACTACGCGATAAGATCAAGAAAGGGAGCGGAAGAGATAAAGAAGATGGCATCCAGGCACACCGAGGTCTCCGAGGACGAGCTACCCGCCTGGGTGACAGAGTTTTTGGAAAGGACCAACGTAAATGAGAAGACTAAACCGATTGACATCCCGGACTGGGTCGCCGAGATCGTCAAAGCGGAGCTGGAACAGAGCCGGGCCGAAAGGTTCTTGATCAAGGATTACTTCTTGATGAAATACTTGGGACGCGGAGGATATTCAATGATCGACAAAGAGGAAATTAAATCCGCAATTTTGGAAGTGATACAAGTAAGTATGATAGTGATTATGGTCCGCGTTGAATATTAACGTAGTGAAATCATGATATCAAATTCTTTCATAAACAAATTCAAGAATAAGCACTTCAATATCAAAAAATTAGGTATTTATCTTAGGTATCTCCAATATCCATAACGACGTTATTAAAAGCCAGATACGCATTTCGGCTACAATGCAGCAGTCTTCAGTGGTAATTTACCGGAAGTGGTTTCTAAAAGTAACAACAGACGAAATGTGTCTGGTTTTTCACCTATTCGAGAATAGAGAGACATGCTGGATTGATAGCTTAGTTGGTTCAAGCACCTATCCGGCAAGTGGGGAGATCCGGGTTCAATTCCCCGTCAAGTACAGGGTTTTTTTCTCCCTGACAAATGTCAAACTTTAGTTTCAGCTTCACTTTTGTTTCTCGTCAATGCTGTTGAAGATATGTTGAAATGCTTATTATTCAATTACCATTCTACCTCAGTTCACGCTAATTGCATGTTTCATATTTTTAATGAAAATAACTTCAGTAGCCACTAATCCGAGATGGACGTAAGTTAGGTATGGTTTGAGGCTCGTAACGTAGAGTATTTTCGCATGGATGAACGGAATTTTTTTCCGTCGAATCAAATATATTTTTGTGTTTCTCATTCTCCTCAGGTCGTCGATCTCTCTCTCCACGCTCTCTTGACGAAACTGGAAAATTGGGAGGAGAAGGAAACCAACGCGACGCGACCAAAAGAGCCGATAGGAGGCAAGAAGGACCGCCACGAAAAGCATGAGATGGTGCCGTTCACCGGGGACGGGAGAGTGAAAGGCGATGAAGGAGAGTATGAAATTTCGGAAGAGGATGGATTGAAGAAAGTGCTTATGGTCATTTTGAATGTGAGTAAAAGGTTGGAGTTTGAATCTGAAGAGGATTCTTTTTTCTCCTCGGCATAACTTCACCGCAATGATCATCGCGGTTTTAATATAAATATAAAGTGAGGCATTTAAGAGTTCACACACAAACGCAAAATGGTATTATAATTATAAAACTAAAAACGAGGAAAAGGATAGAAAGTATACGTGATTTTGAGAAATATGGCTCATGATGAAATGTTAATGACACCAATAAGAGGAGGATAATATTTAATCAAAATCCTTTTAGCAAAATTTGAGTAAATTGACATTTTGTAGAAATTGATACTCCATTGTTACGCGATATAGCTAATCTCACCTTAGTTCCATTTTGAATGGTAGCATATTTATACAGTGGCAGAATAAGACTCTTTGGGGCCCCTGGCGGTACAAAATCGGGGATCCTGTAAGGGTATTAAAAACACTGATTTTTTACTAAATCTTATTTAATGAATTTCTATAATACATCAACCAGGGGCGAATCCTCCATGGAAACAAGGGAAGCATTGCTTCCAATTTAGAACTTAAAATAATAAAAATAATTACTATAAAAGTTACTCATTCGCAATTTTTAAACCACATCTTCAGTAAAACCGTTCGATTGCGCGGCATTTTAAAAATCTACCTTGACAGCTGGTAATGGCCGAAAATAACATTATTAACATATTAGGAAGCAAGAATATTATTGCGTACACGTCGATGAGCCATTCGCTCTAGTACACGAGCGGAGACTAGGCGTCTGGTCCAGTTATATTAGTTTCAATAAGTCGCAATTCTGACCTTTCACGTCGACCTTCGTGCCTATAGAAGTGTTTATGTTATAATGTGCATTAACAGATATTATTTCCAAATTTTTACTCAGATAGGAGGAATTTCGCGGTTTTTCTCCGCGTAATAATGTACGGTTGGAAGCAACTTTAAAATTGCAAACATGAGTGAACATAGTGCCTCAAATGATTCTGTTGTGCTTTCAAGCAGCTCTGGTGAGGTTTCATGTTGTGCAGTGTGTAATTTATTAACGAAAACTTTTTCTTTGAACAATTTACAGGCAAAGAGTGAAATTATCCAAACATACAGGTCAAAACCTCGCCTAAATTTAAATATAAAAATTAAATCATGCACATTTTAACGTAGGTATTTATAACATTATCGAATGATTGACTAGATGTGAGAGCAAAGCAGAATTATTTTGTTGGCTGTGCTTACTTTTTTCGAACGAAAAAAATGTTTGGACTAAAACGATATTTTCTAATTTAAATAATATTCATAAGGTAATAAAGAGACATTCGATAAGTAAAAATCATTTACAGTCAAGTCTTCAAGAAATACATATGGAAGAACTCGAGTAAAACATGTTTTAGATAAGCAGTTGGAAATTACGCATCGCCAGCATAACGAAACAGCAAAGAAACCGTAAAGAAAAATCGGGTAATGTTAAAAACACTTATTGAAATTGTTTGTTTTTTGGGATAGCATAAGCTTGGCTTTCGTGGTCATGATGAACCCAGTGACTGTAAATAAAGGTGATTACGTGGACTTGGTCGAATTAGTTGTTAAAAATGACGAAACTTTGGGAAACCATTTGGAACATTCCACAATGTTTTGCAGCACGTTCAGTGCAATATAGAATGATTTAATTTCTTGTGTTGCTTAAGTCGCACTGCAAAAAATTAAACAAGATGCGTTCGACTCCCTCAAGAACAGTTACAGAAATTATTTCGACATAGCTGCTTTGCGTTCTGAACTTTCGTTTTTATATCAAATAGAACAGCGGTTCTCAACCGGGGGTACATGTACCCCTGAGGGTACAAAATTTCTTCCAGGGAATACAGAGTGACAAGGGTGCTGAAGTGCCAGAAATGCGTCGATGCAGACCCGGAGAATTTTTGGGAGAGAAGGGGAAAGTAAAAAAATTTGCTTAAAATGGGTGTAGAGTGAGTGAATATCAGTACACAAGACGTTCTTAGTATATTAACATTGTAGGGAAAGGGTGAGGTGGTAAATACGAGGAAGGGGGGGGGCATAAATCGCCGATTTATTTAATTGTCCTTCGACCTGATGGGTGGAATTCAATTAAATATCTTGAAGGGCTGACCAACGCTGAGATAGAATTCTCAACTTTGACAGCAATAAAGATGCGGAACCGCAATTGTTTGAGCTCCGAACACGATCTCATCCTTGCAGTGACCAAATTTCGACCGCGCATCGAGAGGATTATGTCTGTAAAACAGGTGCAAAAATCGCTCTAATGAAAGTAATTCCAAAATATTGTAACTCTGTAAAATTTCTACAATACCAAGTTACATTATTTTTTAATTATGGATTTCTACGAAGTAACGGTCGAAACAGTTGACTATAATGTAAGTAACTTTTTACGTCTAATGCATGACTGCGCGTTGATTGCTTAGCCTTAAAAATAGTAGATATCATTGCTATTCCCCTTGTTTTGTTAGTTTTTTAGGAAACGTAGCATTAGCAAGGCACTTGAAGGCAGTGAATATGGCGCGCTATTTAAAGGTTGTGAAAGTTTCATCATACCATAAGTGCTTAAAAAATAACACCAGAACCCCGCTAAATCTATTCCATTAGACTCAAAAATTGCATGACCAGCCTCGGCGCAATTTACATTATCTTCAGATGATGATGCGAATCACGTTGAAACCTCCCGTGCAAGACTTGACTTCGACAAAATTTATCCAACCAAGTTTTAGTGATCCTTCTTCAACACTGTAATTCCACAAAATGACAATCTCAACTGTAAATTGTTACGAATTAATGAGACTTTTTGGGTTTTTTCTTTGATGAGTAAGAAAACTTGAAATTTTGTGCTGCATTAATGCTCTGCAGTGCTTCATTTTTGCTTCTATATATAAGTAAACGTAAAAAAACAATGAGACCAGTTCCTCAACTGGACGGAGTTTTTCAGCTTTCAAACGCATGAAAACATTCGTGAGAATTTCCACAAATCAAGAAAGACTCTGTATATTATCAATTCTATCAATCGAAAAAGCCCTCATCAAATAACATTCTCAGAAATCCGTGCTCTATGATGACGTCGATGCAGAATTAGCAAAGAAGGAAAGAGGAATTCCTCTGCATTTCATATAACAAGGTAAGATCTGATTTTCATAATATGTTGCTTCCGTATCAAAAAACCTCAATATTCGCCACTGATATCAACAAATAATATTATTTAACAGCAAAGACAACATACACGTAAAAATTAATAGTGAAGGATATACACTAGTATAATATGCAAATAGGGCCCCTTGATTCACGCATTTGTGTTAAACCTTGTAATCATAACTTCGCGGGCCACATAAAAGGATTTTGATGGCCGCCGGTGGCTCACTATTAGTTTAGCCCCTTGAGACGCGCACATATGACAGACAAAGAGAATTTCCAAAAAAAAACACTTTTGGGGACTCACTTATAAGGTGAACGTTCATCAAAATTTCGAATTATGATATTATCACGATCAATATACTTTCTCTAAATCCTTCGTGAGTGAGAAATCAAAAAGGGTAACGTTAAATCGCCCTTTTACCGTCATTCATTTCCGCAATCTTTTTCCCCCTACAGTATGCTGACAACGGCCTCCACAACATGACAAGAATGCTGGAGAAATGGCAACCCTCGGAACCCTACAGTCAGAGATTCGGGTTTGGTCTGCTGCGTCGTTTGAAGACCATCCTGATTAAAAGCATTAAAATCACCGTGGAAGATGGTCCGCACTCTTTCCTTCCCTCGTTCCCCCTTCCTCCCTATCGCCATCGTCCCCGTTCTCACCCCCGTCCTCACCACAATCCTCGTCCCAGTCCTCGTCCCCGTCCTCCTGTGCAGAAACCTTCGTCGGGGGTCGATTCTACGGATAGTGAAACTCCTGTTTCGCAACAGTCTTTCGTTGGAGCGAAAGGGATGCTTATTGAGATGATTAAGGCAAGTGAAAATAGTCGGTTTTTGTCGAGTGCACCATCGAACGTCAACTTGTGAGGTGAAACTATGATCACATTGTAACCGAGATACTCAGACCGCTATTGTTTTTGTTATCATTTACTAGTGCAAAAAACAGTCACTATGGCGGAAAGAAATATATCGCTTGTTATTTGAATTAAATTCTCGTACTTTTTATTCTTTGAAATCATTTATTCGTATCTATAAAATGTATAAATTTGAGTCCAAATAGCTACATAAAGTAACTAAATCCATGTTTATTATCAGAAAACATGTTAACATCAATAATAAAAATCTCATTCTTTCATTCGTTCTTCCGTTCACGTCCCTTATTCATACCCTGACCCCCGAATGCTAATTCAACCTACACTATCCCATCCTTGTGTTGTTGACATATCGCAAATTTTCATGTTTTGACTATTTTCTCGATGATGTCTGTGTGTGTCTGTGACTGGAATTTTGTGGGCGCTATAACTCAAAAACTAATAATCCGATCAGCATTAAATTTCATATTTAGCATCTGTATTAGAAAGAACTGATTATATTTTAGCTAAAATTGGTCGACCGGAAGTGGATGTTTATTCTTGTCACTTTTCCGTTTGTGCCAAATATCTCCTGTAATTCTTTATTAACGTAATTGTATTTTATAACCTAAGTTATAGATAATTTTATTTTTTACAACTTTTGCATTTAATAATGTTTTTAGAGCCAATTACTAAGGAGATATTGCAGTTCAATATTGACAACGATTCTAACGTCGCCAACTCGTTATTTACCAACTACATAAGGAGAAAGTCATGTGTTGTGCACAGAAGCTTTTTTGTGTTTAATTATCTGTTATCAGTGTTCATATGTGATTTAACGAAAACAAGTAGAATATTATCCCGGAACATAGATAAAATTATCGCGTTTTTCTTCTTATATTAATGAATTCAGTAGTATTTTGTGTTTTATTTCGTGACATTTCTCCCATTAACCCAATTGACGAACTGAGGAGAATTTGGAATTCGATCACCTGTTATATACCTAAATTTAGCTTATCTTATTTTTCATGTGGTTATACCGCCATGTATTCGGTCACTAAAGCCATGTTTGTACTTGGTATCATTGTGAAAATGGAGGGTTAATATTTTATCTTTAAAGATATAAAAAATATTTCCGACACTGTATTTTTTAAAACTGAAATGTAAATAAAACCAAATGGCAGTAGTACAGATATCTACCCTCCAAGTTTCAGGTCTCTATCGTCAGAGAGACAAGCGCCAGTGTGAAACTAAAAGTTCATTTATTTAAACGCGCTAAAAAGCCTTAATATTCTCTTTATTCTGTAAAATGCAAACTAATGGAAATTGAAGTAACGCGGTAATTTGAAACTGTAACTTAGGTAGTGTGTCACAGACCGCACCTCAGTAGTTAAAGATTAAGACCCGGTTTAATTTGCTACGGAAAAGAATCCTTTTTTCTGGAGAGCATTTGTCTGGACTTAATAAGTTCTCAACATTCGCGGGTGTAACGTTCCGTTATAAATCAGAGTGGATGGCAAATCAAATGTTAAATCGTAAAGCTTACGAGAAAAAGGAATGGCAAGTTATACCGCTCCCACGGGGATCCAGTTGGAGGACTATGGCTGACAAGGGTTGACACAAAACATGCAGATGACGGTATGATAAACAATCATTATCACCCGTAATCATTGATCTCCCATTTGTATGGATTCAGAGCCGGCTAGATGGCGGTGCCAACGGTGCGACCGCACCGGGCCCCGCACTTACAAACGCCCCGTGATCTCTAAAAAATATTTGTAGTACATACTACTTATAAAGTACACGCATTTTTTTAAATCAGAAATATATATAAAACACTTTCATAGTAAGTGATACTGCTTTGTTTATTAAAATTTACTATTAAAAACTTCTGTCGCGTAAGTGGCCCCGCGTGCACACTTTGCACCTGGCCCCGCGATTTTCCTTCCCTTGCAGATTTATTTGACTGACTAAGATGCGCGGTAAATAACCATTTTAAAGGCATACCATTTATGACATAGTTTAATAGTTAGTCACTTTTTACCTTCTTCATTGCGTGAAGCATAACAGGCTTCAATATCTGCTACGGTAGACTGTGGAAGACTGTAATTTAAATGCCGTCGGTTTTCCAGTTTCACAATTTTTCCAGAGGAATATACAATTAATACCATTCCATTTCTCTCTCTCTATTCCACAGATATTTGAAATGGCTACGTATTTACTCAGGCAAAAGGTATTGGCGTGGTGATGGAGTAACCTATTAAACGGGGTCGGCGAGGTGTCGGAAAGAGAGAGGAAGTCAGAAATCGGAATGGAATCGGTGACTTCACGCATCCTAGAAGATGTTCTTGAAAATTTCGCTGAGCCATCCGGTGAAACCTGCATATGAATGAAATTGCAGAGAAGAAGAACTTGTCTACTGACTTGCGATGGATCGCTTTGAATTAAAGAATTTGACTGGAGTTATATTCCTACCGATGATAGAGATGAAATGTATGACGATTTATTTTTTTACATGTAACAACATAATAATAAAGCCCTTTTATGATATTAATTCCGGTCGTTGATACTTCCCATCCTCAAAAAATACCTTCAGCACTCTATGAATGTGTTTCCCTTCGTTCAAAAACTGATTTTGAATAATAAATGGTTCATTAAGTGGATTTTATGGTTTTATACCCCTTCAAAGTTAGTAGTTATGGAAATAATTACTCCTCAATCATAAATTTTGATATCTAGAGATCCGGAGTACATAGTCAAGAAGATTATGCGAGTAAGTTTAGGAAAACTGAGAAAAAAGTATATAAATTGAAACAATTAGCTTAGACTAACGTGAATAAATTATTAGCCATGGACAAACAAATGTGCACGATTTGCTGTAAATTTTTCAACAATAAAATCATCGAGAGTAAATTCTGCAAAAAGAATTTTTGAAAAATACATTTTAAATGCTGTAAGTAAAATGAAACAATTGTTCTTCTAACATCCAGAGGTTTATGCATATAATTATTATACTCGTAACAATTAGTACTTAAAATTGTGAGCAACAGCACGCAAGCAGGCAGTAACAAGGGACGGGTTCTACTCTGTAAATTTGACTCATTCGCATTCACTGCATCCTCCTCCCTCGCGCCACGGTTGCCCTTCCTGCCCTGCGTCGGTAACTTCCCTTGTGTGCGCAAGTCAGGCCATCCCTCTGGTGAGAACGGGATGAGAGGGGATCGCTGCTACCCCGTATTCATGGCGACGGCCGCGCGAACTCGACTAACGCATCGCATTGCTTCTGTGGAAGTGGTTGATGGGGGAGTGCGATAACGTTCGCGCCTCCCGGCGGGCCACAGCAGACGCCGGGTTAAGTAGCGTGCTCATTCCGCAACTCCCGAGTGATAATAACCGCACGTCGAGTCCCTTCGCCGCGTTTGATTGCGCGGAGGGCGGTATCGCTTTCTGTATTATTGATTGATTGATATGGTCTTTATTTGGAACGACGTAACGCTTTCAGTGTACCTATCAGGAATAGCAAACTTTTTTTCGCTCGCTTGGCAAAATTGCAAAAATTTACTTTCATTTTCCAACGTACGTGTCAATTTAAAATGCTGCCAAACCCCGATTTAGCGCCACCATCTGTCCATTACCTACATTGGCGTTAAAGCGGGAGTGGCGGTAAATCGAGGTATATGCTTGCTCTATGTAACCATAAGATGGGCAGTGTGAGGGGGTGGCACTTTATAAGGGGGGCGCTAAATCGGGGTTTGACTGTACATCCAGAAAGAAATAATTTGTTCTTTTCACTATGATCGTTTATTCTCAGACTTAGAACTCAGAAAGCGATATATTTGTTATATTAAGTTCAATTTATCAGATAATTTTTGGTCAAACGACAATTATGGAGCAGCAGGCATCTCGTTCTCAGAAAAAAAGTTGCTATTAGTCTGCATAATCGCCAAAAAAAGTCTTTCATATTATGTCAGAGTTGGTAAAATATTATGGGCACAGTCAATAAACAATTATTTTCTGTTGCGTGGCAGCGAAAAATCTTCTCGCATGTCAAAATAAACACGCGTGCCATTGGTTTACCACCCCTGCATTATATCCTTCTCGATTTTATTAGCCTAAAGAGAGTTCTGCCGAAATTTCCGCTTTTTTCGACGTTGCTGCTCTGCTGGACGTCGTTCCTATCGCTAATATCCTATATCTCGTCAGCCTCATTATTCAATGCCAGTGAAATGGCAACCTCTAGCTTCTTTGCTTTAAATGCAATTTCACTGCATCCCTTATTCGCTGTCCGCACTTAAATGGCTTCCTTCTGTTAAATTCTTTCCCTTGCCTCAACAAATTCCCTTCGCTAATCATGCCAACAGTTTGGAACATGGAATGGATACGCCCTCTTCACTGCATGTCAATTTAACTTCTTAATTATATCGCCATTCGTATTTATTCTTCGAATTTGACCCCTGACAAAATTTTCAGTTTACTCAATTTATTTTTAGGCGGAACTCATAGGTTCCTTACTAGTTCCTACTAGAGTCGAATCCTCTTTCTCTTACTACCCAGCTTATCCATTTTCCTATCCGATTTCCCTATCTTTGCCACCGAAAAACACAACTTTTGCATCATCACATTGACGCAATTCGCCACTAAACCTCAGCATTGAACCTCTCGTGGTTCAACTTCCTCCTCCGGCTTTACGGTCAAAGCTTCTCTCCGAGGGGTCCTTCTCATTCACTACTCGCGTACAGTTCTTAGAAAGTCATTCCAATTACAAGAGTTTTGATTCATCGGTTCACAGTCCCTTAACCCCTTGCGAAGTTGTGCAATCGCGTCTTAGTTCTCTCCAGTGGCGGAACAACAAAACTTCGCCCCCACCCGCCTTGCCAATGATTTATTTATCGTTATTCCAAGAGGAACGTTCTTTCAAAAACAAATAGAGTCACCTTTCCCCAATTCCCAGAACATACTACAAATGCTATTCTTAGTTTTAGGTCAAATTAATTACTTTTAGCTTGGTTTCCAATGAAAACTTAGCCTTATAAAATGGTCGTGTCTGTGTGGGTGCCCGTCTAAGAGCCACATTTCATTTGGCGAAAATTTTCGGAGCGGGGTTTTTACCGTTCTAAGGGGGAAAAGAATTGAGATTCTAATTCTTATCAAAGAATTTTAATAATCTATTGTTACTTTTGGAATTTATGATAAACTATAGCGTTTCGGCTATTTAATCCGTATTTTATCGGAGTGTTTCCACGGAGACGATTATTGCTGAACTCGGTTTGAGCATAGACGAAAGCACAAATGTGTTATTTTCTGCTTGACTTCACTGCAGCCATGGACTGTCGATCCGCTTGCATGCATAGTACCTACTTTATGGCCTAGAATTATGAAACAAAAATAAAGAAAGAAAGTAATACTATTGCCAATTTGGAACATGCTTCGATTATTTTACCGCAAATGTAAGGTAAAATTAATTTTTTTTAATATATCAAATTAAATATGCAACATTGAGAAACCAGCCAGTGGCGGATTTACGCCTCCTGGGGTCCCTGGCGCTAAGCATTTGGGGGCCTCCAGCACTAAGCATTTGGGGGCCCCTGTCGCTAAGCAGTCGGGTACCCTGCAATCTAAATATATAGTGAAACCGCTCTTAACGGCCACCCTCCTTTGTGAGACCTCTTAACGATCGTTTTTCTATGGAATCATGGAGAGGTTCCGCTGATTTTTTTAATTGAGGCATTTAATATTTCTGAGATTATATACACGAACATTTTTTCGGCGCCATGTGCGACCCACTGCCACTGAAACCAGCCTGTATTAGTCCTGGCCTTCTTGTTACTTATTTCAATGGCTTTCCATTATGAGTTAATATAAGACAGGACTCCCTAACTCTATCGCCCCCCCCCTCCCCACTTCCCTTCCCCACTGACTGTTGTCGCGGACTGTAGTTCCGCTGCCGCTTCTCTGCCAACAGTTTGTCTTTTCGCTAACTGCTACACCCGCTGCATTTACAACCCTATTGATACTCTCTTTCTAATTTATTTTTTGTGCATTTGACATTATTCCGAGAATCAGCAGGAACTGCAAATGGGAGCGCCTATCTGACACGCCCGCTCATCTCGGCTTCCAGATATGGATTTATTTTCTCTTGTGGAAAAAAATTTTGCCGCGTCTTCCACTTCTTGTTGGGCCGATATTTTAACTCGAAACTGTCGATTGAAATGATATGCTCTGCCGTGAACGACATATTACCAATTATTCATAATTGCCAGTCAGTGGTGGAACCCCCGACTCTTTGGTCCTCATGTCCACTGCATGCATTCTCAAACCCATTCACACAGAATTCCTTCATTCTGCGCAATAATTGACTCCATGGCCACAACCCAAAAAAAATGCGATTTCAAACGCCAAAAACGTTTACTAGAAATCCAAGTAAATACGATCGATTACCAAAATTCTGTGTTAATAATTAATATCTATATTATTTTCTTCTTAGAACAGTATGAATCCCAATCAGATATCACATGTCTAAGATATTTTAAAGCACCAAAGAAGAATTCTCTATACGACGGATTTGAGACTTCCTATGTAGATCAAATAGGGAAAGGGCGTTCCAGGAATCGAACTCAGAACTTCAATCTTCATCAAATAAAATATGGCCTTGAGATTGACCCTGGTAACACGAGCTTAATACCGAGTTTCATGAAAATCGGTACATTGATGCAAAAATTTCAAGTGGGGAGCAGATTCACATACAGAGACGACCATTTCATAAGTTTAAATGCTAGATAAAATGCAGAAAATTTGTTACTATGATTCATTTTTAAATGTTAGTTTTGTTACATGGCATTAAACTATTATGCAAATGGACTTCTTGCAAGGATTTATTTTTCTTATAGCAATGTGGTTTTGATGAGCCTGTTACATGCTTATCACATAGCTATGGTTCCAGTACAGGAAAGCTTTGTCTATGAAAGCAGATATATGACACATGATAACATTTAAATAGGCTCACAACTTGCTCTAATTGTTTTCTGAAATATTTATGTTAGGAAATAATAATAATTTGAGAAATTGTATATTCCCTACAAAATATTTGCCACAAATGTGGAAGAAGAGAAATATTTTATAAAATGACATTTAATCACGTATAACTTTAGACCAAAAATATATGCTTAAAAGGTAAAATATCTGTCAATATGTAGAAACTATCCAGAACAGAGACATAACTGAGGTAGCTCTGCCCCCCTTTATGAGTCCTCAGCCTCCCCTTGGCTCACCTGCTGAATACTATATTTTAAAAAATGTATTAATAAAGTATTTCATGTTTTTATTCTTAATAAATAATCACCATTAATTTGTGTGACTAGTGCAGTATAAATAGATGAAACATTAGTTTTCATATTATTATTATTTTTGTTGTATTTTTTTAAATTTTGGTGTGCCCCTCCATATATTTTTACAGTCATGCTGCCCCCCTTGCCCTCCCATGTTGACAGAAAAGAAACATTAGCTAATTATCATCCTAAACTATTGTTTTAATGAGAGTTACAAGTGTTACTTTGCAAAATAAAATTTGTAAAAGAAGAAACTGATAAACTTATAATTAAACTTTAATTTTCATGGTAGCAGTGGCAGATTTATGCCTCCTGGAACCCCTGGTGCTAAACATTTAGAGACTCTTGGCACTAAGCAGTTGGGGAATCTGCAATCTATATATATATATATATATATATATATATATAGTGAAATCGCTCCTAACAGCTACCCTCTTTTGTGACACCTTTAACCCTCGCCACCTCCCTTGGGGTCTTTTTTGACCCCAGGAGCAAGAAAATTCTAATAACATTTTTTCTATTGAGATATTCCTTTGATACCTGTTCTCATTTACTTCTGTAATCATTTAACAACACAAACGATATATATTCCATATTACTGAATAAATGACCTTTGTCTCAGTAATTTATGAAAAGTGTGTTTATATTTAAATTCCACTCTTGAATACCTAAACTGGCAAGATTAAATTTCCAACCTGAACAAATATATCATAGCTATAATAGTCTAAGAATGATGTTATAATATTTACCAATTAGGCCCCTCTGAATGACACTACTATAAAAAAGTAAAGCTGATTAAAAGAAACTGTGAGCAAAAGTAGATAAAGAGATTCATCCTCTTTCTGAAATATTTTTATTGATGAAGAAACCTCATGACTTCCTGTTTATGCATTGTTGCTCTTCTTTATACTTTATGAGGAATTCACAATCATTCAGGAAAGAGGAGAAAATTTGCTTCACATTGAGGGAGAGAGATTAGACAGGAAGTGGCATTGTGGTGTATTTCATCAAGGCTGTGTTTCCATTGGCAATAGCATTTGACATTTATGAAAAGTATTCTCCAAGAGCATGATGAAGGCATCCAGAGTTACTGCTATCAGCAGCATATGGCTATCTTTTCTATTTTTCTCAGTCAATGCTAACGTGAGTAAAAATGATCAAAAATGCATTATCAGTGGCTATCATTATTTTTATATTGATTAACATTTGCATTACTTGAGAATAAGCAAAAGGACCGATGACTTAGAGGAGCCACATAAATTTGTAACTTATGGTAAGTTGTACTCCCAACTTCTTGGAATATATGTTTGATAATTTAAAGGAAAATATATCTAATGAATATTATTTGCATTTCAATGACTATTCCATATTCTGGAAAGATAAATTAAATTGCCCATTTTATTTAGATAATTGAGTTGTAATAAAATTGAGAAAATGTTCCATAAATTTGTAAATGGAGTTAAGGTTATCCATTTTTTCTTTTTAAATATCAATCTTTTATATCTTGGTAAGAAGGCTTCTGGATATTACACTTTACAAAATTATACAAGCTTTATCATAAAAATAGAAATTATAATTCATCTCAAATTAGGAAGTATATTAATAATAATACCAATTTATTTATCCAAGGATAAGTTAACCCATATCTAGCATTTTATTTATACTGTTGTGTATAATAGAATTAATATTAATTTCTGCCACCCAATAATTTGATGTCCTGTTTTGGAATGTTAATTTATAGATTTTCTGGATTATTTAATTCACTTACATTATTATATCACATTTAATATCTAGTATCTAGCACTAATAATCAAATTTTGATATGCTTATTTATATTTCTTAATATTACAGGAGAATGCAACAAGGGCTTCCTAAATAGTTTTGGAAGAGTTATCATTAAGACACTGTGTAAGCCAAGACAAAAGGCCGTTGATATTATACATCCCTCATCAAATATATTGGCATGTATCTCTCATTTATTTAAAAAATAGTAATATGAAAGTATTTATTAGTATCATCTTTTTATTATTATTGAATGCATTTATACCTGTAAAGGGCATCAGAATAATTCAATATTAAAATAAGTAATTGAAATTTTTATATCAGTGTATAATTTCATATATTATTGCACTGAAGAAGACAGACAGACAGCCTCCTAACTATTGTTAATTATCTGAGTAAAATCAACAATCTATTTAAAAATTTATCATTTTGTAAGATATTTAATGTTCCTTAATTTATTCCAAAATAATCCAAAAAATTACATGAATTTTTTCAGTATTCAAAAATAGACCCTTCAATTTTTTCCTTAAAAACTGCAGAATATGTCAATAATACCATCAAATCATTTTAGGATAAAATACTGTCGTTTCATATATCAGTAACATACCAGTATCAAAATGTCATTTAATAGTAAAATCCAAATAATTGTGAATTTTAAAAAGTCAATTATCATTATTTTTAAATATATCATTCTGAATCATTGGCAAAAAATTAATGACTTCTGCGATTTCATCTCATTTGATATGATTTTTATCCATACTTAACATTAACACTCCGACGGCGGTGATAGGGTCCCTAAGGACCCAGAAAGTACATTTTATTGAGAACCTTAAAAAATATTAATGATATGGCATCCGTGCTTTAAGTAGTCCTTGACAAACATATTCTAAGCCTACTTTTCGACGAACTTATTCTTTTCACATGATAATCTTGGTTTAACGGATGTATATATTTGAGTAGGTCCCCGAGGACCCATCACCGCCGTACATGTCCTTTTACTCACCCCGCACAAACATACTGCAGAAACCTGATTCTCACTGTTTTCCAGTTTCTGAATATTTAACTGAGGTTTTTGTTTATATGATCTAATTTCTATTGTGCCTGCACTAGTTTTTGCATATATCTTTACTTAATCATATATTATTTAGATATTATAATTAATTTATTTGCATTTGAATATATGTTGTAACATATTGGCTTCAAATATGGGAAGGTATTTTCTTTCTGCTGGAATCCTCGGTTCAAGGATATACACCTGTGCCCAAAGCCCTGCGACTATGACTCCTAGCCTAATGACGCAGAAGTGTAAACCTTTCCGTTGTTACTTTGTGTTTCTACATGCATCGCGGGTAGAAACATAACGTAACAACGAAAAGTAGTTTCTATACGCTTGTTGTTGTTGTTACAAAGTTGCGTCGGACCTTGCTCCTTGTCGTATATGTTCACTTTGCCCCAGCCGCCGCAGTGGTCCAGTCCTTTAGTGTGTGAGGTAGCAGTGCAAATCATTTATATTTTCCTGCAATCATGGTAGACAAACTATTTCGCAGTGAAAAAGAAATTTTTGAGGAATTTATTCGTGAAGAGAATGACAAAGAAACTTTTGATGATATTGCTAGTGATATAAGTGATCTTAGCTGCGATGATGATAGGGACGTTGAGGTGGATAAGAGTGAAGAAGACGAATTTGATTTGGACGTAAATTCTGATTCTGAAGCAGACGATCGGAACGAAGAAGTAGCAGGCCGGACTTGGAAGTATGTCGCTCCACGAGCTAGCCGAACTCGGCCTGAAAACATCGTACATAATGTGAATAATGTAACTCAGTGCAGCAAAAATGCCAAATCTCATTTAGAGTGTTTTGAATTATTCATTTCAAATGATATTATGGATTTGATAGTGTCAAGTACGAACAAAAAAGCAAGAGATTACTACGATTTGTATAACCAAGACCACACAGACGCTCAAATTACTTAGGATAATGTTAAAGGTCGAGCTGAAAGCCTACATTGGTATTCTACATTTCTCAGGAAGATTTCATGAGTCGAAGGAAGAAATCTGTTCATTGTGGAACTCGAACTATGCCATTTCAAGACCTATATATATGGCGGCCTTGGCTAGGGATCGCTTTCGAGATATAATGAAGTTCATTCGTTTTGACGACATTGAAACCCGTGCTTCAAGAAGATAAAACGATAAATTTGCTGCATTTCGTGATGTTGCTGAATTTTTTGGAAACAATTGCAGAAAATCATACGACCCTTCTGAGAACTGGACGATTGACGAGCAGCTTGTTTCCTTTCGTGGACGCTGTCCTTTCCGAGTGTATATGCCCAACAAGCCCAAGAAATACGGCATAAAAGTATGAATGTTATGTGACGCACTGAATTATTTTTGCTGCAACTTTGATGTACCTTGGAAAAGTCCGAAACGTTGCTGAAAAGCAACAGTCCCAGCGTGTAATAAAACAATTATGTGAATATTGGTATGGAAGTGGACGTAACATCACGACAGACAATTTTTTCACGGACTTAAGTTTGGCAGAGGACCTTTTGAAAAATAAAATTACAGTTGTAGGCACAATGAGGAAGAACCGCTAGGGATTACCTCCCACATTGATTTCAACTCATGGCAGAGAAGTATATTCATCGAAATTTTTATTTACTTGTGATCTTACTCTGGCTTCATACATTCCCAAGCCCAAAAAATGTGTATTACTCTTGTCGTCAATGCATCATGACCATGAAATTTCCGGTGAAGAATACAATTTCAAGCGGGCAATAAATTTATTTTATAATCAAACGAAAATCGGGGTAGATATTTTGGATGAACTAATCAGGGAGTACTCGTGTTCTCGAGCTATTAGAAGATGGCCGTTAGTCCTTTTTTTTTAACTTTTTGACATTACAGCGTATAATGCTTTTGTAATTTGGTCCAAAAATAATGAGTTATTAACAGAAAAAAGTATAAGAATGTCGAGGAAAGAATTCTTGGAAGCTTTAGGGATGGAGTTGGTCAAAGAAAACATTGAAAGAAGAGCAACTGCAATTGAGGAATTACGAGGAAAATATTATCATAAGTCCATCATTCCAGCAATTGAGTTGACAGGGAGAGCTATTGTTATGAAGCCAATCCTTCAAGAAAGAATACCAGAAGCGGCTCTAGTTGGAAGAAGGAAAAGAGGAAGATGTTACTTGTGCTCTGGAGAAAATAAGTACACTTTGTTCTGTGATAATTGCTCCAAATTTGTATGCAAAAACCACTCCAGTAAAGAGACGAAAATCCTGTGTAATACGTGCTCCTCCATCTCAGGGACTGGAAATTCAAGTTAAATCATTTTTATATTTGTCTTTACTGTAAAATAATTTCTTATGATACAAATTTGTATCATTACTATAATACATCATTTATCAGCATTGCTTTTTATAAATATTTATGTAAAAGTTTGTAACTTTTTGTGCCATAAACTTTCATCCTTGTATTTTTATTCGCAGAAATATCTGTAACTTCATTCAAATTCATACCTATTATAACTTATAATTGTTTATTTAACATTCCTATATATTTTTTCTTATTATTTAACTATAAATACGTAATTAATCATCATTAATTTTAATTATGAAATGTTCTTCATTTTAAAAATTACTTCTGTTAGAATATCGGCATTATTAATTAAAGGATTAAAAATCTGTAAAAATGTTTTCCTTCGCTTGGATGGAAGTACGGAGGCAAAAGCATAGGTGCGACTTGCGGTTATTGTCAGATTCACCTCTAAAAATACGATGAGGGAGAAATTATTTAAATTAATGACATTTCCGGAAAAAACCCCAGGGTGCGATATTACGAATTTATTAAAAAAAGAATTTTAAGAAATGGGGATCAACTTAAAAAATATTGTGTCGGTAACAACCAATGGAGCTCCCAAGTATGATTGGCTAACATGTGTTGGATTTGTTAAAATACTTTTAAAAGAAATTCAACGCCCTATACTTCAATTTCATTGCATAATACACCAGGAAGCACTTTGTGCGAAAGAAAGTTTAAATTCACTTGGAAATGTGATTTCTGTAGTGACGAAAATTGTTAATTTCATTACTGTTCGCGCTCTTAATAAACGATAGTTTGCAAAACGTTTAGATGAGGTTTAATCTCAATATTCAGGATTACTTATGTACAATAGCGCCCGATGGTTGCGTCGCGATCAAATTTTGAACCGTTTTGTTAGCGTCTTAGACGAAGTGAGATTGTTTTTAGAGGACAGAGAGCAAGATTTTCCAGAACTTAAAGATACGAACGATTTAATGTTTTTTTGCGATTTCATGCAACATTTCAATGAACTAAATGTAAAACTTCAAGGCTGAGGTCAGGTCGTATTAAGAATGTACGAATATATTAAAGCTTTTGAGAAGAAGCTTGAAGTATTTGAAAAGAATTTGACGACTGTAAATTTAAAGTACTTTTCATCACTTAAGAAGCATCTTGCAGCATCGTCTTTTTCATTGATGATGGCAAAAATAACACTGAAATGTTGAAAAAGTACACCTCTTATGAAATACAAAAAAAATATTTATTGAACTATTTGATCAATTTCTTTAAGTGGAGACCACATTAAAATTCATGATATTGCCAGTATTGCCACATACGATCAAATTTGAAGACCTTCAATTGACTTTCTTCGAACGGCTTGACATCGATAATTTAGAGATGGAATTAATTGAGTTACAAAACAGTTTTGTATGGAGCAATAATTTTGTGGAGCTAAATGTTAAGTTAAGAAAAAGTTACTGCGACAATGAAGGGACAAAAATTTTCAGAGGAAATGAGAGTTGAGAGTTTAATTCTCTCAAATCTCTTTACCTGATTCATTTATGGCAATGAAAAAATTAGCGAAAGCTCTTTAACGAAGTTGGGATCAACGTATGCTTGTGAACAGTTATTTTCTTCTATGGATTTATCCATATATCGATTTCAAACATAAGGTGAGATAGATAATTCTATCTTGTACATATTCGAAGAACTATATCTTTCACCAAGGTTTTTATTTGTAAATATTGTTATATTTTATTTTATGCCATTTATGTTGATATGTATTTGCTGAATAACGATGAGGATTCAAGTGAATCCGCATCATTTCCTTTGGGGTGGCGGTGGCCGAGTGGTTAGAGCGTTTGCCTTCCACGCAGTGGTGCCAGATTCGAATCCGGCGGGGGTTAGGATTTTTCAACCTGGGATTGTCTCGTCCACTACTTGTGTGATTTGAGGACACCGCGCAAATCAGCGTTCCGTAATTCGGAAGGGGCGTTAAGCAGTTGGCCCCCTGACCAGGAATGACGCATACATATTCCTTCTACACTTGTCTTATACAGGGGCGGCCCTAGAATTCTGCCAGCAACTGGTGCCCTAGGCGAACCATGCAATCGGCGCTCCCCCCCAATCTAAACCCCAAGGGCAGATCAAGGCTGAGGCTTTTGGTAAGCTGGAAAACATTTTGCCCTTTTTTTCCTTTTTATTTTCAAAGCGTTTTTCTTTAAACCGAGGTTTAATTATTTCGTTTGTCCGTCCGTCTTCCCAACCAATGTTTCTGAGATAAATTAAAATAGAGACAAATTTTTCAGAATAGATTTGTACACAGCTGCTAGATGATATTTCGGTATGATTTAAAATAAAAATGCATTGGCAATGTTAATTATAATTTTTATTATTACAAAACCGAAATCATTCTTCACACTATCCTGCTTTAACTGTCTTTACCACCACATCCAATACAATACACTCTTGCGGAGTGGTGACAAAGCGCTCGAAATTCAAATCTTACTGTCTTGCTAGTGTATTTGAAGTATTAGTAAATGATCAGGAATGTATAGAAGTGAATTATAATTCATATTCCCTCCGTACGCACACGTAAATTGAAATAACGACATCTTCGTTATTTATTTATTTATTTTTTTATTTTTTACATTATTTTTTTAAACTTAATTTTTCCTACACAAATTTGGTGCCCCATCTAACTTGGCGCCCTAAACGACTGCCTAGTTCGCCTATATGGTCTTATACTACGTGACGGTGTTCTTTCACTTAAATGAAAATTTTAGGCCTCATTTCGAAATTATACTATATTTCCTATTATATGTTTTAGAGGTAAAATTTACCAGCTTTTGATCTCGATTATAAAGACGTAAAAAACTGATAATGGCATATATTAGATAAAAATGAATGAAATTTCCGATTTCCGCCCGCGTATGTGCTAACTTTCCGACTTATTGTTAGTTCCAAAACGCACCGAAAGACATGGTTACTGTACGAATTTTACTTCCGTAGAGAAAATTCGCCGGCGTAGTTCCACAAGACACCAGAAGGTGGGTTAATCGGACGAATCGACTTGTATGTACTTACACTTGCTGGCGGAAAACTACGAGCATATAATTTTTTTACCAGACGAGTATTATTAATTTAAGTGTTATCAAAATTAAGAAATTTTTTAATTCTAATAAAATAAATTCTACTCAATATAGTGTGTGTGATAAAATACAATCATTGTGTGTAATTGAACGCGGCTGCGCAGGTTACTTTTTAATGACAGATGACTGCATGAAAGCGTTTTGCCAGATGGCCTCGAATAGTCTATATTTTTTAATAACTAATTAAGTGGCAAGTTTCGCATTGTGCACCTTCACGGTTCTATATTCTGATAGTGAAACTTTCCGGCTAGGAGGCAGAAGAAGAAGTTATACCAGATATCACATTTAACTCATACTCGTAGAACATTCAAATGTTATTTTAATTTTCGAGCAACAAGATTCTACAACTTTACCCAGCGAGGGTCTATGTTTTACTCCTATTTATGACGAGCAGGGCTCACTCCTCCGTAGTCCTTTATTTTTGTATTTAAATTTATTTTGAGGATTATTTTTTTCCCATAAAAAGTGTTTTAGTTTATATTGTGTAGCTTTTTCAAGTTGCTGTCCAGAGGAAGCACAAATTCGGCGCATGATGACGCCACTTCGAACAAGATTAATCAAGAATTTAAATTAAAAATATAAAGGAAATTTGTATTTATTACAAATTTTATTTTTAGAATAATGTCCTTATATTTCCATGATATGCACCCAGTACCGTAACTAGAGTAGGTCAAGCGGGGCAACTGCCCCGAGCTCTAAGTAAGGTGTCCAAAAATTCCAAATAGTAATTAAATATACAAGATACAATAAAGTTTTGAAGGGGCGCATATTTAGTAGTTTTCCTCGGCCGCTAAAATAACTAGTTACGGCTCTGTTTGCACCACAGGTTTATAAAGAGTCTTTCTTGCTGTGTCCTAATGTCGTGATACGTGCATATATTCATAAACAAACGCACCTTCGAATGCGTATTTTACATGAGAAATGACCACTGAGAATCAGATTCAGTTCACAAATCAACTCAGTGAATACGATAAATTCCGTAATAATAATATTTAATGACGACCGTTACGAACTTTTAGGTTAATGTGAAACGTAAGTTCACCGAATTTCCAACTGCCTATCCCTTGTTTATATTACGTAAGTATAATAAATACGTATTAAGAATCTAAAACGTATATCTTCTTCTGAAACCCAGCTTTATAAAGGCTGAAAGTAAAAGATATTAATTCCAATGTTGCTTTTGAAGCAAACATTTGAATGGAAATTGCATTGAGTTGCAACAGCTATGTCAAACCCCGATTTAACGCACTCCTGTATAGTGCTATTCTCCCCCCTCCCTTCCCCCCGCATACCGCCCATGAATCGTTAAGAACAAAACTTCCATCTTATGGATACTTAGAGATAGCATATACCTCGATTTACTACCACCCCCGATTTAGCGCCAGTATTGGACATCCGCTGGCGTTAAATCGGGATATGACTGTATGCTTTATCGGTGAAAACGTCCGGAAATAGCTACTCGTATTATTAACGGGCTAAAAGAAATGTTTGCGTTTGTTTACCATGTACCCTAACTTTTTGGTTAATTTTTCGAAAACTCGAAAATTACTGTTTGAAACAGTCGATGGCCACGAGTCTCTCCTGATAAAGGCCGTGTGTGGCTCACGTAGTGGCGTGACGGGAAGACGATACAACTGCTTGGAGACAAATAGTAGAGTACACAGGCAGATGAAATACCGAGTTATTTACGAGAAACTTTAGTTATTTTATTTAGAACCATAGCACGTACTGACCCACTAGAGAATTGCCATTTTTATCTGCCGTATAAAAATATTTTTACTTGCTCTACTGCAAAGGTCATGTAAAGAACGAGAATGACCGTGCCAAAGCAACGAGCTCTCTGCTGGTAACAATAAACGAAATATTAAGCCATTCCTTTGCACTAGCTCATTCATAAAAATTTTTACTAAGGTTTCTATTAATATTTTTGTAAGAATAATCAAAGTAGGAATGTGAAAAAGAAATACAGCGTTTATGACTGGAAAAATAAAATATAAATTATGAAGTTTATTTGTTGGCGTAATTGAATATGACATAGTTACCGTATGGATGTGCGATTTATTTCTATTAAATATTATTTATTCTGTTATATTTTATAATGTGAAATTTGGCGGGCCACGTAATATTTTTGTATTTGTAGTGCCCCAAAAGAAGGCGTTTGAAAATGTATGCTCTGCGGCCAGCTAACAATGAGATATGACGATAAAAAAGCACGCAAAATTTAGCACAGAAAATGTCATACGTGCTGTTTAAACTTGCGGTTATAAAACCTCCTAGGAAATTTTTACGCTATTAGTGGCGGACAAACGCTAAATATTCCATTTAAGGTGAACTACAATCTTCCAGAAAATTGCTATGCGCTGCGCCCCAAAGAATTCCCCATTCGCTCATAATTGCCTCTCCTCGCAGAAAAAATCACCGCTTAAGCTGCCACTAGATTAGAATTCTCGAAGCACATTGTTAACCCAAATTGTTTTCTTGTAAAGTCATAAATGGAATGTTTAAATGATTGAACTAATGAGAAATATGAAACAATTATGTCAATAAGTTTCCCGAGAGAGTATAGCGAAAAGAATACGTGAAGTCAGCAATTAGGATTTGGAAAGGGCAAGAGAAGGAGGGACAAGATCGATGAGAGAGGATGGAAGAGAGAACACAATCTGTATTCCAGAGGTCAGCAACCTGCTGCTCTATTTGCAATTTTGTGAATTCTTAGCAATTAAATTGCATAATTGCGTTTTAGGCAATTTTATTCACTTATGTTTATATTTATGAAACGGGTCGGCAATAAATATTCTGCAGTGAAAACAGTGGTTCTATTAAAACCGCATACTTTATTTCGAGAGACTCTTGGTTAATATTTTATTGCTAATATGGATACATGCAAAGGATTCGTATGGCCGATAGGTATTTTAATTTTGCGAATTTGGAAGAGGTTTTCTCTAAAATTGTCCTGAGGAAAATGACGTAATTAAAACGGTATGTCTGCAACACGAGCATCACGTGCAACCCATTAAGATCGACGCTCGCAAAAGGAATAACAAAGAAGAATAACTTTTCCTTAGCAGCAAACATTTCGCGGAACAGTTATATAAACAGGAGCGGAGATAGTATTATTCTCCAGTTAATGTTTTGAGCTATTGTCTCTGCTTCCCCGCATACTATCTTCGTGTTTTATAAATATTTTGAATGGTATCTGTTCCTAGAATGATCTGCGTTGAAAAATAAGGGATTTTCAAAAGCAATTCTCGCTTCGTTTATCGCGCAACTTCCGTCGTTCAGTTTCTTTTATCTTAATCCGCCTATATATATTGAGTCGAAGTAGCACGCCAAACTCAGCAGTTCATCAGCAGGATGAAGCGGAGGCAGTGCATCATTGGCATCGCTTTTCTTTTCTGCGTCCATAGTACCTTAGTTTCAACAGGTATGGACTTCATTTATACTTGCTAAGCTTATTCGAATATCCTATGAAGCATTAGTTTAAATTAAGTGTAATTTTTAAAATATGCATGATTAATTTTACGGAACACTGGTGTTACTGTAACTATGGGGACGTGGGTTAGAATATCATTCTTATTCTAATGTGTAACGAATAAAAAATTTGATTGCATAACTTGCCAATTCAACTATGTCAATGGGTTTTTTCTTTGTGATAATTATTTATATTTTTAATAATGTTTTTTTTGTTTTCTTTGTTGATCTCCGCAAATTAGCATTATAAGGGAAAGGGAGTATTTTCTGTGGTGCTCATTTACTGCTTACTTATATTGTAATCATGTTAATGTTAACAAATACTCATCAAAGTTTAAAATCTCCGGAGGAGTGATTTTTTAAATAGTTAATTGTGCGTCGTAAGCTGCAGACTTTAATAATTTTTTCATTGAATGATGACGAAAATATGTATTATAGATCCTCAGCTACCTTTGATCTTGGTAATATTTTTTAACCATTCCTCTGCAGATTGGGGAAATCATTTCAACCAATATCAGTGATGTATTAGTAAGCATTATCGGTGCGTACCTGAGAAATTTAAATTTACGTTTTAAACACATCGATGAATAGATGCGGAGGTATTTTTATTGTAATTTTTCAGAATCGTATGGTTAATTTCTAGATTTTATCCACTAAAATAAAAAATTAACTCAGAGATGGACTATGCTATGACTAGATTTCTAATTTATTTTTTTACTGTTTTCAGGCTTCGCTCTACGACAAGATGGAGACGGTGGAATAATTACGGTAAATGTAATGTGCATTGCTATTTTTATTGAATATGAAGGCTTTTCTTGATTTAGTATTCAGGGATAGGAAATGATTTTTGTGTCGTATGCCAAGAAAGTAATGAGAATCATCAGAATTTTTCGCCTGCCACAAGTTTACTCCTTCTTTAAGAAACTTTATATTTTATACAGAAAGCGCAGGCTTATGCGTGCAACGTATATGCCATCCCAGTTCTAGAAACCTCCCGCGGAGGGGGGTAGTGGTGGTGGGGAGGGGGGAGGAGGGAAGCGATTGCCCCTCACTCTTCTTGAACTGCCGACGAACCTTTTATTCTCGAAATCTCTGCAGCCGTCAGAAAGTTTTTTTTTGTCCCTTATCCTGTAAACCTAATATATAGCGCAGAATCGAGGAATTTTTCGCGAAAAACGTTTAATAATGCACCCAATGGAGGAAGATGGGGACATCCAAAAGAGGGAGAGTGGGAATCGTCCTCCTCCCCCTTGAATTCGGCACTGATTTCATGCTATTTAATCTATCACGGTCGGTGTAGAGAACATTTACCAGAATTGAATATTTTACATATAGTGAGAGCGGATGGGACATGATAATTTAGAATATTTTGGAATTGTGGGTGTAACTAAGAATGCGTGTTATTAACTCCTTCGAAATAACCGCGAGAGAAATTATTCACCTAAAGAATTATCCGCAAAAGTTTAAGCTGAGTAACAACTTTCATCGATGTAACATCAAGTTATATCAAGTATAAGTTTCATGAGTGAGTTCTGCGGTCGGACACCTCACAAAATGGCCGCGGGGAAATCGTTCTTCGAATTCAACCTTGTAGTTACTTACGCTATGTCAACCGTTCCAAGCAGCAGTGTGGTAGAGAATATCGAAGTGTGAGGAGTGGGATGCAATGCTATACTTGTGGATCAATATTTTATGTAAATTTTATTTTATTGTATTTAAATTTTACGTATTTGATAGAAAAAATGGCAGTTTCTGATATTAGCAATTCAATTTATATTGCCATTTTGCATTCGCTTTACCTTACTAAGACATTTTCGCCTATTTATAGTATTATTTAATCTTAAGGTCACTGTTAGCTATTATTTCGTACTAATCGTAAATCTAATTTTTTCCGAATTTTTCTCGTGTAGATCCTTTGGGTAATTTTTGGATTTATTTTTAATTAAGTTTTAATTTTTTAAAGGGCCGATATATGTTTTATCATTGAATATTATTGCGATGTGTACGAATATCTACTCTATAGGAAGCTAATGTGTGGAATTTAGGCGATATTTCTCCAATCCACGGCAAGTATGTATTGACGCATAGCAGTTACCCATGAAACAAAAAGCTGATGTTAAATACCATTTTATGCTGCATGAATTTGAATTAAACCATTGCTGTCTTTAATTTTGATCATGCAGTGTTTGCCGTCAAAGTCAGGTTGACTTATTCTTCAATTTTTGCAAAATATATTTTATTGTTACTGCTCGAGTTTCTTCAAGTATTACTTTAATGATTTTTGACGCAGAAAATTTGATCATTTTATTATGATCTTCCTGTTAGCATAATGAAATTATATCCTTTCAGGACCAAAACGAAAATGTTTTAGGTTGCACAAAATTGTCTAAATCTGATTATAACTTCTGCTTGATTTCTTCAGTTTCAGAGTTGGTAATAGCAAGGATGTGATTTTGTAAATTTAACGACTAAAATTAAATTTAAATCACATACATGACGCGTAGTTCATCAATCACGAAGATGTTCCTGGCACGCGGTTTATCTCAGAAGTATAAATTTGGCCCACGCGTAAAACGATTCGCTCATTTTTCCAGAAGGAGTCGGAAAACTCTAGAACAATGGTGAGCAATATGCGGCCTCCGAGAGCGTTTTCTGCGGCCCGCGAAGTTATGATGACAAAGTGATCCATAAAATTTAACGCAAATTCGTGTAATTTAAATTCAAATTATGGCAACAAAACAATTCATGTTGAGATGTCAACCATAAAAACCTAATTTATGCTTCATTTTCACTTATATGGCACCTCATAATCTCTAGGATTTCCTAGAAGTAACAATGATCCCTCTAAAGAAGAAGCCAAAGGCAATGCAGTGTAAAGATTACAGAACTATAAGCCTTCTGTCACACACATCGAAGATCATCACGAGGATTCTTAATAAAAGGCTGGAGAAAAAGGCAGAAGAAATAATAGGGGAAGATCAATTCGGTTTCAGAAAAGGACGAGGAACTAGAGATGCTATAGGAGTAGTTAGAATCATATCAGAAAGGGCAATAGAATACAGTCAAGATATCTGCGCATGTTTCGTAGACTGGCAGAAGGCCTTTGATAGAGTAAATTGGGTAAAGTTGATGAAGATATTAAAGGATATAGGTGTAGACTGGAAAGACAGGAGACTGATTAGGAATCTATATGAGAATCAAGTTGTAAAGGTCAGGTTTGAGAATGTGGACACCTGCGGAATAAATATCGGTAGAGGAGTAAGACAAGGCTGCTGCCTATCGCCAACCCTATTCAATATATATGGAGAAAGTCTAATGCAAGAAGCTTTAGAAGGCACAGGGGATTTCAAAATTGGAGGAAGGATTATAAGAACAGTAAAATACGCAGATGATCAAGTACTTCTAGCAAGAAAGGAAGAGGAGCTACAAAAAATGATAAATAGACTAGTGATAACAGGTAGAAAATACGGTATGGAAATAAATACAGAAAAATCCAAGGTCATTCGAATATCGGGTAAAGAAGAGAATCTGAACATAACTATTGGGGGAAAGCCATTAGAACAAGTTTCAGAATATAAATACCTTGGAAGTATCATAACACGAGAGGCAAAATGTACGGATGAGATCAAAACTAGAATAGGAAAAGCAAAAGCGGCTTTCAGGAGAAAGAAACAACTACTTACAGGGAATATCAGGGAAGATATCCGCAAGAAGTTGATAAAATGCTACGTATGGAGCATAGCATTGTATGGGGCAGAAACATGGACGCTAAGGAAAAATGACATAAAATACTTGGAAAGCTTTGAAATGTGGACTTGGAGGAGAATGCTGAAGATAAAATGGACAGATAGGATGAAAAACGATGAAGTGCTACGAAGAATAGGAGAGAAGCGAATGATTATACAGACTATCAGAAAGAGGAAGGATATCTGGGTTGGACATTACCTAAGGAGAGAGAGTATGATTAAAGACGTGTTAGAAGGAAAACTAGATGGGAAAAGGGAAAGAGGTAGGAAAAGGTTTCAGCTGATAGACGATTTGAAAGGGAAAGAGAGTTATCAAGATATGAAGAGGACAGCGGAAAATAGGAGTATATGGAGAACAAGGTTTAACCATAAATAATCACGGACCTGTCTACGGACAGACTACCTATGATGATGATGAATCTCTAGGTAACGTCCGATTTAAACTCTTATTATGTGGCCCGCCGAAGAATTCGCAACCGCCAATGCGACCCACTTGATAAAAAAATGTTTCCCGCCCCTACTATACAAGAACGCAGTGCGCGTGCACCGCGAAAAATATGATATATCGACCGATCCAGGAGTTTCAATCAGTGACATATATCAACTAGTTGCTTCGAAGCGGAAGTACCCAATTTTTTTAGTGTTTTGATTTTTAGCCTACTTTCCAGAATGAAAATAGGCTTATAGTTTTATCGTTGTGGCTGTCTGTCCGTCTGCCTGCTTGTCCGTCTTCTCCTATTAAATTTTAAACCAATAGACCGATATTCATGAAACTTGGTGGAAATACATGAGCCGAGCTCCCGAGGATAGTTTCTGTTGCGAAGGTTGAAGTCCCGGGTCCGATTCCAGGAACTATCCTTCCCATGATTTACATGGTAAATCTGAAATCCATCGTGCAGGGTAATATTCTCTTGTGCATTAAAATATCTTAGAATTGTAATATCGGAGCGAGTTTTGCACTATTCTCTGAGGAAAGGAATGAAGATTTTAATTTTTATCGTAGAACTTTGCTTATCTATTGTATTTCTTAGAATTTCGCGTAAATTGCGGTTTTTATCACTCATTACGAGAATGCTGCCATAGCAACAACTATTGCTAGACTCGGATTCGGTATCATTATATATAGACATTCCTTACAGAGGAGGAGGAGGATATAACATACTAGTAGTTGGTGCTTGCATACTGCAAGCATTTCTTCTCAACATAAAAAAACATTCATTATTCATATTTCATCATTACACATATATTTTTAATTCTAAATATTTCACATCCGCAGCGATTTTCGTTTTTCCCTAATGTAAAAATAATAGTTTTAAACAATCTCCAAATGTTGCAATTTTAAACTTTTTACACTTTCTTCATTATGGGGTAATGATGCTACACATTTTAGCTAAATTTTAAAGTTGTAGCACTTCTAGAAGTAAAATAATATTTTTCTAATTGTTGAAAATTTAGAGATTTTAAACGGTTGCCTCAATATATATATGGAGAGATTGAAATGTTTATGTTTGCAAATGCACTGTTCTGTAAATAATTTGAAAATTGCAGCTTCCTAGCTCATCCCGTAGTACCTAAAAAATTATTAAACTTTAATGTTCAAATGGGGTTAAAACAACCCCTAAAATTTACAATTTTAAAATTTTCGATTTTTATAGTTAGATATGAAAAAAGTTCTATAATCTTGCAAAATTTCAGCTTCCTAAACTTATTAGATTGGTCTACACACTGGATTGCGTTTTCCCATGCTATCTTATGGGAGATATTCCGGGGTCTCTGGAGTCGAACCCAAGACACTGTAAGCAAAAGTGACAATAATTCCTAATAGATATTGCTGCCATCTAGTAACAGTGAAAAATTTTTATTTTTCTAGCTTACCGGCAAGTGCCCATATTTAATTTACAAAAATGGCGTAATGCTTTTCTTATGGGAAAAAACGCAACTTTCGGAACTTCTGGAGTCGAACTCATGTCACTTAGGTGAGAAATAAACATTTCAATCGCTCCATATATATTGCGGCAACCGTTAAAAATGTTTAAATTTTAAACAATTTGAAAAATATTATTTTATTTCTAGAAGTTCTACAACTTTAAAATTTGGCTGAAATGTGTAGCATTAGTACCCCATAATGGAGAAAGTGTATAATGTTTAAAATGGCAACATTTGTGGATTGTTTTAAACTATTATTTTTACATGTGAGAAAAACGAAAATCGCTGCGGAGGTGAAATCTTTAGAATTAATAGAATATTTGTAATGATGAAATATCTGTCTTAAAAATTAATGTTTTTTCAAGGTGAGATGAAATGCTTGCAGTATGCAAGCATCTTCTACTAGTCATTATATATCGACGACTCTTACAGAGGAGGATATAACATATGTATATATAACATATAACAGGAGGATACTAATGTTTAGGCACTTCCAGATGTGCTGGAGATTCGAAATTTTTTTCATAGGTAGGATTTTGTGCAAAACCGACTAGAAAAAACGAAAATCTTTAAAAAGTGCAACAATGCGGCCGCTAAAAATTCGCAATTGTTTAAACAAATTTTCAAGGTTTATGTATTTCCGAATGTGCCACGGAGTTGAAATTTTTTTTATAAGTAGAATTCCTTAAAAAACGAACTAGGGACTATACAAATTTTGATATTTTAATTTGTTTGGCAGTTAAAAATTCTTAAAATTTAAACAAATAGATAACGGTGTAGGTACTACGGTATAAGCTAGGAAGCTGAAATTTTCAAATTATTTACAGAGTAGTAAATTTGCACAAATAAACATTTCAATTTTACCATATATGAATTGCGGCGGCCGTTAAAAATTATTTAAATTTAAACAATTAGAAAAATATTATTTTACTTCTAGAAGTGCTAAAACTTAAAAATTTGGCTAAAATGTGTAGCATTAGTACCCCATAATGGAGAAAGTGTAAAATTATTAAAATTGCAACATTTGGGAATTGTTTTAAAATATTATTTTTACATGTGGGAAAAACGAAAATCGCTGCGGAGGTGAAATATTTAGAATTAAAAATATATGTGTAATGATGAAAGATGAATAATGAATGTTTTTTTATGTTGAGATGAAATGTTTGCAGTATGCAAGCACCAACTACTAGTATGTTATATCCTCCTCCTCCTCTGTAAGGAACGTCTATATAGAATGATAGGAGGATACTAATGTTTAGGCACTTCCAGATGTGCTGGAGATTCTAAATTTTTTTCTTATGTAGGATATTATGCAAAACCGACTAGAAAAAACGAAAATCTTGAAAAAGTGCAACAATGCGGCCGCTAAAAATTCTCAATTGTTTAAATAAAATGTCAAGGTTTTATGTATTTCCGAATGTGCTACGGAGTTGAAATTATTTTATAAGTAGAATTCATAAAAAAAACGAAATAGGGATTATACAAATTTGGATATTTTAATTTGTGTTGCCATTAAAAATTCTTAAAGTTTAAACAAATAGATAATTGTTTAGGTACTACGGGATGAGCTAGAAAGCTGAAATTTTCACGTTATTTACAGAGTACTGCATTTTCACAAGTAAACATATGAATCTCTCCATAATGTATTGCGGCGGCTGTTAAAAATGTTTAAAATTTAAACACTTAAAAGAATATTATTTTACTTCTAGAAGTGCTACAACTTTAAAATTAGGCAGAAATGTGTAACATTGGTTCCCCATAATAGAGAAAGTATAAAATTCTTAAAATTGCAATGTTTGGGGATTGTTTTAATCTATTATTTTTGCGTGGGAAAAACGAAAATCGCTGCGGAGGTGAAATCTTTAGAATAAAAAATATTTGTAATGATAAAATATCTGTCTGAAAAATCAATGTTTTTTCAAGGTGAGACGATATGCTTGCAGAATGCAAGCACCTTCTACTAGTATTCTAATACGTACACGCGTTATTTTTGTCGCACAAATACGCTTGATCAATTTAATTTTCCCTTCCAATGTATTTGTAATATTTTATAACGCTAAATTAAGAAATTTGGAAACATAAAGAGCTACATATCCGCGATGACTTTAAAGCTATTAAATCCAATATAAGTATTAAATAAATGATGAAATGGAAAGTAGGCATCATCAGTTCTGTTTTGATCATCTTGTTAGTCATCTTAACTTAGCTGGAAATTGAGATGGGTCCAAACTGGCAGACGAGTTAACAAGTTACAAAAGTACGCAGAACATCACAAATAGGCGCGTTTCTTGCGATGGAGTTCTTGAAACTGAAGTATGTGACAAAGTTTTTCCATTTCATCTCGATGAGTAAATTCCACAAGGTTGACCCTGACTTTATTAATGATATCTGAACGATATAGTTTGAACGGACGTTCGCCATTAAACAGCGAAACATCACGAGCCGATTATCTCTCTGTCTATTAAAAATCTCTTCCCTCCCCTAAGTCAGTGCATTAATAAACGTATTTATGTGACCTTATTATGTAACGAGTTGACGGTGCTTACATTCTGCAAGCGCTTAAAAATAACTCAGTACATTAAGATCTTAACTCGTAAATAAACCAATGCGATCTCCAAGGCAACATTATTTGATCAACGCGCAGCCCATATATCGCAATTGCAACAGTTCTCGCTGAATTTTTCTCATTAAGCTAAGGCATTTATCCGGAATTTCCAATCGGCTCGTGTCCAATTTTTCGTATTTCAAGTTTCGTGACTCAGATCGCCCTGTATCAGCAATAGCAATAATCGTTATTGAGACAACAGCCTTTGTGTTACTCTAAAATTTATCTAAAAATTATTTTGTGTGTTGGGATTATGGCGTCACCGTGCCTGCCTTTTAGTAGGTCATCATCATCATGCTGCTGTCCGGAGACAGGTTTCAGCTGAATCGCTGCCTCCATCTCTTTCTCTCCCCGGAAGCCTCTTTTATACCTCTATAGTACTACATTTTTGCTTTAAATTCTCTAATATTCTTTTTCTCCCTCTTCCTCTTCTTCCGCTAATTTTGCCCTCTAAGATCGTCCTTTGTAAACACTGTCTTCTCAATATGTACCCTATCTAATTTTCTTTTCTTTTCCTAATTGTTTCTATTAACGTCCTTTCTTCTCCAACCATTTCTAATACTTCTTCGTTTCTCTTCCTCTCTGTCCATTTCACTTTCATCATCTTTCTCCAGACGCACATCTCAAAACTTTCTAAATATTTTTCCTCCTTTCTCCTTACCGTCCACATCTCTGTGCCATAAAGAGCTATTCTCCATATGTAGCATTTTGTTAATTTCCTTCTGGTTTCTAAATTTATTTTCTTGCTTGTGAGATGCTCCATCTTCTCGTTAAATGCTGCTTTTGTCATTGCAATCCAACTTCTGATTTCTTGTGTACTACTTCCATCCTGCGGTAAAATATGTACTGCCAAGATATTTGAAACTACTTGTTCCAATTTTTTGCCATTTACTGTTACATTTAATTCTCTTTGTTCCTTTGAAACCACCATCACTTTCGTTTATCCGGCATTGATCGTCATTCCATATTGTTGGCCAACCTCCATTAGTCTGTTTGTCATCCTCTGAAGTTCTTTCTCGTCTTCTAGTATTAATCCCTGATCATCTGCGTATTTAATGGTGGTAATACTTTCACCTCCTATCTTAAATCCTTTCTCTTCCATCAACGCTTCTTCTGTTATTGTTTCTGCAAAATATTAAATATCGCTGGTGAAACAGGACATCCCTGCCTCACTCCTCTCCCTATTGAAGTACTTTCTGTTTCTTCTTCTTCAACCCTGACTCTAATCTTTTGATCTAAGTAAAGGTTTTTAAGCAATCTTTTATTTTTCGAATCTATCTCTATTTTATTTAAAATATTCAACAATCTATACCAATTCACTCGGTCAAAAGCTTTCTCCCAATCAACAAAACAAAAGAAAATATCCTTATTGACTTCTAGCGCTCTTTCTATCATCATCCACATACATCCTATAGCATCTCTTGTCCCTCTTCATCTTCTGAAACCAAACTGATTATCTTGCAGCTCCTTTTCTATTTTACCTTCAATTCTATTGGTTATTATTCTGGCTAGAACTTTAGCTGTATGAGAAATTAAACTAATAGTTCTTTTATCCGTACAACGTTTTGCATTGTTCTTCTTCTCCAGTGGTAACATAACAACATCTAAAAAATCTTCAGGCCATATGCCAGTATCACATACTTGGTTAAACAATTTTGTGAGTTTCTTAACTGCTTTCGACCCCAAAACCTTAAGAACGTCCATTGGTATATCATCACTCCTAACAGACTTCCTTCTTTTCATGTCATCAATTGCTCTTTTAACTTCGGACTCGAGAATACTTGGTCCTAGCTGGTATTTTTCCACATCCTCTTTTTCATCTAATTAAATATTCTTTCGCTTGCCTTCTTTGTCCAACAGCACCTAAATGTATTCTTTCCTGATACTTTTTACATCGTTTGACTCCGTGACTATTCTGCCACTTTTGTTCATGATTCATTTGCGTTCTATCTTGCTTATCTTTTTCTTGAGTCGTTCCCTTGCTTTGCTATACATGAGGTCTGTTCTACAAATTCTTCCAAACTCGACAATGTCTTCGCATTTCTCATTATACCATGTACTCTGGCTTTATCTGTTTCCCTTCTTATAGCATTATTTAACTCCTTGTACTTTCTTTGACCTTCTTCAGTGTTTATGTTCTTCCACTTTCTCCCCTTCCATTTTTTGCAGCATGACTGCTGTGACCCACGGTATTTTCTTCCTTTCACCAGTTATCTTTCCTACTTACTTTTCGATAACATCGTTAATGTTGCTATGGATGTATCTCCAGTTTTCATCTTCATATTTCCTATGTTCTTCAGCTCTCTCCCCAACCTTTCCTCCAGCTCAGTCATGATAGCCTCCTTGTTCTTAAAGAGTTCCTCTAAGTTCCATTTCTTGTTAAATAGAATTAACTCCTTGACTCCATTTCTTGTTAACTCTTATGCTTCTCTTAACACTCTTGAGTCTACATTGTGTACCACCAAAAGGTTGTGGTTGGAATTTATATCTGCCCCTGATAGTGTTTTCACATTTTTAATGCTATTTCTAAATCTTTCGTTGATTAGTATGTAATCTATTTGGTATTGTCTCTGTTATCCTGGGTTTCTCCATGTGTAAAGTCTCCGCTGGTGGTGCTTAAACCATGTATTAGTTGCAAACAATCTATTTCTATGGCAGAATTCTACTAGTTTCTCCCCTCTTTCATTTCTCTTCCCTAGCCGATATTTCCCACTGTTATCTTCCTGTCCCTCTCCGACTACATTGTGCCAGTCTTCCATCACCATGGTAGTGATCCTTCCTTTTCCCTCCTTTAATATCTCCGTAATCTGTTGATACATTTCATCTACTCCGTCATCATCAGCATTAGTTGTTGGCATATACACCTGAATTATAAGCATTTCCACTTGGTCCATCTGAAGTTTTACGGCTATTAATCTATCATTAATGTCACTACCTTGCTAATACTTTCAGCTATCTCTCTTTTCATCATAATCCCCACTCCCCTTTCCTTTTTCTCTCCTCCCGAGTAAATAATTTTAAATTCATCTGAATGTATCTAGCCTTCTCCTTCCCACCGAACTTCACTAAGACCTACCCATCATCAAAGGTAGTCTGTCCGTAGACAGGTCCGTGATTATTCTTGGTTAAACCTGGTTCTCCATGTACTCCTATTTCCGCTGACCCCTTCATATCTTGATAACTCTTTCCCTTTCTAATCATCTATCAGCTGAAACCTTTTCCTATCTCTTTCCCTTCTTCCATATAATTTTCCTTCTAACACGTCTTTAATCATACTCTCTCCTCAGGTAATGTCCAACCCAGTTTGCCTTCCTCTTTATAATAGTCTATAATCATTTGCTTCTCTCCTGCTCTCCGTAGCACTTCATCGTTTTTTATCCTATCTGTCCATTTTATCTTCAACATTCTCCTCCAACTCCACATTTCAAAGTATTTTATGTCATATTTCCTTAGCGTCCATGTTTCTTCCCCTTACAAAGTTATACTCCATACATAGCATTTTATGAACTTCTTGCGGATATCCTCCATTATATTCCCCGAAAGTAGGTATTTCTATCTTCTGAAAGCCGCTTTTGTTTTCCTATTCTAGTCCTGATCTCATCCGTACATTTTGCTTCTCTTGTTATGATGCTTCCAAGGTATTTATAGTGTGAAAGTTGTTCTAAAGGCTTTCCTTCAATACTTATGTTCAGATTCTCTTCTTTTCCTGATATTCAAATGACCTTGGATTTTTCTGTATTTTTTTCCATACCGTATTTTATTCCTGTTATTACTAGTATATTTATCATTTTCTGGAGTTCCTCTTCCTTTCTTGCTATAAGTACTTGATCATCCGCGTATTCTACTGTTCTTATAATCCTTCCTCCAATTTTGAAATCTCCTGTGGCTTCTAACGCTTCTTGCTTTAGACTTGCTCCATATATATGGAATAGGGTCGGCGATAGGCAGCAGTCCTGTCTTACTCCTCAACCGATATTTACTCCGCAGGTGTCCGCATTCTCCAACCTGACTTTTACAACTTGATTCACATGTAGATTCCTGATCAGTCTCCTGTCTTTCCAGTCTACACCTATATCCTTTAATATCTTCATCAACATTACCCGATTTACTCTACCAAAGGCCTCCTGCCAGTCTACGAAACATACGCAGATATCTTGACAGTATTCTATTGCCCTTTCTGGTATGATTCTAACTACTCCTGTCTCATCTCTAGTTCCTCGTCCTTTTCTGAAACCCCTCGCATTTCTTCTGCCTTTTTCTCCAGCCTTTTATTAAGAATTCTCGTGATGATTTTCGAAGTGTGGGACAGAAAGCTTATCGTTCTGTAGTCTTTACATTGCATTGCCTTTGGCTTCTTCTTTAGAGGAATCATTTTTACTTCTAGGAAATCCCGAGGCCACTCTCCCGTGTCGTAAACCTTATTAATTAATTTCGTAATCGCTTTTAGTCCTGATTCCATGACTTTAAGTACCTCATCCGGTATTACATCGCTGCCCGTGGCTTTCCCTTTCTTTAGTTCCACAATCGCTTTTTCTACTTTGCTCTCCATAATACTTGGTCCTAAGTTGTCTTTTCAATGTTTTTTTTTTCATCTTTAAGTTCCTTTTTTTTCGATCCTATTATACCTACATTATTCCTTCTCATTTCCCTTTTTAAGTTCTCTAGTTTACCCCCTGAATTCATAGTCCTAACATCCCATGTGCCTGTTCTTAATTTCTCACTACTTGCTTTCTTCTTATTAATTTTACATTTCCTTTGTGCATCCCCTAGGGTAGTCCCCACCCGGAGATCCGATTGGGGGGCTATTTTACCTCCGAAAATTTTACCCCAGAGAGATCCAGGTATTTGCAGCTTTTCAGCCTATCATGGGAAATATAATGAGGTAGTTTCCCCTTGCTTTCCTCATCGCAGTTTCACAGAGTGATTACCCATCTGTAGCTGTTCAGACCCACATGATCACCACCTACAGATGTACTGTGGAAGCTGCTGCCCTTGCACAGGGGGGTGTAAAACCCCCAAGACTGCTTCTAAGTCTGACTCTTCCCCTCAGACCTTTCCGGCTTGGGTGTTCCTACCAGGGGAATTATCTCCCGCCGGCATAGCTCTTTGATTCATAAGAGTACACAAACCCATCAACCTCTTTAAGGTTATGCAGTCCATAGGGAGGGTTTAGTATGTATCCGGATAAAATACGAAATACGTATTACGTCATTATATTTTTCGTCGTTAAAAGCAGAAACTTATGACATTACTGTTTCAACAATTTCGTCAAATCATATTTTAATTCTCTCGTTCATTTCGTTCAATTATTGAAAACAGTTAAAAAATTCTCGATGACTGTTACGAATAACGGCATTATTTTTTTCACCTTTTGTTTAAATTTCATGTGTTAGCTTTATGACTTCAGCTTAAGGTTACGTCATAATTTACATCAATATTTTACTGATTTTAATTAAAATTACCAAATCAATGATATTATAATATATAGGTTATCAAAACCCATAATTAAAAGGACTAATGCGTTTTTTATTTAATACGGTTTATCGGGTTTTAGAATTATGACGCTATCGTATGTTCACGCCGTTGGTTGTAATCAACGGAATTATAATATTGTCTATTAATTCTCTTTTAAAAAGTATTTATTTACGATTTGCTTTATTGTTAACCTTATGGATTGTTGTGTGTAAATTGAATTTTACTCTACTTGCGAGACTAGCCTTACAACGTTAGATCTAACTTCAAGAAAAAGACCAAATGGTTCAATTGAAACGAACAAACGGCGGACTAAAGGACTGGCAGATGAAAGGAAATAACCTGGAATACGAAGGGGGGAAACAACAGAGCCAGAGACTGGCGAATCAAGTCGTAAGAAAAAGAGCGAGGTATAAAGATGCCATACTTTAATATCACAGAAAATTACAATGACCTTATCGAATACTTAGTTGGAATATTCGAATGGAATAACTTTCAAGGGCTTTCTGTGTATATTGAAATGAATGTAATAATTCTCCCGTTGATTTTCAACGGAAAAATCTATAATGCTTTAACAATAAATAATTATTCGTTTTGCTAGATTCCGTAGCTCAATGTTTAGTGTATTGTGCTAATAAAACGGTGGTACTGGGTTTGATCCCCACTGGAAGCATTTTTTAGGCTCATGTTAACTAGCTGGGACCACATCCGAAATTGACCGCTGTACAGACCTCACAACCGTCACTAACTCGGATTAAAGGGTTCGACTGGAAACCGAGCACAAGTAACTGACCCCCTGCAGCAGGAGGTCTCTAGCCGACCAAACCATTTCCAATAAAATTTAAAATATTTATGTTGTTAAATTAGTGAGAAAGGAACTCAAGCGTCGAATCCGGGAAAATGCGCCGATTATATGCGTTGGTACTAATGGGTTATCCCGAACCCCTATTAAAAATGCTATAATATATTCATTGCACTCTAGTGTCCGAATCCAACCCCCAACCCGGGAGGAGGAAAATGAAATGAATCCAACCCCAACCACTTAAACCAACCCAGGGTGAGGAGGAAAGTAGAACGAATCCAACCCCCAACCACTTAACCGAACTCGGAAGGAAGAGAAAAATGGAACGAAACCAACTCCCAGCAACTTAACTTGAATTCGTATACTAGAGTGCAATGAAGATATTATAGCATTTTTAATTGGGGTCCGGGATAACTCAATAGTACCAGAGCGTTTTTTAAACGTAATTCTACTATAAATAATAAGATATTTACGCTTACATGTAGTCTTGATGCCCAGGAATGCCAACCTTTTACGAGATTCTGCGACCGGGGTTGTATTGAAAACAGTTTATGACTGAAATATTTAAGTTCCTCCTTTTTATAGGTTTGTTTACAGATCTTATTTATGTCGATACAGGAAACCCTTACCATTATTTAACTATGAATATTATTGAATCATGTATGTCTATATAGTTCTGGCAAATGATGAGATTATCCTTCAATTATAAATACAATCACATAGGATATTTTATCTCTTAGTCATAGTTACTGGATGCATGGTTTTCGGTGAACCACCGCATGTGCTGACTTTAATGGACAACAGTTTCGTGACATTGTGTTAGCCGGTTTATTAAACTTAATAACGAATGAGTTATGGAGAACAACACGCGTAGGAACAAAATACAATAAAAAATCTCGCTAATATATACTTTGATGGTCCTAAATTTTTATGGTTTATAATAACAGCCGTTATAATAACCAAACCAAGAAATAGTTTATATAAATGAAAATTTACTTTGAAACAATATTTAAATATATATTTGGCTACTAAGCGTCCCCGTCTTAAATATTACCCTTTCGAAATTTGGTTGCGCGCCTTATACTTCAGAGTGTACATTTTTCCGAATCTTCGTGAATCATTTATCCGAGTAATTAAAGACAGAATTCGTGATCTCGCTTTATCAAAACGAGAAACAATATTTCTACAATGGCCGAAAAATAGTTAGAAAAAATATTCGTCATTAGAATTTATTATCGGCGAATGACCACTGAGGAAGGCTGCTTTGTAATAAAAATAAGCATCAAGTTTTCCCAACTTTGTAATGGCTGTTGGAGAGACATTTTTTGATATAATCAGAATAAATTGAAATTTATCAGACAAGAAAAAAATGACATCTGACTCGATGGAACGAAACGATCACAAGATCCTAAGCAGAGAAGCAATATCTGTAAAGTTTGGAATAATTTAGGAACACTTTACAGCTAACACCTGTCTTCTGAAGATGTTATGATCGTTTCATTCCATCAATTTCTAGCTTGGCAATCTCACCACATGAGAGGGAGGGGGGTTTTCTTCGACGTTTCTCTCGGGGGACATCTTTTGGGGCTGATTGATACTATCTTGACAAGAAAAACACCCCCATTCAGAAACGAGAAAATTAATCAGCTACGGTAGTTCAGTTGTAGAATATCCTCCCGGCATAATTGACTTGGGTTTGATTCCAGGTCTTAGCAGAATTATTTCTCGTTTCAAATAATTTGAAGTCAGGAATACTTATTATTCCCGACTTGTGACTCCTTATGCTTCCAAACCTACACTTGTTTCTTTAGAGGCATTTCTACTTTTCATCATCAAGACACCATTCATTATCTCTAGCCTGACTATTTAAAAAAAAACTGACTCCCTATCTTCACTAAAATTTCAGCGTGGATGCGAGATTGCTCCTTAACCCACCTCGCTCCGGTAGGAATCTCTACGCTCACCGCTGTTAATCTCGTCAAAATTTCTCACTTTCTCGATGCACCTGATTTGAGAGATTTTAGTTCTCCCAGAGATTATTCCGCCAAAGCACGCACAAGCCATCCGAGAACGATAACTCGATAAATTAGCGCTAATCCACGAGCTAAGCGGCGTCAGAGAGATAAAGAGAGAGTAACGCGGCGAACATATCCTCCCGCGACCTAGAATCCTCTGGCACGCACTTCCTCTTATAAGGCACGACAATGAAATTACGCCTTCCGATCTGTATTCGAGGGGACTATCCCAAGGCGTGTTAACATCGAATCTATTTGTTCGAATTGCGTTTACGGAGAGAGATAGAGAGAAGTCCATTAAAGTCAGCACATGCGGTGGTTCACCGAAAACCATGCATCCAGTCATCAAACACCGCCAAAGCCTTCGCCATAGTCATAGTTACTATAATTCTTGCTTGTTATTTCATACATATTTGCATGCCTCATTCATGATAAAAATGCTAATTTTAATAGAATGTATTAGCCGACCTGTTCGGCACTTCGTGTCTAAAAAGGCGAGTTAAGTGATAGGGAGTAAGCAGAAATAGATAACTTTCACTCACGCTTCGATAAACTAACATTTATTTATAGTTAGTCACGATATCAAAATATGGGTATCCAAAATTATATTATAAATTGGCGTTCATCAGGGATAGTAATGATGGTGCAACTTCTTCCGGCATACGTTTTTTCACCCGACCGAACCAACACTTCCATATAATACACATATTTTTATGAGAAAATCAAACCGACCCCGCGAAGGGCTAGGATTTCCCGTATCAACATAAACAAGATCTGTAAACAAACCTACGAAAAGGATTAACTTAAATGCTTCAATCATAAACTGTTTTCAATACAACCCCGCCCCAGAAACCGTTAAAAGGTTGGTATTCCTGGGCTTCAAGATTACATGTGAGTGTAAATATCTTAATATTAATCCTAGAATTATGTTTAAAAGACACTATTAATCAGCGCATTTACCCGGATTCGACGCTTGAGTTACTTTCTCACTAATTTAACAACATAAAAATTTTTAATTTTATTGCAAATGATTTGATCGGATAGAAACTCCCTGCTGCAAGGGGGCAGGTATGCGAGCTCGATTTCGGTTCGAACCCTCCAGTTCCGCAGTCCTAATCCGAGTTAATGACGCTTGTGAGGTTTGTACAGCGGTAAGTTTCGGATGTCGTCTCAGCTAGTTAACATGAGCCTTTTTTGTTTTAAAAGTAAATAAGACCACTAATAAACAGTATTTTATGTTTCCAAATTTGGAGTTGCGAAGCAACGGCTTTTTCACTTGCATATTATAATAGCACTGAGTTCTTTTAATGATAATCAATGAAATATATTATAATACCATTGATTTTATAGAACTTATGATGACGTAATAATCTTAAAACACGAAATTTTATCAAAACGTGGAAAATATTTTAATGTCGTGTTTCATAGTTTCTCGAGAAAGTTTTAGCCCTTTTCAATTATTGAACACAAGAATTAATATATTGAATGGTGACATTGTGGAAACAGTAATGCCACAAGCTTCTACTACGATTGACGAAAAAATATGGGTATTTCGCGATTTTTTTCATCCGGATACGTACTAAAAGGGACACCATTATAATAATACACAAAATATCCTAATATTTAGATAAATGTTAGAATATCAAGACTATGATCTTAATTTTGTTTATTTTTATTGCTGATATACATGTTGATCTGGCGAAACTTCAAATAAGAAAACATCGAGGTGAGTCGATTGTCAGAGATTTGGAAATTCCGGGTGGGTGCCTTAATGTCGCGGAAAATGAGAAATACTCGGCGAGAACTCTTGCTTTTTATTATTTCATACTAGCGTAATTGCTCGTCAAATATGATGGGTATGTGCAGATTATGTATTAAAATTAAGGTACTTACCGTTCTTCCTCCCTTTCTCTCTGCCCCCTCCCATTCTCTCCCTCCCTCGTATTTCCCCTCTCTTTCTCCCATTCTCAATCCCTTTTTCCCTCCCATTCTTCACCTCCTCATCTTCCCATCCTCCCCTTCCTCCCATTCTCCTACCTTTCTCTCTCACATTCTCCTCCTTTTCTCCCTCATTATCCTCCCTTTCTCCCATCCATTCTCCTCCCTTTCTCCCTAACATTCTCATCCCTTTATCCCTCCCATTCTCCACCTATTCTCCCTCACATTCTCCTCATTCTACCTTCAAAAATTTATATTTATGTAGATACAAATCTTACACACAAAAAGAATATTTATTTGTTAAGCTTTACGCTCGACAACTTTAGCTGGTCAAAATTATTTTAACTCTCTGGAACTTACTATAATGTGAATTATACATTTTTTTAAATTTTCCGTACACATAAAATATTGTTTCATTAAATTCAAATTTATTAGTTTTTTTCGGATGAAGTGCAATTTACCCCCGTCAAAATAGCGCCACAAATGGACATGTTAACCCTAAATATCCAGCTCATTATACTATATTTCTGGCAAATTTCAATTTTTTATCTACATCCTTGATCGAGTTATTCGCGTTTTAATAGCTTATCACTCAGGCCAACGGACGGACAACATAGCCTTTTATTATTCTTTTTGTGATTCTTTTAAATCTCTCTTTCTCTCCCTAATTCCCAAACCGTCCTCAAATCCTCCATTCTTCTACCTAACTCCAGTAACCTATCGCCCAGTCCTTCATTCTATACATATGTATATATAGCACTTTCCTCAGATTTTCATACCGTTTCTATTTCTATGATATTGGTTTAGGTCATTACGATTTTTAATCATTCGAATAGTATTTCAGATCTTTACTTATTCCTTCTCGTAAATAACGCAACAAATTATGAAAATCATTGTCTTTTGCTAACTACTCTAAATAGCGAATAACTCGAGAATGGCCAAATCGGTTGGTCATTCCTTCGGCGCATTATCGGCCGTACGCCCTTAAAGTATATTTGAATGATCGCGGCGTACGATAATGGACAACCGATTTAATTTTTGCCAGATTCATTAAATTACTTACGTTCCTGCAAAAATAATCCAACCTCATTATATTGGTCGCTAGAAAGATTGTTTCCGTGATCAATTAAAATATCATATTTAAATATTCGGTACTGTTCTAACAAGCGCGTGAAGATCAAGACAGCGACGGTAGCGCTGTCGATGGCGATAAAATGGAGAGAAATTATACTACTGCGGCAATGGTACTAATACGAAGCATTGTCGGTGGCGCCGTAACAGACGATAAAGCGAGGACACATTGAACTACAACCTCGTACGTGCATATTCTGCTGCACTTGCGTTCACTTGCAATCACTCCGCATTCCTGCAAAAACGTCAGGCTTGCTTCTTCTCCGACTGGCAGTTCGTGATACTTTAAGGGAGGCATCAACCCTATGGGGGGGGGGGGAGACAGTGAACGTGGAAAGGAAACGAATCAATTGACTAAGCCAACCCAACCCGGGGGGTCGAGAAGATTGTGATGCCGTGGTAATACTATTTCTCGCCACTTTCTCTTCATCGATAGCGCTACTGTCGCTGTCTTGACCTTCACCCGATTCTTAGAACAGAACCAAAAATTCTTTCAAATTTCGACTTCGGTTTTAATTCGTCTCCGATTTCTTCATCTCCATTCATCCTTATTTGTCTTTTGCTCACTGTCGATCATCCTGAAATCTTGCAGCAGGCCATTGACCTCGTAGTCGGCAGCATTTCAACCAACCAACACTTGTTTATTATTATAGACATACTTATGAATAAATTGGGGACACTTCTAAAAATTAAATATATCTTTATAAATTATAATTTATAAAACTAAATTATTATTTTTAAAATAAAATATTTCAGCCTTGCGCCCGAGGTAGGTGCCTCGATCGTCACATCCTTCGCCCGGAGTGCAAAAAATACCTCGGACCGCTTCTTCTAGTAACATTATAACGTATCGAGTTTTATTTCCAGTCGCTCCAACAGCAGCAGCATTTTTCTACGAGTGAACCTGCGACAGTAACCAGTAAGATTACCGCGTGGAATGGAAGCGAACGGATACTGGGGAGTTTTTGCAATCTGCACTGCGCCGATTTATCGCATAAAATTGATTTTTCCTGTACAAATATTGATTTTATCTCCTCTAACCGAAGGTTTATTCCTTTCAATCACAGGTGAAAAATGCCGAAGAAAATTGCCCCCGTAGTCGGGTAAGACGTGACGTCCTAGACGATAACAAACAGGCGGATGACGGAACCGACGAGCCGGACGTCCTTGAAGAGGTAGGGGTTGTTGCGAAGGAGATTCTGGACATCCTGAAGGAGAAGATGGAAAAGGGGGAACCGACAACCAACCTGGGCCACGACGGCGGCGACACCGTGTTTGCTCGGATGGGTGAAGACGCCACGATGAAAGAGACGATACCTATCACCGATTTGCCCGAACCAGTGCTTGAAATGTTCAGGAGAAAGGCGATAAAGAAGATAGAAATTAGGCCGTACGAGTTACCGAATTATGTGTATCAGCTGTTCAAGAAAAAGATGACTGAGCATCACTTCGACAAAATATTGCTCTCTCGCAACATACCTCTGGGCGAGATACCTGTGTGGGCGATACAGCTGTTCACGGTAAAGCCGACAGGAAACGCTAGAGACGTCATACTATCGTACGAACTCCCCGGTTGGGTCATAGACCAGATGAAACGATGGATGGATGGGAAGAACGACGATACCTTTAAGCTAACGTGGAACGAAATGCCTTTATGGATGATTAAACTCGTCAAAACCATGGCGCGCCATCCGAGAGGCACGGCGGATTTGTTCAGCCAACGAATGACTCTAGAAGAGCTCTTACGATGGTCGATATATACCTCCCGACCAAAGTTTGAAGGTGCGATTTCGGGAATCAAAATATCGTTAGACGACATACCTAAGTGGGCGCAGGAATTTCTCAAATTTAAGCTGAAAAAGGTAGGAGAGGAAAGGAACCCGATGAATATTTACGTGACGCTTGGAGAAATATTTGAATGGGCATTCATGATCACCAGAAGGGATATTATCGACAGCATCAGGGGCAATCTGCTTTCGAAATTCGCTGTAAAATGGACGGATTTCCCCGGTTGGTTCCAGGACTGGTTGGGCTTTTTCCTAAAAGGCTTCAAATTCCCGCCATTCCATGTACCGGGAGAAAGACCAGGAAGGAGACCAGGAGGAAGACCTCCTGGGGAAATTCTGCCACCTTGGCCGAAAGAACGTCCGTACCCTGGGGGCAGACCGGAAGGTGGAAAACAACGTCCCCCGGGCCATAATAAGAATCCACCCGACGAGAAACCCCCATGGTCAGAACGCGGGGGAGGAACTTTACCTCCCACAACTCCAGTGCCATCCCCAAAACCGATAGTAAAACCTTATTGGCTAGACTTGATAATCAATAAAAAGTTGAAGGAGAATGACGGGAGATTGGAACTGAGCGAGATGTCGGACTGGATAATGTTGATTATGCATGTGAAAATACTTCAGAATTTCGACAACGAAACCGTACTGGGCGTCCGGATATCGCTGAATGAGATAATTGATTGGGGTGTACATATTGCGAAGTTGACTGAACAGCCCAACATAACGTTGGAGGATTTGCCTCCTTGGTTTTTGCTTATACTGCAAAAGGTAGTGGAAGAATATGAGACAGAGGTGCAGGTTATGATGTTCAGCATGATGCTGGATGAGTTGATCGACTGGTCTATAAAGTACGCCACCGACGAAAAGGAAGGAAATTTGGGAAAAATAAAATTCGAACGTTTACCGGAATGGCTCAAAATTTACATTAGTATGAAGATAGAAAGGAGCAATGACCCAGATCAGAAACCTCCGTGGTCGCCTATATATGTCCCGGAAGTGAGAGACGTGTTCGGCGAGAAGGCATTTAAAGTCAAAAGAGCGCTCAAGGGTTTGCCTAAATTGTTGATCGTTTTGATCCAGATGAGAATCGAAGATTTTTATCATGGTGAGAACGCGGCAAAATTTATCCTAGCGCCACAAGAAATCCCTGCTTGGGCCGTCGAACTAGTGAAAATAAAGGTGCAAAAAAATTACGGCGTCAGTTTGATCATGCCGGAGGATTTAACGTGGGACACGACCCCCCGTTGGGTTATAGAACTCATAAAAGGAAAGATTTATGAAGATTCGATACAGGGATCGCTGATGGAATCTTACGTCACGTTGATCGAAATCGTTGACTTTTCTATATGGTTCACGAACATGACGATTAATGGCTCTGGGACGCAGACGCACAGCCGCGTGTCCTTGGAAGACATTCCGGATTGGGTCGTGGATCTTCTACGCACAATCGAGGAGTGGCAGTTTGATGAAGATTTGTCGGTAATGGAAGAATACATCACACTTAGTGAATTACTGGACTGGGCGATAGTACACAACCTGAGGAGAAAATGGGAATCAGACGGGGATAAGATATTAATGTTCAAGGACAATCTAAGCAAACTGCCAAAGTGGGGAGCAGATCTTTTAGCGTCGAAATTAATTTCGTTCAACAACGTTATGCCACCGATGGATTTTGACGTGCCGGTCGTGGATTTGCCGAATTCGGCGACAGAATACCTAAAAAGCCTGATAAGAAAAGGTTACAGCGGTCACCCGGATATGAAACCTGGACTGACACCGGATAAGCTTCCCTACTGGTCGTTGGAACTCTTGCAGAGGGCCATGACGGAGCATGTTGACGTGGCATCAGCGATGAAAAAATCCTGGACAATCGATGAAATTCTCCAATGGGTTGTATGGGTAACCAGAATAAAGAGTTTTGACATGGACCCAACATATGGTTTAAGAGTGGCCCACCTCCCGGACTGGATCATAGAACTTCTTAAAACGAAGATCGAAGAGAGCAATGGTGACACAACGGTGATGGAACATCGTATCACAACGGAGGAAATACTGGCGTGGGCAATACGATTCATCTTGCGGGAGAAGGAGGAAGTCGTACCGTTATCCTCCGAATCCACCAAACATCCCATAGAAATGCCCGATTGGATGAAAAGTCTTCTCCTCCGAAAGACGGAAGAGGTTAATCAGGGTAAAATGCAAAAGATTTTCACGATGCCAACCAACCAATTGCCACTTTGGTCAATGGAGATTATAGAGGTTAAATTGGAAATGTTCAAAGAGGTGGATGTGAAAATAATTCCTTTCACCGTCATACAACTTTTACAATCGCGGTTGCTTGAGTTTAACGGTTCTAAGGATGTGTACGATCTCGACGTTAATTTAGGCGACGTCGTGGATTGGTTTCTGTGGATGACCAGGGCGAGAAAGATAGCGACGGGTGTGAATTCCAACGTGACACTGGGAGAAATACCTAAATGGGTAGTAAGGCTCCTCACCAGGAAAAGAGAAATGCACAATGATGGCGGAGACGTGTTCGATCTCGTCACGACCTTGGATGAAATCATTGATTTATCTATACAAATGGGCAAAGAAATTGTAGAGGAAAGGGAAGAGGATAATGAAAAGAGAGTGAATGGATTACCATATTGGTTAGTCAGGATCATCCTTCTGAAACTGAAGAATGACTATTCCCCTAAATTTGGAAAGAGACTCGGTAAATTGCCGCTATGGGCCATAGAGCTGATATTCCTCAAGCTGGAAGTGGCATACGAATATGAATTCGGGATCAAAACCGCACTGCCGCGGGAAATGGAACCAGATTGGTTGATGACATTTCTTGCCCTACATATCAATTTCGAAGATCAAGAGGAATCCGTGATGTTTCAAAACGTGACACTTAATGAACTGCTGGAATTTGCTATATGGTCAGGAAAAAGAGAAAGGACATCCATATCGTTTTTCGAACTGCCTGAGTGGATTTTTGATTTTCTCATCATCAAGTTGGAAGAGAATGAAAACGACAGGACAATATTAAAGCGCAACATGACATTGTATGAGATATTAGATCTTGGTTTAGAGATTTTTGTAAAAATTGAAGTTGAAAGGAAGGTTCATTTAGGCCAAGTAATGATGGCTACACCGATTTGGATAAAAGACTTTCTCAAGGACAGGATACGATTGATTAATTCGGACAAGATTCAGTATCAACTCATCCTAGGGTCATTAAACAAAGGGGATGGAGGGATTGTAATGAGAAAGGTAAAGGAAATTTACAGTGACAATATAGCTTTAACAACTCTCATAACGGCTCCCTATTGGATCATAAGATTCGTTGAAATGCAAACTGAGCAGCAAAAATCCGACACTGACGCAATTCTATTGCAAGAAGTTATAGATTTCGGTCTGTGGATAACTAGACGGATCAAGAACTTGGAGATAATGAACAGTAAGAGGAAACTAAGATTGTTTGATGTCCCACTGTGGTTATTAGAACTTCTTAATATGAAGGCCGAAGTCTATGGGGATGAGGAAGCGTTATTGCAAGATCAGATGACCTTGGAACAAGTCGTGATTATGTCGATTAAAACCAGCATCACTATAAAAACCTTTGAAATATATGATTTTACGCCACCTGACCTGGAACTTGTACTGGACAGGATCCCGAGCTGGATTCAAGAAGTTCTGAGGACCAAAGTGGAGGAGAATGAGAGCTGGAACGAGCAAAAGGCGTACCAATTCCCCAACAACCAGTTGCCGATTTGGGTGGTCGATCGTATTGAATATATGGTGGAACTGAAACACAGAGAAATTCGCAAGATTAAAAAGGGGACGACGTGGGATTCCGTCCCGTATTGGGCGACCCTGATTTTGCAATCGATAATTCAAGAGAATAACGGTTCCGTCGCCATACTTGAACGAGAAATGACGGTGGAAGAAGTAGTGGATTGGGCAATATGGATAACCAACGAAACGAAGGCCCGTGGAGGAATAAAAAGCTACATGGCTTGGACTGAAATACCAGAGTGGGTAGTAGATATTCTAAAGGAAAAGAGAACTGACCGTGATTCCCGCAAAGCTTTGATGAAAGCCAGGTTGACATTGGAAAGTTTACTTGACTGGGCAATCGACCGTGCCATTTTGACAGCGGAGTTAGGAGAAGACGCCGCTAAGCTTGCAATATCGCTCGAAGGCATACCGGGAGATGTGTTACGCTTCATAATTATGACGATCAATAATGTTAACCAAGATCCCGAGGGGCACAGATATGTTGCAACTCGCGGTAGTTTGCCTCGTTGGGCTGGCCTAATGATTGAAAGACTGATTCGAGCAATTCATGGAAATAACCCACTCATGATATCCATCGTCGCGGAAGAGATATCTGGTTCCTGGGTCGTCGAATATTTTAAAGTTATCATATATCGCTTCCAGTACAAAGATGAAGTGGTGAATTATAGGGCGACACTCAAAGAAATCATAGAATTCGCCGTACGGTATACATATCATATGATAAACGGAAATGGGGCGGGTACTCGGCGCAACATTGCAATTGCCGACTTGCCGGAATGGTTGATAAGATTCATAAGATTCAGAATAATTGAGAGTGATGACGTCGAAGCAGTCCTCGTAGATTTCATGATGGTAGGTGACATTTTGCATTGGTCAATTGTCAACAACATAGCAGTTCAAACCATGACACCGGACGACTTTATGTTACCGGACCTTTCAAAACCTATAGGACCGCCGCCGTGGGTGATAAATATTATTGTCCATGAAATAGGGACGTTTTATGTACAAAGGCATCCAAGGCCAGAGAAAACATTCAATGATATCTCAATTTGGGTAGTTCAGATATTCGAAAATATTGTGGTTGATAGACATAAAAAGATTGACGGTGGAGAGGAAATGACAACGTGGGGATCTATACCTTACTGGTTGATAAAATTTCTCCAAGCAATGCAGGTACGACACAGAGGCAGCCCAGATATAATTTCTGTGAAAATAACAATCAGGGAAGTTATAAATTGGCTAATAGAATGGATCCAAGATACCTACACCCGTTTGGGCGTTGGAGGCAGGGTGGAATGGAAGAATTTCCCGCCGTGGCTAATAGAGTTGTTTATAAAGCTAGAAAAAGAAATGGAGGACCCAAATAAGATATTAGAACAGCCAACATCTGTGGGTGATATGATGAATTTTGGAATAGGTTACCATATAACGCTTTACGTGAAAAAAAACGATAGAGCGGATATTAAACGGTTATTTCCAGAACTGCCTGGGGATTTGATAGAAAATATCTTTGTGATTATCTTTGATTTTAACGACGGAAACGGCGTACCTGATGTTGAACCGAACTCTCCTCCATTATCTGCGAACGTCTTCGATTTATTTGAAAGGGTCTTATTGGATTTGTACGGGGATATGCTAGAACTGAGACTCCTCATCAAATGGAAGGTATCTAGGTCTTGGTTTGCTGAGCTGATAAGATGGTTAATTAATGGGGGAATCCCCGAGGGAGAGATTCTGACCCATAAGTTATCTGTGGAGGAAATCATAAGGTACTATCTATTGTACCTCCAAATTATCTATGACGTCGATGGAATGAACGATGCACGTGATGGGCGGCTTATTGACTTTCCAGAGTGGTTGATAAAGCTCATAATATTCAGATCAAAATCAGGTGGCAACATCAAGCCGACGCTTGAATCAGATTTATCACTCAAGGAGCTTTTTGTATGGATAATAGAAAATAGCCCTCCCCTCGGACCGAAAGATATCAAAATACCAGACCGCAGCACAGAGCGTCCGGAAACACCACCATGGATAATATCTATTCTTGTAGGCGAAATCGAAAGACACGATGGAAGCAACGAGCCGCCGAAGCTCGAGCCGCCGATTTCGATTGTGATATTAGTGTGCATCGTAGAAATCGGGCGCGAGAGATACGATAAATTAGAGGGTGGCGAACCAGAATCTGTATGGGATTACGTTCCGAATTGGTTGATATCATTTTTGCAAGCGATACTATGGAGGGAAAACGGCAGGAGAAATTTAATGCAGGTAGAAATTACGATAAGAGAGATTGTACAGTGGTGGATATGGTGGATTCGAAGTATCAAGGAAAATTCGGGCTCTGAAGGCAATGTGGAATGGGAGAACTTTCCGCCGTGGCTAATAGAGTTGCTAATTAGGTCCCAAAACCCGGAAAATGGACCTAGTGGCATATTAGATAGTATAATGCCCGTGGAAGAATTGGTGGTCATAGTAATTGATTATGGCATAAAAGATGACATGAGGAAGAGGGATTTAGAACGAGTTAAAGCAATATTTGAAGGGATTTCAGACGTCATATTGATTGAGATCTTACGAATCGTTCGCGCCGTGAACGAGGAGTTCTATGATAATACTGCAGTTAGACCGGAATATCCCGACTTACCGTCATGGGCTATTACACTCATACAGACTACGGTCGCGGACACCTACGCCGACGAACCTGGTTTGGCACCTTTCATCGCGTCGGAAACAATCCCTCACTGCATCATCGAATTAATGAAAGAGTTGATACATCGGCTGAAAACGGAAAGGCTGGTGATGAAGTATAGGATTTCCATGCGCGAGTTCGTTAAATTCTCCGCGGTGTATACTCATTATATCTACAACGTGGAGGGGACGAACGTCCTTCGTGAGTTAAGATTGACTGACTTGCCTGGATGGTTAATGAATCTGATCATGTTTATGGTTCAAACGGGTGTTGATCCGAAATCATTGCTTGATGAAAATTTGACAATCGAGAATCTATTGACATCGGTAATAGATAATACATTAATTGTCGACACTCTTAAAACTGAAGACTTTGAGATATCATCCATAAACATAGCTAAGCAGCCAGAATGGCTTATACAATATCTCCAGATACTAATCAATAAACACTATGAAGCGATGAGGCCAAGAAATTACGTGCTACCAAAGAATCAGCTTCCGGTTTGGGTAATACGGATGGTTGAAGAAATAGTTAGAATCGAGTTAATAGAGCTAGAATACGAGGAACAAGACTGGACATTGGATTCGGTTCCGTATTGGGTTGTCCAGTTTATCGAGTTAATGCTGGAAAAGCACAAGGGGAGTAGCAATGTGATGAACACCGAGATATTGATCAGCGAAGCTGTGACTTTAGCTATATGGAGAACACAGAATTTGAAACTGTATTTGGATAAAGAGGGGAAAGTAGAGTTACACGAACTTCCGGAGTGGTTAATAGAGTATATCCGAGATGTGGGAGAAGGTGTCAACATGAATTATCTACTGGTTGAGGGAACGGCGACGGTCGGTCAAATCGTCGAGTGGGGAATAAGCCATGGTATATCGAGGAAGCGAAACGAAGATGACTTCAGTTTTGTTTTGCCGCTCGTGGAAGGCGTACCGGAAGTCGCGATAAGATACATCATGTTCCAACTCGTTCAAGTCAACAGATACAGGGATCGTGAGAGATACAACACGTCCGTTATAGTCCTGCCCCAATGGGCGGAAAGGACCGTGAGGAGAATAGTGAAAGAGTACTATGGGGAAAACGCACGTTATAATACTGCGAGCATATTGGAGACAACCCCCTATTGGTTGCTAGGACTCTTTAAGATTCACCTTCACAAATACGATAAGGAACAGTCTTTGTGGAGGCACAATATGAACCTGAAAGAAATCATAGATTACGCTGTGTGGCTTACTAAGCACGTCAACGACCTGGACGGCGTGGGCGTGGAAAGAAACATCAGATTCATCGACATACCGGAATGGCTAATAGAAATCATTCAGATGAAGGCTGAATACCCTAAGGCTGACATTCTCTTTTTAGATGAAAACCTTGATTTCATCGATCTTCTAAGCTGGGGAATACGGAACAGCATAAGAGGTAAAATATTTCGTTACGAAGACCAAACGCAGACCAACGAGACCGTGAGACCCATTCCGGATTGGATAGCTGAACTCCTGATGGTGAAAATAGATCAGAGCAATAAAGGTCAACTTGGGAAAGATTTCAAAATACCAATGAACCATTTGCCACTTTGGGCAGTCGAATACATCAGGATCAAAGTAAAAGAGAAGTACGAGGCGTACCAGGAAGAGGAACCTGAGGCCATATGGGGATCGTTACCGTATTGGGTGGCGCAGTTGATGCAGTCGAAGATACAAGAGCATAACAACAGCATAGCGGTGATGGGACATCAAATGACGGTCGAAGAAGTCGTGGATTGGGCGATTTGGGTGAGCAGTATGATGGAGAGGGGAGGGAATGAAGTATTTGCTGTGACCGATATGCCGCGGTGGTTGATAGAGTTATTGGAAATGACGAGAGGACAGAATGGGAAGGTGGAAAACGTGATGCGGGGTAAACTAACTTTGGAGCGTGTTCTTTGGTGGGGTATCAACGTCACCATAACGGAGAAATTGGAGAAGTACGACTTATCAGATCTTCGCTTGACTCTGAAAGGTATACCGCGGTGGGTGATAGAGCTCATCCAGTTATGGATTACGATGTATAACGGAGAATATCCGTCAAATACATTCGACTCCAATATTAGCGACCTTCCACCGATGGCTCAGAATCGCTTAATAAAGGTTATAGATGATCTTTACGGTAAAAAGCCGTCGCCCGTCCTAATAGAGCAGGCGACCCCACATTGGATAAAAGTACTTCTTCTGTATAAGGTTAACCAGCTCGGGTCAAATAGCTCCGTATTGGAGGGTGAGGTGACGATGAATGAGATAATGGAATTCACCTTGTGGCTTACTCAAAGGTTCAAGAACGAAACTCGGAACTATGAGGATAAAAACAGGCTCTTGGTTAGATTTATCGAACTCCCTTATTGGTTTATAGAACTCGTCAAATCAATCGTGCCGGGCAATGATGACGCAGAAAAGCTAATGAATCATAGAATTAAATTAGACCAGCTCTTAATCTGGGCAATACGTAACAGTTTGGTGTGGAGAATCAGCGGTGGAGACACGGGAGTCCAACCTTCACCTAATCCACCCATTCTTGAAATTCCGGAGTGGTTGAGAGAAGAGTTGGAATTGAAAATCGACCGAGATTACGGAAAATATCAATTCAGAGCGCCAATCAACCAACTGCCAGTCTGGATAGTTGAACAAATTTATAAGAATAACGAAGAGATTGGTGAAATTTACGTTGGTACGAGCTATAATATAACCATCCCGTTTTGGGTCATAGAGCTCATTCAAGTAATGACACGATCCTCAGAAAGATTGACGGAAGTGATGGACGTCAGCATACAAATTGACCTCATAGCTGACTGGGCAATATGGGATACCCAAAGAAAGAAAGATATGGAAGGCAAGGAAGGTGGGCTGACTATCGATGAAATACCGCGATGGTTGATTCAACTCATCGTAAAGATCAAAGAGTACAAAGATCCAAAAGAGGCAATGAAGCATACGACGTCATTGCGATATATATTAGCCGGGTCGGTGATCATCCTTATGGAGGACAAGAAAGAGTTTGAAAGAGTGCCCGATTGGATTATCCGGATACTCAGAGCGAAGATAGTAGCAATAAATGATCCTAAAGTGCCGATGAAATTTGAGGTGGCGACTAATGATCTGCCGGGGTGGGTGTTGGAGCTTTTCAGAATTAAGGTGGAGGAACATTATGCCAATGCACCGGGTGTGACTCCTGTGATTTCATTAGACACGGTCCCGCAGTGGCTCGTGGAATATCTAAAAATAAAGATATCCGAGAACGACATCGGACTGGCCACCATGAGACGCTTCGTGACGCGTGACGAATTCCTGGATTTTTCCGTCTGGTTTACCAAGCAATGGATGGTCACAGATCGAGATCTGATAATGGACGACGTTCCAATGTGGACGTTAGATTTCATCAGGACGAAGGTGCTTACCGTCGGCGAAGATGAAAGGGCACTGATGCGCATGATCGCGCTGTACGAAATCACGGATTGGGCGATATGGTACGGCGTGAAAAAGGAGCTTGAAAACGAGGGACTGTGGGATCCAAAATCTCACAGAGGCCTACCGTTTTGGCTCGCTCATTATCTCCTGGTAAAGATTCAGGATTTCAACAGGGGTATCGTGCCGACGAAATTCCATATGCCCAACAATATGCTACCGCCTTGGGCAGTGCGAATCGTAAAATCAACGATAAAGCAGGTATACGAGGAAAATACTGCCGTGATTCCTAGTTTGTCCTGGAGTACCGTGTCGTATTGGTCATTGGAACTGTTCCAATCGATATTAGAAAAATACAACGGTCACATCGAGGCGCTTTCTGATATCATGGAACTCGAAGAGATTGTTGAGTGGTCCATATGGATCACCAAAATGAGATACATGGAGATGGGGATGGATCAAAAGCTGACGGTGGATGACATACCTGCTTGGGTGATCGAGCTTCTCCTCATGAACCTCGAAGGTAACCGCAACGATCGGTCGATACTTAAGCACCGCATGGAGATGGACGTCTTGTTACTCTGGTCCATGAGGAACAACATGGAGAAGAGAAAGAAGAACAGTTATTTAACGGAGGTTAACATCACGTCAATTGATAAAATACCGCCGGACTGGATCAAGCTGCGACTCAACACGAAGATAAGAGAGGCCAATCGTAAGCAACAGAGGAGGAGGTTCCACATAAGTCACTACCCCATACCGGCTTGGTTGAGGGTCGCGACCAGGGTGAAGATGGAGGAAAACTTCGACGTCGATGCCCAAGACGAACTTCCAGCGGGTTGGGACACCCTTCCGTATTGGACGAAGGAACTGTTAAGGATGATGACTGAGGAAATGCATGGTGATGAGAAGGTTATGGATCGCAAAATGTCGCTTAACGAGATCCTGGATTACGCTTTATGGCTCAGCCAGAGGAATATCGGATGGGGCCGCGATTTGGAGATGGAAGACATCCCCGATTGGGCCATTGAGATCGTCATGAACAAGATCGAAGGAAAGTCCGAAGATAAGGAGGCGTTGAACGGTCGGATGTCGTTAGAAGAAGTGTTGAACTACGCGATAAGATCAAGAAAGGGAGCGGAAGAGATAAAGAAGATGGCATCCAGGCACACCGAGGTCTCCGAGGACGAGCTACCCGCCTGGGTGACAGAGTTTTTGGAAAGGACCAACGTAAATGAGAAGACTAAACCGATTGACATCCCGGACTGGGTCGCCGAGATCGTCAAAGCGGAGCTGGAACAGAGCCGGGCCGAAAGGTTCTTGATCAAGGATTACTTCTTGATGAAATACTTGGGACGCGGAGGATATTCAATGATCGACAAAGAGGAAATTAAATCCGCAATTTTGGAAGTGATACAAGTAAGTATGATAGTGATTATGGTCCGCGTTGAATATTAACGTAGTGAAATCATGATATCAAATTCTTTCATAAACAAATTCAAGAATAAGCACTTCAATATCAAAAAATTAGGTATTTATCTTAGGTATCTCCAATATCCATAACGACGTTATTAAAAGCCAGATACGCATTTCGGCTACAATGCAGCAGTCTTCAGTGGTAATTTACCGGAAGTGGTTTCTAAAAGTAACAACAGACGAAATGTGTCTGGTTTTTCACCTATTCGAGAATAGAGAGACATGCTGGATTGATAGCTTAGTTGGTTCAAGCACCTATCCGGCAAGTGGGGAGATCCGGGTTCAATTCCCCGTCAAGTACAGGGTTTTTTTCTCCCTGACAAATGTCAAACTTTAGTTTCAGCTTCACTTTTGTTTCTCGTCAATGCTGTTGAAGATATGTTGAAATGCTTATTATTCAATTACCATTCTACCTCAGTTCACGCTAATTGCATGTTTCATATTTTTAATGAAAATAACTTCAGTAGCCACTAATCCGAGATGGACGTAAGTTAGGTATGGTTTGAGGCTCGTAACGTAGAGCATTTTCGCATGGATGAACGGAATTTTTTTCCGTCGAATCAAATATATTTTTGTGTTTCTCATTCTCCTCAGGTCGTCGATCTCTCTCTCCACGCTCTCTTGACGAAACTGGAAAATTGGGAGGAGAAGGAAACCAACGCGACGCGACCAAAAGAGCCGATAGGAGGCAAGAAGGACCGCCACGAAAAGCATGAGATGGTGCCGTTCACCGGGGACGGGAGAGTGAAAGGCGATGAAGGAGAGTATGAAATTTCGGAAGAGGATGGATTGAAGAACGTGCTTATGGTCATTTTGAATGTGAGTAAAAGGTTGGAGTTTGAATCTGAAGAGGATTCTTTTTTCTCCTCGGCATAACTTCACCGCAATGATCATCGCGGTTTTAATATAAATATAAAGTGAGGCATTTAAGAGTTCACACACAAACGCAAAATGGTATTATAATTATAAAACTAAAAACGAGGAAAAGGATAGAAAGTATACGTGATTTTGAGAAATATGGCTCATGATGAAATGTTAATGACACCAATAAGAGGAGGATAATATTTAATCAAAATCCTTTTAGCAAAATTTGAGTAAATTGACATTTTGTAGAAATTGATACTCCATTGTTACGCGATATAGCTAATCTCACCTTAGTTCCATTTTGAATGGTAGCATATTTATACAGTGGCAGAATAAGACTCTTTGGGGCCCCTGGCGGTACAAAATCGGGGATCCTGTAAGGGTATTAAAAACACTGATTTTTTACTAAATCTTATTTAATGAATTTCTATAATACATCATCCAGGGGCGAATCCTCCATGGAAACAAGGGAAGCATTGCTTCCAATTTAGAACTTAAAATAATAAAAATAATTACTATAAAAGTTACTCATTCGCAATTTTTAAACCACATCTTCAGTAAAACCGTTCGATTGCGCGGCATTTTAAAAATCTACCTTGACAGCTGGTAATGGCCGAAAATAACATTATTAACATATTAGGAAGCAAGAATATTATTGCGTACACGTCGATGAGCCATTCGCTCTAGTACACGAGCGGAGACTAGGCGTCTGGTCCAGTTATATTAGTTTCAATAAGTCGCAATTCTGACCTTTCACGTCGACCTTCGTGCCTATAGAAGTGTTTATGTTATAATGTGCATTAACAGATATTATTTCCAAATTTTTACTCAGATAGGAGGAATTTCGCGGTTTTTCTCCGCGTAATAATGTACGGTTGGAAGCAACTTTAAAACTGCAAACATGAGTGAACATAGTGCCTCAAATGATTCTGTTGTGCTTTCAAGCAGCTCTGGTGAGGTTGTGCAGTGTGTAATTTATTAACGAAAACTTTTTCTTTGAACAATTTACAGGCAAAGAGTGAAATTATCCAAACATACAGGTCAAAACCTCGCCTAAATTTAAATATAAAAATTAAATCATGCACATTTTAACGTAGGTATTTATAACATTATCGAATGATTGACTAGATGTGAGAGCAAAGCAGAATTATTTTGTTGGCTGTGCTTACTTTTTTCGAACGAAAAAAATGTTTGGACTAAAACGATATTTTCTAATTTAAATAATATTCATAAGGTAATAAAGAGACATTCGATAAGTAAAAATCATTTACAGTCAAGTCTTCAAGAAATACATATGGAAGAACTCGAGTAAAACATGTTTTAGATAAGCAGTTGGAAATTACGCATCGCCAGCATAACGAAACAGCAAAGAAACCGTAAAGAAAAATCGGGTAATGTTAAAAACACTTATTGAAATTGTTTGTTTTTTGGGATAGCATAAGCTTGGCTTTCGTGGTCATGATGAACCCAGTGACTGTAAATAAAGGTGATTACGTGGACTTGGTCGAATTGGTTGTTAAAAATGACGAAACTTTGGGAAACCATTTGGAACATTCCACAATGTTTTGCAGCACGTTCAGTGCAATATAGAATGATTTAATTTCTTGTGTTGCTTAAGTCGCACTGCAAAAAATTAAACAAGATGCGTTCGACTCCCTCAAGAACAGTTACAGAAATTATTTCGACATAGCTGCTTTGCGTTCTGAACTTTCGTTTTTATATCAAATAGAACAGCGGTTCTCAACCGGGGGTACATGTACCCCTGAGGGTACAAAATTTCTTCCAGGGAATACAAAGTGACAAGGGTGCTGAAGTGCCAGAAATGCGTCGATGCAGACCCGGAGAATTTTTGGGAGAGAAGGGGAAAGTAAAAAAATTTGCTTAAAATGGGTGTAGAGTGAGTGAGTATCAGTACACAAGACGTTCTTAGTATATTAACATTGTAGGGAAAGGGTGAGGTAGTAAATACGAGGAAGGGGGGGGGCATAAATCGCCGATTTATTTAATTGTCCTTCGACCTGATGGGTGGAATTCAATTAAATATCTTGAAGGGCTGACCAACGCTGAGATAGAATTCTCAACTTTGACAGCAATAAAGATGCGGAACCGCAATTGTTTGAGCTCCGAACACGATCTCATCCTTGCAGTGACCAAATTTCGACCGCGCATCGAGAGGATTATGTCTGTAAAACAGGTGCAAAAATCGCTCTAATGAAAGTAATTCCAAAATATTGTAACTCTGTAAAATTTCTACAATACCAAGTTACATTATTTTTTAATTATGGATTTCTACGAAGTAACGGTCGAAACAGTTGACTATAATGTAAGTAACTTTTTACGTCTAATGCATGACTGCGCGTTGATTGCTTAGCCTTAAAAATAGTAGATATCATTGCTATTCCCCTTGTTTTGTTAGTTTTTTAGGAAACGTAGCATTAGCAAGGCACTTGAAGGCAGTGAATATGGCGCGCTATTTAAAGGTTGTGAAAGTTTCATCATACCATAAGTGCTTAAAAAATAACACCAGAACCCCGCTAAATCTATTCCATTAGACTCAAAAATTGCATGACCAGCCTCGGCGCAATTTACATTATCTTCAGATGATGATGCGAATCACGTTGAAACCTCCCGTGCAAGACTTGACTTCGACAAAATTTATCCAACCAAGTTTTAGTGATCCTTCTTCAACACTGTAATTCCACAAAATGACAATCTCAACTGTAAATTGTTACAATTAATGAGACTTTTTGGGTTTTTTCTTTGATGAGTAAGAAAACTTGAAATTTTGTGCTGCATTACTGCTCTGCAGTGCTTCATTTTTGCTTCTATATATAAGTAAACGTAAAAAAACAATGAGACCAGTTCCTCAACTGGACGGAGTTTTTCAGCTTTCAAACGCATGAAAACATTCGTGAGAATTTCCACAAATCAAGAAAGACTCTGTATATTATCAATTCTATCAATCGAAAAAGCCCTCATCAAATAACATTCTCAGAAATCCGTGCTCTATGATGACGTCGATGCAGAATTAGCAAAGAAGGAAAGAGGAATTCCTCTGCATTTCATATAACAAGGTAAGATCTGATTTTCATAATATGTTGCTTCCGTATCAAAAAACCTCAATATTCGCCACTGATATCAACAAATAATATTATTTAACAGCAAAGACAACATACACGTAAAAATTAATAGTGAAGGATATACACTAGTATAATATGCAAATAGGGCCCCTTGATTCACGCATTTGTGTTAAACCTTGTAATCATAACTTCGCGGGCCACATAAAAGGATTTTGATGGCCGCCGGTGGCTCACTATTAGTTTAGCCCCTTGAGACGCGCACATATGACAGACAAAGAGAATTTCCAAAAAAAAACACTTTTGGGGACTCACTTATAAGGTGCACGTTCATCAAAATTTCGAATTATGATATTATCACGATCAATATACTTTCTCTAAATCCTTCGTGAGTGAGAAATCAAAAAGGGTAACGTTAAATCGCCCTTTTACCGTCATTCATTTCCGCAATCTTTTTCCCCCTACAGTATGCTGACAACGGCCTCCACAACATGACAAGAATGCTGGAGAAATGGCAACCCTCGGAACCCTACAGTCAGAGATTCGGGTTTGGTCTGCTGCGTCGTTTGAAGACCATCCTGATTAAAAGCATTAAAATCACCGTGGAAGATGGTCCGCACTCTTTCCTTCCCTCGTTCCCACTTCCTCCCTATCGCCATCGTCCCCGTCCTCACCCCCGTCCTCACCACAATCCTCGTCCCAGTCCTCGTCCCCGTCCTCCTGTGCAGAAACCTTCGTCGGGGGTCGATTCTACGGATAGTGAAACTCCAGTTTCGCAACAGTCTTTCGTTAGAGCGAAAGGGATGCTTATTGAGATGATTAAGGCAAGTGAAAATAGTCGGTTTTTGTCGAGTGCACCATCGAACGTCAACTTGTGAGGTGAAACTATGATCACATTGTAACCGAGATACTCAGACCGCTATTGTTTTTGTTATCATTTACTAGTGCAAAAAACAGTCACTATGGCGTAAAGAAATATATCGCTTGTTATTTGAATTAAATTCTCGTACTTTTTATTCTTTGAAATAATTTATTCGTATCTATAAAATGTATAAATTTGAGTCCAAATAGCTACATAAAGTAACTAAATCCATGTTTATTATCAATGGCGTTATATATCAGAAAATATGTTAACATCAATAATAAAAATCTCATTCTTTCATTCGTTCTTCCGTTCACGTCCCTTATTCATACCCTGACCCCCGAATGCTAATTCAACCTACACTATCCCATCCTTGTGTTGTTGACATATCGCAAATTTTCATGTATTCATATTTACCTCTCCTTCTTCATTCTCTTCCTCATGCAGTTCCTTTCTGCAAGACTTCCTTTCAATCTTTCCCATTTTATCATAATATCAACGTCTGTAAATTAATCACAGCGTTTAAAATGTCGATGCAAGAATTTGTTTAAGTGTCCTAAATTCGTTCAAATTCTATCTCACGTTGGTTCATGAGCTTCAGTTAAATCGAGAACTCTATTTCTTCACAGGGTGCAATTGCTTGCTTAATGGCGTTATTAAGACGATTAAGTACGCTTTTACTACGCGTAGGTGATAAATGCCAACAATTATGTTTCCATGGCGCTAAATAAATAAATGGATAAAAGCAGCGAAAAGTCTTATTAAAATGTAATTTTTGGATTCATGTATCGTATCGTTTTCATGAAAAAATCGAATTCGAGATTTCAACGGAAATACATGTTTTAAAGTCCCCTGAACACGTTTTGACTATTTTCTCGATGATTTCTGTGTGTGTCTGTGACTGGAATTTTGTGGGCGCTATAACTCAAAAACTAATAATCCGATCAGCATTAAATTTCATATTTAGCATCTGTATTAGAAAGAACTGATTATATTTTAGCTAAAATTGGTCGACCGGAAGTGGATGTTTATTCTTGTCACTTTTCCGTTTGTGCCAAATATCTCCTGTAATTCTTTATTAACGTAATTGTATTTTATAACCTAAGTTATAGATAATTTTATTTTTTACAACTTTTGCATTTAATAATGTTTTTAGAGCCAATTACTAAGGAGATATTGCAGTTCAATATTGACAACGATTCTAACGTCGCCAACTCGTTATTTACCAACTACATAAGGAGAAAGTCATGTGTTGTGCACAGAAGCTTTTTTGTGTTTAATTATCTGTTATGAGTGTTCATATGTGATTTAAAGAAAACAAGTAGAATATTATCCCGGAACATAGATAAAATTATCGCGTTTTTCTTCTTATATTAATGAATTCAGTAGTATTTTGTGTTTTATTTCGTGACATTTCTCCCATTAACCCAATTGACGAACTGAGGAGAATTTGGAATTCGATCACCTGTTATATACCTAAATTTAGCTTATCTTATTTTTCATGTGGTTATACCGCCATGTATTCGGTCACTAAAGCCATGTTTGTACTTGGTATCATTGTGAAAATGGAGGGTTAATATTTTATCTTTAAAGATATAAAAAATATTTCCGACACTGTATTTTTTAAAACTGAAATGTAAATAAAACCAAATGGCAGTAGTACAGATATCTACCCTCCAAGTTTCAGGTCTCTATCGTCAGAGAGACAAGCGCCAGTGTGAAACTAAAAGTTCATTTATTTAAACGCGCTAAAAAGCCTTAATATTCTCTTTATTCTGTAAAATGCAAACTAATGGAAATTGAAGTAACGCGGTAATTTGAAACTGTAACTTAGGTAGTGTGTCACAGACCGCACCTCAGTAGTTAAAGATTAAGACCCGGTTTGATTTGCTACGGAAAAGAATCCTTTTTTCTGGAGAGCATTTGTCTGGACTTAATAAGTCCTCAACATTCGCGGGTGTAACGTTCCGTTATAAATCAGAGTGGATGGCAAATCAAATGTTAAATCGTAAAGCTTACGAGAAAAAGGAATGGCAAGTTATACCGCTCCCACGGGGATCCAGTTGGAGGACTATGGCTGACAAGGGTTGACACAAAACATGCAGATGACGGTATGATAAACAATCATTATCACCCGTAATCATTGATCTCCCATTTGTATGGATTCAGAGCCGGCTAGATGGCGGTGCCAACGGTGCGACCGCACCGGGCCCCGCACTTACAAACGCCCCGTGATCTCTAAAAAATATTTGTAGTACATACTACTTATAAAGTACACGCATTTTTTTAAATCAGAAATATATATAAAACACTTTCATAGTAAGTGATACTGCTTTGTTTATTAAAATTTACTATTAAAAACTTCTGTCGCGTAAGTGGCCCCGCGTGCACACTTTGCACCTGGCCCCGCGATTTTCCTTCCCTTGCAGATTTATTTGACTGACTAAGATGCGCGGTAAATAACCATTTTAAAGGCATACCATTTATGACATAGTTTAATAGTTAGTCACTTTTTACCTTCTTCATTGCGTGAAGCATAACAGGCTTCAATATCTGCTACGGTAGACTGTGGAAGACTGTAATTTAAATGCCGTCGGTTTTCCAGTTTCACAATTTTTCCAGAGGAATATACAATTAATACCATTCCATTTCTCTCTCTCTATTCCACAGATATTTGAAATGGCTACGTATTTACTCAGGCAAAAGGTATTGGCGTGGTGATGGAGTAACCTATTAAACGGGGTCGGCGAGGTGTCGGAAAGAGAGAGGAAGTCAGAAATCGGAATGGAATCGGTGACTTCACGCATCCTAGAAGATGTTCTTGAAAATTTCGCTGAGCCATCCGGTGAAACCTGCATATGAATGAAATTGCAGAGAAGAAGAACTTGTCTACTGACTTGCGATGGATCGCTTTGAATTAAAGAATTTGACTGGAGTTATATTCCTACCGATGATAGAGATGAAATGTATGACGATTTATTTTTTTACATGTAACAACATAATAATAAAGCCCTTTTATGATATTAATTCCGGTCGTTGATACTTCCCATCCTCAAAAAATACCTTCAGCACTCTATGAATGTGTTTCCCTTCGTTCAAAAACTGATTTTGAATAATAAATGGTTCATTAAGTGGATTTTATGGTTTTATACCCCTTCAAAGTTAGTAGTTATGGAAATAATTACTCCTCAATCATAAATTTTGATATCTAGAGATCCGGAGTACATAGTCAAGAAGATTATGCGAGTAAGTTTAGGAAAACTGAGAAAAAAGTATATAAATTGAAACAATTAGCTTAGACTAACGTGAATAAATTATTAGCCATGGACAAACAAATGTGCACGATTTGCTGTAAATTTTTCAACAATAAAATCATCGAGAGTAAATTCTGCAAAAAGAATTTTTGAAAAATACATTTTAAATGCTGTAAGTAAAATGAAACAATTGTTCTTCTAACATCCAGAGGTTTATGCATATAATTATTATACTCGTAACAATTAGTACTTAAAATTGTGAGCAACAGCACGCAAGCAGGCAGTAACAAGGGACGGGTTCTACTCTGTAAATTTGACTCATTCGCATTCACTGCATCCTCCTCCCTCGCGCCACGGTTGCCCTTCCTGCCCTGCGTCGGTAACTTCCCTTGTGTGCGCAAGTCAGGCCATCCCTCTGGTGAGAACGGGATGAGAGGGGATCGCTGCTACCCCGTATTCATGGCGACGGCCGCGCGAACTCGACTAACGCATCGCATTGCTTCTGTGGAAGTGGTTGATGGGGGAGTGCGATAACGTTCGCGCCTCCCGGCGGGCCACAGCAGACGCCGGGTTAAGTAGCGTGCTCATTCCGCAACTCCCGAGTGATAATAACCGCACGTCGAGTCCCTTCGCCGCGTTTGATTGCGCGGAGGGCGGTATCGCTTTCTGTATTATTGATTGATTGATATGGTCTTTATTTGGAACGACGTAACGCTTTCAGTGTACCTATCAGGAATAGCAAACTTTTTTTCGCTCGCTTGGCAAAATTGCAAAAATTTACTTTCATTTTCCAACGTACGTGTCAATTTAAAATGCTGCCAAACCCCGATTTAGCGCCACCATCTGTCCATTACCTACAATGGCGTTAAAGCGGGAGTGGCGGTAAATCGAGGTATATGCTTGCTCTATGTAACCATAAGATGGGCAGTGTGAGGGGGTGGCACTTTATAAGGGGGGCGCTAAATCGGGGTTTGACTGTACATCCAGAAAGAAATAATTTGTTCTTTTCACTATGATCGTTTATTTTCACACTTAGAACTCAGAAAGCGATATATTTGTTATATAAAGTTCAATTTATCAGATAATTTTTGGTCAAACGACAATTATGGAGCAGCAGGCATCTCGTTCTCAGAAAAAAAAGTTGCTATTAGTCTGCATAATCGCCAAAAAAAGTCTTTCATATTATGTCAGAGTTGGTAAAATATTATGGGCACAGTCAATAAACAATTATTTTCTGTTGCGTGGCAGCGAAAAATCTTCTCGCATGTCAAAATAAACACGCGTGCCATTGGTTTACCACCCCTGCATTATATCCTTCTCGATTTTATTAGCCTAAAGAGAGTTCTGCCGAAATTTCCGCTTTTTTCGACGTTGCTGCTCTGCTGGACGTCGTTCCTATCGCTAATATCCTATATCTCGTCAGCCTCATTATTCAATGCCAGTGAAATGGCAACCTCTAGCTTCTTTGCTTTAAATGCAATTTCACTGCATCCCTTATTCGCTGTCCGCACTTAAATGGCTTCCTTCTGTTAAATTCTTTCCCTTGCCTCAACAAATTCCCTTCGCTAATCATGCCAACAGTTTGGAACATGGAATGGATACGCCCTCTTCACTGCATGTCAATTTAACTTCTTAATTATATCGCCATTCGTATTTATTCTTCGAATTTGACCCCTGACAAAATTTTCAGTTTACTCAATTTATTTTTAGGCGGAACTCATAGGTTCCTTACTAGTTCCTACTAGAGTCGAATCCTCTTTCTCTTACTACCCAGCTTATCCATTTTCCTATCCGATTTCCCTATCTTTGCCACCGAAAAACACAACTTTTGCATCATCACATTGACGCAATTCGCCACTAAACCTCAGCATTGAACCTCTCGTGGTTCAACTTCCTCCTCCGGCTTTACGGTCAAAGCTTCTCTCCGAGGGGTCCTTCTCATTCACTACTCGCGTACAGTTCTTAGAAAGTCATTCCAATTACAAGAGTTTTGATTCATCGGTTCACAGTCCCTTAACCCCTTGCGAAGTTGTGCAATCGCGTCTTAGTTCTCTCCAGTGGCGGAACAACAAAACTTCGCCCCCACCCGCCTTGCCAATGATTTATTTATCGTTATTCCAAGAGGAACGTTCTTTCAAAAACAAATAGAGTCACCTTTCCCCAATTCCCAGAACATACTACAAATGCTATTCTTAGTTTTAGGTCAAATTAATTACTTTTAGCTTGGTTTCCAATGAAAACTTAGCCTTATAAAATGGTCGTGTCTGTGTGGGTGCCCGTCTAAGAGCCACATTTCATTTGGCGAAAATTTTCGGAGCGGGGTTTTTACCGTTCTAAGGGGGAAAAGAATTGAGATTCTAATTCTTATCAAAGAATTTTAATAATCTATTGTTACTTTTGGAATTTATGATAAACTATAGCGTTTCGGCTATTTAATCCGTATTTTATCGGAGTGTTTCCACGGAGACGATTATTGCTGAACTCGGTTTGAGCATAGACGAAAGCACAAATGTGTTATTTTCTGCTTGACTTCACTGCAGCCATGGACTGTCGATCCGCTTGCATGCATAGTACCTACTTTATGGCCTAGAATTATGAAACAAAAATAAAGAAAGAAAGTAATACTATTGCCAATTTGGAACATGCTTCGATTATTTTACCGCAAATGTAAGGTAAAATTAATTTTTTTTAATATATCAAATTAAATATGCAACATTGAGAAACCAGCCAGTGGCGGATTTACGCCTCCTGGGGTCCCTGGCGCTAAGCATTTGGGGGCCTCCAGCACTAAGCATTTGGGGGCCCCTGTCGCTAAGCAGTCGGGTACCCTGCAATCTAAATATATAGTGAAACCGCTCTTAACGGCCACCCTCCTTTGTGAGACCTCTTAACGATCGTTTTTCTATGGAATCATGGAGAGGTTCCGCTGATTTTTTTAATTGAGGCATTTAATATTTCTGAGATTATATACACGAACATTTTTTCGGCGCCATGTGCGACCCACTGCCACTGAAACCAGCCTGTATTAGTCCTGGCCTTCTTGTTACTTATTTCAATGGCTTTCCATTATGAGTTAATATAAGACAGGACTCCCTAACTCTATCGCCCCCCCCCTCCCCACTTCCCTTCCCCACTGACTGTTGTCGCGGACTGTAGTTCCGCTGCCGCTTCTCTGCCAACAGTTTGTCTTTTCGCTAACTGCTACACCCGCTGCATTTACAACCCTATTGATACTCTCTTTCTAATTTATTTTTTGTGCATTTGACATTATTCCGAGAATCAGCAGGAACTGCAAATGGGAGCGCCTATCTGACACGCCCGCTCATCTCGGCTTCCAGATATGGATTTATTTTCTCTTGTGGAAAAAAATTTTGCCGCGTCTTCCACTTCTTGTTGGGCCGATATTTTAACTCGAAACTGTCGATTGAAATGATATGCTCTGCCGTGAACGACATATTACCAATTATTCATAATTGCCAGTCAGTGGTGGAACCCCCGACTCTTTGGTCCTCATGTCCACTGCATGCATTCTCAAACCCATTCACACAGAATTCCTTCATTCTGCGCAATAATTGACTCCATGGCCACAACCCAAAAAAAATGCGATTTCAAACGCCAAAAACGTTTACTAGAAATCCAAGTAAATACGATCGATTACCAAAATTCTGTGTTAATAATTAATATCTATATTATTTTCTTCTTAGAACAGTATGAATCCCAATCAGATATCACATGTCTAAGATATTTTAAAGCACCAAAGAAGAATTCTCTATACGACGGATTTGAGACTTCCTATGTAGATCAAATAGGGAAAGGGCGTTCCAGGAATCGAACTCAGAACTTCAATCTTCATCAAATAAAATATGGCCTTGAGATTGACCCTGGTAACACGAGCTTAATACCGAGTTTCATGAAAATCGGTACATTGATGCAAAAATTTCAAGTGGGGAGCAGATTCACATACAGAGACGACCATTTCATAAGTTTAAATGCTAGATAAAATGCAGAAAATTTGTTACTATGATTCATTTTTAAATGTTAGTTTTGTTACATGGCATTAAACTATTATGCAAATGGACTTCTTGCAAGGATTTATTTTTCTTATAGCAATGTGGTTTTGATGAGCCTGTTACATGCTTATCACATAGCTATGGTTCCAGTACAGGAAAGCTTTGTCTATGAAAGCAGATATATGACACATGATAACATTTAAATAGGCTCACAACTTGCTCTAATTGTTTTCTGAAATATTTATGTTAGGAAATAATAATAATTTGAGAAATTGTATATTCCCTACAAAATATTTGCCACAAATGTGGAAGAAGAGAAATATTTTATAAAATGACATTTAATCACGTATAACTTTAGACCAAAAATATGTGCTTAAAAGGTAAAATATCTGTCAATATGTAGAAACTATCCAGAACAGAGACATAACTGAGGTAGCTCTGCCCCCCTTTATGAGTCCTCAGCCTCCCCTTGGCTCACCTGCTGAATACTATATTTTAAAAAATGTATTAATAAAGTATTTCATGTTTTTATTCTTAATAAATAATCACCATTAATTTGTGTGACTAGTGCAGTATAAATAGATGAAACATTAGTTTTCATATTATTATTATTTTTGTTGTATTTTTTTAAATTTTGGTGTGCCCCTCCATATATTTTTACAGTCATGCTGCCCCCCTTGCCCTCCCATGTTGACAGAAAAGAAACATTAGCTAATTATCATCCTAAACTATTGTTTTAATGAGAGTTACAAGTGTTACTTTTCAAAATAAAATTTGTAAAAGAAGAAACTGATAAACTTATAATTAAACTTTAATTTTCATGGTAGCAGTGGCAGATTTATGCCTCCTGGAACCCCTGGTGTTAAACATTTAGAGACTCTTGGCACTAAGCAGTTGGGGAATCTGCAATCTATATATATATATATATATATATATATATATATATATATATATATATATATATATAGTGAAATCGCTCCTAACAGCTACCCTCTTTTGTGACACCTTTAACCCTCGCCACCTCCCTTGGGGTCTTTTTTGACCCCAGGAGCAAGAAAATTCTAATAACATTTTTTCTATTGAGATATTCCTTTGATACCTGTTCTCATTTACTTCTGTAATCATTTAACAACACAAACGATATATATTCCATATTACTGAATAAATGACCTTTGTCTCAGTAATTTATGAAAAGTGTGTTTATATTTAAATTCCACTCTTGAATACCTAAACTGGCAAGATTAAATTTCCAACCTGAACAAATATATCATAGCTATAATAGTCTAAGAATGATGTTATATTATTTACCAATTAGGCCCCTCTGAATGACACTACTATAAAAAAGTAAAGCTGATTAAAAGAAACTGTGAGCAAAAGTAGATAAAGAGATTCATCCTCTTTCTGAAATATTTTTATTGATGAAATAACCTCATGACTTCCTGTTTATGCATTGTTGCTCTTCTTTATACTTTATGAGGAATTCACAATCATTCAGGAAAGAGGAGAAAATTTGCTTCACATTGAGGGAGAGAGATTAGACAGGAAGTGGCATTGTGGTGTATTTTATCAAGGCTGTGTTTCCATTGGCAATAGCATTTGACATTTATGAAAAGTATTCTCCAAGAGCATGATGAAGGCATCCAGAGTTACTGCTATCAGCAGCATATGGCTATCTTTTCTATTTTTCTCAGTCAATGCTAACGTGAGTAAAAATGATCAAAAATGCATTATCAGTGGCAATCATTATTTTTATATTTGCATTGAAGGATTACTTGAGAATTAGCAAAAGGACCGATGACTTAGAGGAGTCACATAAATTTGTAACTTATGGTAAGTTGTACTCCCAACTTTTTGGAATATATGTTTGATAATTTAAAGGAAAATATATCTAATGAATATTATTTGCATTTCAATGACTATTCCATATTCTGGAAAGATAAATTAAATTGCCCATTTTATTTAGATAATTGAGTTGTAATAAAATTGAGAAAATGTTCCATAAATTTGTAAATGGAGTTAAGGTTATCCATTTTTTCTTTTTAAATATCAATCTTTTATATCTTGGTAAGAAGGCTTCTGGATATTACACTTTACAAAATTATACAAGCTTTATCATAAAAATAGAAATTATAATTCATCTCAAATTAGGAAGTATATTAATAATAATACCAATTTATTTATCCAAGGATAAGTTAACCCATATCTAGCATTTTATTTATACTGTTGTGTATAATAGAATTAATATTAATTTCTGCCACCCAATAATTTGATGTCCTGTTTTGGAATGTTAATTTATAGATTTTCTGGATTATTTAATTCACTTACATTATTATATCACATTTAATATCTAGTATCTAGCACTAATAATCAAATTTTGATATGCTTATTTATATTTCTTAATATTACAGGAGAATGCAACAAGGGCTTCCTAAATAGTTTTGGAAGAGTTATCATTAAGACACTGTGTAAGCCAAGACAAAAGGCCGTTGATATTATACATCCCTCATCAAATATATTGGCATGTATCTCTCATTTATTTAAAAAATAGTAATATGAAAGTATTTATTAGTATCATCTTTTTATTATTATTGAATGCATTTATACCTGTAAAGGGCATCAGAATAATTCAATATTAAAATAAGTAATTGAAATTTTTATATCAGTGTATAATTTCATATATTATTGCACTGAAGAAGACAGACAGACAGCCTCCTAACTATTGTTAATTATCTGAGTAAAATCAACAATCTATTTAAAAATTTATCATTTTGTAAGATATTTAATGTTCCTTAATTTATTCCAAAATAATCCAAAAAATTACATGAATTTTTTCAGTATTCAAAAATAGACCCTTCAATTTTTTCCTTAAAAACTGCAGAATATGTCAATAATACCATCAAATCATTTTAGGATAAAATACTGTCGTTTCATATATCAGTAACATACCAGTATCAAAATGTCAATTAATAGTAAAATCCAAATAATTGTGAATTTTAAAAAGTCAATTATCATTATTTTTAAATATATCATTCTGAATCATTGGCAAAAAATTAATGACTTCAGCGATTTCATCTCATTTGATATGATTTTTATCCATACTTAACATTAACACTCCGACGGCGGTGATAGGGTCCCTAAGGACCCAGAAAGTACATTTTATTGAGAACCTTAAAAAATATTAATGATATGGCATCCGTGCTTTAAGTAGTCCTTGACAAACATATTCTAAGCCTACTTTTCGACGAACTTATTCTTTTCACATGATAATCTTGGTTTAACGGATGTATATATTTGAGTAGGTCCCCGAGGACCCATCACCGCCGTACATGTCCTTTTACTCACCCCGCACAAACATACTGCAGAAACCTGATTCTCACTGTTTTCCAGTTTCTGAATATTTAACTGAGGTTTTTGTTTATATGATCTAATTTCTATTGTGCCTGCACTAGTTTTTGCATATATCTTTACTTAATCATATATTATTTAGATATTATAATTAATTTATTTGTATTTGAATATATGTTTTAACATATTGGCTTCAAATATGGGAAGGTACTTTTATTTCTGCTGGAATCCTCGGTTCAAGGATATACACCTGTGCCCAAAGCCCTGCGACTATGACTCATTGCCTAATGACGCAGAAGTGTAAACCTTTCCGTTGTTACTTTGTGTTTCTACATGCATCTCGGGTAGAAACATAAAGTAACAACGAAAAGTAGTTTCTATACGCTTGTTGTTGTTGTTACAAAGTTGCGTCGGACCTTGGTCCTTGTCGTATATGTTCACTTTGCCCCAGCCGCCGCAGTGGTCCAGTCCTTTAGTGTGTGAGGTAGCAGTGCAAATCATTTATATTTTCCTGCAATCATGGTAGACAAACTATTTCGCAGTGAAAAAGAAATTTTTGAGGAATTTATTCGTGAAGAGAATGACAAAGAAACTTTTGATGATATTGCTAGTAATATAAGTGATCTTAGCTGCGATGATGATAGGGACGTTGAGGTGGATAAGAGTGAAGAAGACGAATTTGATTTGGACGTAAATTCTGATTCTGAAGCAGACGATCGGAACGAAGAAGTAACAGGCCGGACTTGGAAGTATGTCGCTCCACGAGCTAGCCGAACTCGGCCTGAAAACATCGTACATAATGTGAATAATGTAACTCAGTGCAGCAAAAATGCCAAATCTCATTTAGAGTGTTTTGAATTATTCATTTCAAATGATATTATGGATTTGATAGTGTCAAGTACGAACAAAAAAGCAAGAGATTACTACGATTTGTATAACCAAGACCACACAGACGCTCAAATTACTTAGGATAATGTTAATAGGGTCGAGCTGAAAGCCTACATTGGTATTCTACATTTCTCAGGAAGATTTCATGAGTCGAAGGAAGAAATCTGTTCATTGTGGAACTCGAACTATGCCATTTCAAGACCTATATATATGGCGGCCTTGGCTAGGGATCGCTTTCGAGATATAATGAAGTTCATTCGTTTTGACGACATTGAAACCCGTGCTTCAAGAAGATAAAACGATAAATTTGCTGCATTTCGTGATGTTGCTGAATTTTTTGGAAACAATTGCAGAAAATCATACGACCCTTCTGAGAACTGGACGATTGACGAGCAGCTTGTTTCCTTTCGTGGACGCTGTCCTTTCCGAGTGTATATGCCCAACAAGCCCAAGAAATACGGCATAAAAGTATGAATGTTATGTGACGCACTGAATTATTTTTGCTGCAACTTTGATGTACCTTGGAAAAGTCCGAAACGTTGCTGAAAAGCAACAGTCCCAGCGTGTAATAAAACAATTATGTGAATATTGGTATGGAAGTGGACGTAACATCACGACAGACAATTTTTTCACGGACTTAAGTTTGGCAGAGGACCTTTTGAAAAATAAAATTACAGTTGTAGGCACAATGAGGAAGAACCGCTAGGGATTACCTCCCACATTGATTTCAACTCATGGCAGAGAAGTATATTCATCGAAATTTTTATTTACTTGTGATCTTACTCTGGCTTCATACATTCCCAAGCCCAAAAAATGTGTATTACTCTTGTCGTCAATGCATCATGACCATGAAATTTCCGGTGAAGAATACAATTTCAAGCGGGCAATAAATTTATTTTATAATCAAACGAAAATCGGGGTAGATATTTTGGATAAACTAATCAGGGAGTACTCGTGTTCTCGAGCTATTAGAAGATGGCCGTTAGTCCTTTTTTTTTAACTTTTTGACATTACAGCGTATAATGCTTTTGTAATTTGGTCCAAAAATAATGAGTTATTAACAGAAAAAAGTATAAGAATGTCGAGGAAAGAATTCTTGGAAGCTTTAGGGATGGAGTTGGTCAAAGAAAACATTGAAAGAAGAGCAACTGCAATTGAGGAATTACGAGGAAAATATTATCATAAGTCCATCATTCCAGCAATTGAGTTGACAGGGAGAGCTATTGTTATGAAGCCAATCCTTCAAGAAAGAATACCAGAAGCGGCTCTAGTTGGAAGAAGGAAAAGAGGAAGATGTTACTTGTGCTCTGGAGAAAATAAGTACACTTTGTTCTGTGATAATTGCTCCAAATTTGTATGCAAAAACCACTCCAGTAAAGAGACGAAAATCCTGTGTAATACGTGCTCCTCCATCTCAGGGACTGGAAATTCAAGTTAAATCATTTTTATATTTGTCTTTACTGTAAAATAATTTCTTATGATACAAATTTGTATCATTACTATAATACATCATTTATCAGCATTGCTTTTTATAAATATTTATGTAAAAGTTTGTAACTTTTTGTGCCATAAACTTTCATCCTTGTATTTTTATTCGCAGAAATATCTGTAACTTCATTCAAATTCATACCTATTATAACTTATAATTGTTTATTTAACATTCCTATATATTTTTTCTTATTATTTAACTATAAATACGTAATTAATCATCATTAATTTTAATTATGAAATGTTCTTCATTTTAAAAATTACTTCTGTTAGAATATCGGCATTATTAATTAAAGGATTAAAAATCTGTAAAAATGTTTTCCTTCGCTTGGATGGAAGTACGGAGGCAACAGCATAGGTGCGACTTGCGGTTATTGTCAGATTCACCTCTAAAAATACGATGAGGGAGAAATTATTTAAATTAATGACATTTCCGGAAAAAACCCCAGGGTGCGATATTACGAATTTATTAAAAAAAGAATTTTAAGAAATGGGGATCAACTTAAAAAATATTGTGTCGGTAACAAGCAATGGAGCTCCCAAGTATGATTGGCTAACATGTGTTGGATTTGTTAAAATACTTTTAAAAGAAATTCAACGCCCTATACTTCAATTTCATTGCATAATACACCAGGAAGCACTTTGTGCGAAAGAAAGTTTAAATTCACTTGGAAATGTGATTTCTGTAGTGACGAAAATTGTTAATTTCATTACTGTTCGCGCTCTTAATAAACGATAGTTTGCAAAACGTTTAGATGAGGTTTAATCTCAATATTCAGGATTACTTATGTACAATAGCGCCCGATGGTTGCGTCGCGATCAAATTTTGAACCGTTTTGTTAGCGTCTTAGACGAAGTGAGATTGTTTTTAGAGGACAGAGAGCAAGATTTTCCAGAACTTAAAGATACGAACGATTTAATGTTTTTTTGCGATTTCATGCAACATTTCAATGAACTAAATGTAAAACTTCAAGGCTGAGGTCAGGTCGTATTAAGAATGTACGAATATATTAAAGCTTTTGAGAAGAAGCTTGAAGTATTTGAAAAGAATTTGACGACTGTAAATTTAAAGTACTTTTCATCACTTAAGAAGCATCTTGCAGCATCGTCTTTTTCATTGATGATGGCAAAAATAACACTGAAATGTTGAAAAAGTACACCTCTTAGGAAATACAAAAAAAATATTTATTGAACTATTTGATCAATTTCTTTAAGTGGAGACCACATTAAAATTCATGATATTGCCAGTATTGCCACATACGATCAAATTTGAAGACCTTCAATTGACTTTCTTCGAACGGCTTGACATCGATAATTTAGAGATGGAATTAATTGAGTTACAAAACAGTTTTGTATGGAGCAATAATTTTGTGGAGCTAAATGTTAAGTTAAGAAAAAGTTACTGCGACAATGAAGGGACAAAAATTTTCAGAGGAAATGAGAGTTGAGAGTTTAATTCTCTCAAATCTCTTTACCTGATTCATTTATGGCAATGAAAAAATTAGCGAAAGCTCTTTAACGAAGTTGGGATCAACGTATGCTTGTGAACAGTTATTTTCTTCTATGGATTTATCCATATATCGATTTCAAACATAAGGTGAGATAGATAATTCTATCTTGTACATATTCGAAGAACTATATCTTTCACCAAGGTTTTTATTTGTAAATATTGTTATATTTTATTTTATGCCATTTATGTTGATATGTATTTGCTGAATAACGATGAGGATTCAAGTGAATCCGCATCATTTCCTTTGGGGTGGCGGTGGCCGAGTGGTTAGAGCGTTTGCCTTCCACGCAGTGGTGCCAGATTCGAATCCGGCGGGGGTTAGGATTTTTCAACCTGGGATTGTCTCGTCCACTACTTGTGTGATTTGAGGACACCGCGCAAATCAGCGTTCCGTAATTCGGAAGGGGCGTTAAGCAGTTGGCCCCCTGACCAGGAATGACGCATACATATTCCTTCTACACTTGTCTTATACAGGGGCGGCCCTAGAATTCTGCCAGCAACTGGTGCCCTAGGCGAACCATGCAATCGGCGCTCCCCCCAAATCTAAACCCCAAGGGCAGATCAAGGCTGAGGCTTTTGGTAAGCTGGAAAACATTTTGCCCTTTTTTTCCTTTTTATTTTCAAAGCGTTTTTCTTTAAACCGAGGTTTAATTATTTCGTTTGTCCGTCCGTCTTCCCAACCAATGTTTCTGAGATAAATTAAAATAGAGACAAATTTTTCAGAATAGATTTGTACACAGCTGCTAGATGATATTTCGGTATGATTTAAAATAAAAATGCATTGGCAATGTTAATTATAATTTTTATTATTACAAAACCGAAATCATTCTTCACACTATCCTGCTTTAACTGTCTTTACCACCACATCCAATACAATACACTCTTGCGGAGTGGTGACAAAGCGCTCGAAATTCAAATCTTACTGTCTTGCTAGTGTATTTGAAGTATTAGTAAATGATCAGGAATGTATAGAAGTGAATTATAATTCATATTCCCTCCGTACGCACACGTAAATTGAAATAACGACATCTTCGTTATTTATTTATTTATTTTTTTATTTTTTACATTATTTTTTTAAACTTAATTTTTCCTACACAAATTTGGTGCCCCATCTAACTTGGCGCCCTAAACGACTGCCTAGTTCGCCTATATGGTCTTATACTACGTGACGGTGTTCTTTCACTTAAATGAAAATTTTAGGCCTCATTTCGAAATTATACTATATTTCCTATTATATGTTTTAGAGGTAAAATTTACCAGCTTTTGATCTCGATTATAAAGACGTAAAAAACTGATAATGGCATATATTAGATAAAAATGAATGAAATTTCCGATTTCCGCCCGCGTATGTGCTAACTTTCCGACTTATTGTTAGTTCCAAAACGCACCGAAAGACATGGTTACTGTACGAATTTTACTTCCGTAGAGAAAATTCGCCGGCGTAGTTCCACAAGACACCAGAAGGTGGGTTAATCGGACGAATCGACTTGTATGTACTTACACTTGCTGGCGGAAAACTACGAGCATATAATTTTTTTACCAGACGAGTATTATTAATTTAAGTGTTATCAAAATTAAGAAATTTTTTAATTCTAATAAAATAAATTCTACTCAATATAGTGTGTGTGATAAAATACAATCATTGTGTGTAATTGAACGCGGCTGCGCAGGTTACTTTTTAATGACAGATGACTGCATGAAAGCGTTTTGCCAGATGGCCTCGAATAGTCTATATTTTTTAATAACTAATTAAGTGGCAAGTTTCGCATTGTGCACCTTCACGGTTCTATATTCTGATAGTGAAACTTTCCGGCTAGGAGGCAGAAGAAGAAGTTATACCAGATATCACATTTAACTCATACTCGTAGAACATTCAAATGTTATTTTAATTTTCGAGCAACAAGATTCTACAACTTTACCCAGCGAGGGTCTATGTTTTACTCCTATTTATGACGAGCAGGGCTCACTCCTCCGTAGTCCTTTATTTTTGTATTTAAATTTATTTTGAGGATTATTTTTTTCCCATAAAAAGTGTTTTAGTTTATATTGTGTAGCTTTTTCAAGTTGCTGTCCAGAGGAAGCACAAATTCGGCGCATGATGACGCCACTTCGAACAAGATTAATCAAGAATTTAAATTAAAAATATAAAGGAAATTTGTATTTATTACAAATTTTATTTTTAGAATAATGTCCTTATATTTCCATGATATGCACCCAGTACCGTAACTAGAGTAGGTCAAGCGGGGCAACTGCCCCGAGCTCTAAGTAAGGTGTCCAAAAATTCCAAATAGTAATTAAATATACAAGATACAATAAAGTTTTGAAGGGGCGCATATTTAGTAGTTTTCCTCGGCCGCTAAAATAACTAGTTACGGCTCTGTTTGCACCACAGGTTTATAAAGAGTCTTTCTTGCTGTGTCCTAATGTCGTGATACGTGCATATATTCATAAACAAACGCACCTTCGAATGCGTATTTTACATGAGAAATGACCACTGAGAATCAGATTCAGTTCACAAATCAACTCAGTGAATACGATAAATTCCGTAATAATAATATTTAATGACGACCGTTACGAACTTTTAGGTTAATGTGAAACGTAAGTTCACCGAATTTCCAACTGCCTATCCCTTGTTTATATTACGTAAGTATAATAAATACGTATTAAGAATCTAAAACGTATATCTTCTTCTGAAACCCAGCTTTATAAAGGCTGAAAGTAAAAGATATTAATTCCAATGTTGCTTTTGAAGCAAACATTTGAATGGAAATTGCATTGAGTTGCAACAGCTATGTCAAACCCCGATTTAACGCACTCCTGTATAGTGCTATTCTCCCCCCTCCCTTCCCCCCGCATACCGCCCATGAATCGTTAAGAACAAAACTTCCATCTTATGGATACTTAGAGATAGCATATACCTCGATTTACTACCACCCCCGATTTAGCGCCAGTATTGGACATCCGCTGGCGTTAAATCGGGATATGACTGTATGCTTTATCGGTGAAAACGTCCGGAAATAGCTACTCGTATTATTAACGGGCTAAAAGAAATGTTTGCGTTTGTTTACCATGTACCCTAACTTTTTGGTTAATTTTTCGAAAACTCGAAAATTACTGTTTGAAACAGTCGATGGCCACGAGTCTCTCCTGATAAAGGCCGTGTGTGGCTCACGTAGTGGCGTGACGGGAAGACGATACAACTGCTTGGAGACAAATAGTAGAGTACACAGGCAGATGAAATACCGAGTTATTTACGAGAAACTTTAGTTATTTTATTTAGAACCATAGCACGTACTGACCCACTAGAGAATTGCCATTTTTATCTGCCGTATAAAAATATTTTTACTTGCTCTACTGCAAAGGTCATGTAAAGAACGAGAATGACCGTGCCAAAGCAACGAGCTCTCTGCTGGTAACAATAAACGAAATATTAAGCCATTCCTTTGCACTAGCTCATTCATAAAAATTTTTACTAAGGTTTCTATTAATATTTTTGTAAGAATAATCAAAGTAGGAATGTGAAAAAGAAATACAGCGTTTATGACTGGAAAAATAAAATATAAATTATGAAGTTTATTTGTTGGCGTAATTGAATATGACATAGTTACCGTATGGATGTGCGATTTATTTCTATTAAATATTATTTATTCTGTTATATTTTATAATGTGAAATTTGGCGGGCCACGTAATATTTTTGTATTTGTAGTGCCCCAAAAGAAGGCGTTTGAAAATGTATGCTCTGCGGCCAGCTAACAATGAGATATGACGATAAAAAAGCACGCAAAATTTAGCACAGAAAATGTCATACGTGCTGTTTAAACTTGCGGTTATAAAACCTCCTAGGAAATTTTTACGCTATTAGTGGCGGACAAACGCTAAATATTCCATTTAAGGTGAACTACAATCTTCCAGAAAATTGCTATGCGCTGCGCCCCAAAGAATTCCCCATTCGCTCATAATTGCCTCTCCTCGCAGAAAAAATCACCGCTTAAGATGCCACTAGATTAGAATTCTCGAAGCACATTGTTAACCCAAATTGTTTTCTTGTAAAGTCATAAATGGAATGTTTAAATGATTGAACTAATGAGAAATATGAAACAATTATGTCAATAAGTTTCCCGAGAGAGTATAGCGAAAAGAATACGTGAAGTCAGCAATTAGGATTTGGAAAGGGCAAGAGAAGGAGGGACAAGATCGATGAGAGAGGATGGAAGAGAGAACACAATCTGTATTCCAGAGGTCAGCAACCTGCTGCTCTATTTGCAATTTTGTGAATTCTTAGCAATTAAATTGCATAATTGCGTTTTAGGCAATTTTATTCACTTATGTTTATATTTATGAAACGGGTCGGCAATAAATATTCTGCAGTGAAAACAGTGGTTCTATTAAAACCGCATACTTTATTTCGAGAGACTCTTGGTTAATATTTTATTGCTAATATGGATACATGCAAAGGATTCGTATGGCCGATAGGTATTTTAATTTTGCGAATTTGGAAGAGGTTTTCTCTAAAATTGTCCTGAGGAAAATGACGTAATTAAAACGGTATGTCTGCAACACGAGCATCACGTGCAACCCATTAAGATCGACGCTCGCAAAAGGAATAACAAAGAAGAATAACTTTTCCTTAGCAGCAAACATTTCGCGGAACAGTTATATAAACAGGAGCGGAGATAGTATTATTCTCCAGTTAATGTTTTGAGCTATTGTCTCTGCTTCCCCGCATACTATCTTCGTGTTTTATAAATATTTTGAATGGTATCTGTTCCTAGAATGATCTGCGTTGAAAAATAAGGGATTTTCAAAAGCAATTCTCGCTTCGTTTATCGCGCAACTTCCGTCGTTCAGTTTCTTTTATCTTAATCCGCCTATATATATTGAGTCGAAGTAGCACGCCAAACTCAGCAGTTCATCAGCAGGATGAAGCGGAGGCAGTGCATCATTGGCATCGCTTTTCTTTTCTGCGTCCATAGTACCTTAGTTTCAACAGGTATGGACTTCATTTATACTTGCTAAGCTTATTCGAATATCCTATGAAGCATTAGTTTAAATTAAGTGTAATTTTTAAAATATGCATGATTAATTTTACGGAACACTGGTGTTACTGTAACTATGGGGACGTGGGTTAGAATATCATTCTTATTCTAATGTGTAACGAATAAAAAATTTGATTGCATAACTTGCCAATTCAACTATGTCAATGGGTTTTTTCTTTGTGATAATTATTTATATTTTTAATAATGTTTTTTTTGTTTTCTTTGTTGATCTCCGCAAATTAGCATTATAAGGGAAAGGGAGTATTTTCTGTGGTGCTCATTTACTGCTTACTTATATTGTAATCATGTTAATGTTAACAAATACTCATCAAAGTTTAAAATCTCCGGAGGAGTGATTTTTTAAATAGTTAATTGTGCGTCGTAAGCTGCAGACTTTAATAATTTTTTCATTGAATGATGACGAAAATATGTATTATAGATCCTCAGCTACCTTTGATCTTGGTAATATTTTTTAACCATTCCTCTGCAGATTGGGGAAATCATTTCAACCAATATCAGTGATGTATTAGTAAGCATTATCGGTGCGTACCTGAGAAATTTAAATTTACGTTTTAAACACATCGATGAATAGATGCGGAGGTATTTTTATTGTAATTTTTCAGAATCGTATGGTTAATTTCTAGATTTTATCCACTAAAATAAAAAATTAACTCAGAGATGGACTATGCTATGACTAGATTTCTAATTTATTTTTTTACTGTTTTCAGGCTTCGCTCTACGACAAGATGGAGACGGTGGAATAATTACGGTAAATGTAATGTGCATTGCTATTTTTATTGAATATGAAGGCTTTTCTTGATTTAGTATTCAGGGATAGGAAATGATTTTTGTGTCGTATGCCAAGAAAGTAATGAGAATCATCAGAATTTTTCGCCTGCCACAAGTTTACTCCTTCTTTAAGAAACTTTATATTTTATACAGAAAGTGCAGGCTTATGCGTGCAACGTATATGCCATCCCAGTTCTAGAAACCTCCCGCGGAGGGGGGTAGTGGTGGTGGGGAGGGGGGAGGAGGGAAGCGATTGCCCCTCACTCTTCTTGAACTGCCGACGAACCTTTTATTCTCGAAATCTCTGCAGCCGTCAGAAAGTTTTTTTTTGTCCCTTATCCTGTAAACCTAATATATAGCGCAGAATCGAGGAATTTTTCGCGAAAAACGTTTAATAATGCACCCAATGGAGGAAGATGGGGACATCCAAAAGAGGGAGAGTGGGAATCGTCCTCCTCCCCCTTGAATTCGGCACTGATTTCATGCTATTTAATCTATCACGGTCGGTGTAGAGAACATTTACCAGAATTGAATATTTTACATATAGTGAGAGCGGATGGGACATGATAATTTAGAATATTTTGGAATTGTGGGTGTAACTAAGAATGCGTGTTATTAACTCCTTCGAAATAACCGCGAGAGAAATTATTCACCTAAAGAATTATCCGCAAAAGTTTAAGCTGAGTAACAACTTTCATCGATGTAACATCAAGTTATATCAAGTATAAGTTTCATGAGTGAGTTCTGCGGTCGGACACCTCACAAAATGGCCGCGGGGAAATCGTTCTTCGAATTCAACCTTGTAGTTACTTACGCTATGTCAACCGTTCCAAGCAGCAGTGTGGTAGAGAATATCGAAGTGTGAGGAGTGGGATGCAATGCTATACTTGTGGATCAATATTTTATGTAAATTTTATTTTATTGTATTTAAATTTTACGTATTTGATAGAAAAAATGGCAGTTTCTGATATTAGCAATTCAATTTATATTGCCATTTTGCATTCGCTTTACCTTACTAAGACATTTTCGCCTATTTATAGTATTATTTAATCTTAAGGTCACTGTTAGCTATTATTTCGTACTAATCGTAAATCTAATTTTTTCCGAATTTTTCTCGTGTAGATCCTTTGGGTAATTTTTGGATTTATTTTTAATTAAGTTTTAATTTTTTAAAGGGCCGATATATGTTTTATCATTGAATATTATTGCGATGTGTACGAATATCTACTCTATAGGAAGCTAATGTGTGGAATTTAGGCGATATTTCTCCAATCCACGGCAAGTATGTATTGACGCATAGCAGTTACCCATGAAACAAAAAGCTGATGTTAAATACCATTTTATGCTGCATGAATTTGAATTAAACCATTGCTGTCTTTAATTTTGATCATGCAGTGTTTGCCGTCAAAGTCAGGTTGACTTATTCTTCAATTTTTGCAAAATATATTTTATTGTTACTGCTCGAGTTTCTTCAAGTATTACTTTAATGATTTTTGACGCAGAAAATTTGATCATTTTATTATGATCTTCCTGTTAGCATAATGAAATTATATCCTTTCAGGACCAAAACGAAAATGTTTTAGGTTGCACAAAATTGTCTAAATCTGATTATAACTTCTGCTTGATTTCTTCAGTTTCAGAGTTGGTAATAGCAAGGATGTGATTTTGTAAATTTAACGACTAAAATTAAATTTAAATCACATACATGACGCGTAGTTCATCAATCACGAAGATGTTCCTGGCACGCGGTTTATCTCAGAAGTATAAATTTGGCCCACGCGTAAAACGATTCGCTCATTTTTCCAGAAGGAGTCGGAAAACTCTAGAACAGTGGTGAGCAATATGCGGCCTCCGAGAGCGTTTTCTGCGGCCCGCGAAGTTATGATGACAAAGTGATCCATAAAATTTAACGCAAATTCGTGTAATTTAAATTCAAATTATGGCAACAAAACAATTCATGTTGAGATGTCAACCATAAAAACCTAATTTATGCTTCATTTTCACTTATATGGCACCTCATAATCTCTAGGATTTCCTAGAAGTAACAATGATCCCTCTAAAGAAGAAGCCAAAGGCAATGCAGTGTAAAGATTACAGAACTATAAGCCTTCTGTCACACACATCGAAGATCATCACGAGGATTCTTAATAAAAGGCTGGAGAAAAAGGCAGAAGAAATAATAGGGGAAGATCAATTCGGTTTCAGAAAAGGACGAGGAACTAGAGATGCTATAGGAGTAGTTAGAATCATATCAGAAAGGGCAATAGAATACAGTCAAGATATCTGCGCATGTTTCGTAGACTGGCAGAAGGCCTTTGATAGAGTAAATTGGGTAAAGTTGATGAAGATATTAAAGGATATAGGTGTAGACTGGAAAGACAGGAGACTGATTAGGAATCTATATGAGAATCAAGTTGTAAAGGTCAGGTTTGAGAATGTGGACACCTGCGGAATAAATATCGGTAGAGGAGTAAGACAAGGCTGCTGCCTATCGCCAACCCTATTCAATATATATGGAGAAAGTCTAATGCAAGAAGCTTTAGAAGGCACAGGGGATTTCAAAATTGGAGGAAGGATTATAAGAACAGTAAAATACGCAGATGATCAAGTACTTCTAGCAAGAAAGGAAGAGGAGCTACAAAAAATGATAAATAGACTAGTGATAACAGGTAGAAAATACGGTATGGAAATAAATACAGAAAAATCCAAGGTCATTCGAATATCGGGTAAAGAAGAGAATCTGAACATAACTATTGGGGGAAAGCCATTAGAACAAGTTTCAGAATATAAATACCTTGGAAGTATCATAACACGAGAGGCAAAATGTACGGATGAGATCAAAACTAGAATAGGAAAAGCAAAAGCGGCTTTCAGGAGAAAGAAACAACTACTTACAGGGAATATCAGGGAAGATATCCGCAAGAAGTTGATAAAATGCTACGTATGGAGCATAGCATTGTATGGGGCAGAAACATGGACGCTAAGGAAAAATGACATAAAATACTTGGAAAGCTTTGAAATGTGGACTTGGAGGAGAATGCTGAAGATAAAATGGACAGATAGGATGAAAAACGATGAAGTGCTACGAAGAATAGGAGAGAAGCGAATGATTATACAGACTATCAGAAAGAGGAAGGATATCTGGGTTGGACATTACCTAAGGAGAGAGAGTATGATTAAAGACGTGTTAGAAGGAAAACTAGATGGGAAAAGGGAAAGAGGTAGGAAAAGGTTTCAGCTGATAGACGATTTGAAAGGGAAAGAGAGTTATCAAGATATGAAGAGGACAGCGGAAAATAGGAGTATATGGAGAACAAGGTTTAACCATAAATAATCACGGACCTGTCTACGGACAGACTACCTATGATGATGATGAATCTCTAGGTAACGTCCGATTTAAACTCTTATTATGTGGCCCGCCGAAGAATTCGCAACCGCCAATGCGACCCACTTGATAAAAAAATGTTTCCCGCCCCTACTATACAAGAACGCAGTGCGCGTGCACCGCGAAAAATATGATATATCGACCGATCCAGGAGTTTCAATCAGTGACATATATCAACTAGTTGCTTCGAAGCGGAAGTACCCAATTTTTTTAGTGTTTTGATTTTTAGCCTACTTTCCAGAATGAAAATAGGCTTATAGTTTTATCGTTGTGGCTGTCTGTCCGTCTGCCTGCTTGTCCGTCTTCTCCTATTAAATTTTAAACCAATAGACCGATATTCATGAAACTTGGTGGAAATACATGAGCCGAGCTCCCGAGGATAGTTTCTGTTGCGAAGGTTGAAGTCCCGGGTCCGATTCCAGGAACTATCCTTCCCATGATTTACATGGTAAATCTGAAATCCATCGTGCAGGGTAATATTCTCTTGTGCATTAAAATATCTTAGAATTGTAATATCGGAGCGAGTTTTGCACTATTCTCTGAGGAAAGGAATGAAGATTTTAATTTTTATCGTAGAACTTTGCTTATCTATTGTATTTCTTAGAATTTCGCGTAAATTGCGGTTTTTATCACTCATTACGAGAATGCTGCCATAGCAACAACTATTGCTAGACTCGGATTCGGTATCATTATATATAGACATTCCTTACAGAGGAGGAGGAGGATATAACATACTAGTAGTTGGTGCTTGCATACTGCAAGCATTTCTTCTCAACATAAAAAAACATTCATTATTCATATTTCATCATTACACATATATTTTTAATTCTAAATATTTCACATCCGCAGCGATTTTCGTTTTTCCCTCATGTAAAAATAATAGTTTTAAACAATCTCCAAATGTTGCAATTTTAAACTTTTTACACTTTCTTCATTATGGGGTAATGATGCTACACATTTTAGCTAAATTTTAAAGTTGTAGCACTTCTAGAAGTAAAATAATATTTTTCTAATTGTTGAAAATTTAGAGATTTTAAACGGTTGCCTCAATATATATATGGAGAGATTGAAATGTTTATGTTTGCAAATGCACTGTTCTGTAAATAATTTGAAAATTGCAGCTTCCTAGCTCATCCCGTAGTACCTAAAAAAATATTAAACTTTAATGTTCAAATGGGGTTAAAACAACCCCTAAAATTTACAATTTTAAAATTTTCGATTTTTATAGTTGGATATGAAAAAAGTTCTATAATCTTGCAAAATTTCAGCTTCCTAAACTTATTAGATTGGTCTACACACTGGATTGCTTTTTCCCATGCTATCTTATGGGAGATATTCCGGGGTCTCTGGAGTCGAACCCAAGACACTGTAAGCAAAAGTGACAATAATTCCTAATAGATATTGCTGCCATCTAGTAACAGTGAAAAATTTTTATTTTTCTAGCTTACCGGCAAGTGCCCATATTTAATTTACAAAAATGGCGTAATGCTTTTCTTATGGGAAAAAACGCAACTTTCGGAACTTCTGGAGTCGAACTCATGTCACTTAGGTGAGAAATAAACATTTCAATCGCTCCATATATATTGCGGCAACCGTTAAAAATGTTTAAATTTTAAACAATTTGAAAAATATTATTTTATTTCTAGAAGTTCTACAACTTTAAAATTTGGCTGAAATGTGTAGCATTAGTACCCCATAATGGAGAAAGTGTATAATGTTTAAAATGGCAACATTTGTGGATTGTTTTAAACTATTATTTTTACATGTGAGAAAAACGAAAATCGCTGCGGAGGTGAAATCTTTAGAATTAATAGAATATTTGTAATGATGAAATATCTGTCTTAAAAATTAATGTTTTTTCAAGGTGAGATGAAATGCTTGCAGTATGCAAGCATCTTCTACTAGTCATTATATATCGACGACTCTTACAGAGGAGGATATAACATATGTATATATAACATATAACAGGAGGATACTAATGTTTAGGCACTTCCAGATGTGCTGGAGATTCGAAATTTTTTTCATAGGTAGGATTTTGTGCAAAACCGACTAGAAAAAACGAAAATCTTTAAAAAGTGCAACAATGCGGCCGCTAAAAATTCGCAATTGTTTAAACAAATTTTCAAGGTTTATGTATTTCCGAATGTGCCACGGAGTTGAAATTTTTTTTATAAGTAGAATTCCTTAAAAAACGAACTAGGGACTATACAAATTTTGATATTTTAATTTGTTTGGCAGTTAAAAATTCTTAAAATTTAAACAAATAGATAACGGTGTAGGTACTACGGTATAAGCTAGGAAGCTGAAATTTTCAAATTATTTACAGAGTAGTAAATTTGCACAAATAAACATTTCAATTTTACCATATATGAATTGCGGCGGCCGTTAAAAATTATTTAAATTTAAACAATTAGAAAAATATTATTTTACTTCTAGAAGTGCTAAAACTTAAAAATTTGGCTAAAATGTGTAGCATTAGTACCCCATAATGGAGAAAGTGTAAAATTATTAAAATTGCAACATTTGGGAATTGTTTTAAAATATTATTTTTACATGTGGGAAAAACGAAAATCGCTGCGGAGGTGAAATATTTAGAATTAAAAATATATGTGTAATGATGAAAGATGAATAATGAATGTTTTTTTATGTTGAGATGAAATGTTTGCAGTATGCAAGCACCAACTACTAGTATGTTATATCCTCCTCCTCCTCTGTAAGGAACGTCTATATAGAATGATAGGAGGATACTAATGTTTAGGCACTTCCAGATGTGCTGGAGATTCTAAATTTTTTTCTTATGTAGGATATTATGCAAAACCGACTAGAAAAAACGAAAATCTTGAAAAAGTGCAACAATGCGGCCGCTAAAAATTCTCAATTGTTTAAATAAAATGTCAAGGTTTTATGTATTTCCGAATGTGCTACGGAGTTGAAATTATTTTATAAGTAGAATTCATAAAAAAAACGAAATAGGGATTATACAAATTTGGATATTTTAATTTGTGTTGCCATTAAAAATTCTTAAAGTTTAAACAAATAGATAATTGTTTAGGTACTACGGGATGAGCTAGAAAGCTGAAATTTTCACGTTATTTACAGAGTACTGCATTTTCACAAGTAAACATATGAATCTCTCCATAATGTATTGCGGCGGCTGTTAAAAATGTTTAAAATTTAAACACTTAAAAGAATATTATTTTACTTCTAGAAGTGCTACAACTTTAAAATTAGGCAGAAATGTGTAACATTGGTTCCCCATAATAGAGAAAGTATAAAATTCTTAAAATTGCAATGTTTGGGGATTGTTTTAATCTATTATTTTTGCGTGGGAAAAACGAAAATCGCTGCGGAGGTGAAATCTTTAGAATAAAAAATATTTGTAATGATAAAATATCTGTCTGAAAAATCAATGTTTTTTCAAGGTGAGACGATATGCTTGCAGAATGCAAGCACCTTCTACTAGTATTCTAATACGTACACGCGTTATTTTTGTCGCACAAATACGCTTGATCAATTTAATTTTCCCTTCCAATGTATTTGTAATATTTTATAACGCTAAATTAAGAAATTTGGAAACATAAAGAGCTACATATCCGCGATGACTTTAAAGCTATTAAATCCAATATAAGTATTAAATAAATGATGAAATGGAAAGTAGGCATCATCAGTTCTGTTTTGATCATCTTGTTAGTCATCTTAACTTAGCTGGAAATTGAGATGGGTCCAAACTGGCAGACGAGTTAACAAGTTACAAAAGTACGCAGAACATCACAAATAGGCGCGTTTCTTGCGATGGAGTTCTTGAAACTGAAGTATGTGACAAAGTTTTTCCATTTCATCTCGATGAGTAAATTCCACAAGGTTGACCCTGACTTTATTAATGATATCTGAACGATATAGTTTGAACGGACGTTCGCCATTAAACAGCGAAACATCACGAGCCGATTATCTCTCTGTCTATTAAAAATCTCTTCCCTCCCCTAAGTCAGTGCATTAATAAACGTATTTATGTGACCTTATTATGAAACGAGTTGACGGTGCTTACATTCTGCAAGCGCTTAAAAATAACTCAGTACATTAAGATCTTAACTCGTAATTAAACCAATGCGATCTCCAAGGCAACATTATTTGATCAACGCGCAGCCCATATATCGCAATTGCAACAGTTCTCGCTGAATTTTTCTCATTAAGCTAAGGCATTTATCCGGAATTTCCAATCGGCTCGTGTCCAATTTTTCGTATTTCAAGTTTCGTGACTCAGATCGCCCTGTATCAGCAATAGCAATAATCGTTATTGAGACAACAGCCTTTGTGTTACTCTAAAATTTATCTAAAAATTATTTTGTGTGTTGGGATTATGGCGTCACCGTGCCTGCCTTTTAGTAGGTCATCATCATCATGCTGCTGTCCGGAGACAGGTTTCAGCTGAATCGCTGCCTCCATCTCTTTCTCTCCCCGGAAGCCTCTTTTATACCTCTATAGTACTACATTTTTGCTTTAAATTCTCTAATATTCTTTTTCTCCCTCTTCCTCTTCTTCCGCTAATTTTGCCCTCTAAGATCGTCCTTTGTAAACACTGTCTTCTCAATATGTACCCTATCTAATTTTCTTTTCTTTTCCTAATTGTTTCTATTAACGTCCTTTCTTCTCCAACCATTTCTAATACTTCTTCGTTTCTCTTCCTCTCTGTCCATTTCACTTTCATCATCTTTCTCCAGACGCACATCTCAAAACTTTCTAAATATTTTTCCTCCTTTCTCCTTACCGTCCACATCTCTGTGCCATAAAGAGCTATTCTCCATATGTAGCATTTTGTTAATTTCCTTCTGGTTTCTAAATTTATTTTCTTGCTTGTGAGATGCTCCATCTTCTCGTTAAATGCTGCTTTTGTCATTGCAATCCAACTTCTGATTTCTTGTGTACTACTTCCATCCTGCGGTAAAATATGTACTGCCAAGATATTTGAAACTACTTGTTCCAATTTTTTGCCATTTACTGTTACATTTAATTCTCTTTGTTCCTTTGAAACCACCATCACTTTCGTTTATCCGGCATTGATCGTCATTCCATATTGTTGGCCAACCTCCATTAGTCTGTTTGTCATCCTCTGAAGTTCTTTCTCGTCTTCTAGTATTAATCCCTGATCATCTGCGTATTTAATGGTGGTAATACTTTCACCTCCTATCTTAAATCCTTTCTCTTCCATCAACGCTTCTTCTGTTATTGTTTCTGCAAAATATTAAATATCGCTGGTGAAACAGAACATCCCTGCCTCACTCCTCTCCCTATTGAAGTACTTTCTGTTTCTTCTTCTTCAACCCTGACCCTAATCTTTTGATCTAAGTAAAGGTTTTTAAGCAATCTTTTATTTTTCGAATCTATCTCTATTTTATTTAAAATATTCAACAATCTATACCAATTCACTCGGTCAAAAGCTTTCTCCCAATCAACAAAACAAAAGAAAATTCTAGCGCTCTTTCTATCATCATCCACATACATCCTATAGCATCTCTTGTCCCTCTTCCTCTTCTGAAACCAAACTGATTATCTTGCAGCTCCTTTTCTATTTTACCTTCAATTCTATTGGTTATTATTCTGGCTAGAACTTTAGCTGTATGAGAAATTAAACTAATAGTTCTTTTATCCGTACAACGTTTTGCATTGTTCTTCTTCTCCAGTGGTAACATAACAACATCTAAAAAATCTTCAGGCCATATGCCAGTATCACATACTTGGTTAAACAATTTTGTGAGTTTCTTAACTGCTTTCGACCCCAAAACCTTAAGAACGTCCATTGGTATATCATCACTCCTAACAGACTTCCTTCTTTTCATGTCATCAATTGCTCTTTTAACTTCGGACTCGAGAATACTTGGTCCTAGCTGGTCTTTTTCCACATCCTCTTTTTCATCTAATTAAATATTCTTTCGCTTGCCTTCTTTGTCCAACAGCACCTAAATGTATTCTTTCCTGATACTTTTTACATCGTTTGATTCCGTGACTATTCTGCCACTTTTGTTCATGATTCATTTGCGTTCTATCTTGCTTATCTTTTTCTTGAGTCGTTCCCTTGCTTTGCTATACATGAGGTCTGTTCTACAAATTCTTCCAAACTCGACAATGTCTTCGCATTTCTCATTATACCATGTACTCTGGCTTTATCTGTTTCCCTTCTTATAGCATTATTTAACTCCTTGTACTTTCTTTGACCTTCTTCAGTGTTTATGTTCTTCCACTTTCTCCCCTTCCATTTTTTGCAGCATGACTGCTGTGACCCACGGTATTTTCTTCCTTTCACCAGTTATCTTTCCTACTTACTTTTCGATAACATCGTTAATGTTGCTATGGATGTATCTCCAGTTTTCATCTTCATATTTCCTATGTTCTTCAGCTCTCTCCCCAACCTTTCCTCCAGCTCAGTCATGATAGCCTCCTTGTTCTTAAAGAGTTCCTCTAAGTTCCATTTCTTGTTAAATAGAATTAACTCCTTGACTCCATTTCTTGTTAACTCTTATGCTTCTCTTAACACTCTTGAGTCTACATTGTGTACCACCAAAAGGTTGTGGTTGGAATTTATATCTGCCCCTGATAGTGTTTTCACATTTTTAATGCTATTTCTAAATCTTTCGTTGATTAGTATGTAATCTATTTGGTATTGTCTCTGTTATCCTGGGTTTCTCCATGTGTAAAGTCTCCGCTGGTGGTGCTTAAACCATGTATTAGTTGCAAACAATCTATTTCTATGGCAGAATTCTACTAGTTTCTCCCCTCTTTCATTTCTCTTCCCTAGCCGATATTTCCCACTGTTATCTTCCTGTCCCTCTCCGACTACATTGTGCCAGTCTTCCATCACCATGGTAGTGATCCTTCCTTTTCCCTCCTTTAATATCTCCGTAATCTGTTGATACATTTCATCTACTCCGTCATCATCAGCATTAGTTGTTGGCATATACACCTGAATTATAAGCATTTCCACTTGGTCCATCTGAAGTTTTACGGCTATTAATCTATCATTAATGTCACTACCTTGCTAATACTTTCAGCTATCTCTCTTTTCATCATAATCCCCACTCCCCTTTCCTTTTTCTCTCCTCCCGAGTAAATAATTTTAAATTCATCTGAATGTATCTAGCCTTCTCCTTCCCACCGAACTTCACTAAGACCTACCCATCATCAAAGGTAGTCTGTCCGTAGACAGGTCCGTGATTATTCTTGGTTAAACCTGGTTCTCCATATACTCCTATTTCCGCTGACCCCTTCATATCTTGATAACTCTTTCCCTTTCTAATCATCTATCAGCTGAAACCTTTTCCTATCTCTTTCCCTTCTTCCATATAATTTTCCTTCTAACACGTCTTTAATCATACTCTCTCCTCAGGTAATGTCCAACCCAGTTTGCCTTCCTCTTTATAATAGTCTATAATCATTTGCTTCTCTCCTGCTCTCCGTAGCACTTCATCGTTTTTTATCCTATCTGTCCATTTTATCTTCAACATTCTCCTCCAACTCCACATTTCAAAGTATTTTATGTCATATTTCCTTAGCGTCCATGTTTCTTCCCCTTACAAAGTTATACTCCATACATAGCATTTTATGAACTTCTTGCGGATATCCTCCATTATATTCCCCGAAAGTAGGTATTTCTATCTTCTGAAAGCCGCTTTTGTTTTCCTATTCTAGTCCTGATCTCATCCGTACATTTTGCTTCTCTTGTTATGATGCTTCCAAGGTATTTATAGTGTGAAAGTTGTTCTAAAGGCTTTCCTTCAATACTTATGTTCAGATTCTCTTCTTTTCCTGATATTCAAATGACCTTGGATTTTTCTGTATTTATTTCCATACCGTATTTTATTCCTGTTATTACTAGTATATTTATCATTTTCTGGAGTTCCTCTTCCTTTCTTGCTATAAGTACTTGATCATCCGCGTATTCTACTGTTCTTATAATCCTTCCTCCAATTTTGAAATCTCCTGTGGCTTCTAACGCTTCTTGCTTTAGACTTGCTCCATATATATGGAATAGGGTCGGCGATAGGCAGCAGTCCTGTCTTACTCCTCAACCGATATTTACTCCGCAGGTGTCCGCATTCTCCAACCTGACTTTTACAACTTGATTCACATGTAGATTCCTGATCAGTCTCCTGTCTTTCCAGTCTACACCTATATCCTTTAATATCTTCATCAACATTACCCGATTTACTCTACCAAAGGCCTCCTGCCAGTCTACGAAACATACGCAGATATCTTGACAGTATTCTATTGCCCTTTCTGGTATGATTCTAACTACTCCTGTCTCATCTCTAGTTCCTCGTCCTTTTCTGAAACCCCTCGCATTTCTTCTGCCTTTTTCTCCAGCCTTTTATTAAGAATTCTCGTGATGATTTTCGAAGTGTGGGACAGAAAGCTTATCGTTCTGTAGTCTTTACATTGCATTGCCTTTGGCTTCTTCTTTAGAGGAATCATTTTTACTTCTAGGAAATCCCGAGGCCACTCTCCCGTGTCGTAAACCTTATTAATTAATTTCGTAATCGCTCTTAGTCCTGATTCCATGACTTTAAGTACCTCATCCGGTATTACATCGCTGCCCGTGGCTTTCCCTTTCTTTAGTTCCACTATCGCTTTTTCTACTTTGCTCTCCATAATACTTGGTCCTAAGTTGTCTTTTCAATGTTTTTTTTTTCATCTTTAAGTTCCTTTTTTTTCGATCCTATTATACCTACATTATTCCTTCTCATTTCCCTTTTTAAGTTCTCTAGTTTACCCCCTGAATTCATAGTCCTAACATCCCATGTGCCTGTTCTTAATTTCTCACTACTTGCTTTCTTCTTATTAATTTTACATTTCCTTTGTGCATCCCCTAGGGTAGTCCCCACCCGGAGATCCGATTGGGGGGCTATTTTACCTCCGAAAATTTTACCCCAGAGAGATCCAGGTATTTGCAGCTTTTCAGCCTATCATGGGAAATATAATGAGGTAGTTTCCCCTTGCTTTCCTCATCGCAGTTTCACAGAGTGATTACCCATCTGTAGCTGTTCAGACCCACATGATCACCACCTACAGATGTACTGTGGAAGCTGCTGCCCTTGCACAGGGGGGTGTAAAACCCCCAAGACTGCTTCTAAGTCTGACTCTTCCCCTCAGACCTTTCCGGCTTGGGTGTTCCTACCAGGGGAATTATCTCCCGCCGGCATAGCTCTTTGATTCATAAGAGTACACAAACCCATCAACCTCTTTAAGGTTATGCAGTCCATAGGGAGGGTTTAGTATGTATCCGGATAAAATACGAAATACGTATTACGTCATTATATTTTTCGTCGTTAAAAGCAGAAACTTATGACATTACTGTTTCAACAATTTCGTCAAATCATATTTTAATTCTCTCGTTCATTTCGTTCAATTATTGAAAACAGTTAAAAAATTCTCGATGACTGTTACGAATAACGGCATTATTTTTTTCACCTTTTGTTTAAATTTCATGTGTTAGCTTTATGACTTCAGCTTAAGGTTACGTCATAATTTACATCAATATTTTACTGATTTTAATTAAAATTACCAAATCAATGATATTATAATATATAGGTTATCAAAACCCATAATTAAAAGGACTAATGCGTTTTTTATTTAATACGGTTTATCGGGTTTTAGAATTATGACGCTATCGTATGTTCACGCCGTTGGTTGTAATCAACGGAATTATAATATTGTCTATTAATTCTCTTTTAAAAAGTATTTATTTACGATTTGCTTTATTGTTAACCTTATGGATTGTTGTGTGTAAATTGAATTTTACTCTACTTGCGAGACTAGCCTTACAACGTTAGATCTAACTTCAAGAAAAAGACCAAATGGTTCAATTGAAACGAACAAACGGCGGACTAAAGGACTGGCAGATGAAAGGAAATAACCGGGAATACGAAGGGGGGAAACAACAGAGCCAGAGACTGGCGAATCAAGTCGTAAGAAAAAGAGCGAGGTATATAGATGCCATACTTTAATATCACAGAAAATTACAATGACCTTATCGAATACTTAGTTGGAGTATTCGAATGGAATAACTTTCAAGGGCTTTCTGTGTATATTGAAATTAATGTAATAATTCTCCCGTTGATTTTCAACGGAAAAATCTATAATGCTTTAACAATAAATAATTATTCGTTTTGCTAGATTCCGTAGCTCAATGTTTAGTGTATTGTGCTAATAAAACGGTGGTACTGGGTTTGATCCCCACTGGAAGCATTTTTTAGGCTCATGTTAACTAGCTGGGACCACATCCGAAATTGACCGCTGTACAGACCTCACAACCGTCACTAACTCGGATTAAAGGGTTCGACTGGAAACCGAGCACAAGTAACTGACCCCCTGCAGCAGGAGGTCTCTAGCCGACCAAACCATTTCCAATAAAATTTAAAATATTTATGTTGTTAAATTAGTGAGAAAGGAACTCAAGCGTCGAATCCGGGAAAATGCGCTGATTATATGCGTTGGTACTAATGGGTTATCCCGAACCCCTATTAAAAATGCTATAATATATTCATTGCACTCTAGTGTCCGAATCCAACCCCCAACCCGGGAGGAGGAAAATGAAATGAATCCAACCCCAACCACTTAAACCAACCCAGGGTGAGGAGGAAAGTAGAACGAATCCAACCCCCAACCACTTAACCGAACTCGGAAGGAAGAGAAAAATGGAACGAAACCAACTCCCAGCAACTTAACTTGAATTCGTATACTAGAGTGCAATGAAGATATTATAGCATTTTTAATTGGGGTCCGGGATAACTCAATAGTACCAGAGCGTTTTTTAAACGTAATTCTACTATAAATAATAAGATATTTACGCTTACATGTAGTCTTGATGCCCAGGAATGCCAACCTTTTACGAGATTCTGCGACCGGGGTTGTATTGAAAACAGTTTATGACTGAAATATTTAAGTTCCTTCTTTTTATATGTTTGTTTATAGATCTTATTTATGTCGATACAGGAAACCCTTACCATTATTTAACTATGAATATTATTGAATCATGAATGTCTATATAGTTCTGGCAAATGATGAGATTATCCTTCAATTATAAATACAATCACATAGGATATTTTATCTCTTAGTCATAGTTACTGGATGCATGGTTTTCGGTGAACCACCGCATGTGCTGACTTTAATGGACAACAGTTTCGTGACATTGTGTTAGCCGGTTTATTAAACTTAATAACGAATGAGTTATGGAGAACAACACGCGTAGGAACAAAATACAATAAAAAATCTCGCTAATATATACTTTGATGGTCCTAAATTTTTATGGTTTAAAATAACAGCCGTTATAATAACCAAACCAAGAAATAGTTTATATAAATGAAAATTTACTTTGAAACAATATTTAAATATATATTTGGCTACTAAGCGTCCCCGTCTTAAATATTACCCTTTCGAAATTTGGTTGCGCGCCTTATACTTCAGAGTGTACATTTTTCCGAATCTTCGTGAATCATTTATCCGAGTAATTAAAGACAGAATTCGTGATCTCGCTTTATCAAAACGAGAAACAATATTTCTACAATGGCCGAAAAATAGTTAGAAAAAATATTCGTCATTAGAATTTATTATCGGCGAATGACCACTGAGGAAGGCTGCTTTGTAATAAAAATAAGCATCAAGTTTTCCCAACTTTGTAATGGCTGTTGGAGAGACATTTTTTGATATAATCAGAATAAATTGAAATTTATCAGACAAGAAAAAAATGACATCTGACTCGATGGAACGAAACGATCACAAGATCCTAAGCAGAGAAGCAATATCTGTAAAGTTTGGAATAATTTAGGAACACTTTACAGCTAACACCTGTCTTCTGAAGATGTTATGATCGTTTCATTCCATCAATTTCTAGCTTGGCAATCTCACCACATGAGAGGGAGGGGGGTTTTCTTCGACGTTTCTCTCGGGGGACATCTTTTGGGGCTGATTGATACTATCTTGACAAGAAAAACACCCCCATTCAGAAACGAGAAAATTAATCAGCTACGGTAGTTCAGTTGTAGAATATCCTCCCGGCATAATTGACTTGGGTTTGATTCCAGGTCTTAGCAGAATTATTTCTCGTTTCAAATAATTTGAAGTCAGGAATACTTATTATTCCCGACTTGTGACTCCTTATGCTTCCAAACCTACACTTGTTTCTTTAGAGGCATTTCTACTTTTCATCATCAAGACACCATTCATTATCTCTAGCCTGACTATTTAAAAAAAAACTGACTCCCTATCTTCACTAAAATTTCAGCGTGGATGCGAGATTGCTCCTTAACCCACCTCGCTCCGGTAGGAATCTCTACGCTCACCGCTGTTAATCTCGTCAAAATTTCTCACTTTCTCGATGCACCTGATTTGAGAGATTTTAGTTCTCCCAGAGATTATTCCGCCAAAGCACGCACAAGCCATCCGAGAACGATAACTCGATAAATTAGCGCTAATCCACGAGCTAAGCGGCGTCAGAGAGATAAAGAGAGAGTAACGCGGCGAACATATCCTCCCGCGACCTAGAATCCTCTGGTACGCACTTCCTCTTATAAGGCACGACAATGAAATTACGCCTTCCGATCTGTATTCGAGGGGACTATCCCTAGGCGTGTTAACATCGAATCTATTTGTTCGAATTGCGTTTACGGAGAGAGATAGAGAGAAGTCCATTAAAGTCAGCACATGCGGTGGTTCACCGAAAACCATGCATCCAGTCATCAAACACCGCCAAAGCCTTCGCCATAGTCATAGTTACTATAATTCTTGCTTGTTATTTCATACATATTTGCATGCCTCATTCATGATAAAAATGCTAATTTTAATAGAATGTATTAGCCGACCTGTTCGGCACTTCGTGTCTAAAAAGGCGAGTTAAGTGATAGGGAGTAAGCAGAAATAGATAACTTTCACTCACGCTTCGATAAACTAACATTTATTTATAGTTAGTCACGATATCAAAATATGGGTATCCAAAATTATATTATAAATTGGCGTTCATCAGGGATAGTAATGATGGTGCAACTTCTTCCGGCATACGTTTTTTCACCCGACCGAACCAACACTTCCATATAATACACATATTTTTATGAGAAAATCAAACCGACCCCGCGAAGGGCTAGGATTTCCCGTATCAACATAAACAAGATCTGTAAACAAACCTACGAAAAGGATTAACTTAAATGCTTCAATCATAAACTGTTTTCAATACAACCCCGCCCCAGAAACCGTTAAAAGGTTGGTATTCCTGGGCTTCAAGATTACATGTGAGTGTAAATATCTTAATATTAATCCTAGAATTATGTTTAAAAGACACTATTAATCAGCGCATTTACCCGGATTCGACGCTTGAGTTACTTTCTCACTAATTTAACAACATAAAAATTTTTAATTTTATTGCAAATGATTTGATCGGATAGAAACTCCCTGCTGCAAGGGGGCAGGTATGCGAGCTCGATTTCGGTTCGAACCCTCCAGTTCCGCAGTCCTAATCCGAGTTAATGACGCTTGTGAGGTTTGTACAGCGGTAAGTTTCGGATGTCGTCTCAGCTAGTTAACATGAGCCTTTTTTGTTTTAAAAGTAAATAAGACCACTAATAAACAGTATTTTATGTTTCCAAATTTGGAGTTGCGAAGCAACGGCTTTTTCACTTGCATATTATAATAGCACTGAGTTCTTTTAATGATAATCAATGAAATATATTATAATACCATTGATTTTATAGAACTTATGATGACGTAATAATCTTAAAACACGAAATTTTATCAAAACGTGGAAAATATTTTAATGTCGTGTTTCATAGTTTCTCGAGAAAGTTTTAGCCCTTTTCAATTATTGAACACAAGAATTAATATATTGAATGGTGACATTGTGGAAACAGTAATGCCACAAGCTTCTACTACGATTGACGAAAAAATATGGGTATTTCGCGATTTTTTTCATCCGGATACGTACTAAAAGGGACACCATTATAATAATACACAAAATATCCTAATATTTAGATAAATGTTAGAATATCAAGACTATGATCTTAATTTTGTTTATTTTTATTGCTGATATACATGTTGATCTGGCGAAACTTCAAATAAGAAAACATCGAGGTGAGTCGATTGTCAGAGATTTGGAAATTCCGGGTGGGTGCCTTAATGTCGCGGAAAATGAGAAATACTCGGCGAGAACTCTTGCTTTTTATTATTTCATACTAGCGTAATTGCTCGTCAAATATGATGGGTATGTGCAGATTATGTATTAAAATTAAGGTACTTACCGTTCTTCCTCCCTTTCTCTCTGCCCCCTCCCATTCTCTCCCTCCCTCGTATTTCCCCTCTCTTTCTCCCATTCTCAATCCCTTTTTCCCTCCCATTCTTCACCTCCTCATCTTCCCATCCTCCCCTTCCTCCCATTCTCCTACCTTTCTCTCTCACATTCTCCTCCTTTTCTCCCTCATTATCCTCCCTTTCTCCCATCCATTCTCCTCCCTTTCTCCCTAACATTCTCATCCCTTTATCCCTCCCATTCTCCACCTATTCTCCCTCACATTCTCCTCATTCTACCTTCAAAAATTTATATTTATGTAGATACAAATCTTACACACAAAAAGAATATTTATTTGTTAAGCTTTACGCTCGACAACTTTAGCTGGTCAAAATTATTTTAACTCTCTGGAACTTACTATAATGTGAATTATACATTTTTTTAAATTTTCCGTACACATAAAATATTGTTTCATTAAATTCAAATTTATTAGTTTTTTTCGGATGAAGTGCAATTTACCCCCGTCAAAATAGCGCCACAAATGGACATGTTAACCCTAAATATCCAGCTCATTATACTATATTTCTGGCAAATTTCAATTTTTTATCTACATCCTTGATCGAGTTATTCGCGTTTTAATAGCTTATCACTCAGGCCAACGGACGGACAACATAGCCTTTTATTATTCTTTTTGTGATTCTTTTAAATCTCTCTTTCTCTCCCTAATTCCCAAACCGTCCTCAAATCCTCCATTCTTCTACCTAACTCCAGTAACCTATCGCCCAGTCCTTCATTCTATACATATGTATATATAGCACTTTCCTCAGATTTTCATACCGTTTCTATTTCTATGATATTGGTTTAGGTCATTACGATTTTTAATCATTCGAATAGTATTTCAGATCTTTACTTATTCCTTCTCGTAAATAACGCAACAAATTATGAAAATCATTGTCTTTTGCTAACTACTCTAAATAGCGAATAACTCGAGAATGGCCAAATCGGTTGGTCATTCCTTCGGCGCATTATCGGCCGTACGCCCTTAAAGTATATTTGAATGATCGCGGCGTACGATAATGGACAACCGATTTAATTTTTGCCAGATTCATTAAATTACTTACGTTCCTGCAAAAATAATCCAACCTCATTATATTGGTCGCTAGAAAGATTGTTTCCGTGATCAATTAAAATATCATATTTAAATATTCGGTACTGTTCTAACAAGCGCGTGAAGATCAAGACAGCGACGGTAGCGCTGTCGATGGCGATAAAATGGAGAGAAATTATACTACTGCGGCAATGGTACTAATACGAAGCATTGTCGGTGGCGCCGTAACAGACGATAAAGCGAGGACACATTGAACTACAACCTCGTACGTGCATATTCTGCTGCACTTGCGTTCACTTGCAATCACTCCGCATTCCTGCAAAAACGTCAGGCTTGCTTCTTCTCCGACTGGCAGTTCGTGATACTTTAAGGGAGGCATCAACCCTATGGGGGGGGGGGGAGACAGTGAACGTGGAAAGGAAACGAATCAATTGACTAAGCCAACCCAACCCGGGGGGCCGAGAAGATTGTGATGCCGTGGTAATACTATTTCTCGCCACTTTCTCTTCATCGATAGCGCTACTGTCGCTGTCTTGACCTTCACCCGATTCTTAGAACAGAACCAAAAATTCTTTCAAATTTCGACTTCGGTTTTAATTCGTCTCCGATTTCTTCATCTCCATTCATCCTTATTTGTCTTTTGCTCACTGTCGATCATCCTGAAATCTTGCAGCAGGCCATTGACCTCGTAGTCGGCAGCATTTCAACCAACCAACACTTGTTTATTATTATAGACATACTTATGAATAAATTGGGGACACTTCTAAAAATTAAATATATCTTTATAAATTATAATTTATAAAATTAAATTATTATTTTTAAAATAAAATATTTCAGCCTTGCGCCCGAGGTAGGTGCCTCGATCGTCACATCCTTCGCCCGGAGTGCAAAAAATACCTCGGACCGCTTCTTCTAGTAACATTATAACGTATCGAGTTTTATTTCCAGTCGCTCCAACAGCAGCAGCATTTTTCTACGAGTGCACCTGCGACAGTAACCAGTAAGATTACCGCGTGGAATGGAAGCGAACGGATACTGGGGAGTTTTTGCAATCTGCACTGCGCCGATTTATCGCATAAAATTGATTTTTCCTGTACAAATATTGATTTTATCTCCTCTAACCGAAGGTTTATTCCTTTCAATCACAGGTGAAAAATGCCGAAGAAAATTGCCCCCGTAGTCGGGTAAGACGTGACGTCCTAGACGATAACAAACAGGCGGATGACGGAACCGACGAGCCGGACGTCCTTGAAGAGGTAGGGGTTGTTGCGAAGGAGATTCTGGACATCCTGAAGGAGAAGATGGAAAAGGGGGAACCGACAACCAACCTGGGCCACGACGGCGGCGACACCGTGTTTGCTCGGATGGGTGAAGACGCCACGATGAAAGAGACGATACCTATCACCGATTTGCCCGAACCAGTGCTTGAAATGTTCAGGAGAAAGGCGATAAAGAAGATAGAAATTAGGCCGTACGAGTTACCGAATTACGTGTATCAGCTGTTCAAGAAAAAGATGACTGAGCATCACTTCGACAAAATATTGCTCTCTCGCAACATACCTCTGGGCGAGATACCTGTGTGGGCGATACAGCTGTTCACGGTAAAGCCGACAGGAAACGCTAGAGACGTCATACTATCGTACGAACTCCCCGGTTGGGTCATAGACCAGATGAAACGATGGATGGATGGGAAGAACGACGATACCTTTAAGCTAACGTGGAACGAAATGCCTTTATGGATGATTAAACTCGTCAAAACCATGGCGCGCCATCCGAGAGGCACGGCGGATTTGTTCAGCCAACGAATGACTCTAGAAGAGCTCTTACGATGGTCGATATATACCTCCCGACCAAAGTTTGAAGGTGCGATTTCGGGAATCAAAATATCGTTAGACGACATACCTAAGTGGGCGCAGGAATTTCTCAAATTTAAGCTGAAAAAGGTAGGAGAGGAAAGGAACCCGATGAATATTTACGTGACGCTTGGAGAAATATTTGAATGGGCATTCATGATCACCAGAAGGGATATTATCGACAGCATCAGGGGCAATCTGCTTTCGAAATTCGCTGTAAAATGGACGGATTTCCCCGGTTGGTTCCAGGACTGGTTGGGCTTTTTCCTAAAAGGCTTCAAATTCCCGCCATTCCATGTACCGGGAGAAAGACCAGGAAGGAGACCAGGAGGAAGACCTCCTGGGGAAATTCTGCCACCTTGGCCGAAAGAACGTCCGTACCCTGGGGGCAGACCGGAAGGTGGAAAACAACGTCCCCCGGGCCATAATAAGAATCCACCCGACGAGAAACCCCCATGGTCAGAACGCGGGGGAGGAACTTTACCTCCCACAACTCCAGTGCCATCCCCAAAACCGATAGTAAAACCTTATTGGCTAGACTTGATAATCAATAAAAAGTTGAAGGAGAATGACGGGAGATTGGAACTGAGCGAGATGTCGGACTGGATAATGTTGATTATGCATGTGAAAATACTTCAGAATTTCGACAACGAAACCGTACTGGGCGTCCGGATATCGCTGAATGAGATAATTGATTGGGGTGTATATATTGCGAAGTTGACTGAACAGCCCAACATAACGTTGGAGGATTTGCCTCCTTGGTTTTTGCTTATACTGCAAAAGGTAGTGGAAGAATATGAGACAGAGGTGCAGGTTATGATGTTCAGCATGATGCTGGATGAGTTGATCGACTGGTCTATAAAGTACGCCACCGACGAAAAGGAAGGAAATTTGGGAAAAATAAAATTCGAACGTTTACCGGAATGGCTCAAAATTTACATTAGTATGAAGATAGAAAGGAGCAATGACCCAGATCAGAAACCTCCGTGGTCGCCTATATATGTCCCGGAAGTGAGAGACGTGTTCGGCGAGAAGGCATTTAAAGTCAAAAGAGCGCTCAAGGGTTTGCCTAAATTGTTGATCGTTTTGATCCAGATGAGAATCGAAGATTTTTATCATGGGGAGAACGCGGCAAAATTTATCCTAGCGCCACAAGAAATCCCTGCTTGGGCCGTCGAACTAGTGAAAATAAAGGTGCAAAAAAATTACGGCGTCAGTTTGATCATGCCGGAGGATTTAACGTGGGACACGACCCCCCGTTGGGTTATAGAACTCATAAAAGGAAAGATTTATGAAGATTCGATACAGGGATCGCTGATGGAATCTTACGTCACGTTGATCGAAATCGTTGACTTTTCTATATGGTTCACGAACATGACGATTAATGGCTCTGGGACGCAGACGCACAGCCGCGTGTCCTTGGAAGACATTCCGGATTGGGTCGTGGATCTTCTACGCACAATCGAGGAGTGGCAGTTTGATGAAGATTTGTCGGTAATGGAAGAATACATCACACTTAGTGAATTACTGGACTGGGCGATAGTACACAACCTGAGGAGAAAATGGGAATCAGACGGGGATAAGATATTAATGTTCAAGGACAATCTAAGCAAACTGCCAAAGTGGGGAGCAGATCTTTTAGCGTCGAAATTAATTTCGTTCAACAACGTTATGCCACCGATGGATTTTGACGTGCCGGTCGTGGATTTGCCGAATTCGGCGACAGAATACCTAAAAAGCCTGATAAGAAAAGGTTACAGCGGTCACCCGGATATGAAACCTGGACTGACACCGGATAAGCTTCCCTACTGGTCGTTGGAACTCTTGCAGAGGGCCATGACGGAGCATGTTGACGTGGCATCAGCGATGAAAAAATCCTGGACAATCGATGGAATTCTCCAATGGGTTGTATGGGTAACCAGAATAAAGAGTTTTGACATGGACCCAACATATGGTTTAAGAGTGGCCCACCTCCCGGACTGGATCATAGAACTTCTTAAAACGAAGATCGAAGAGAGCAATGGTGACACAACGGTGATGGAACATCGTATCACAACGGAGGAAATACTGGCGTGGGCAATACGATTCATCTTGCGGGAGAAGGAGGAAGTCGTACCGTTATCCTCCGAATCCACCAAACATCCCATAGAAATGCCCGATTGGATGAAAAGTCTTCTCCTCCGAAAGACGGAAGAGGTTAATCAGGGTAAAATGCAAAAGATTTTCACGATGCCAACCAACCAATTGCCACTTTGGTCAATGGAGATTATAGAGGTTAAATTGGAAATGTTCAAAGAGGTGGATGTGAAAATAATTCCTTTCACCGTCATACAACTTTTACAATCGCGGTTACTTGAGTTTAACGGTTCTAAGGATGTGTACGATCTCGACGTTAATTTAGGCGACGTCGTGGATTGGTTTCTGTGGATAACCAGGGCGAGAAAGATAGCGACGGGTGTGAATTCCAACGTGACACTGGGAGAAATACCTAAATGGGTAGTAAGGCTCCTCACCAGGAAAAGAGAAATGCACAATGATGGCGGAGACGTGTTCGATCTCGTCACGACCTTGGATGAAATCATTGATTTATCTATACAAATGGGCAAAGAAATTGTAGAGGAGAGGGAAGAGGATAATGAAAAGAGAGTGAATGGATTACCATATTGGTTAGTCAGGATCATCCTTCTGAAACTGAAGAATGACTATTCCCCTAAATTTGGAAAGAGACTCGGTAAATTGCCGCTATGGGCCATAGAGCTGATATTCCTCAAGCTGGAAGTGGCATACGAATATGAATTAGGGATCAAAGCCGCACTGCCGCGGGAAATGGAACCAGATTGGTTGATGACATTTCTTGCCCTACATATCAATTTCGAAGATCAAGAGGAATCCGTGATGTTTCAAAACGTGACACTTAATGAACTTCTGGAATTTGCTATATGGTCAGGAAAAAGAGAAAGGACATCCATATCGTTTTTCGAACTGCCTGAGTGGATTTTTGATTTTCTCATCATCAAGTTGGAAGAGAATGAAAACGACAGGACAATATTAAAGCGCAACATGACATTGTATGAGATATTAGATCTTGGTTTAGAGATTTTTGTAAAAATTTAAGTTGAAAGGAAGGTTCATTTAGGCCAAGTAATGATGGCTACACCGATTTGGATAAAAGACTTTCTCAAGGACAGGATACGATTGATTAATTCGGACAAGATTCAGTATCAACTCATCCTAGGGTCATTAAACAAAGGGGATGGAGGGATTGTAATGAGAAAGGTAAAGGAAATTTACAGTGACAATATAGCTTTAACAACTCTCATAACGGCTCCCTATTGGATCATAAGATTCGTTGAAATGCAAACTGAGCAGCAAAAATCCGACACTGACGCAATTCTATTGCAAGAAGTTATAGATTTCGGTCTGTGGATAACTAGACGGATCAAGAACTTGGAGATAATGAACAGTAAGAGGAAACTAAGATTGTTTGATGTCCCACTGTGGTTATTAGAACTTCTTAATATGAAGGCCGAAGTCTATGGGGATGAGGAAGCGTTATTGCAAGATCAGATGACCTTGGAACAAGTCGTGATTATGTCGATTAAAACCAGCATCACTATAAAAACCTTTGAAATATATGATTTTACGCCACCTGACCTGGAACTTGTACTGGACAGGATCCCGAGCTGGATTCAAGAAGTTCTGAGGACCAAAGTGGAGGAGAATGAGAGCTGGAACGAGCAAAAGGCGTACCAATTCCCCAACAACCAGTTGCCGATTTGGGTGGTCGATCGTATTGAATATATGGTGGAACTGAAACACAGAGAAATTCGCAAGATTAAAAAGGGGACGACGTGGGATTCCGTCCCGTATTGGGCGACCCTGATTTTGCAATCGATAATTCAAGAGAATAACGGTTCCGTCGCCATACTTGAACGAGAAATGACGGTGGAAGAAGTAGTGGATTGGGCAATATGGATAACCAACGAAACGAAGGCCCGTGGAGGAATAAAAAGCTACATGGCTTGGACTGAAATACCAGAGTGGGTAGTAGATATTCTAAAGGAAAAGAGAACTGACCGTGATTCCCGCAAAGCTTTGATGAAAGCCAGGTTGACATTGGAAAGTTTACTTGACTGGGCAATCGACCGTGCCATTTTGACAGCGGAGTTAGGAGAAGACGCCGCTAAGCTTGCAATATCGCTCGAAGGCATACCGGGAGATGTGTTACGCTTCATAATTATGACGATCAATAATGTTAACCAAGATCCCGAGGGGCACAGATATGTTGCAACTCGCGGTAGTTTGCCTCGTTGGGCTGGCCTAATGATTGAAAGACTGATTCGAGCAATTCATGGAAATAACCCACTCATGATATCCATCGTCGCGGAAGAGATATCTGGTTCCTGGGTCGTCGAATATTTTAAAGTTATCATATATCGCTTCCAGTACAAAGATGAAGTGGTGAATTATAGGGCGACACTCAAAGAAATCATAGAATTCGCCGTACGGTATACATATCATATGATAAACGGAAATGGGGCGGGTACTCGGCGCAACATTGCAATTGCCGACTTGCCGGAATGGTTGATAAGATTCATAAGATTCAGAATAATTGAGAGTGATGACGTCGAAGCAGTCCTCGTAGATTTCATGATGGTAGGTGACATTTTGCATTGGTCAATTGTCAACAACATAGCAGTTCAAACCATGACACCGGACGACTTTATGTTACCGGACCTTTCAAAACCTATAGGACCGCCGCCGTGGGTGATAAATATTATTGTCCATGAAATAGGGACGTTTTATGTACAAAGGCATCCAAGGCCAGAGAAAACATTCAATGATATCTCAATTTGGGTAGTTCAGATATTCGAAAATATTGTGGTTGATAGACATAAAAAGATTGACGGTGGAGAGGAAATGACAACGTGGGGATCTATACCTTACTGGTTGATAAAATTTCTCCAAGCAATGCAGGTACGACACAGAGGCAGCCCAGATATAATTTCTGTGAAAATAACAATCAGGGAAGTTATAAATTGGCTAATAGAATGGATCCAAGATACCTACACCCGTTTGGGCGTTGGAGGCAGGGTGGAATGGAAGAATTTCCCGCCGTGGCTAATAGAGTTGTTTATAAAGCTAGAAAAAGAAATGGAGGACCCAAATAAGATATTAGAACAGCCAACATCTGTGGGTGATATGATGAATTTTGGAATAGGTTACCATATAACGCTTTACGTGAAAAAAAACGATAGAGCGGATATTAAACGGTTATTTCCAGAACTGCCTGGGGATTTGATAGAAAATATCTTTGTGATTATCTTTGATTTTAATGACGGAAACGGCGTACCTGATGTTGAACCGAACTCTCCTCCATTATCTGCGAACGTCTTCGATTTATTTGAAAGGGTCTTATTGGATTTGTAGGGGGATATGCTAGAACTGAGACTCCTCATCAAATGGAAGGTATCTAGGTCTTGGTTTGCTGAGCTGATAAGATGGTTAATTAATGGGGGAATCCCCGAGGGAGAGATTCTGACCCATAAGTTATCTGTGGAGGAAATCATAAGGTACTATCTATTGTACCTCCAAATTATCTATGACGTCGATGGAATGAACGATGCACGTGATGGGCGGCTTATTGACTTTCCAGAGTGGTTGATAAAGCTCATAATATTCAGATCAAAATCAGGTGGCAACATCAAGCCGACGCTTGAATCAGATTTATCACTCAAGGAGCTTTTTGTATGGATAATAGAAAATAGCCCTCCCCTCGGACCGAAAGATATCAAAATACCAGACCGCAGCACAGAGCGTCCGGAAACACCACCATGGATAATATCTATTCTTGTAGGCGAAATCGAAAGACACGATGGAAGCAACGAGCCGCCGAAGCTCGAGCCGCCGATTTCGATTGTGATATTAGTGTGCATCGTAGAAATCGGGCGCGAGAGATACGATAAATTAGAGGGTGGCGAACCAGAATCTGTATGGGATTACGTTCCGAATTGGTTGATATCATTTTTGCAAGCGATACTATGGAGGGAAAACGGCAGGAGAAATTTAATGCAGGTAGAAATTACGATAAGAGAGATTGTACAGTGGTGGATATGGTGGATTCGAAGTATCAAGGAAAATTCGGGCTCTGAAGGCAATGTGGAATGGGAGAACTTTCCGCCGTGGCTAATAGAGTTGCTAATTAGGTCCCAAAACCCGGAAAATGGACCTAGTGGCATATTAGATAGTATAATGCCCGTGGAAGAATTGGTGGTCATAGTAATTGATTATGGCATAAAAGATGACATGAGGAAGAGGGATTTAGAACGAGTTAAAGCAATATTTGAAGGGATTTCAGACGTCATATTGATTGAGATCTTACGAATCGTTCGCGCCGTGAACGAGGAGTTCTATGATAATACTGCAGTTAGACCGGAATATCCCGACTTACCGTCATGGGCTATTACACTCATACAGACTACGGTCGCGGACACCTACGCCGACGAACCTGGTTTGGCACCTTTCATCGCGTCGGAAACAATCCCTCACTGCATCATCGAATTAATGAAAGAGTTGATACATCGGCTGAAAACGGAAAGGCTGGTGATGAAGTATAGGATTTCCATGCGCGAGTTCGTTAAATTCTCCGCGGTGTATACTCATTATATCTACAACGTGGAGGGGACGAACGTCCTTCGTGAGTTAAGATTGACTGACTTGCCTGGATGGTTAATGAATCTGATCATGTTTATGGTTCAAACGGGTGTTGATCCGAAATCATTGCTTGATGAAAATTTGACAATCGAGAATCTATTGACATCGGTAATAGATAATACATTAATTGTCAACACTCTTAAAACTGAAGACTTTGAGATATCATCCATAAACATAGCTAAGCAGCCAGAATGGCTTATACAATATCTCCAGATACTAATCAATAAACACTATGAAGCGATGAGGCCAAGAAATTACGTGCTACCAAAGAATCAGCTTCCGGTTTGGGTAATACGGATGGTTGAAGAAATAGTTAGAATCGAGTTAATAGAGCTAGAATACGAGGAACAAGACTGGACATTGGATTCGGTTCCGTATTGGGTTGTCCAGTTTATCGAGTTAATGCTGGAAAAGCACAAGGGGAGTAGCAATGTGATGAACACCGAGATATTGATCAGCGAAGCTGTGACTTTAGCTATATGGAGAACACAGAATTTGAAACTGTATTTGGATAAAGAGGGGAAAGTAGAGTTACACGAACTTCCGGAGTGGTTAATAGAGTATATCCGAGATGTGGGAGAAGGTGTCAACATGAATTATCTACTGGTTGAGGGAACGGCGACGGTCGGTCAAATCGTCGAGTGGGGAATAAGCCATGGTATATCGAGGAAGCGAAACGAAGATGACTTCAGTTTTGTTTTGCCGCTCGTGGAAGGCGTACCGGAAGTCGCGATAAGATACATCATGTTCCAACTCGTTCAAGTCAACAGATACAGGGATCGTGAGAGATACAACACGTCCGTTATAGTCCTGCCCCAATGGGCGGAAAGGACCGTGAGGAGAATAGTGAAAGAGTACTATGGGGAAAACGCACGTTATAATACTGCGAGCATATTGGAGACAACCCCCTATTGGTTGCTAGGACTCTTTAAGATTCACCTTCACAAATACGATAAGGAACAGTCTTTGTGGAGGCACAATATGAACCTGAAAGAAATCATAGATTACGCTGTGTGGCTTACTAAGCACGTCAACGACCTGGACGGCGTGGGCGTGGAAAGAAACATCAGATTCATCGACATACCGGAATGGCTAATAGAAATCATTCAGATGAAGGCTGAATACCCTAAGGCTGACATTCTCTTTTTAGATGAAAACCTTGATTTCATCGATCTTCTAAGCTGGGGAATACGGAACAGCATAAGAGGTAAAATATTTCGTTACGAAGACCAAACGCAGACCAACGAGACCGTGAGACCCATTCCGGATTGGATAGCTGAACTCCTGATGGTGAAAATAGATCAGAGCAATAAAGGTCAACTTGGGAAAGATTTCAAAATACCAATGAACCATTTGCCACTTTGGGCAGTCGAATACATCAGGATCAAAGTAAAAGAGAAGTACGAGGCGTACCAGGAAGAGGAACCTGAGGCCATATGGGGATCGTTACCGTATTGGGTGGCGCAGTTGATGCAGTCGAAGATACAAGAGCATAACAACAGCATAGCGGTGATGGGACATCAAATGACGGTCGAAGAAGTCGTGGATTGGGCGATTTGGGTGAGCAGTATGATGGAGAGGGGAGGGAATGAAGTATTTGCTGTGACCGATATGCCGCGGTGGTTGATAGAGTTATTGGAAATGACGAGAGGACAGAATGGGAAGGTGGAAAACGTGATGCGGGGTAAACTAACTTTGGAGCGTGTTCTTTGGTGGGGTATCAACGTCACCATAACGGAGAAATTGGAGAAGTACGACTTATCAGATCTTCGCTTGACTCTGAAAGGTATACCGCGGTGGGTGATAGAGCTCATCCAGTTATGGATTACGATGTATAACGGAGAATATCCGTCAAATACATTCGACTCCAATATTAGCGACCTTCCACCGATGGCTCAGAATCGCTTAATAAAGGTTATAGATGATCTTTACGCTAAAAAGCCGTCGCCCGTCCTAATAGAGCAGGCGACCCCACATTGGATAAAAGTACTTCTTCTGTATAAGGTTAACCAGCTCGGGTCAAATAGCTCCGTATTGGAGGGTGAGGTGACGATGAATGAGATAATGGAATTCACCTTGTGGCTTACTCAAAGGTTCAAGAACGAAACTCGGAACTATGAGGATAAAAACAGGCTCTTGGTTAGATTTATCGAACTCCCTTATTGGTTTATAGAACTCGTCAAATCAATCGTGCCGGGCAATGATGACGCAGAAAAGCTAATGAATCATAGAATTAAATTAGACCAGCTCTTAATCTGGGCAATACGTAACAGTTTGGTGTGGAGAATCAGCGGTGGAGACACGGGAGTCCAACCTTCACCTAATCCACCCATTCTTGAAATTCCGGAGTGGTTGAGAGAAGAGTTGGAATTGAAAATCGACCGAGATTACGGAAAATATCAATTCAGAGCGCCAATCAACCAACTGCCAGTCTGGATAGTTGAACAAATTTATAAGAATAACGAAGAGATTGGTGAAATTTACGTTGGTACGAGCTATAATATAACCATCCCGTTTTGGGTCATAGAGCTCATTCAAGTAATGACACGATCCTCAGAAAGATTGACGGAAGTGATGGACGTCAGCATACAAATTGACCTCATAGCTGACTGGGCAATATGGGATACCCAAAGAAAGAAAGATATGGAAGGCAAGGAAGGTGGGCTGACTATCGATGAAATACCGCGATGGTTGATTCAACTCATCGTAAAGATCAAAGAGTACAAAGATCCAAAAGAGGCAATGAAGCATACGACGTCATTGCGATATATATTAGCCGGGTCGGTGATCATCCTTATGGAGGACAAGAAAGAGTTTGAAAGAGTGCCCGATTGGATTATCCGGATACTCAGAGCGAAGATAGTAGCAATAAATGATCCTAAAGTGCCGATGAAATTTGAGGTGGCGACTAATGATCTGCCGGGGTGGGTGTTGGAGCTTTTCAGAATTAAGGTGGAGGAACATTATGCCAATGCACCGGGTGTGACTCCTGTGATTTCATTAGACACGGTCCCGCAGTGGCTCGTGGAATATCTAAAAATAAAGATATCCGAGAACGACATCGGACTGGCCACCATGAGACGCTTCGTGACGCGTGACGAATTCCTGGATTTTTCCGTCTGGTTTACCAAGCAATGGATGGTCACAGATCGAGATCTGATAATGGACGACGTTCCAATGTGGACGTTAGATTTCATCAGGACGAAGGTGCTTACCGTCGGCGAAGATGAAAGGGCACTGATGCGCATGATCGCGCTGTACGAAATCACGGATTGGGCGATATGGTACGGCGTGAAAAAGGAGCTTGAAAACGAGGGACTGTGGGATCCAAAATCTCACAGAGGCCTACCGTTTTGGCTCGCTCATTATCTCCTGGTAAAGATTCAGGATTTCAACAGGGGTATCGTGCCGACGAAATTCCATATGCCCAACAATATGCTACCGCCTTGGGCAGTGCGAATCGTAAAATCAACGATAAAGCAGGTATACGAGGAAAATACTGCCGTGATTCCTAGTTTGTCCTGGAGTACCGTGTCGTATTGGTCATTGGAACTGTTCCAATCGATATTAGAAAAATACAACGGTCACATCGAGGCGCTTTCTGATATCATGGAACTCGAAGAGATTGTTGAGTGGTCCATATGGATCACCAAAATGAGATACATGGAGATGGGGATGGATCAAAAGCTGACGGTGGATGACATACCTGCTTGGGTGATCGAGCTTCTCCTCATGAACCTCGAAGGTAACCGCAACGATCGGTCGATACTTAAGCACCGCATGGAGATGGACGTCTTGTTACTCTGGTCCATGAGGAACAACATGGAGAAGAGAAAGAAGAACAGTTATTTAACGGAGGTTAACATCACGTCAATTGATAAAATACCGCCGGACTGGATCAAGCTGCGACTCAACACGAAGATAAGAGAGGCCAATCGTAAGCAACAGAGGAGGAGGTTCCACATAAGTCACTACCCCATACCGGCTTGGTTGAGGGTGAAGGGGACCAGGGTGAAGATGGAGGAAAACTTCGACGTCGATGCCCAAGACGAACTTCCAGCGGGTTGGGACACCCTTCCGTATTGGACGAAGGAACTGTTAAGGATGATGACTGAGGAAATGCATGGTGATGAGAAGGTTATGGATCGCAAAATGTCGCTTAACGAGATCCTGGATTACGCTTTATGGCTCAGCCAGAGGAATATCGGATGGGGCCGCGATTTGGAGATGGAAGACATCCCCGATTGGGCCATTGAGATCGTCATGAACAAGATCGAAGGAAAGTCCGAAGATAAGGAGGCGTTGAACGGTCGGATGTCGTTAGAAGAAGTGTTGAACTACGCGATAAGATCAAGAAAGGGAGCGGAAGAGATAAAGAAGATGGCATCCAGGCACACCGAGGTCTCCGAGGACGAGCTACCCGCCTGGGTGACAGAGTTTTTGGAAAGGACCAACGTAAATGAGAAGACTAAACCGATTGACATCCCGGACTGGGTCGCCGAGATCGTCAAAGCGGAGCTGGAACAGAGCCGGGCCGAAAGGTTCTTGATCAAGGATTACTTCTTGATGAAATACTTGGGACGCGGAGGATATTCAATGATCGACAAAGAGGAAATTAAATCCGCAATTTTGGAAGTGATACAAGTAAGTATGATAGTGATTATGGTCCGCGTTGAATATTAACGTAGTGAAATCATGATATCAAATTCTTTCATAAACAAATTCAAGAATAAGCACTTCAATATCAAAAAATTAGGTATTTATCTTAGGTATCTCCAATATCCATAACGACGTTATTAAAAGCCAGATACGCATTTCGGCTACAATGCAGCAGTCTTCAGTGGTAATTTACCGGAAGTGGTTTCTAAAAGTAACAACAGACGAAATGTGTCTGGTTTTTCACCTATTCGAGAATAGAGAGACATGCTGGATTGATAGCTTAGTTGGTTCAAGCACCTATCCGGCAAGTGGGGAGATCCGGGTTCAATTCCCCGTCAAGTACAGGGTTTTTTTCTCCCTGACAAATGTCAAACTTTAGTTTCAGCTTCACTTTTGTTTCTCGTCAATGCTGTTGAAGATGCCTAAGATAAGTACTTACTCTTTCTATTTTCTATGTTGAAATGCTTATTATTCAATTACCATTCTACCTCAGTTCACGCTAATTGCATGTTTCATATTTTTAATGAAAATAACTTCAGTAGCCACTAATCCGAGATGGACGTAAGTTAGGTATGGTTTGAGGCTCGTAACGTAGAGTATTTTCGCATGGATGAACGGAATTTTTTTCCGTCGAATCAAATATATTTTTGTGTTTCTCATTCTCCTCAGGTCGTCGATCTCTCTCTCCACGCTCTCTTGACGAAACTGGAAAATTGGGAGGAGAAGGAAACCAACGCGACGCGACCAAAAGAGCCGATAGGAGGCAAGAAGGACCGCCACGAAAAGCATGAGATGGTGCCGTTCACCGGGGACGGGAGAGTGAAAGGCGATGAAGGAGAGTATGAAATTTCGGAAGAGGATGGATTGAAGAAAGTGCTTATGGTCATTTTGAATGTGAGTAAAAGGTTGGAGTTTGAATCTGAAGAGGATTCTTTTTTCTCCTCGGCATAACTTCACCGCAATGATCATCGCGGTTTTAATATAAATATAAAGTGAGGCATTTAAGAGTTCACACACATACGCAAAATGGTATTATAATTATAAAACTAAAAACGAGGAAAAGGATAGAAAGTATACGTGATTTTGAGAAATATGGCTCATGATGAAATGTTAATGACACCAATAAGAGGAGGATAATATTTAATCAAAATCCTTTTAGCAAAATTTGAGTAAATTGACATTTTGTAGAAATTGATACTCCATTGTTACGCGATATAGCTAATCTCACCTTAGTTCCATTTTGAATGGTAGCATATTTATACAGTGGCAGAATAAGACTCTTTGGGGCCCCTGGCGGTACAAAATCGGGGATCCTGTAAGGGTATTAAAAACACTGATTTTTTACTAAATCTTATTTAATGAATTTCTATAATACATCAACCAGGGGCGAATCCTCCATGGAAACAAGGGAAGCATTGCTTCCAATTTAGAACTTAAAATAATAAAAATAATTACTATAAAAGTTACTCATTCGCAATTTTTAAACCACATCTTCAGTAAAACCGTTCGATTGCGCGGCATTTTAAAAATCTAACTTGACAGCTGGTAATGGCCGAAAATAACATTATTAACATATTAGGAAGCAAGAATATTATTGCGTACACGTCGATGAGCCATTCGCTCTAGTACACGAGCGGAGACTAGGCGTCTGGTCCAGTTATATTAGTTTCAATAAGTCGCAATTCTGACCTTTCACGTCGACCTTCGTGCCTATAGAAGTGTTTATGTTATAATGTGCATTAACAGATATTATTTCCAAATTTTTACTCAGATAGGAGGAATTTCGCGGTTTTTCTCCGCGTAATAATGTACGGTTGGAAGCAACTTTAAAACTGCAAACATGAGTGAACATAGTGCCTCAAATGATTCTGTTGTGCTTTCAAGCAGCTCTGGTGAGGTTGTGCAGTGTGTAATTTATTAACGAAAACTTTTTCTTTGAACAATTTACAGGCAAAGAGTGAAATTATCCAAACATACAGGTCAAAACCTCGCCTAAATTTAAATATAAAAATTAAATCATGCACATTTTAACGTAGGTATTTATAACATTATCGAATGATTGACTAGATGTGAGAGCAAAGCAGAATTATTTTGTTGGCTGTGCTTACTTTTTTCGAACGAAAAAAATGTTTGGACTAAAACGATATTTTCTAATTTAAATAATATTCATAAGGTAATAAAGAGACATTCGATAAGTAAAAATCATTTACAGTCAAGTCTTCAAGAAATACATATGGAAGAACTCGAGTAAAACATGTTTTAGATAAGCAGTTGGAAATTACGCATCGCCAGCATAACGAAACAGCAAAGAAACCGTAAAGAAAAATCGGGTAATGTTAAAAACACTTATTGAAATTGTTTGTTTTTTGGGATAGCATAAGCTTGGCTTTCGTGGTCATGATGAACCCAGTGACTGTAAATAAAGGTGATTACGTGGACTTGGTCGAATTGGTTGTTAAAAATGACGAAACTTTGGGAAACCATTTGGAACATTCCACAATGTTTTGCAGCACGTTCAGTGCAATATAGAATGATTTAATTTCTTGTGTTGCTTAAGTCGCACTGCAAAAAATTAAACAAGATGCGTTCGACTCCCTCAAGAACAGTTACAGAAATTATTTCGACATAGCTGCTTTGCGTTCTGAACTTTCGTTTTTATATCAAATAGAACAGCGGTTCTCAACCGGGGGTACATGTACCCCTGAGGGTACAAAATTTCTTCCAGGGAATACAGAGTGACAAGGGTGCTGAAGTGCCAGAAATGCGTCGATGCAGACCCGGAGAATTTTTGGGAGAGAAGGGGAAAGTAAAAAAATTTGCTTAAAATGGGTGTAGAGTGAGTGAATATCAGTACACAAGACGTTCTTAGTATATTAACATTGTAGGGAAAGGGTGAGGTGGTAAATACGAGGAAGGGGGGGGGCATAAATCGCCGATTTATTTAATTGTCCTTCGACCTGATGGGTGGAATTCAATTAAATATCTTGAAGGGCTGACCAACGCTGAGATAGAATTCTCAACTTTGACAGCAATAAAGATGCGGAACCGCAATTGTTTGAGCTCCGAACACGATCTCATCCTTGCAGTGACCAAATTTCGACCGCGCATCGAGAGGATTATGTCTGTAAAACAGGTGCAAAAATCGCTCTAATGAAAGTAATTCCAAAATATTGTAACTCTGTAAAATTTCTACAATACCAAGTTACATTATTTTTTAATTATGGATTTCTACGAAGTAACGGTCGAAACAGTTGACTATAATGTAAGTAACTTTTTACGTCTAATGCATGACTGCGCGTTGATTGCTTAGCCTTAAAAATAGTAGATATCATTGCTATTCCCCTTGTTTTGTTAGTTTTTTAGGAAACGTAGCATTAGCAAGGCACTTGAAGGCAGTGAATATGGCGCGCTATTTAAAGGTTGTGAAAGTTTCATCATACCATAAGTGCTTAAAAAATAACACCAGAACCCCGCTAAATCTATTCCATTAGACTCAAAAATTGCATGACCAGCCTCGGCGCAATTTACATTATCTTCAGATGATGATGCGAATCACGTTGAAACCTCCCGTGCAAGACTTGACTTCGACAAAATTTATCCAACCAAGTTTTAGTGATCCTTCTTCAACACTGTAATTCCACAAAATGACAATCTCAACTGTAAATTGTTACGAATTAATGAGACTTTTTGGGTTTTTTCTTTGATGAGTAAGAAAACTTGAAATTTTGTGCTGCATTACTGCTCTGCAGTGCTTCATTTTTGCTTCTATATATAAGTAAACGTAAAAAAACAATGAGACCAGTTCCTCAACTGGACGGAGTTTTTCAGCTTTCAAACGCATGAAAACATTCGTGAGAATTTCCACAAATCAAGAAAGACTCTGTATATTATCAATTCTATCAATCGAAAAAGCCCTCATCAAATAACATTCTCAGAAATCCGTGCTCTATGATGACGTCGATGCAGAATTAGCAAAGAAGGAAAGAGGAATTCCTCTGCATTTCATATAACAAGGTAAGATCTGATTTTCATAATATGTTGCTTCCGTATCAAAAAACCTCAATATTCGCCACTGATATCAACAAATAATATTATTTAACAGCAAAGACAACATACACGTAAAAATTAATAGTGAAGGATATACACTAGTATAATATGCAAATAGGGCCCCTTGATTCACGCATTTGTGTTAAACCTTGTAATCATAACTTCGCGGGCCACATAAAAGGATTTTGATGGCCGCCGGTGGCTCACTATTAGTTTAGCCCCTTGAGACGCGCACATATGACAGACAAAGAGAATTTCCAAAAAAAAACACTTTTGGGGACTCACTTATAAGGTGAACGTTCATCAAAATTTCGAATTATGATATTATCACGATCAATATACTTTCTCTAAATCCTTCGTGAGTGAGAAATCAAAAAGGGTAACGTTAAATCGCCCTTTTACCGTCATTCATTTCCGCAATCTTTTTCCCCCTACAGTATGCTGACAACGGCCTCCACAACATGACAAGAATGCTGGAGAAATGGCAACCCTCGGAACCCTACAGTCAGAGATTCGGGTTTGGTCTGCTGCGTCGTTTGAAGACCATCCTGATTAAAAGCATTAAAATCACCGTGGAAGATGGTCCGCACTCTTTCCTTCCCTCGTTCCCCCTTCCTCCCTATCGCCATCGTCCCCGTCCTCACCCCCGTCCTCACCACAATCCTCGTCCCAGTCCTCGTCCCCGTCCTCCTGTGCAGAAACCTTCGTCGGGGGTCGATTCTACGGATAGTGAAACTCCTGTTTCGCAACAGTCTTTCGTTGGAGCGAAAGGGATGCTTATTGAGATGATTAAGGCAAGTGAAAATAGTCGGTTTTTGTCGAGTGCACCATCGAACGTCAACTTGTGAGGTGAAACTATGATCACATTGTAACCGAGATACTCAGACCGCTATTGTTTTTGTTATCATTTACTAGTGCAAAAAACAGTCACTATGGCGGAAAGAAATATATCGCTTGTTATTTGAATTAAATTCTCGTACTTTTTATTCTTTGAAATCATTTATTCGTATCTATAAAATGTATAAATTTGAGTCCAAATAGCTACATAAAGTAACTAAATCCATGTTTATTATCAGAAAACATGTTAACATCAATAATAAAAATCTCATTCTTTCATTCGTTCTTCCGTTCACGTCCCTTATTCATACCCTGACCCCCGAATGCTAATTCAACCTACACTATCCCATCCTTGTGTTGTTGACATATCGCAAATTTTCATGTATTCATATTTACCTCTCCTTCTTCATTCTCTTCCTCATGCAGTTCCTTTCTGCAAGACTTCCTTTCAATCTTTCCCATTTTATCATAATATCAACGTCTGTAAATTAATCACAGCGTTTAAAATGTCGATGCAAGAATTTGTTTAAGTGTCCTAAATTCGTTAAAATTCTATCTCACGTTGGTTCATGAGCTTCAGTTAAATCGAGAACTCTATTTCTTCACAGGGTGCAATTGCTTGCTTAATGGCGTTATTAAGACGATTAAGTACGCTTTTACTACGCGTAGGTGATAAATGCCAACAATTATGTTTCCATGGCGCTAAATAAATAAATGGATAAAAGCAGCGAAAAGTCTTATTAAAATGTAATTTTTGGATTCATGTATCGTATCGTTTTCATGAAAAAATCGAATTCGAGATTTCAACGGAAATACATGTTTTAAAGTCCCCTGAACACGTTTTGACTATTTTCTCGATGATTTCTGTGTGTGTCTGTGACTGGAATTTTGTGGGCGCTATAACTCAAAAACTAATAATCCGATCAGCATTAAATTTCATATTTAGCATCTGTATTAGAAAGAACTGATTATATTTTAGCTAAAATTGGTCGACCGGAAGTGGATGTTTATTCTTGTCACTTTTCCGTTTGTGCCAAATATCTCCTGTAATTCTTTATTAACGTAATTGTATTTTATAACCTAAGTTATAGATAATTTTATTTTTTACAACTTTTGCATTTAATAATGTTTTTAGAGCCAATTACTAAGGAGATATTGCAGTTCAATATTGACAACGATTCTAACGTCGCCAACTCGTTATTTACCAACTACATAAGGAGAAAGTCATGTGTTGTGCACAGAAGCTTTTTTGTGTTTAATTATCTGTTATGAGTGTTCATATGTGATTTAAAGAAAACAAGTAGAATATTATCCCGGAACATAGATAAAATTATCGCGTTTTTCTTCTTATATTAATGAATTCAGTAGTATTTTGTGTTTTATTTCGTGACATTTCTCCCATTAACCCAATTGACGAACTGAGGAGAATTTGGAATTCGATCACCTGTTATATACCTAAATTTAGCTTATCTTATTTTTCATGTGGTTATACCGCCATGTATTCGGTCACTAAAGCCATGTTTGTACTTGGTATCATTGTGAAAATGGAGGGTTAATATTTTATCTTTAAAGATATAAAAAATATTTCCGACACTGTATTTTTTAAAACTGAAATGTAAATAAAACCAAATGGCAGTAGTACAGATATCTACCCTCCAAGTTTCAGGTCTCTATCGTCAGAGAGACAAGCGCCAGTGTGAAACTAAAAGTTCATTTATTTAAACGCGCTAAAAAGCCTTAATATTCTCTTTATTCTGTAAAATGCAAACTAATGGAAATTGAAGTAACGCGGTAATTTGAAACTGTAACTTAGGTAGTGTGTCACAGACCGCACCTCAGTAGTTAAAGATTAAGACCCGGTTTAATTTGCTACGGAAAAGAATCCTTTTTTCTGGAGAGCATTTGTCTGGACTTAATAAGTTCTCAACATTCGCGGGTGTAACGTTCCGTTATAAATCAGAGTGGATGGCAAATCAAATGTTAAATCGTAAAGCTTACGAGAAAAAGGAATGGCAAGTTATACCGCTCCCACGGGGATCCAGTTGGAGGACTATGGCTGACAAGGGTTGACACAAAACATGCAGATGACGGTATGATAAACAATCATTATCACCCGTAATCATTGATCTCCCATTTGTATGGATTCAGAGCCGGCTAGATGGCGGTGCCAACGGTGCGACCGCACCGGGCCCCGCACTTACAAACGCCCCGTGATCTCTAAAAAATATTTGTAGTACATACTACTTATAAAGTACACGCATTTTTTTAAATCAGAAATATATATAAAACACTTTCATAGTAAGTGATACTGCTTTGTTTATTAAAATTTACTATTAAAAACTTCTGTCGCGTAAGTGGCCCCGCGTGCACACTTTGCACCTGGCCCCGCGATTTTCCTTCCCTTGCAGATTTATTTGACTGACTAAGATGCGCGGTAAATAACCATTTTAAAGGCATACCATTTATGACATAGTTTAATAGTTAGTCACTTTTTACCTTCTTCATTGCGTGAAGCATAACAGGCTTCAATATCTGCTACGGTAGACTGTGGAAGACTGTAATTTAAATGCCGTCGGTTTTCCAGTTTCACAATTTTTCCAGAGGAATATACAATTAATACCATTCCATTTCTCTCTCTCTATTCCACAGATATTTGAAATGGCTACGTATTTACTCAGGCAAAAGGTATTGGCGTGGTGATGGAGTAACCTATTAAACGGGGTCGGCGAGGTGTCGGAAAGAGAGAGGAAGTCAGAAATCGGAATGGAATCGGTGACTTCACGCATCCTAGAAGATGTTCTTGAAAATTTCGCTGAGCCATCCGGTGAAACCTGCATATGAATGAAATTGCAGAGAAGAAGAACTTGTCTACTGACTTGCGATGGATCGCTTTGAATTAAAGAATTTGACTGGAGTTATATTCCTACCGATGATAGAGATGAAATGTATGACGATTTATTTTTTTACATGTAACAACATAATAATAAAGCCCTTTTATGATATTAATTCCGGTCGTTGATACTTCCCATCCTCAAAAAATACCTTCAGCACTCTATGAATGTGTTTCCCTTCGTTCAAAAACTGATTTTGAATAATAAATGGTTCATTAAGTGGATTTTATGGTTTTATACCCCTTCAAAGTTAGTAGTTATGGAAATAATTACTCCTCAATCATAAATTTTGATATCTAGAGATCCGGAGTACATAGTCAAGAAGATTATGCGAGTAAGTTTAGGAAAACTGAGAAAAAAGTATATAAATTGAAACAATTAGCTTAGACTAACGTGAATAAATTATTAGCCATGGACAAACAAATGTGCACGATTTGCTGTAAATTTTTCAACAATAAAATCATCGAGAGTAAATTCTGCAAAAAGAATTTTTGAAAAATACATTTTAAATGCTGTAAGTAAAATGAAACAATTGTTCTTCTAACATCCAGAGGTTTATGCATATAATTATTATACTCGTAACAATTAGTACTTAAAATTGTGAGCAACAGCACGCAAGCAGGCAGTAACAAGGGACGGGTTCTACTCTGTAAATTTGACTCATTCGCATTCACTGCATCCTCCTCCCTCGCGCCACGGTTGCCCTTCCTGCCCTGCGTCGGTAACTTCCCTTGTGTGCGCAAGTCAGGCCATCCCTCAGGTGAGAGCGGGATGAGAGGGGATCGCTGCTACCCCGTATTCATGGCGACGGCCGCGCGAACTCGACTAACGCATCGCATTGCTTCTGTGGAAGTGGTTGATGGGGGAGTGCGATAACGTTCGCGCCTCCCGGCGGGCCACAGCAGACGCCGGGTTAAGTAGCGTGCTCATTCCGCAACTCCCGAGTGATAATAACCGCACGTCGAGTCCCTTCGCCGCGTTTGATTGCGCGGAGGGCGGTATCGCTTTCTGTATTATTGATTGATTGATATGGTCTTTATTTGGAACGACGTAACGCTTTCAGTGTACCTATCAGGAATAGCAAACTTTTTTTCGCTCGCTTGGCAAAATTGCAAAAATTTACTTTCATTTTCCAACGTACGTGTCAATTTAAAATGCTGCCAAACCCCGATTTAGCGCCACCATCTGTCCATTACCTACAATGGCGTTAAAGCGGGAGTGGCGGTAAATCGAGGTATATGCTTGCTCTATGTAACCATAAGATGGGCAGTGTGAGGGGGTGGCACTTTATAAGGGGGGCGCTAAATCGGGGTTTGACTGTACATCCAGAAAGAAATAATTTGTTCTTTTCACTATGATCGTTTATTTTCACACTTAGAACTCAGAAAGCGATATATTTGTTATATAAAGTTCAATTTATCAGATAATTTTTGGTCAAACGACAATTATGGAGCAGCAGGCATCTCGTTCTCAGAAAAAAAAAGTTGCTATTAGTCTGCATAATCGCCAAAAAAAGTCTTTCATATTATGTCAGAGTTGGTAAAATATTATGGGCACAGTCAATAAACAATTATTTTCTGTTGCGTGCCAGCGAAAAATCTTCTCGCATGTCAAAATAAACACGCGTGCCATTGGTTTACAACCCCTGCATTATATCCTTCTCGATTTTATTAGCCTAAAGAGAGTTCTGCCGAAATTTCCGCTTTTTTCGACGTTGCTGCTCTGCTGGACGTCGTTCCTATCGCTAATATCCTATATCTCGTCAGTCTCATTATTCAATGCCAGTGAAATGGCAACCTCTAGCTTCTTTGCTTTAAATGCAATTTCACTGCATCCCTTATTCGCTGTCCGCACTTAAATGGCTTCCTTCTGTTAAATTCTTTCCCTTGCCTCAACAAATTCCCTTCGCTAATCATGCCAACAGTTTGGAACATGGAATGGATACGCCCTCTTCACTGCATGTCAATTTAACTTCTTAATTATATCGCCATTCGTATTTATTCTTTGAATTTGACCCCTGACAAAATTTTCAGTTTACTCAATTTATTTTTAGGCGGAACTCATAGGTTCCTTACTAGTTCCTACTAGAGTCGAATCCTCTTTCTCTTACTACCCAGCTTATCCATTTTCCTATCCGATTTCCCTATCTTTGCCACCGAAAAACACAACTTTTGCATCATCACATTGACGCAATTCGCCACTAAACCTCAGCATTGAACCTCTCGTGGTTCAACTTCCTCCTCCGGCTTTACGGTCAAAGCTTCTCTCCGAGGGGTCCTTCTCATTCACTACTCGCGTACAGTTCTTAGAAAGTCATTCCAATTACAAGAGTTTTGATTCATCGGTTCACAGTCCCTTAACCCCTTGCGAAGTTGTGCAATCGCGTCTTAGTTCTCTCCAGTGGCGGAACAACAAAACTTCGCCCCCACCCGCCTTGCCAATGATTTATTTATCGTTATTCCAAGAGGAACGTTCTTTCAAAAACAAATAGAGTCACCTTTCCCCAATTCCCAGAACATACTACAAATGCTATTCTTAGTTTTAGGTCAAATTAATTACTTTTAGCTTGGTTTCCAATGAAAACTTAGCCTTATAAAATGGTCGTGTCTGTGTGGGTGCCCGTCTAAGAGCCACATTTCATTTGGCGAAAATTTTCGGAGCGGGGTTTTTACCGTTCTAAGGGGGAAAAGAATTGAGATTCTAATTCTTATCAAAGAATTTTAATAATCTATTGTTACTTTTGGAATTTATGATAAACTATAGCGTTTCGGCTATTTAATCCGTATTTTATCGGAGTGTTTCCACGGAGACGATTATTGCTGAACTCGGTTTGAGCATAGACGAAAGCACAAATGTGTTATTTTCTGCTTGACTTCACTGCAGCCATGGACTGTCGATCCGCTTGCATGCATAGTACCTACTTTATGGCCTAGAATTATGAAACAAAAATAAAGAAAGAAAGTAATACTATTGCCAATTTGGAACATGCTTCGATTATTTTACCGCAAATGTAAGGTAAAATTAATTTTTTTTAATATATCAAATTAAATATGCAACATTGAGAAACCAGCCAGTGGCGGATTTACGCCTCCTGGGGTCCCTGGCGCTAAGCATTTGGGGGCCTCCAGCACTAAGCATTTGGGGGCCCCTGGCGCTAAGCAGTCGGGTACCCTGCAATCTAAATATATAGTGAAACCGCTCTTAACGGCCACCCTCCTTTGTGAGACCTCTTAACGATCGTTTTTCTATGGAATCATGGAGAGGTTCCGCTGATTTTTTTAATTGAGGCATTTAATATTTCTGAGATTATATACACGAACATTTTTTCGGCGCCATGTGCGACCCACTGCCACTGAAACCAGCCTGTATTAGTCCTGGCCTTCTTGTTACTTATTTCAATGGCTTTCCATTATGAGTTAATATAAGACAGGACTCCCTAACTCTATCGCCCCCCCCCTCCCCACTTCCCTTCCCCACTGACTGTTGTCGCGGACTGTAGTTCCGCTGCCGCTTCTCTGCCAACAGTTTGTCTTTTCGCTAACTGCTACACCCGCTGCATTTACAACCCTATTGATACTCTCTTTCTAATTTATTTTTTGTGCATTTGACATTATTCCGAGAATCAGCAGGAACTGCAAATGGGAGCGCCTATCTGACACGCCCGCTCATCTCGGCTTCCAGATATGGATTTATTTTCTCTTGTGGAAAAAAATTTTGCCGCGTCTTCCACTTCTTGTTGGGCCGATATTTTAACTCGAAACTGTCGATTGAAATGATATGCTCTGCCGTGAACGACATATTACCAATTATTCATAATTGCCAGTCAGTGGTGGAACCCCCGACTCTTTGGTCCTCATGTCCACTGCATGCATTCTCAAACCCATTCACACAGAATTCCTTCATTCTGCGCAATAATTGACTCCATGGCCACAACCCAAAAAAAATGCGATTTCAAACGCCAAAAACGTTTACTAGAAATCCAAGTAAATACGATCGATTACCAAAATTCTGTGTTAATAATTAATATCTATATTATTTTCTTCTTAGAACAGTATGAATCCCAATCAGATATCACATGTCTAAGATATTTTAAAGCACCAAAGAAGAATTCTCTATACGACGGATTTGAGACTTCCTATGTAGATCAAATAGGGAAAGGGCGTTCCAGGAATCGAACTCAGAACTTCAATCTTCATCAAATAAAATATGGCCTTGAGATTGACCCTGGTAACACGAGCTTAATACCGAGTTTCATGAAAATCGGTACATTGATGCAAAAATTTCAAGTGGGGAGCAGATTCACATACAGAGACGACCATTTCATAAGTTTAAATGCTAGATAAAATGCAGAAAATTTGTTACTATGATTCATTTTTAAATGTTAGTTTTGTTACATGGCATTAAACTATTATGCAAATGGACTTCTTGCAAGGATTTATTTTTCTTATAGCAATGTGGTTTTGATGAGCCTGTTACATGCTTATCACATAGCTATGGTTCCAGTACAGGAAAGCTTTGTCTATGAAAGCAGATATATGACACATGATAACATTTAAATAGGCTCACAACTTGCTCTAATTGTTTTCTGAAATATTTATGTTAGGAAATAATAATAATTTGAGAAATTGTATATTCCCTACAAAATATTTGCCACAAATGTGGAAGAAGAGAAATATTTTATAAAATGACATTTAATCACGTATAACTTTAGACCAAAAATATGTGCTTAAAAGGTAAAATATCTGTCAATATGTAGAAACTATCCAGAACAGAGACATAACTGAGGTAGCTCTGCCCCCCTTTATGAGTCCTCAGCCTCCCCTTGGCTCACCTGCTGAATACTATATTTTAAAAAATGTATTAATAAAGTATTTCATGTTTTTATTCTTAATAAATAATCACCATTAATTTGTGTGACTAGTGCAGTATAAATAGATGAAACATTAGTTTTCATATTATTATTATTTTTGTTGTATTTTTTTAAATTTTGGTGTGCCCCTCCATATATTTTTACAGTCATGCTGCCCCCCTTGCCCTCCCATGTTGACAGAAAAGAAACATTAGCTAATTATCATCCTAAACTATTGTTTTAATGAGAGTTACAAGTGTTACTTTGCAAAATAAAATTTGTAAAAGAAGAAACTGATAAACTTATAATTAAACTTTAATTTTCATGGTAGCAGTGGCAGATTTATGCCTCCTGGAACCCCTGGTGCTAAACATTTAGAGACTCTTGGCACTAAGCAGTTGGGGAATCTGCAATCTATATATATATATATATATATATATATAGTGAAATCGCTCCTAACAGCTACCCTCTTTTGTGACACCTTTAACCCTCGCCACCTCCCTTGGGGTCTTTTTTGACCCCAGGAGCAAGAAAATTCTAATAACATTTTTTCTATTGAGATATTCCTTTGATACCTGTTCTCATTTACTTCTGTAATCATTTAACAACACAAACGATATATATTCCATATTACTGAATAAATGACCTTTGTCTCAGTAATTTATGAAAAGTGTGTTTATATTTAAATTCCACTCTTGAATACCTAAACTGGCAAGATTAAATTTCCAACCTGAACAAATATATCATAGCTATAATAGTCTAAGAATGATGTTATAATATTTACCAATTAGGCCCCTCTGAATGACACTACTATAAAAAAGTAAAGCTGATTAAAAGAAACTGTGAGCAAAAGTAGATAAAGAGATTCATCCTCTTTCTGAAATATTTTTATTGATGAAATAACCTCATGACTTCCTGTTTATGCATTGTTGCTCTTCTTTATACTTTATGAGGAATTCACAATCATTCAGGAAAGAGGAGAAAATTTGCTTCACATTGAGGGAGAGAGATTAGACAGGAAGTGGCATTGTGGTGTATTTCATCAAGGCTGTGTTTCCATTGGCAATAGCATTTGACATTTATGAAAAGTATTCTCCAAGAGCATGATGAAGGCATCCAGAGTTACTGCTATCAGCAGCATATGGCTATCTTTTCTATTTTTCTCAGTCAATGCTAACGTGAGTAAAAATGATCAAAAATGCATTATCAGTGGCTATCATTATTTTTATATTTGCATTGAAGGATTACTTGAGAATTAGCAAAAGGACCGATGACTTAGAGGAGTCACATAAATTTGTAACTTATGGTAAGTTGTACTCCCAACTTTTTGGAATATATGTTTGATAATTTAAAGGAAAATATATCTAATGAATATTATTTGCATTTCATTGACTATTCCATATTCTGGAAAGAAAAATTAAATTGCCCATTTTATTTAGATAATTGAGTTGTAATAAAATTGAGAAAATGTTCCATAAATTTGTAAATGGAGTTAAGGTTATCCATTTTTTCTTTTTAAATATCAATCTTTTATATCTTGGTAAGAAGGCTTCTGGATATTACACTTTACAAAATTATACAAGCTTTATCATAAAAATAGAAATTATAATTCATCTCAAATTAGGAAGTATATTAATAATAATACAAATTTATTTATCCAAGGATAAGTTAACCCATATCTAGCATTTTATTTATACTGTTGTGTATAATAGAATTAATATTAATTTCTGCCACCCAATAATTTGATGTCCTGTTTTGGAATGTTAATTTATAGATTTTCTGGATTATTTAATTCACTTACATTATTATATCACATTTAATATCTAGTATCTAGCACTAATAATCAAATTTTGATATGCTTATTTATATTTCTTAATATTACAGGAGAATGCAACAAGGGCTTCCTAAATAGTTTTGGAAGAGTTATCATTAAGACACTGTGTAAGCCAAGACAAAAGGCCGTTGATATAATACATCCCTCATCAAATATATTGGCATGTATCTCTCATTTATTTAAAAAATAGTAATATGAAAGTATTTATTAGTATCATCTTTTTATTATTATTGAATGCATTTATACCTGTAAAGGGCATCAGAATAATTCAATATTAAAATAAGTAATTGAAATTTTTATATCAGTGTATAATTTCATATATTATTGCACTGAAGAAGACAGACAGACAGCCTCCTAACTATTGTTAATTATCTGAGTAAAATCAACAATCTATTTAAAAATTTATCATTTTGTAAGATATTTAATGTTCCTTAATTTATTCCAAAATAATCCAAAAAATTACATGAATTTTTTCAGTATTCAAAAATAGACCCTTCAATTTTTTCCTTAAAAACTGCAGAATATGTCAATAATACCATCAAATCATTTTAGGATAAAATACTGTCGTTTCATATATCAGTAACATACCAGTATCAAAATGTCAATTAATAGTAAAATCCAAATAATTGTGAATTTTAAAAAGTCAATTATCATTATTTTTAAATATATCATTCTGAATCATTGGCAAAAAATTAATGACTTCAGCGATTTCATCTCATTTGATATGATTTTTATCCATACTTAACATTAACACTCCGACGGCGGTGATAGGGTCCCTAAGGACCCAGAAAGTACATTTTATTGAGAACCTTAAAAAATATTAATGATATGGCATCCGTGCTTTAAGTAGTCCTTGACAAACATATTCTAAGCCTACTTTTCGACGAACTTATTCTTTTCACATGATAATCTTGGTTTAACGGATGTATATATTTGAGTAGGTCCCCGAGGACCCATCACCGCCGTACATGTCCTTTTACTCACCCCGCACAAACATACTGCAGAAACCTGATTCTCACTGTTTTCCAGTTTCTGAATATTTAACTGAGGTTTTTGTTTATATGATCTAATTTCTATTGTGCCTGCACTAGTTTTTGCATATATCTTTACTTAATCATATATTATTTAGATATTATAATTAATTTATTTGTATTTGAATATATGTTGTAACATATTGGCTTCAAATATGGGAAGGTACTTTTATTTCTGCTGGAATCCTCGGTTCAAGGATATACACTTGTGCCCAAAGCCCTGCGACTATGACTCATTGCCTAATGACGCAGAAGTGTAAACCTTTCCGTTGTTACTTTGTGTTTCTACATGCATCTCGGGTAGAAACATAAAGTAACAACGAAAAGTAGTTTCTATACGCTTGTTGTTGTTGTTACAAAGTTGCGTCGGACCTTGGTCCTTGTCGTATATGTTCACTTTGCCCCAGCCGCCGCAGTGGTCCAGTCCTTTAGTGTGTGAGGTAGCAGTGCAAATCATTTATATTTTCCTGCAATCATGGTAGACAAACTATTTCGCAGTGAAAAAGAAATTTTTGAGGAATTTATTCGTGAAGAGAATGACAAAGAAACTTTTGATGATATTGCTAGTAATATAAGTGATCTTAGCTGCGATGATGATAGGGACGTTGAGGTGGATAAGAGTGAAGAAGACGAATTTGATTTGGACGTAAATTCTGATTCTGAAGCAGACGATCGGAACGAAGAAGTAACAGGCCGGACTTGGAAGTATGTCGCTCCACGAGCTAGCCGAACTCGGCCTGAAAACATCGTACATAATGTGAATAATGTAACTCAGTGCAGCAAAAATGCCAAATCTCATTTAGAGTGTTTTGAATTATTCATTTCAAATGATATTATGGATTTGATAGTGTCAAGTACGAACAAAAAAGCAAGAGATTACTACGATTTGTATAACCAAGACCACACAGACGCTCAAATTACTTAGGATAATGTTAATAGGGTCGAGCTGAAAGCCTACATTGGTATTCTACATTTCTCAGGAAGATTTCATGAGTCGAAGGAAGAAATCTGTTCATTGTGGAACTCGAACTATGCCATTTCAAGACCTATATATATGGCGGCCTTGGCTAGGGATCGCTTTCGAGATATAATGAAGTTCATTCGTTTTGACGACATTGAAACCCGTGCTTCAAGAAGATAAAACGATAAATTTGCTGCATTTCGTGATGTTGCTGAATTTTTTGGAAACAATTGCAGAAAATCATACGACCCTTCTGAGAACTGGACGATTGACGAGCAGCTTGTTTCCTTTCGTGGACGCTGTCCTTTCCGAGTGTATATGCCCAACAAGCCCAAGAAATACGGCATAAAAGTATGAATGTTATGTGACGCACTGAATTATTTTTGCTGCAACTTTGATGTACCTTGGAAAAGTCCGAAACGTTGCTGAAAAGCAACAGTCCCAGCGTGTAATAAAACAATTATGTGAATATTGGTATGGAAGTGGACGTAACATCACGACAGACAATTTTTTCACGGACTTAAGTTTGGCAGAGGACCTTTTGAAAAATAAAATTACAGTTGTAGGCACAATGAGGAAGAACCGCTAGGGATTACCTCCCACATTGATTTCAACTCATGGCAGAGAAGTATATTCATCGAAATTTTTATTTACTTGTGATCTTACTCTGGCTTCATACATTCCCAAGCCCAAAAAATGTGTATTACTCTTGTCGTCAATGCATCATGACCATGAAATTTCCGGTGAAGAATACAATTTCAAGCGGGCAATAAATTTATTTTATAATCAAACGAAAATCGGGGTAGATATTTTGGATAAACTAATCAGGGAGTACTCGTGTTCTCGAGCTATTAGAAGATGGCCGTTAGTCCTTTTTTTTTAACTTTTTGACATTACAGCGTATAATGCTTTTGTAATTTGGTCCAAAAATAATGAGTTATTAACAGAAAAAAGTATAAGAATGTCGAGGAAAGAATTCTTGGAAGCTTTAGGGATGGAGTTGGTCAAAGAAAACATTGAAAGAAGAGCAACTGCAATTGAGGAATTACGAGGAAAATATTATCATAAGTCCATCATTCCAGCAATTGAGTTGACAGGGAGAGCTATTGTTATGAAGCCAATCCTTCAACAAAGAATACCAGAAGCGGCTCTAGTTGGAAGAAGGAAAAGAGGAAGATGTTACTTGTGCTCTGGAGAAAATAAGTACACTTTGTTCTGTGATAATTGCTCCAAATTTGTATGCAAAAACCACTCCAGTAAAGAGACGAAAATCCTGTGTAATACGTGCTCCTCCATCTCAGGGACTGGAAATTCAAGTTAAATCATTTTTATATTTGTCTTTACTGTAAAATAATTTCTTATGATACAAATTTGTATCATTACTATAATACATCATTTATCAGCATTGCTTTTTATAAATATTTATGTAAAAGTTTGTAACTTTTTGTGCCATAAACTTTCATCCTTGTATTTTTATTCGCAGAAATATCTGTAACTTCATTCAAATTCATACCTATTATAACTTATAATTGTTTATTTAACATTCCTATATATTTTTTCTTATTATTTAACTATAAATACGTAATTAATCATCATTAATTTTAATTATGAAATGTTCTTCATTTTAAAAATTACTTCTGTTAGAATATCGGCATTATTAATTAAAGGATTAAAAATCTGTAAAAATGTTTTCCTTCGCTTGGATGGAAGTACGGAGGCAACAGCATAGGTGCGACTTGCGGTTATTGTCAGATTCACCTCTAAAAATACGATGAGGGAGAAATTATTTAAATTAATGACATTTCCGGAAAAAACCCCAGGGTGCGATATTACGAATTTATTAAAAAAAGAATTTTAAGAAATGGGGATCAACTTAAAAAATATTGTGTCGGTAACAACCAATGGAGCTCCCAAGTATGATTGGCTAACATGTGTTGGATTTGTTAAAATACTTTTAAAAGAAATTCAACGCCCTATACTTCAATTTCATTGCATAATACACCAGGAAGCACTTTGTGCGAAAGAAAGTTTAAATTCACTTGGAAATGTGATTTCTGTAGTGACGAAAATTGTTAATTTCATTACTGTTCGCGCTCTTAATAAACGATAGTTTGCAAAACGTTTAGATGAGGTTTAATCTCAATATTCAGGATTACTTATGTACAATAGCGCCCGATGGTTGCGTCGCGATCAAATTTTGAACCGTTTTGTTAGCGTCTTAGACGAAGTGAGATTGTTTTTAGAGGACAGAGAGCAAGATTTTCCAGAACTTAAAGATACGAACGATTTAATGTTTTTTTGCGATTTCATGCAACATTTCAATGAACTAAATGTAAAACTTCAAGGCTGAGGTCAGGTCGTATTAAGAATGTACGAATATATTAAAGCTTTTGAGAAGAAGCTTGAAGTATTTGAAAAGAATTTGACGACTGTAAATTTAAAGTACTTTTCATCACTTAAGAAGCATCTTGCAGCATCGTCTTTTTCATTGATGATGGCAAAAATAACACTGAAATGTTGAAAAAGTACACCTCTTAGGAAATACAAAAAAAATATTTATTGAACTATTTGATCAATTTCTTTAAGTGGAGACCACATTAAAATTCATGATATTGCCAGTATTGCCACATACGATCAAATTTGAAGACCTTCAATTGACTTTCTTCGAACGGCTTGACATCGATAATTTAGAGATGGAATTAATTGAGTTACAAAACAGTTTTGTATGGAGCAATAATTTTGTGGAACTAAATGTTAAGTTAAGAAAAAGTTACTGCGACAATGAAGGGACAAAAATTTTCAGAGGAAATGAGAGTTGAGAGTTTAATTCTCTCAAATCTCTTTACCTGATTCATTTATGGCAATGAAAAAATTAGCGAAAGCTCTTTAACGAAGTTGGGATCAACGTATGCTTGTGAACAGTTATTTTCTTCTATGGATTTATCCATATATCGATTTCAAACATAAGGTGAGATAGATAATTCTATCTTGTACATATTCGAAGAACTATATCTTTCACCAAGGTTTTTATTTGTAAATATTGTTATATTTTATTTTATGCCATTTATGTTGATATGTATTTGCTGAATAACGATGAGGATTCAAGTGAATCCGCATCATTTCCTTTGGGGTGGCGGTGGCCGAGTGGTTAGAGCGTTTGCCTTCCACGCAGTGGTGCCAGATTCGAATCCGGCGGGGGTTAGGATTTTTCAACCTGGGATTGTCTCGTCCACTACTTGTGTGATTTGAGGACACCGCGCAAATCAGCGTTCCGTAATTCGGAAGGGGCGTTAAGCAGTTGGCCCCCTGACCAGGAATGACGCATACATATTCCTTCTACACTTGTCTTATACAGGGGCGGCCCTAGAATTCTGCCAGCAACTGGTGCCCTAGGCGAACCATGCAATCGGCGCTCCCCCCAAATCTAAACCCCAAGGGCAGATCAAGGCTGAGGCTTTTGGTAAGCTGGAAAACATTTTGCCCTTTTTTTCCTTTTTATTTTCAAAGCGTTTTTCTTTAAACCGAGGTTTAATTATTTCGTTTGTCCGTCCGTCTTCCCAACCAATGTTTCTGAGATAAATTAAAATAGAGACAAATTTTTCAGAATAGATTTGTACACAGCTGCTAGATGATATTTCGGTATGATTTAAAATAAAAATGCATTGGCAATGTTAATTATAATTTTTATTATTACAAAACCGAAATCATTCTTCACACTATCCTGCTTTAACTGTCTTTACCACCACATCCAATACAATACACTCTTGCGGAGTGGTGACAAAGCGCTCGAAATTCAAATCTTACTGTCTTGCTAGTGTATTTGAAGTATTAGTAAATGATCAGGAATGTATAGAAGTGAATTATAATTCATATTCCCTCCGTACGCACACGTAAATTGAAATAACGACATCTTCGTTATTTTTTTATTTATTTTTTTATTTTTTACATTATTTTTTTAAACTTAATTTTTCCTACACAAATTTGGTGCCCCATCTAACTTGGCGCCCTAAACGACTGCCTAGTTCGCCTATATGGTCTTATACTACGTGACGGTGTTCTTTCACTTAAATGAAAATTTTAGGCCTCATTTCGAAATTATACTATATTTCCTATTATATGTTTTAGAGGTAAAATTTACCAGCTTTTGATCTCGATTATAAAGACGTAAAAAACTGATAATGGCATATATTAGATAAAAATGAATGAAATTTCCGATTTCCGCCCGCGTATGTGCTAACTTTCCGACTTATTGTTAGTTCCAAAACGCACCGAAAGACATGGTTACTGTACGAATTTTACTTCCGTAGAGAAAATTCGCCGGCGTAGTTCCACAAGACACCAGAAGGTGGGTTAATCGGACGAATCGACTTGTATGTACTTACACTTGCTGGCGGAAAACTACGAGCATATAATTTTTTTACCAGACGAGTATTATTAATTTAAGTGTTATCAAAATTAAGAAATTTTTTAATTCTAATAAAATAAATTCTACTCAATATAGTGTGTGTGATAAAATACAATCATTGTGTGTAATTGAACGCGGCTGCGCAGGTTACTTTTTAATGACAGATGACTGCATGAAAGCGTTTTGCCAGATGGCCTCGAATAGTCTATATTTTTTAATAACTAATTAAGTGGCAAGTTTCGCATTGTGCACCTTCACGGTTCTATATTCTGATAGTGAAACTTTCCGGCTAGGAGGCAGAAGAAGAAGTTATACCAGATATCACATTTAACTCATACTCGTAGAACATTCAAATGTTATTTTAATTTTCGAGCAACAAGATTCTACAACTTTACCCAGCGAGGGTCTATGTTTTACTCCTATTTATGACGAGCAGGGCTCACTCCTCCGTAGTCCTTTATTTTTGTATTTAAATTTATTTTGAGGATTATTTTTTTCCCATAAAAAGTGTTTTAGTTTATATTGTGTAGCTTTTTCAAGTTGCTGTCCAGAGGAAGCACAAATTCGGCGCATGATGACGCCACTTCGAACAAGATTAATCAAGAATTTAAATTAAAAATATAAAGGAAATTTGTATTTATTACAAATTTTATTTTTAGAATAATGTCCTTATATTTCCATGATATGCACCCAGTACCGTAACTAGAGTAGGTCAAGCGGGGCAACTGCCCCGAGCTCTAAGTAAGGTGTCCAAAAATTCCAAATAGTAATTAAATATACAAGATACAATAAAGTTTTGAAGGGGCGCATATTTAGTAGTTTTCCTCGGCCGCTAAAATAACTAGTTACGGCTCTGTTTGCACCACAGGTTTATAAAGAGTCTTTCTTGCTGTGTCCTAATGTCGTGATACGTGCATATATTCATAAACAAACGCACCTTCGAATGCGTATTTTACATGAGAAATGACCACTGAGAATCAGATTCAGTTCACAAATCAACTCAGTGAATACGATAAATTCCGTAATAATAATATTTAATGACGACCGTTACGAACTTTTAGGTTAATGTGAAACGTAAGTTCACCGAATTTCCAACTGCCTATCCCTTGTTTATATTACGTAAGTATAATAAATACGTATTAAGAATCTAAAACGTATATCTTCTTCTGAAACCCAGCTTTATAAAGGCTGAAAGTAAAAGATATTAATTCCAATGTTGCTTTTGAAGCAAACATTTGAATGGAAATTGCATTGAGTTGCAACAGCTATGTCAAACCCCGATTTAACGCACTCCTGTATAGTGCTATTCTCCCCCCTCCCTTCCCCCCGCATACCGCCCATGAATCGTTAAGAACAAAACTTCCATCTTATGGATACTTAGAGATAGCATATACCTCGATTTACTACCACCCCCGCTTTAGCGCCAGTATTGGACATCCGCTGGCGTTAAATCGGGGTATGACTGTATGCTTTATCGGTGAAAACGTCCGGAAATAGCTACTCGTATTATTAACGGGCTAAAAGAAATGTTTGCGTTTGTTTACCATGTACCCTAACTTTTTGGTTAATTTTTCGAAAACTCGAAAATTACTGTTTGAAACAGTCGATGGCCACGAGTCTCTCCTGATAAAGGCCGTGTGTGGCTCACGTAGTGGCGTGACGGGAAGACGATACAACTGCTTGGAGACAAATAGTAGAGTACACAGGCAGATGAAATACCGAGTTATTTACGAGAAACTTTAGTTATTTTATTTAGAACCATAGCACGTACTGACCCACTAGAGAATTGCCATTTTTATCTGCCGTATAAAAATATTTTTACTTGCTCTACTGCAAAGGTCATGTAAAGAACGAGAATGACCGTGCCAAAGCAACGAGCTCTCTGCTGGTAACAATAAACGAAATATTAAGCCATTCCTTTGCACTAGCTCATTCATAAAAATTTTTACTAAGGTTTCTATTAATATTTTTGTAAGAATAATCAAAGTAGGAATGTGAAAAAGAAATACAGCGTTTATGACTGGAAAAATAAAATATAAATTATGAAGTTTATTTGTTGGCGTAATTGAATATGACATAGTTACCGTATGGATGTGCGATTTATTTCTATTAAATATTATTTATTCTGTTATATTTTATAATGTGAAATTTGGCGGGCCACGTAATATTTTTGTATTTGTAGTGCCCCAAAAGAAGGCGTTTGAAAATGTATGCTCTGCGGCCAGCTAACAATGAGATATGAAGATAAAAAAGCACGCAAAATTTAGCACAGAAAATGTCATACGTGCTGTTTAAACTTGCGGTTATAAAACCTCCTAGGAAATTTTTACGCTATTAGTGGCGGACAAACGCTAAATATTCCATTTAAGGTGAACTACAATCTTCCAGAAAATTGCTATGCGCTGCGCCCCAAAGAATTCCCCATTCGCTCATAATTGCCTCTCCTCGCAGAAAAAATCACCGCTTAAGCTGCCACTAGATTAGAATTCTCGAAGCACATTGTTAACCCAAATTGTTTTCTTGTAAAGTCATAAATGGAATGTTTAAATGATTGAACTAATGAGAAATATGAAACAATTATGTCAATAAGTTTCCCGAGAGAGTATAGCGAAAAGAATACGTGAAGTCAGCAATTAGGATTTGGAAAGGGCAAGAGAAGGAGGGACAAGATCGATGAGAGAGGATGGAAGAGAGAACACAATCTGTATTCCAGAGGTCAGCAACCTGCTGCTCTATTTGCAATTTTGTGAATTCTTAGCAATTAAATTGCATAATTGCGTTTTAGGCAATTTTATTCACTTATGTTTATATTTATGAAACGGGTCGGCAATAAATATTCTGCAGTGAAAACAGTGGTTCTATTAAAACCGCATACTTTATTTCGAGAGACTCTTGGTTAATATTTTATTGCTAATATGGATACATGCAAAGGATTCGTATGGCCGATAGGTATTTTAATTTTGCGAATTTGGAAGAGGTTTTCTCTAAAATTGTCCTGAGGAAAATGACGTAATTAAAACGGTATGTCTGCAACACGAGCATCACGTGCAACCCATTAAGATCGACGCTCGCAAAAGGAATAACAAAGAAGAATAACTTTTCCTTAGCAGCAAACATTTCGCGGAACAGTTATATAAACAGGAGCGGAGATAGTATTATTCTCCAGTTAATGTTTTGAGCTATTGTCTCTGCTTCCCCGCATACTATCTTCGTGTTTTATAAATATTTTGAATGGTATCTGTTCCTAGAATGATCTGCGTTGAAAAATAAGGGATTTTCAAAAGCAATTCTCGCTTCGTTTATCGCGCAACTTCCGTCGTTCAGTTTCTTTTATCTTAATCCGCCTATATATATTGAGTCGAAGTAGCACGCCAAACTCAGCAGTTCATCAGCAGGATGAAGCGGAGGCAGTGCATCATTGGCATCGCTTTTCTTTTCTGCATCCATAGTACCTTAGTTTCAACAGGTATGGACTTCATTTATACTTGCTAAGCTTATTCGAATATCCTATGAAGCATTAGTTTAAATTAAGTGTAATTTTTAAAAAATGCATGATTAATTTTACGGAACACTGGTGTTACTGTAACTATGGGGACGTGGGTTAGAATATCATTCTTATTCTAATGTATAACGAATAAAAAATTTGATTGCATAACTTGCCAATTCAACTATGTCAATGGGTTTTTTCTTTGTGATAATTATTTATATTTTTAATAATGTTTTTTTTTGTTTTCTTTGTTGATCTCCGCAAATTAGCATTATAAGGGAAAGGGAGTATTTTCTGTGGTGCTCATTTACTGCTTACTTATATTGTAATCATGTTAATGTTAACAAATACTCATCAAAGTTTAAAATCTCCGGAGGAGTGATTTTTTAAATAGTTAATTGTGCGTCGTAAGCTGCAGACTTTAATAATTTTTTCATTGAATGATGACGAAAATATGTATTATAGATCCTCAGCTACCTTTGATCTTGGTAATATTTTTTAACCATTCCTCTGCAGATTGGGGAAATCATTTCAACCAATATCAGTGATGTATTAGTAAGCATTATCGGTGCGTACCTGAGAAATTTAAATTTACGTTTTAAACACATCGATGAATAGATGCGGAGGTATTTTTATTGTAATTTTTCAGAATCGTATGGTTAATTTCTAGATTTTATCCACTAAAATAAAAAATTAACTCAGAGATGGACTATGCTATGACTAGATTTCTAATTTATTTTTTTACTGTTTTCAGGCTTCGCTCTACGACAAGATGGAGACGGTGGAATAATTACGGTAAATGTAATGTGCATTGCTATTTTTATTGAATATGAAGGCTTTTCTTGATTTAGTATTCAGGGATAGGAAATGATTTTTGTGTCGTATGCCAAGAAAGTAATGAGAATCATCAGAATTTTTCGCCTGCCACAAGTTTACTCCTTCTTTAAGAAACTTTATATTTTATACAGAAAGCGCAGGCTTATGCGTGCAACGTATATGCCATCCCAGTTCTAGAAACCTCCCGCGGAGGGGGGGTAGTGGTGGTGGGGAGGGGGGAGGAGGGAAGCGATTGCCCCTCACTCTTCTTGAACTGCCGACGAACCTTTTATTCTCGAAATCTCTGCAGCCGTCAGAAAGTTTTTTTTTGTCCCTTATCCTGTAAACCTAATATATAGCGCAGAATCGAGGAATTTTTCGCGAAAAACGTTTAATAATGCACCCAATGGAGGAAGATGGGGACATCCAAAAGAGGGAGAGTGGGAATCGTCCTCCTCCCCCTTGAATTCGGCACTGATTTCATGCTATTTAATCTATCACGGTCGGTGTAGAGAACATTTACCAGAATTGAATATTTTACATATAGTGAGAGCGGATGGGACATGATAATTTAGAATATTTTGGAATTGTGGGTGTAACTAAGAATGCGTGTTATTAACTCCTTCGAAATAACCGCGAGAGAAATTATTCACCTAAAGAATTATCCGCAAAAGTTTAAGCTGAGTAACAACTTTCATCGATGTAACATCAAGTTATATCAAGTATAAGTTTCATGAGTGAGTTCTGCGGTCGGACACCTCACAAAATGGCCGCGGGGAAATCGTTCTTCGAATTCAACCTTGTAGTTACTTACGCTATGTCAACCGTTCCAAGCAGCAGTGTGGTAGAGAATATCGAAGTGTGAGGAGTGGGATGCAATGCTATACTTGTGGATCAATATTTTATGTAAATTTTATTTTATTGTATTTAAATTTTACGTATTTGATAGAAAAAATGGCAGTTTCTGATATTAGCAATTCAATTTATATTGCCATTTTGCATTCGCTTTACCTTACTAAGACATTTTCGCCTATTTATAGTATTATTTAATCTTAAGGTCACTGTTAGCTATTATTTGGTACTAATCGTAAAACTAATTTTTTCCGAATTTCGTGTAGATCCTTTGGGTAATTTTTGGATTTATTTTTAATTAAGTTTTAATTTTTTAAAGGGCCGATATATGTTTTATCATTGAATATTATTGCGATGTGTACGAATATCTACTCTATAGGAAGCTAATGTGTGGAATTTAGGCGATATTTCTCCAATCCACGGCAAGTATGTATTGACGCATAGCAGTTACCCATGAAACAAAAAGCTGATGTTAAATACCATTTTATGCTGCATGAATTTGAATTAAACCATTGCTGTCTTTAATTTTGATCATGCAGTGTTTGCCGTCAAAGTCAGGTTGACTTATTCTTCAATTTTTGCAAAATATATTTTATTGTTACTGCTCGAGTTTCTTCAAGTATTACTTTAATGATTTTTGACGCAGAAAATTTGATCATTTTATTATGATCTTCCTGTTAGCATAATGAAATTATATCCTTTCAGGACCAAAACGAAAATGTTTTAGGTTGCACAAAATTGTCTAAATCTGATTATAACTTCTGCTTGATTTCTTCAGTTTCAGAGTTGGTAATAGCAAGGATGTGATTTTGTAAATTTAACGACTAAAATTAAATTTAAATCACATACATGACGCGTAGTTCATCAATCACGAAGATGTTCCTGGCACGCGGTTTATCTCAGAAGTATAAATTTGGCCCACGCGTAAAACGATTCGCTCATTTTTCCAGGAGGAGTCGGAAAACTCTAGAACAGTGTTGAGCAATATGCGGCCTCCGAGAGCGTTTTCTGCGGCCCGCGAAGTTATGATGACAAAGTGATCCATAAAATTTAACGCAAATTCGTCTTATTTAAATTCAAATTATGGCAACAAAACACTTCATGTTGAGATGTCAACCATAAAAACCTAATTTATGCTTCATTTTCACTTATATGGCACCTCATAATCTCTAGGTAACGTCCGATTTAAACTCTCATTATGTGGCCCGCCGAAGAATTCGCAACCGCCAATGCGACCCACCTGATAAAAAATTGTTTCCCGCCCCTGCTATACAAGAACGCAGTGCGCGTGCACCGCGAAAAATATGATATATCGACCGATCCAGGAGTTTCAATCAGTGACATATATCAACTAGTTGCTTCGAAGCGGAAGTACCCAATTTTTTTAGTGTTTTGATTTTTAGCCTACTTTCCAGAATGAAAATAGGCTTATAGTTTTATCGTTGTGGCTGTCTGTCCGTCTGTCTGCTTGTCCGTCTTCTCCTATTAAATTTTAAACCAATAGACCGATATTCATGAAACTTGGTGGAAATACATGAGCCGAGCTCCCGAGGATAGTTTCTGTTGCGAAGGTTGAAGTCCCGGGTCCGATTCCAGGAACTATCCTTCCCATGATTTACATGGTAAATCTGAAATCCATCGTGCAGGGTAATATTCTCTTGTGCATTAAAATATCTTAGAATTGTAATATCGGAGCGAGTTTTGCACTATTCTCTGAGGAAAGGAATGAAGATTTTAATTTTTGTCGTAGAACTTTGCTTATCTATTGTATTTCTTAGAATTTCGCGTAAATTGCGGTTTTTATCACTCATTACGAGAATGCTGCCATAGCAACAACTATTGCTAGACTCGGATTCGGTATCATTATATATAGACATTCCTTACAGAGGAGGAGGAGGATATAACATACTAGTAGTTGGTGCTTGCATACTGCAAGCATTTCTTCTCAACATAAAAAAACATTCATTATTCATATTTCATCATTACACATATATTTTTAATTCTAAATATTTCACATCCGCAGCGATTTTCGTTTTTCCCTCATGTAAAAATAATAGTTTTAAACAATCTCCAAATGTTGCAATTTTAAACTTTTTACACTTTCTTCATTATGGGGTAATGATGCTACACATTTTAGCTAAATTTTAAAGTTGTAGCACTTCTAGAAGTAAAATAATATTTTTCTAATTGTTGAAAATTTAGAGATTTTAAACGGTTGCCTCAATATATATATGGAGAGATTGAAATGTTTATGTTTGCAAATGCACTGTTCTGTAAATAATTTGAAAATTGCAGCTTCCTAGCTCATCCCGTAGTACCTAAAAAAATATTAAACTTTAATGTTCAAATGGGGTTAAAACAACCCCTAAAATTTACAATTTTAAAATTTTCGATTTTTATAGTTGGATATGAAAAAAGTTCTATAATCTTGCAAAATTTCAGCTTCCTAAACTTATTAGATTGGTCTACACACTGGATTGCGTTTTCCCATGCTATCTTATGGGAGATATTCCGGGGTCTCTGGAGTCGAACCCAAGACACTGTAAGCAAAAGTGACAATAATTCCTAATAGATATTGCTGCCATCTAGTAACAGTGAAAAATTTTTATTTTTCTAGCTTACCGGCAAGTGCCCATATTTAATTTACAAAAATGGCGTAATGCTTTTCTTATGGGAAAAAACGCAACTTTCGGAACTTCTGGAGTCGAACTCATGTCACTTAGGTGAGAAATAAACATTTCAATCGCTCCATATATATTGCGGCAACCGTTAAAAATGTTTAAATTTTAAACAATTTGAAAAATATTATTTTATTTCTAGAAGTTCTACAACTTTAAAATTTAGCTGAAATGTGTAGCATTAGTACCCCATAATGGAGAAAGTGTATAATGTTTAAAATGGCAACATTTGTGGATTGTTTTAAACTATTATTTTTACATGTGAGAAAAACGAAAATCGCTGCGGAGGTGAAATCTTTAGAATTAATAGAATATTTGTAATGATGAAATATCTGTCTGAAAAATTAATGTTTTTTCAAGGTGAGATGAAATGCTTGCAGTATGCAAGCATCTTCTACTAGTCATTATATATCGACGACTCTTACAGAGGAGGATATAACATACAGTCAAACTCTGCTATAACGAGCGCCACGGGACCGTTTAGTTTTGCTCGTTATAGCCGCTAAACTTAATATCCGTGAAGGCAAAAGCATGCATGCGTATGGTGAAATAAGACATAAGAAGTAAAAGTGAATATATAAACAGAAAGGTTATTTAGTAAATTTATGAAAAAACCTAAAAATGAGAATAAACTAGAAAATTTAAAGTAAACATACGTACATATAAAACTTACTCACAGCTGCATCCTTAATCACTCCCCTTTTTACAAAAATAACTTTGAATAGTAGCCTGTTTCATATATTTCACTTTGAAATCTCTTAAGTTTCCTCTTATTACACTTAGTGCACTAAAAACACCATCGGAAATGTCAATGTTTTCAAAAAAATCATTTAATGTTTCCACGGCATCCTGAGTCAGGATTGTGTCTTCGACACATTCAACATTGTCTTCATCACTGTCTGCTGTGCTTTATACTGTCTCTATTATTTCACTCTCCGTAGGAATTCCACTGGTAATCAAATCATCATCAACATGAACAAAATTGTCAATGTCATTTACATGGTCAAAATTCGCAATTCCATTTTCTTTAAGCCATTCTGATCTTCATCAACGTTATGGTTATCAATCGAAAATTCTCCCGATATTAAACCAGACATTCGAAAACAGTTTATGATCGTTGTAGGTGAAACATGCATCTGTCATCAAATGAATTGCATCCAATACAGATTCGTTGCCATCTAAACCTCTTTCCCTCCTTTCAATCAACTGTAGAACAAAAAATCGCTTGAAATGGCATTTAAAACTATTAATTATCCCCATGTCCATTGGCTGCCGAATAGAAGTCGCATTTGGAGGCAAAACACCAGTTTTACATTTGATAACTCCTGCATATGTGGGTGCGCAGGACAGTTATCGACAAGGAGTAGAATGTTTCTATTTTTCCTCCGTAATTCGTTGTTCCACTGACTTACATATTTCTGAAAAATATTGGAAGTCACCCATGCCTTTTTATTAGCTGCATATTCAACGGGAAGCTTCTTTACATTTTTGAAACAACGTGGCTTTTGTGACTTACCAATAACAAAAAGTTTTTTTTTGTCAGTCCCATTTATGTTTGCGCACATTAAAACTGTTAAACGATTCTTAGGTCTTTTGCCACCAACACATTTGTCACCTTTGAATTTAACGTTGCATCAGGCATCATGTTGTAAAACAGTCCAGTTTCGTCGGCATTGTAGATGTCTTCTTTTCTGTAACCTTTTCAACACTCCTCCCAGTCACTTTTCACCCATTCTCTTGCCGTTTTTGAATCTGTTGACAGGACCTTTCGCATAAACAATGTTATGCCGATTTTTAAAACGATCAAGCCACCCGTTATTGCATGTGAAGTTCTCGTGTCCTAACTGTTTTCCAAATTTATCTGCCTGTACCTTGATGGGGAAACCAGCATTTCTCTGCCTCTTAAACCACTCCAGAAGTGCTTGATCAACAGTACCCAAGTCGCACTTCCTCATTTTCTTGTTCGTTGTTAGGTTGTTCTCTAGTGCAGATAAAATCGCTTCTTTGTTTTTCCATAAGGTTGAAACCGTAGACGACGACAAATTAAATTTTTTATACACTTCAACATTTTTTTACCACGTTCTAACTCTCGAATAATATCAACCTTTTCGCGAATAGACAAACACTTCCTTTTATGTACGGACATGTTACTCGTTCAAGGGCAAAATCTCAACTGATTTTCGTGATCAACGCTACGAACTTTCTTTGCAAACTGTGAGCATACCAATTCCAGGAAGAGTTAATGAAGAGACGGATTAAACGTGGGATTTCCCATCTTTACGTGGGAAAGGGTGCATTCGGCTGAGCTACGGGGGTGGGCGCCATTGTACATGCCCTTACCCCCTTCCAAACACAACCTCCTGGCTGTAAAAGATCTGGGGGTTGGGAGGAAAGGACAAAGGACCTCCGCGAGTTCCGCTGTAACTGCAAGTTGGGAATTCTTTGTATGGACGAAGGGATTATTTTTTAACAACAACGCCGCGGTATTTAACCTCCCCGAGGGATAGGGTGTAGAGGCTGGACTCAAGAACACAAGGTTACATATCTTGGGTCACTATGAGGATTGAAGGGGCTGATCGCCGCCGCGTTTGAGACAGTGAGAAGTGGTCAAAGTTTGCTCGATATATCCGTGAAGCGTGCTCGTTATATACGTGAAATATTTGCATGTAAATGCTCGTAAACTTATCTTGGAGGTAGCATTTGCTCACTATACCCGTGAACTCGTTACAACCGTGCTCGTTATAAACGAGTTTGACTGTATATATAACATATAACAGGAGGATACTAATGTTTAGGCACTTCCAGATGTGCTGGAGATTCGAAATTTTTTTCATAGGTAGGATTTTGTGCAAAACCGACTAGAAAAAACGAAAATCTTTAAAAAGTGCAACAATGCGGCCGCTAAAAATTCGCAATTGTTTAAACAAATTTTCAAGGTTTATGTATTTCCGAATGTGCCACGGAGTTGAAATTTTTTTTATAAGTAGAATTCCTTAAAAAACGAACTAGGGACTATACAAATTTTGATATTTTAATTTGTTTGGCAGTTAAAAATTCTTAAAATTTAAACAAATAGATAACTGTGTAGGTACTACGGTATAAGCTAGGAAGCTGAAATTTTCAAATTATTTACAGAGTAGTAAATTTGCACAAATAAACATTTCAATTTTACCATATATGAATTGCGGCGGCCGTTAAAAATTATTTAAATTTAAACAATTAGAAAAATATTATTTTACTTCTAGAAGTGCTAAAACTTAAAAATTTGGCTAAAATGTGTAGCATTAGTACCCCATAATGGAGAAAGTGTAAAATTATTAAAATTGCAACATTTGGGAATTGTTTTAAAATATTATTTTTACATGTGGGAAAAACGAAAATCGCTGCGGAGGTGAAATATTTAGAATTAAAAATATATGTGTAATGATGAAAGATGAATAATGAATGTTTTTTTATGTTGAGATGAAATGTTTGCAGTATGCAAGCACCAACTACTAGTATGTTATATCCTCCTCCTCCTCTGTAAGGAACGTCTATATAGAATGATAGGAGGATACTAATGTTTAGGCACTTCCAGATGTGCTGGAGATTCTAAATTTTTTTCTTATGTAGGATATTATGCAAAACCGACTAGAAAAAACGAAAATCTTGAAAAAGTGCAACAATGCGGCCGCTAAAAATTCTCAATTGTTTAAATAAAATGTCAAGGTTTTATGTATTTCCGAATGTGCTACGGAGTTGAAATTATTTTATAAGTAGAATTCATAAAAAAAACGAAATAGGGATTATACAAATTTGGATATTTTAATTTGTGTTGCCATTAAAAATTCTTAAAGTTTAAACAAATAGATAATTGTTTAGGTACTACGGGATGAGCTAGAAAGCTGAAATTTTCACGTTATTTACAGAGTACTGCATTTTCACAAGTAAACATATGAATCTCTCCATAATGTATTGCGGCGGCTGTTAAAAATGTTTAAAATTTAAACACTTAAAAGAATATTATTTTACTTCTAGAAGTGCTACAACTTTAAAATTAGGCAGAAATGTGTAACATTGGTTCCCCATAATAGAGAAAGTATAAAATTCTTAAAATTGCAATGTTTGGGGATTGTTTTAATCTATTATTTTTGCGTGGGAAAAACGAAAATCGCTGCGGAGGTGAAATCTTTAGAATAAAAAATATTTGTAATGATAAAATATCTGTCTGAAAAATCAATGTTTTTTCAAGGTGAGACGATATGCTTGCAGAATGCAAGCACCTTCTACTAGTATTCTAATACGTACACGCGTTATTTTTGTCGCACAAATACGCTTGATCAATTTAATTTTCCCTTCCAATGTATTTGTAATATTTTATAACGCTAAATTAAGAAATTTGGAAACATAAAGAGCTACATATCCGCGATGACTTTAAAGCTATTAAATCCAATATAAGTATTAAATAAATGATGAAATGGAAAGTAGGCATCATCAGTTCTGTTTTGATCATCTTGTTAGTCATCTTAACTTAGCTGGAAATTGAGATGGGTCCAAACTGGCAGACGAGTTAACAAGTTACAAAAGTACGCAGAACATCACAAATAGGCGCGTTTCTTGCGATGGAGTTCTTGAAACTGAAGTATGTGACAAAGTTTTTCCATTTCATCTCGATGAGTAAATTCCACAAGGTTGACCCTGACTTTATTAATGATATCTGAACGATATAGTTTGAACGGACGTTCGCCATTAAACAGCGAAACATCACGAGCCGATTATCTCTCTGTCTATTAAAAATCTCTTCCCTCCCCTAAGTCAGTGCATTAATAAACGTATTTATGTGACCTTATTATGAAACGAGTTGACGGTGCTTACATTCTGCAAGCGCTTAAAAATAACTCAGTACATTAAGATCTTAACTCGTAATTAAACCAATGCGATCTCCAAGGCAACATTATTTGATCAACGCGCAGCCCATATATCGCAATTGCAACAGTTCTCGCTGAATTTTTCTCATTAAGCTAAGGCATTTATCCGGAATTTCCAATCGGCTCGTGTCCAATTTTTCGTATTTCAAGTTTCGTGACTCAGATCGCCCTGTATCAGCAATAGCAATAATCGTTATTGAGACAACAGCCTTTGTGTTACTCTAAAATTTATCTAAAAATTATTTTGTGTGTTGGGATTATGGCGTCACCGTGCCTGCCTTTTAGTAGGTCATCATCATCATGCTGCTGTCCGGAGACAGGTTTCAGCTGAATCGCTGCCTCCATCTCTTTCTCTCCCCGGAAGCCTCTTTTATACCTCTATAGTACTACATTTTTGCTTTAAATTCTCTAATATTCTTTTTCTCCCTCTTCCTCTTCTTCCGCTAATTTTGCCCTCTAAGATCGTCCTTTGTAAACACTGTCTTCTCAATATGTACCCTATCTAATTTTCTTTTCTTTTCCTAATTGTTTCTATTAACGTCCTTTCTTCTCCAACCATTTCTAATACTTCTTCGTTTCTCTTCCTCTCTGTCCATTTCACTTTCATCATCTTTCTCCAGACGCACATCTCAAAACTTTCTAAATATTTTTCCTCCTTTCTCCTTACCGTCCACATCTCTGTGCCATAAAGAGCTATTCTCCATATGTAGCATTTTGTTAATTTCCTTCTGGTTTCTAAATTTATTTTCTTGCTTGTGAGATGCTCCATCTTCTCGTTAAATGCTGCTTTTGTCATTGCAATCCAACTTCTGATTTCTTGTGTACTACTTCCATCCTGCGGTAAAATATGTACTGCCAAGATATTTGAAACTACTTGTTCCAATTTTTTGCCATTTACTGTTACATTTAATTCTCTTTGTTCCTTTGAAACCACCATCACTTTCGTTTATCCGGCATTGATCGTCATTCCATATTGTTGGCCAACCTCCATTAGTCTGTTTGTCATCCTCTGAAGTTCTTTCTCGTCTTCTAGTATTAATCCCTGATCATCTGCGTATTTAATGGTGGTAATACTTTCACCTCCTATCTTAAATCCTTTCTCTTCCATCAACGCTTCTTCTGTTATTGTTTCTGCAAAATATTAAATATCGCTGGTGAAACAGAACATCCCTGCCTCACTCCTCTCCCTATTGAAGTACTTTCTGTTTCTTCTTCTTCAACCCTGACCCTAATCTTTTGATCTAAGTAAAGGTTTTTAAGCAATCTTTTATTTTTCGAATCTATCTCTATTTTATTTAAAATATTCAACAATCTATACCAATTCACTCGGTCAAAAGCTTTCTCCCAATCAACAAAACAAAAGAAAATTCTAGCGCTCTTTCTATCATCATCCACATACATCCTATAGCATCTCTTGTCCCTCTTCCTCTTCTGAAACCAAACTGATTATCTTGCAGCTCCTTTTCTATTTTACCTTCAATTCTATTGGTTATTATTCTGGCTAGAACTTTAGCTGTATGAGAAATTAAACTAATAGTTCTTTTATCCGTACAACGTTTTGCATTGTTCTTCTTCTCCAGTGGTAACATAACAACATCTAAAAAATCTTCAGGCCATATGCCAGTATCACATACTTGGTTAAACAATTTTGTGAGTTTCTTAACTGCTTTCGACCCCAAAACCTTAAGAACGTCCATTGGTATATCATCACTCCTAACAGACTTCCTTCTTTTCATGTCATCAATTGCTCTTTTAACTTCGGACTCGAGAATACTTGGTCCTAGCTGGTCTTTTTCCACATCCTCTTTTTCATCTAATTAAATATTCTTTCGCTTGCCTTCTTTGTCCAACAGCACCTAAATGTATTCTTTCCTGATACTTTTTACATCGTTTGATTCCGTGACTATTCTGCCACTTTTGTTCATGATTCATTTGCGTTCTATCTTGCTTATCTTTTTCTTGAGTCGTTCCCTTGCTTTGCTATACATGAGTTCTGTTCTACAAATTCTTCCAAACTCGACAATGTCTTCGCATTTCTCATTATACCATGTACTCTGGCTTTATCTGTTTCCCTTCTTATAGCATTATTTAACTCCTTGTACTTTCTTTGACCTTCTTCAGTGTTTATGTTCTTCCACTTTCTCCCCTTCCATTTTTTGCAGCATGACTGCTGTGACCCACGGTATTTTCTTCCTTTCACCAGTTATCTTTCCTACTTACTTTTCGATAACATCGTTAATGTTGCTATGGATGTATCTCCAGTTTTCATCTTCATATTTCCTATGTTCTTCAGCTCTCTCCCCAACCTTTCCTCCAGCTCAGTCATGATAGCCTCCTTGTTCTTAAAGAGTTCCTCTAAGTTCCATTTCTTGTTAAATAGAATTAACTCCTTGACTCCATTTCTTGTTAACTCTTATGCTTCTCTTAACACTCTTGAGTCTACATTGTGTACCACCAAAAGGTTGTGGTTGGAATTTATATCTGCCCCTGATAGTGTTTTCACATTTTTAATGCTATTTCTAAATCTTTCGTTGATTAGTATGTAATCTATTTGGTATTGTCTCTGTTATCCTGGGTTTCTCCATGTGTAAAGTCTCCGCTGGTGGTGCTTAAACCATGTATTAGTTGCAAACAATCTATTTCTATGGCAGAATTCTACTAGTTTCTCCCCTCTTTCATTTCTCTTCCCTAGCCGATATTTCCCACTGTTATCTTCCTGTCCCTCTCCGACTACATTGTGCCAGTCTTCCATCACCATGGTAGTGATCCTTCCTTTTCCCTCCTTTAATATCTCCGTAATCTGTTGATACATTTCATCTACTCCGTCATCATCAGCATTAGTTGTTGGCATATACACCTGAATTATAAGCATTTCCACTTGGTCCATCTGAAGTTTTACGGCTATTAATCTATCATTAATGTCACTACCTTGCTAATACTTTCAGCTATCTCTCTTTTCATCATAATCCCCACTCCCCTTTCCTTTTTCTCTCCTCCCGAGTAAATAATTTTAAATTCATCTGAATGTATCTAGCCTTCTCCTTCCCACCGAACTTCACTAAGACCTACCCATCATCAAAGGTAGTCTGTCCGTAGACAGGTCCGTGATTATTCTTGGTTAAACCTGGTTCTCCATATACTCCTATTTCCGCTGACCCCTTCATATCTTGATAACTCTTTCCCTTTCTAATCATCTATCAGCTGAAACCTTTTCCTATCTCTTTCCCTTCTTCCATATAATTTTCCTTCTAACACGTCTTTAATCATACTCTCTCCTCAGGTAATGTCCAACCCAGTTTGCCTTCCTCTTTATAATAGTCTATAATCATTTGCTTCTCTCCTGCTCTCCGTAGCACTTCATCGTTTTTTATCCTATCTGTCCATTTTATCTTCAACATTCTCCTCCAACTCCACATTTCAAAGTATTTTATGTCATATTTCCTTAGCGTCCATGTTTCTTCCCCTTACAAAGTTATACTCCATACATAGCATTTTATGAACTTCTTGCGGATATCCTCCATTATATTCCCCGAAAGTAGGTATTTCTATCTTCTGAAAGCCGCTTTTGTTTTCCTATTCTAGTCCTGATCTCATCCGTACATTTTGCTTCTCTTGTTATGATGCTTCCAAGGTATTTATAGTGTGAAAGTTGTTCTAAAGGCTTTCCTTCAATACTTATGTTCAGATTCTCTTCTTTTCCTGATATTCAAATGACCTTGGATTTTTCTGTATTTATTTCCATACCGTATTTTATTCCTGTTATTACTAGTATATTTATCATTTTCTGGAGTTCCTCTTCCTTTCTTGCTATAAGTACTTGATCATCCGCGTATTCTACTGTTCTTATAATCCTTCCTCCAATTTTGAAATCTCCTGTGGCTTCTAACGCTTCTTGCTTTAGACTTGCTCCATATATATGGAATAGGGTCGGCGATAGGCAGCAGTCCTGTCTTACTCCTCAACCGATATTTACTCCGCAGGTGTCCGCATTCTCCAACCTGACTTTTACAACTTGATTCACATGTAGATTCCTGATCAGTCTCCTGTCTTTCCAGTCTACACCTATATCCTTTAATATCTTCATCAACATTACCCGATTTACTCTACCAAAGGCCTCCTGCCAGTCTACGAAACATACGCAGATATCTTGACAGTATTCTATTGCCCTTTCTGGTATGATTCTAACTACTCCTGTCTCATCTCTAGTTCCTCGTCCTTTTCTGAAACCCCTCGCATTTCTTCTGCCTTTTTCTCCAGCCTTTTATTAAGAATTCTCGTGATGATTTTCGAAGTGTGGGACAGAAAGCTTATCGTTCTGTAGTCTTTACATTGCATTGCCTTTGGCTTCTTCTTTAGAGGAATCATTTTTACTTCTAGGAAATCCCGAGGCCACTCTCCCGTGTCGTAAACCTTATTAATTAATTTCGTAATCGCTCTTAGTCCTGATTCCATGACTTTAAGTACCTCATCCGGTATTACATCGCTGCCCGTGGCTTTCCCTTTCTTTAGTTCCACTATCGCTTTTTCTACTTTGCTCTCCATAATACTTGGTCCTAAGTTGTCTTTTCAATGTTTTTTTTTTCATCTTTAAGTTCCTTTTTTTTCGATCCTATTATACCTACATTATTCCTTCTCATTTCCCTTTTTAAGTTCTCTAGTTTACCCCCTGAATTCATAGTCCTAACATCCCATGTGCCTGTTCTTAATTTCTCACTACTTGCTTTCTTCTTATTAATTTTACATTTCCTTTGTGCATCCCCTAGGGTAGTCCCCACCCGGAGATCCGATTGGGGGGCTATTTTACCTCCGAAAATTTTACCCCAGAGAGATCCAGGTATTTGCAGCTTTTCAGCCTATCATGGGAAATATAATGAGGTAGTTTCCCCTTGCTTTCCTCATCGCAGTTTCACAGAGTGATTACCCATCTGTAGCTGTTCAGACCCACATGATCACCACCTACAGATGTACTGTGGAAGCTGCTGCCCTTGCACAGGGGGGTGTAAAACCCCCAAGACTGCTTCTAAGTCTGACTCTTCCCCTCAGACCTTTCCGGCTTGGGTGTTCCTACCAGGGGAATTATCTCCCGCCGGCATAGCTCTTTGATTCATAAGAGTACACAAACCCATCAACCTCTTTAAGGTTATGCAGTCCATAGGGAGGGTTTAGTATGTATCCGGATAAAATACGAAATACGTATTACGTCATTATATTTTTCGTCGTTAAAAGCAGAAACTTATGACATTACTGTTTCAACAATTTCGTCAAATCATATTTTAATTCTCTCGTTCATTTCGTTCAATTATTGAAAACAGTTAAAAAATTCTCGATGACTGTTACGAATAACGGCATTATTTTTTTCACCTTTTGTTTAAATTTCATGTGTTAGCTTTATGACTTCAGCTTAAGGTTACGTCATAATTTACATCAATATTTTACTGATTTTAATTAAAATTACCAAATCAATGATATTATAATATATAGGTTATCAAAACCCATAATTAAAAGGACTAATGCGTTTTTTATTTAATACGGTTTATCGGGTTTTAGAATTATGACGCTATCGTATGTTCACGCCGTTGGTTGTAATCAACGGAATTATAATATTGTCTATTAATTCTCTTTTAAAAAGTATTTATTTACGATTTGCTTTATTGTTAACCTTATGGATTGTTGTGTGTAAATTGAATTTTACTCTACTTGCGAGACTAGCCTTACAACGTTAGATCTAACTTCAAGAAAAAGACCAAATGGTTCAATTGAAACGAACAAACGGCGGACTAAAGGACTGGCAGATGAAAGGAAATAACCGGGAATACGAAGGGGGGAAACAACAGAGCCAGAGACTGGCGAATCAAGTCGTAAGAAAAAGAGCGAGGTATATAGATGCCATACTTTAATATCACAGAAAATTACAATGACCTTATCGAATACTTAGTTGGAGTATTCGAATGGAATAACTTTCAAGGGCTTTCTGTGTATATTGAAATGAATGTAATAATTCTCCCGTTGATTTTCAACGGAAAAATCTATAATGCTTTAACAATAAATAATTATTCGTTTTGCTAGATTCCGTAGCTCAATGTTTAGTGTATTGTGCTAATAAAACGGTGGTACTGGGTTTGATCCCCACTGGAAGCATTTTTTAGGCTCATGTTAACTAGCTGGGACCACATCCGAAATTGACCGCTGTACAGACCTCACAACCGTCACTAACTCGGATTAAAGGGTTCGACTGGAAACCGAGCACAAGTAACTGACCCCCTGCAGCAGGAGGTCTCTAGCCGACCAAACCATTTCCAATAAAATTTAAAATATTTATGTTGTTAAATTAGTGAGAAAGGAACTCAAGCGTCGAATCCGGGAAAATGCGCTGATTATATGCGTTGGTACTAATGGGTTATCCCGAACCCCTATTAAAAATGCTATAATATATTCATTGCACTCTAGTGTCCGAATCCAACCCCCAACCCGGGAGGAGGAAAATGAAATGAATCCAACCCCAACCACTTAAACCAACCCAGGGTGAGGAGGAAAGTAGAACGAATCCAACCCCCAACCACTTAACCGAACTCGGAAGGAAGAGAAAAATGGAACGAAACCAACTCCCAGCAACTTAACTTGAATTCGTATACTAGAGTGCAATGAAGATATTATAGCATTTTTAATTGGGGTCCGGGATAACTCAATAGTACCAGAGCGTTTTTTAAACGTAATTCTACTATAAATAATAAGATATTTACGCTTACATGTAGTCTTGATGCCCAGGAATGCCAACCTTTTACGAGATTCTGCGACCGGGGTTGTATTGAAAACAGTTTATGACTGAAATATTTAAGTTCCTTCTTTTTATATGTTTGTTTATAGATCTTATTTATGTCGATACAGGAAACCCTTACCATTATTTAACTATGAATATTATTGAATCATGAATGTCTATATAGTTCTGGCAAATGATGAGATTATCCTTCAATTATAAATACAATCACATAGGATATTTTATCTCTTAGTCATAGTTACTGGATGCATGGTTTTCGGTGAACCACCGCATGTGCTGACTTTAATGGACAACAGTTTCGTGACATTGTGTTAGCCGGTTTATTAAACTTAATAACGAATGAGTTATGGAGAACAACACGCGTAGGAACAAAATACAATAAAAAATCTCGCTAATATATACTTTGATGGTCCTAAATTTTTATGGTTTAAAATAACAGCCGTTATAATAACCAAACCAAGAAATAGTTTATATAAATGAAAATTTACTTTGAAACAATATTTAAATATATATTTGGCTACTAAGCGTCCCCGTCTTAAATATTACCCTTTCGAAATTTGGTTGCGCGCCTTATACTTCAGAGTGTACATTTTTCCGAATCTTCGTGAATCATTTATCCGAGTAATTAAAGACAGAATTCGTGATCTCGCTTTATCAAAACGAGAAACAATATTTCTACAATGGCCGAAAAATAGTTAGAAAAAATATTCGTCATTAGAATTTATTATCGGCGAATGACCACTGAGGAAGGCTGCTTTGTAATAAAAATAAGCATCAAGTTTTCCCAACTTTGTAATGGCTGTTGGAGAGACATTTTTTGATATAATCAGAATAAATTGAAATTTATCAGACAAGAAAAAAATGACATCTGACTCGATGGAACGAAACGATCACAAGATCCTAAGCAGAGAAGCAATATCTGTAAAGTTTGGAATAATTTAGGAACACTTTACAGCTAACACCTGTCTTCTGAAGATGTTATGATCGTTTCATTCCATCAATTTCTAGCTTGGCAATCTCACCACATGAGAGGGAGGGGGGTTTTCTTCGACGTTTCTCTCGGGGGACATCTTTTGGGGCTGATTGATACTATCTTGACAAGAAAAACACCCCCATTCAGAAACGAGAAAATTAATCAGCTACGGTAGTTCAGTTGTAGAATATCCTCCCGGCATAATTGACTTGGGTTTGATTCCAGGTCTTAGCAGAATTATTTCTCGTTTCAAATAATTTGAAGTCAGGAATACTTATTATTCCCGACTTGTGACTCCTTATGCTTCCAAACCTACACTTGTTTCTTTAGAGGCATTTCTACTTTTCATCATCAAGACACCATTCATTATCTCTAGCCTGACTATTTAAAAAAAAACTGACTCCCTATCTTCACTAAAATTTCAGCGTGGATGCGAGATTGCTCCTTAACCCACCTCGCTCCGGTAGGAATCTCTACGCTCACCGCTGTTAATCTCGTCAAAATTTCTCACTTTCTCGATGCACCTGATTTGAGAGATTTTAGTTCTCCCAGAGATTATTCCGCCAAAGCACGCACAAGCCATCCGAGAACGATAACTCGATAAATTAGCGCTAATCCACGAGCTAAGCGGCGTCAGAGAGATAAAGAGAGAGTAACGCGGCGAACATATCCTCCCGCGACCTAGAATCCTCTGGCACGCACTTCCTCTTATAAGGCACGACAATGAAATTACGCCTTCCGATCTGTATTCGAGGGGACTATCCCAAGGCGTGTTAACATCGAATCTATTTGTTCGAATTGCGTTTACGGAGAGAGATAGAGAGAAGTCCATTAAAGTCAGCACATGCGGTGGTTCACCGAAAACCATGCATCCAGTCATCAAACACCGCCAAAGCCTTCGCCATAGTCATAGTTACTATAATTCTTGCTTGTTATTTCATACATATTTGCATGCCTCATTCATGATAAAAATGCTAATTTTAATAGAATGTATTAGCCGACCTGTTCGGCACTTCGTGTCTAAAAAGGCGAGTTAAGTGATAGGGAGTAAGCAGAAATAGATAACTTTCACTCACGCTTCGATAAACTAACATTTATTTATAGTTAGTCACGATATCAAAATATGGGTATCCAAAATTATATTATAAATTGGCGTTCATCAGGGATAGGAATGATGGTGCAACTTCTTCCGGCATACGTTTTTTCACCCGACCGAACCAACACTTCCATATAATACACATATTTTTATGAGAAAATCAAACCGACCCCGCGAAGGGCTAGGATTTCCCGTATCAACATAAACAAGATCTGTAAACAAACCTACGAAAAGGATTAACTTAAATGCTTCAATCATAAACTGTTTTCAATACAACCCCGCCCCAGAAACCGTTAAAAGGTTGGTATTCCTGGGCTTCAAGATTACATGTGAGTGTAAATATCTTAATATTAATCCTAGAATTATGTTTAAAAGACACTATTAATCAGCGCATTTACCCGGATTCGACGCTTGAGTTACTTTCTCACTAATTTAACAACATAAAAATTTTTAATTTTATTGCAAATGATTTGATCGGATAGAAACTCCCTGCTGCAAGGGGGCAGGTATGCGAGCTCGATTTCGGTTCGAACCCTCCAGTTCCGCAGTCCTAATCCGAGTTAATGACGCTTGTGAGGTTTGTACAGCGGTCAGTTTCGGATGTCGTCCCAGCTAGTTAACATGAGCCTTTTTTGTTTTAAAAGTAAATAAGACCACTAATAAACAGTATTTTATGTTTCCAAATTTGGAGTTGCGAAGCAACGGCTTATTCACTTGCATATTATAATAGCACTGAGTTCTTTTAATGATAATCAATGAAATATATTATAATACCATTGATTTTATAGAACTTATGATGACGTAATAATCTTAAAACACGAAATTTTATCAAAACGTGGAAAATATTTTAATGTCGTGTTTCATAGTTTCTCGAGAAAGTTTTAGCCCTTTTCAATTATTGAACACAAGAATTAATATATTGAATGGTGACATTGTGGAAACAGTAATGCCACAAGCTTCTACTACGATTGACGAAAAAATATAGGTATTTCGCGATTTTTTTCATCCGGATACGTACTAAAAGGGACACCATTATAATAATACACAAAATATCCTAATATTTAGATAAATGTTAGAATATCAAGACTATGATCTTAATTTTGTTTATTTTTATTGCTGATATACATGTTGATCTGGCGAAACTTCAAATAAGAAAACACCGAGGTGAGTCGATTGTCAGAGATTTGGAAATTCCGGGTGGGTGCCTTAATGTCGCGGAAAATGAGAAATACTCGGCGAGAACTCTTGCTTTTTATTATTTCATACTAGCGTAATTGCTCGTCAAATATGATGGGTATGTGCAGATTATGTATTAAAATTAAGGTACTTACCGTTCTTCCTCCTCGAGAATGGCCAAATCGGTTGGTCATTCCTTCGGCGCATTATCGGCCGTACGCCCTTAAAGTATATTTGAATGATCGCGGCGTACGATAATGGACAACCGATTTAATTTTTGCCAGATTCATTAAATTACTTACGTTCCTGCAAAAATAATCCAACCTCATTATATTGGTCGCTAGAAAGATTGTTTCCGTGATCAATTAAAATATCATATTTAAATATTCGGTACTGTTCTAACAAGCGCGTGAAGATCAAGACAGCGACGGTAGCGCTGTCGATGGCGATAAAATGGAGAGAAATTATACTACTGCGGCAATGGTACTAATACGAAGCATTGTCGGTGGCGCCGTAACAGACGATAAAGCGAGGACACATTGAACTACAACCTCGTACGTGCATATTCTGCTGCACTTGCGTTCACTTGCAATCACTCCGCATTCCTGCAAAAACGTCAGGTTTGCTTCTTCTCCGACTGGCAGTTCGTGATACTTTAAGGGAGGCATCAACCCTATGGGGGGGGGGAGACAGTGAACGTGGAAAGGAAACGAATCAATTGACTAAGCCAACCCAACCCGGGGGGCCGAGAAGATTGTGATGCCGTGGTAATACTATTTCTCGCCACTTTCTCTTCATCGATAGCGCTACTGTCGCTGTCTTGACCTTCACCCGATTCTTAGAACAGAACCAAAAATTCTTTCAAATTTCGACTTCGGTTTTAATTCGTCTCCGATTTCTTCATCTCCATTCATCCATATTTGTCTTTTGCTCACTGTCGATCATCCTGAAATCTTGCAGCAGGCCATTGACCTCGTAGTCGGCAGCATTTCAACCAACCAACACTTGTTTATTATTATAGACATACTTATGAATAAATTGGGGACACTTCTAAAAATTAAATATATCTTTATAAATTATAATTTATAAAACTAAATTATTATTTTTAAAATAAAATATTTCAGCCTTGCGCCCGAGGTAGGTGCCTCGATCGTCACATCCTTCGCCCGGAGTGCAAAAAATACCTCGGACCGCTTCTTCTAGTAACATTATAACGTATCGAGTTTTATTTCCAGTCGCTCCAACAGCAGCAGCATTTTTCTACGAGTGAACCTGCGACAGTAACCAGTAAGATTACCGCGTGGAATGGAAGCGAACGGATACTGGGGAGTTTTTGCAATCTGCACTGCGCCGATTTATCGCATAAAATTGATTTTTCCTGTACAAATATTGATTTTATCTCCTCTAACCGAAGGTTTATTCCTTTCAATCACAGGTGAAAAATGCCGAAGAAAATTGCCCCCGTAGTCGGGTAAGACGTGACGTCCTAGACGATAACAAACAGGCGGATGACGGAACCGACGAGCCGGACGTCCTTGAAGAGGTAGGGGTTGTTGCGAAGGAGATTCTGGACATCCTGAAGGAGAAGATGGAAAAGGGGGAACCGACAACCAACCTGGGCCACGACGGCGGCGACACCGTGTTTGCTCGGATGGGTGAAGACGCCACGATGAAAGAGACGATACCTATCACCGATTTGCCCGAACCAGTGCTTGAAATGTTCAGGAGAAAGGCGATAAAGAAGATAGAAATTAGGCCGTACGAGTTACCGAATTACGTGTATCAGCTGTTCAAGAAAAAGATGACTGAGCATCACTTCGACAAAATATTGCTCTCTCGCAACATACCTCTGGGCGAGATACCTGTGTGGGCGATACAGCTGTTCACGGTAAAGCCGACAGGAAACGCTAGAGACGTCATACTATCGTACGAACTCCCCGGTTGGGTCATAGACCAGATGAAACGATGGATGGATGGGAAGAACGACGATACCTTTAAGCTAACGTGGAACGAAATGCCTTTATGGATGATTAAACTCGTCAAAACCATGGCGCGCCATCCGAGAGGCACGGCGGATTTGTTCAGCCAACGAATGACTCTAGAAGAGCTCTTACGATGGTCGATATATACCTCCCGACCAAAGTTTGAAGGTGCGATTTCGGGAATCAAAATATCGTTAGACGACATACCTAAGTGGGCGCAGGAATTTCTCAAATTTAAGCTGAAAAAGGTAGGAGAGGAAAGGAACCCGATGAATATTTACGTGACGCTTGGAGAAATATTTGAATGGGCATTCATGATCACCAGAAGGGATATTATCGACAGCATCAGGGGCAATCTGCTTTCGAAATTCGCTGTAAAATGGACGGATTTCCCCGGTTGGTTCCAGGACTGGTTGGGCTTTTTCCTAAAAGGCTTCAAATTCCCGCCATTCCATGTACCGGGAGAAAGACCAGGAAGGAGACCAGGAGGAAGACCTCCTGGGGAAATTCTGCCACCTTGGCCGAAAGAACGTCCGTACCCTGGGGGCAGACCGGAAGGTGGAAAACAACGTCCCCCGGGCCATAATAAGAATCCACCCGACGAGAAACCCCCATGGTCAGAACGCGGGGGAGGAACTTTACCTCCCACAACTCCAGTGCCAGCGCCATCCCCAAAACCGATAGTAAAACCTTATTGGCTAGACTTGATAATCAATAAAAAGTTGAAGGAGAATGACGGGAGATTGGAACTGAGCGAGATGTCGGACTGGATAATGTTGATTATGCATGTGAAAATACTTCAGAATTTCGACAACGAAACCGTACTGGGCGTCCGGATATCGCTGAATGAGATAATTGATTGGGGTGTACATATTGCGAAGTTGACTGAACAGCCCAACATAACGTTGGAGGATTTGCCTCCTTGGTTTTTGCTTATACTGCAAAAGGTAGTGGAAGAATATGAGACAGAGGTGCAGGTTATGATGTTCAGCATGATGCTGGATGAGTTGATCGACTGGTCTATAAAGTACGCCACCGACGAAAAGGAAGGAAATTTGGGAAAAATAAAATTCGAACGTTTACCGGAATGGCTCAAAATTTACATTAGTATGAAGATAGAAAGGAGCAATGACCCAGATCAGAAACCTCCGTGGTCGCCTATATATGTCCCGGAAGTGAGAGACGTGTTCGGCGAGAAGGCATTTAAAGTCAAAAGAGCGCTCAAGGGTTTGCCTAAATTGTTGATCGTTTTGATCCAGATGAGAATCGAAGATTTTTATCATGGTGAGAACGCGGCAAAATTTATCCTAGCGCCACAAGAAATCCCTGCTTGGGCCGTCGAACTAGTGAAAATAAAGGTGCAAAAAAATTACGGCGTCAGTTTGATCATGCCGGAGGATTTAACGTGGGACACGACCCCCCGTTGGGTTATAGAACTCATAAAAGGAAAGATTTATGAAGATTCGATACAGGGATCGCTGATGGAATCTTACGTCACGTTGATCGAAATCGTTGACTTTTCTATATGGTTCACGAACATGACGATTAATGGCTCTGGGACGCAGACGCACAGCCGCGTGTCCTTGGAAGACATTCCGGATTGGGTCGTGGATCTTCTACGCACAATCGAGGAGTGGCAGTTTGATGAAGATTTGTCGGTAATGGAAGAATACATCACACTTAGTGAATTACTGGACTGGGCGATAGTACACAACCTGAGGAGAAAATGGGAATCAGACGGGGATAAGATATTAATGTTCAAGGACAATCTAAGCAAACTGCCAAAGTGGGGAGCAGATCTTTTAGCGTCGAAATTAATTTCGTTCAACAACGTTATGCCACCGATGGATTTTGACGTGCCGGTCGTGAATTTGCCGAATTCGGCGACAGAATACCTAAAAAGCCTGATAAGAAAAGGTTACAGCGGTCACCCGGATATGAAACCTGGACTGACACCGGATAAGCTTCCCTACTGGTCGTTGGAACTCTTGCAGAGGGCCATGACGGAGCATGTTGACGTGGCATCAGCGATGAAAAAATCCTGGACAATCGATGAAATTCTCCAATGGGTTGTATGGGTAACCAGAATAAAGAGTTTTGACATGGACCCAACATATGGTTTAAGAGTGGCCCACCTCCCGGACTGGATCATAGAACTTCTTAAAACGAAGATCGAAGAGAGCAATGGTGACACAACGGTGATGGAACATCGTATCACAACGGAGGAAATACTGGCGTGGGCAATACGATTCATCTTGCGGGAGAAGGAGGAAGTCGTACCGTTATCCTCCGAATCCACCAAACATCCCATAGAAATGCCTGATTGGATGAAAAGTCTTCTCCTCCGAAAGACGGAAGAGGTTAATCAGGGTAAAATGCAAAAGATTTTCACGATGCCAACCAACCAATTGCCACTTTGGTCAATGGAGATTATAGAGGTTAAATTGGAAATGTTCAAAGAGGTGGATGTGAAAATAATTCCTTTCACCGTCATACAACTTTTACAATCGCGGTTGCTTGAGTTTAACGGTTCTAAGGATGTGTACGATCTCGACGTTAATTTAGGCGACGTCGTGGATTGGTTTCTGTGGATGACCAGGGCGAGAAAGATAGCGACGGGTGTGAATTCCAACGTGACACTGGGAGAAATACCTAAATGGGTAGTAAGGCTCCTCACCAGGAAAAGAGAAATGCACAATGATGGCGGAGACGTGTTCGATCTCGTCACGACCTTGGATGAAATCATTGATTTATCTATACAAATGGGCAAAGAAATTGTAGAGGAAAGGGAAGAGGATAATGAAAAGAGAGTGAATGGATTACCATATTGGTTAGTCAGGATCATCCTTCTGAAACTGAAGAATGACTATTCCCCTAAATTTGGAAAGAGACTCGGTAAATTGCCGCTATGGGCCATAGAGCTGATATTCCTCAAGCTGGAAGTGGCATACGAATATGAATTAGGGATCAAAGCCGCACTGCCGCGGGAAATGGAACCAGATTGGTTGATGACATTTCTTGCCCTACATATCAATTTCGAAGATCAAGAGGAATCCGTGATGTTTCAAAACGTGACACTTAATGAACTTCTGGAATTTGCTATATGGTCAGGAAAAAGAGAAAGGACATCCATATCGTTTTTCGAACTGCCTGAGTGGATTTTTGATTTTCTCATCATCAAGTTGGAAGAGAATGAAAACGACAGGACAATATTAAAGCGCAACATGACATTGTATGAGATATTAGATCTTGGTTTAGAGATTTTTGTAAAAATTGAAGTTGAAAGGAAGGTTCATTTAGGCCAAGTAATGATGGCTACACCGATTTGGATAAAAGACTTTCTCAAGGACAGGATACGATTGATTAATTCGGACAAGATTCAGTATCAACTCATCCTAGGGTCATTAAACAAAGGGGATGGAGGGATTGTAATGAGAAAGGTAAAGGAAATTTACAGTGACAATATAGCTTTAACAACTCTCATAACGGCTCCCTATTGGATCATAAGATTCGTTGAAATGCAAACTGAGCAGCAAAAATCCGACACTGACGCAATTCTATTGCAAGAGGTTATAGATTTCGGTCTGTGGATAACTAGACGGATCAAGAACTTGGAGATAATGAACAGTAAGAGGAAACTAAGATTGTTTGATGTCCCACTGTGGTTATTAGAACTTCTTAATATGAAGGCCGAAGTCTATGGGGATGAGGAAGCGTTATTGCAAGATCAGATGACCTTGGAACAAGTCGTGATTATGTCGATTAAAACCAGCATCACTATAAAAACCTTTGAAATATATGATTTTACGCCACCTGACCTGGAACTTGTACTGGACAGGATCCCGAGCTGGATTCAAGAAGTTCTGAGGACCAAAGTGGAGGAGAATGAGAGCTGGAACGAGCAAAAGGCGTACCAATTCCCCAACAACCAGTTGCCGATTTGGGTGGTCGATCGTATTGAATATATGGTGGAACTGAAACACAGAGAAATTCGCAAGATTAAAAAGGGGACGACGTGGGATTCCGTCCCGTATTGGGCGACCCTGATTTTGCAATCGATAATTCAAGAGAATAACGGTTCCGTCGCCATACTTGAACGAGAAATGACGGTGGAAGAAGTAGTGGATTGGGCAATATGGATAACCAACGAAACGAAGGCCCGTGGAGGAATAAAAAGCTACATGGCTTGGACTGAAATACCAGAGTGGGTAGTAGATATTCTAAAGGAAAAGAGAACTGACCGTGATTCCCGCAAAGCTTTGATGAAAGCCAGGTTGACATTGGAAAGTTTACTTGATTGGGCAATCGACCGTGCCATTTTGACAGCGGAGTTAGGAGAAGACGCCGCTAAGCTTGCAATATCGCTCGAAGGCATACCGGGAGATGTGTTACGCTTCATAATTATGACGATCAATAATGTTAACCAAGATCCCGAGGGGCACAGATATGTTGCAACTCGCGGTAGTTTGCCTCGTTGGGCTGGCCTAATGATTGAAAGACTGATTCGAGCAATTCATGGAAATAACCCACTCATGATATCCATCGTCGCGGAAGAGATATCTGGTTCCTGGGTCGTCGAATATTTTAAAGTTATCATATATCGCTTCCAGTACAAAGATGAAGTGGTGAATTATAGGGCGACACTCAAAGAAATCATAGAATTCGCCGTACGGTATACATATCATATGATAAACGGAAATGGGGCGGGTACTCGGCGCAACATTGCAATTGCCGACTTGCCGGAATGGTTGATAAGATTCATAAGATTCAGAATAATTGAGAGTGATGACGTCGAAGCAGTCCTCGTAGATTTCATGATGGTAGGTGACATTTTGCATTGGTCAATTGTCAACAACATAGCAGTTCAAACCATGACACCGGACGACTTTATGTTACCGGACCTTTCAAAACCTATAGGACCGCCGCCGTGGGTGATAAATATTATTGTCCATGAAATAGGGACGTTTTATGTACAAAGGCATCCAAGGCCAGAGAAAACATTCAATGATATCTCAATTTGGGTAGTTCAGATATTCGAAAATATTGTGGTTGATAGACATAAAAAGATTGACGGTGGAGAGGAAATGACAACGTGGGGATCTATACCTTACTGGTTGATAAAATTTCTCCAAGCAATGCAGGTACGACACAGAGGCAGCCCAGATATAATTTCTGTGAAAATAACAATCAGGGAAGTTATAAATTGGCTAATAGAATGGATCCAAGATACCTACACCCGTTTGGGCGTTGGAGGCAGGGTGGAATGGAAGAATTTCCCGCCGTGGCTAATAGAGTTGTTTATAAAGCTAGAAAAAGAAATGGAGGACCCAAATAAGATATTAGAACAGCCAACATCTGTGGGTGATATGATGAATTTTGGAATAGGTTACCATATAACGCTTTACGTGAAAAAAAAACGATAGAGCGGATATTAAACGGTTATTTCCAGAACTGCCTGGGGATTTGATAGAAAATATCTTTGTGATTATCTTTGATTTTAACGACGGAAACGGCGTACCTGATGTTGAACCGAACTCTCCTCCATTATCTGCGAACGTCTTCGATTTATTTGAAAGGGTCTTATTGGATTTGTACGGGGATATGCTAGAACTGAGACTCCTCATCAAATGGAAGGTATCTAGGTCTTGGTTTGCTGAGCTGATAAGATGGTTAATTAATGGGGGAATCCCCGAGGGAGAGATTCTGACCCATAAGTTATCTGTGGAGGAAATCATAAGGTACTATCTATTGTACCTCCAAATTATCTATGACGTCGATGGAATGAACGATGCACGTGATGGGCGGCTTATTGACTTTCCAGAGTGGTTGATAAAGCTCATAATATTCAGATCAAAATCAGGTGGCAACATCAAGCCGACGCTTGAATCAGATTTATCACTCAAGGAGCTTTTTGTATGGATAATAGAAAATAGCCCTCCCCTCGGACCGAAAGATATCAAAATACCAGACCGCAGCACAGAGCGTCCGGAAACACCACCATGGATAATATCTATTCTTGTAGACGAAATCGAAAGACACGATGGAAGCAACGAGCCGCCGAAGCTCGAGCCGCCGATTTCGATTGTGATATTAGTGTGCATCGTAGAAATCGGGCGCGAGAGATACGATAAATTAGAGGGTGGCGAACCAGAATCTGTATGGGATTACGTTCCGAATTGGTTGATATCATTTTTGCAAGCGATACTATGGAGGGAAAACGGCAGGAGAAATTTAATGCATGTAGAAATTACGATAAGAGAGATTGTACAGTGGTGGATATGGTGGATTCGAAGTATCAAGGAAAATTCGGGCTCTGTAGGCAATGTGGAATGGGAGAACTTTCCGCCGTGGCTAATAGAGTTGCTAATTAGGTCCCAAAACCCGGAAAATGGACCTAGTGGCATATTGGATAGTATAATGCCCGTGGAAGAATTGGTGGTCATAGTAATTGATTATGGCATAAAAGATGACATGAGGAAGAGGGATTTAGAACGAGTTAAAGCAATATTTGAAGGGATTTCAGACGTCATATTGATTGAGATCTTACGAATCGTTCGCGCCGTGAACGAGGAGTTCTATGATAATACTGCAGTTAGACCGGAATATCCCGACTTACCGTCATGGGCTATTACACTCATACAGACTACGGTCGCGGACACCTACGCCGACGAACCTGGTTTGGCACCTTTCATCGCGTCGGAAACAATCCCTCACTGCATCATCGAATTAATGAAAGAGTTGATACATCGGCTGAAAACGGAAAGGCTGGTGATGAAGTATAGGATTTCCATGCGCGAGTTCGTTAAATTCTCCGCGGTGTATACTCATTATATCTACAACGTGGAGGGGACGAACGTCCTTCGTGAGTTAAGATTGACTGACTTGCCTGGATGGTTAATGAATCTGATCATGTTTATGGTTCAAACGGGTGTTGATCCGAAATCATTGCTTGATGAAAATTTGACAATCGAGAATCTATTGACATCGGTAATAGATAATACATTAATTGTCGACACTCTTAAAACTGAAGACTTTGAGATATCATCCATAAACATAGCTAAGCAGCCAGAATGGCTTATACAATATCTCCAGATACTAATCAATAAACACTATGAAGCGATGAGGCCAAGAAATAACGTGCTACCAAAGAATCAGCTTCCGGTTTGGGTAATACGGATGGTTGAAGAAATAGTTAGAATCGAGTTAATAGAGCTAGAATACGAGGAACAAGACTGGACATTGGATTCGGTTCCGTATTGGGTTGTCCAGTTTATCGAGTTAATGCTGGAAAAGCACAAGGGTAGTAGCAATGTGATGAACACCGAGATATTGATTGACTTTAGCTATATGGAGAACACAGAATTTGAAACTGTATTTGGATAAAGAGGGGAAAGTAGAGTTACACGAACTTCCGGAGTGGTTAATAGAGTATATCCGAGATGTGGGAGAAGGTGTCAACATGAATTATCTACTGGTTGAGGGAACGGCGACGGTCGGTCAAATCGTCGAGTGGGGAATAAGCCATGGTATATCGAGGAAGCGAAACGAAGATGACTTCAGTTTTGTTTTGCCGCTCGTGGAAGGCGTACCGGAAGTCGCGATAAGATACATCATGTTCCAACTCGTTCAAGTCAACAGATACAGGGATCGTGAGAGATACAACACGTCCGTTATAGTCCTGCCCCAATGGGCGGAAAGGACCGTGAGGAGAATAGTGAAAGAGTACTATGGGGAAAACGCACGTTATAATACTGCGAGCATATTGGAGACAACCCCCTATTGGTTGCTAGGACTCTTTAAGATTCACCTTCACAAATACGATAAGGAACAGTCTTTGTGGAGGCACAATATGAACCTGAAAGAAATCATAGATTACGCTGTGTGGCTTACTAAGCACGTCAACGACCTGGACGGCGTGGGCGTGGAAAGAAACATCAGATTCATCGACATACCGGAATGGCTAATAGAAATCATTCAGATGAAGGCTGAATACCCTAAGGCTGACATTCTCTTTTTAGATGAAAACCTTGATTTCATCGATCTTCTAAGCTGGGGAATACGGAACAGCATAAGAGGTAAAATATTTCGTTACGAAGACCAAACGCAGACCAACGAGACCGTGAGACCCATTCCGGATTGGATAGCTGAACTCCTGATGGTGAAAATAGATCAGAGCAATAAAGGTCAACTTGGGAAAGATTTCAAAATACCAATGAACCATTTGCCACTTTGGGCAGTCGAATACATCAGGATCAAAGTAAAAGAGAAGTACGAGGCGTACCAGGAAGAGGAACCTGAGGCCATATGGGGATCGTTACCGTATTGGGTGGCGCAGTTGATGCAGTCGAAGATACAAGAGCATAACAACAGCATAGCGGTGATGGGACATCAAATGACGGTCGAAGAAGTCGTGGATTGGGCGATTTGGGTGAGCAGTATGATGGAGAGGGGAGGGAATGAAGTATTTGCTGTGACCGATATGCCGCGGTGGTTGATAGAGTTATTGGAAATGACGAGAGGACAGAATGGGAAGGTGGAAAACGTGATGCGGGGTAAAATAACTTTGGAGCGTGTTCTTTGGTGGGGTATCAACGTCACCATAACGGAGAAATTGGAGAAGTACGACTTATCAGATCTTCGCTTGACTCTGAAAGGTATACCGCGGTGGGTGATAGAGCTCATCCAGTTATGGATTACGATGTATAACGGAGAATATCCGTCAAATACATTCGACTCCAATATTAGCGACCTTCCACCGATGGCTCAGAATCGCTTAATAAAGGTTATAGATGATCTTTACGGTAAAAAGCCGTCGCCCGTCCTAATAGAGCAGGCGACCCCACATTGGATAAAAGTACTTCTTCTGTATAAGGTTAACCAGCTCGGGTCAAATAGCTCCGTATTGGAGGGTGAGGTGACGATGAATGAGATAATGGAATTCACCTTGTGGCTTACTCAAAGGTTCAAGAACGAAACTCGGAACTATGAGGATAAAAACAGGCTCTTGGTTAGATTTATCGAACTCCCTTATTGGTTTATAGAACTCGTCAAATCAATCGTGCCGGGCAATGATGACGCAGAAAAGCTAATGAATCATAGAATTAAATTAGACCAGCTCTTAATCTGGGCAATACGTAACAGTTTGGTGTGGAGAATCAGCGGTGGAGACACGGGAGTCCAACCTTCACCTAATCCACCCATTCTTGAAATTCCGGAGTGGTTGAGAGAAGAGTTGGAATTGAAAATCGACCGAGATTACGGAAAATATCAATTCAGAGCGCCAATCAACCAACTGCCAGTCTGGATAGTTGAACAAATTTATAAGAATAACGAAGAGATTGGTGAAATTTACGTTGGTACGAGCTATAATATAACCATCCCGTTTTGGGTCATAGAGCTCATTCAAGTAATGACACGATCCTCAGAAAGATTGACGGAAGTGATGGACGTCAGCATACAAATAGACCTCATAGCTGACTGGGCAATATGGGATACCCAAAGAAAGAAAGATATGGAAGGCAAGGAAGGTGGGCTGACTATCGATGAAATACCGCGATGGTTGATTCAACTCATCGTAAAGATCAAAGAGTACAAAGATCCAAAAGAGGCAATGAAGCATACGACGTCATTGCGATATATATTAGCCGGGTCGGTGATCATCCTTATGGAGGACAAGAAAGAGTTTGAAAGAGTGCCCGATTGGATTATCCGGATACTCAGAGCGAAGATAGTAGCAATAAATGATCCTAAAGTGCCGATGAAATTTGAGGTGGCGACTAATGATCTGCCGGGGTGGGTGTTGGAGCTTTTCAGAATTAAGGTGGAGGAACATTATGCCAATGCACCGGGTGTGACTCCTGTGATTTCATTAGACACGGTCCCGCAGTGGCTCGTGGAATATCTAAAAATAAAGATATCCGAGAACGACATCGGACTGGCCACCATGAGACGCTTCGTGACGCGTGACGAATTCCTGGATTTTTCCGTCTGGTTTACCAAGCAATGGATGGTCACAGATCGAGATCTGATAATGGACGACGTTCCAATGTGGACGTTAGATTTCATCAGGACGAAGGTGCTTACCGTCGGCGAAGATGAAAGGGCACTGATGCGCATGATCGCGCTGTACGAAATCACGGATTGGGCGATATGGTACGGCGTGAAAAAGGAGCTTGAAAACGAGGGACTGTGGGATCCAAAATCTCACAGAGGCCTACCGTTTTGGCTCGCTCATTATCTCCTGGTAAAGATTCAGGATTTCAACAGGGGTATCGTGCCGACGAAATTCCATATGCCCAACAATATGCTACCGCCTTGGGCAGTGCGAATCGTAAAATCAACGATAAAGCAGGTATACGAGGAAAATACTGCCGTGATTCCTAGTTTGTCCTGGAGTACCGTGTCGTATTGGTCATTGGAACTGTTCCAATCGATATTAGAAAAATACAACGGTCACATCGAGGCGCTTTCTGATATCATGGAACTCGAAGAGATTGTTGAGTGGTCCATATGGATCACCAAAATGAGATACATGGAGATGGGGATGGATCAAAAGCTGACGGTGGATGACATACCTGCTTGGGTGATCGAGCTTCTCCTCATGAACCTCGAAGGTAACCGCAACGATCGGTCGATACTTAAGCACCGCATGGAGATGGACGTCTTGTTACTCTGGTCCATGAGGAACAACATGGAGAAGAGAAAGAAGAACAGTTATTTAACGGAGGTTAACATCACGTCAATTGATAAAATACCGCCGGACTGGATCAAGCTGCGACTCAACACGAAGATAAGAGAGGCCAATCGTAAGCAACAGAGGAGGAGGTTCCACATAAGTCACTACCCCATACCGGCTTGGTTGAGGGTGAAGGGGACCAGGGTGAAGATGGAGGAAAACTTCGACGTCGATGCCCAAGACGAACTTCCAGCGGGTTGGGACACCCTTCCGTATTGGACGAAGGAACTGTTAAGGATGATGACTGAGGAAATGCATGGTGATGAGAAGGTTATGGATCGCAAAATGTCGCTTAACGAGATCCTGGATTACGCTTTATGGCTCAGCCAGAGGAATATCGGATGGGGCCGCGATTTGGAGATGGAAGACATCCCCGATTGGGCCATTGAGATCGTCATGAACAAGATCGAAGGAAAGTCCGAAGATAAGGAGGCGTTGAACGGTCGGATGTCGTTAGAAGAAGTGTTGAACTACGCGATAAGATCAAGAAAGGGAGCGGAAGAGATAAAGAAGATGGCATCCAGGCACACCGAGGTCTCCGAGGACGAGCTACCCGCCTGGGTGACAGAGTTTTTGGAAAGGACCAACGTAAATGAGAAGACTAAACCGATTGACATCCCGGACTGGGTCGCCGAGATCGTCAAAGCGGAGCTGGAACAGAGCCGGGCCGAAAGGTTCTTGATCAAGGATTACTTCTTGATGAAATACTTGGGACGCGGAGGATATTCAATGATCGACAAAGAGGAAATTAAATCCGCAATTTTGGAAGTGATACAAGTAAGTATGATAGTGATTATGGTCCGCGTTGAATATTAACGTAGTGAAATCATGATATCAAATTCTTTCATAAACAAATTCAAGAATAAGCACTTCAATATCAAAAAATTAGGTATTTATCTTAGGTATCTCCAATATCCATAACGACGTTATTAAAAGCCAGATACGCATTTCGGCTACAATGCAGCAGTCTTCAGTGGTAATTTACCGGAAGTGGTTTCTAAAAGTAACAACAGACGAAATGTGTCTGGTTTTTCACCTATTCGAGAATGGAGAGACATGCTGGATTGATAGCTTAGTTGGTTCAAGCACCTATCCGGCAAGTGGGGAGATCCGGGTTCAATTCCCCGTCAAGTACAGGGTTTTTTTCTCCCTGACAAATGTCAAACTTTAGTTTCAGCTTCACTTTTGTTTCTCGTCAATGCTGTTGAAGATGCCTAAGATAAGTACTTACTCTTTCTATTTTCTATGTTGAAATGCTTATTATTCAATTACCATTCTACCTCAGTTCACGCTAATTGCATGTTTCATATTTTTAATGAAAATAACTTCAGTAGCCACTAATCCGAGATGGACGTAAGTTAGGTATGGTTTGAGGCTCGTAACGTAGAGTATTTTCGCATGGATGAACGGAATTTTTTTCCGTCGAATCAAATATATTTTTGTGTTTCTCATTCTCCTCAGGTCGTCGATCTCTCTCTCCACGCTCTCTTGACGAAACTGGAAAATTGGGAGGAGAAGGAAACCAACGCGACGCGACCAAAAGAGCCGATAGGAGGCAAGAAGGACCGCCACGAAAAGCATGAGATGGTGCCGTTCACCGGGGACGGGAGAGTGAAAGGCGATGAAGGAGAGTATGAAATTTCGGAAGAGGATGGATTGAAGAAAGTGCTTATGGTCATTTTGAATGTGAGTAAAAGGTTGGAGTTTGAATCTGAAGAGGATTCTTTTTTCTCCTCGGCATAACTTCACCGCAATGATCATCGCGGTTTTAATATAAATATAAAGTGAGGCATTTAAGAGTTCACACACATACGCAAAATGGTATTATAATTATAAAACTAAAAACGAGGAAAAGGATAGAAAGTATACGTGATTTTGAGAAATATGGCTCATGATGAAATGTTAATGACACCAATAAGAGGAGGATAATATTTAATCAAAATCCTTTTAGCAAAATTTGAGTAAATTGACATTTTGTAGAAATTGATACTCCATTGTTACGCGATATAGCTAATCTCACCTTAGTTCCATTTTGAATGGTAGCATATTTATACAGTGGCAGAATAAGACTCTTTGGGGCCCCTGGCGGTACAAAATCGGGGATCCTGTAAGGGTATTAAAAACACTGATTTTTTACTAAATCTTATTTAATGAATTTCTATAATACATCAACCAGGGGCGAATCCTCCATGGAAACAAGGGAAGCATTGCTTCCAATTTAGAACTTAAAATAATAAAAATAATTACTATAAAAGTTACTCATTCGCAATTTTTAAACCACATCTTCAGTAAAACCGTTCGATTGCGCGGCATTTTAAAAATCTAACTTGACAGCTGGTAATGGCCGAAAATAACATTATTAACATATTAGGAAGCAAGAATATTATTGCGTACACGTCGATGAGCCATTCGCTCTAGTACACGAGCGGAGACTAGGCGTCTGGTCCAGTTATATTAGTTTCAATAAGTCGCAATTCTGACCTTTCACGTCGACCTTCGTGCCTATAGAAGTGTTTATGTTATAATGTGCATTAACAGATATTATTTCCAAATTTTTACTCAGATAGGAGGAATTTCGCGGTTTTTCTCCGCGTAATAATGTACGGTTGGAAGCAACTTTAAAACTGCAAACATGAGTGAACATAGTGCCTCAAATGATTCTGTTGTGCTTTCAAGCAGCTCTGGTGAGGTTTCATGTTGTGCAGTGTGTAATTTATTAACGAAAACTTTTTCTTTGAACAATTTACAGGCAAAGAGTGAAATTATCCAAACATACAGGTCAAAACCTCGCCTAAATTTAAATATAAAAATTAAATCATGCACATTTTAACGTAGGTATTTATAACATTATCGAATGATTGACTAGATGTGAGAGCAAAGCAGAATTATTTTGTTGGCTGTGCTTACTTTTTTCGAACGAAAAAAATGTTTGGACTAAAACGATATTTTCTAATTTAAATAATATTCATAAGGTAATAAAGAGACATTCGATAAGTAAAAATCATTTACAGTCAAGTCTTCAAGAAATACATATGGAAGAACTCGAGTAAAACATGTTTTAGATAAGCAGTTGGAAATTACGCATCGCCAGCATAACGAAACAGCAAAGAAACCGTAAAGAAAAATCGGGTAATGTTAAAAACACTTATTGAAATTGTTTGTTTTTTGGGATAGCATAAGCTTGGCTTTCGTGGTCATGATGAACCCAGTGACTGTAAATAAAGGTGATTACGTGGACTTGGTCGAATTGGTTGTTAAAAATGACGAAACTTTGGGAAACCATTTGGAACATTCCACAATGTTTTGCAGCACGTTCAGTGCAATATAGAATGATTTAATTTCTTGTGTTGCTTAAGTCGCACTGCAAAAAATTAAACAAGATGCGTTCGACTCCCTCAAGAACAGTTACAGAAATTATTTCGACATAGCTGCTTTGCGTTCTGAACTTTCGTTTTTATATCAAATAGAACAGCGGTTCTCAACCGGGGGTACATGTACCCCTGAGGGTACAAAATTTCTTCCAGGGAATACAGAGTGACAAGGGTGCTGAAGTGCCAGAAATGCGTCGATGCAGACCCGGAGAATTTTTGGGAGAGAAGGGGAAAGTAAAAAAATTTGCTTAAAATGGGTGTAGAGTGAGTGAATATCAGTACACAAGACGTTCTTAGTATATTAACATTGTAGGGAAAGGGTGAGGTGGTAAATACGAGGAAGGGGGGGGGCATAAATCGCCGATTTATTTAATTGTCCTTCGACCTGATGGGTGGAATTCAATTAAATATCTTGAAGGGCTGACCAACGCTGAGATAGAATTCTCAACTTTGACAGCAATAAAGATGCGGAACCGCAATTGTTTGAGCTCCGAACACGATCTCATCCTTGCAGTGACCAAATTTCGACCGCGCATCGAGAGGATTATGTCTGTAAAACAGGTGCAAAAATCGCTCTAATGAAAGTAATTCCAAAATAATGTAACTCTGTAAAATTTCTACAATACCAAGTTACATTATTTTTTAATTATGGATTTCTACGAAGTAACGGTCGAAACAGTTAACTATAATGTAAGTAACTTTTTACGTCTAATGCATGACTGCGCGTTGATTGCTTAGCCTTAAAAATTGTAGATATCATTGCTATTCCCCTTGTTTTGTTAGTTTTTTAGGAAACGTAGCATTAGCAAGGCACTTGAAGGCAGTGAATATGGCGCGCTATTTAAAGGTTGTGAAAGTTTCATCATACCATAAGTGCTTAAAAAATAACACCAGAACCCCGCTAAATCTATTCCATTAGACTCAAAAATTGCATGACCAGCCTCGGCGCAATTTACATTATCTTCAGATGATGATGCGAATCACGTTGAAACCTCCCGTGCAAGACTTGACTTCGACAAAATTTATCCAACCAAGTTTTAGTGATCCTTCTTCAACACTGTAATTCCACAAAATGACAATCTCAACTGTAAATTGTTACAATTAATGAGACTTTTTGGGTTTTTTCTTTGATGAGTAAGAAAACTTGAAATTTTGTGCTGCATTACTGCTCTGCAGTGCTTCATTTTTGCTTCTATATATAAGTAAACGTAAAAAAACAATGAGACCAGTTCCTCAACTGGACGGAGTTTTTCAGCTTTCAAACGCATGAAAACATTCGTGAGAATTTCCACAAATCAAGAAAGACTCTGTATATTATCAATTCTATCAATCGAAAAAGCCCTCATCAAATAACATTCTCAGAAATCCGTGCTCTATGATGACGTCGATGCAGAATTAGCAAAGAAGGAAAGAGGAATTCCTCTGCATTTCATATAACAAGGTAAGGTCTGATTTTCATAATATGTTGCTTCCGTATCAAAAAACCTCAATATTCGCCACTGATATAAACAAATAATATTATTTAACAGCAAAGACAACATACACGTAAAAATTAATAGTGAAGGATATACACTAGTATAATATGCAAATAGGGCCCCTTGATTCACGCATTTGTGTTAAACCTTGTAATCATAACTTCGCGGGCCACATAAAAGGATTTTGATGGCCGCCGGTGGCTCACTATTAGTTTAGCCCCTTGAGACGCGCACATATGACAGACAAAGAGAATTTCCAAAAAAAACACTTTTGGGGACTCACTTATAAGGTGCACGTTCATCAAAATTTCGAATTATGATATTATCACGATCAATATACTTTCTCTAAATCCTTCGTGAGTGAGAAATCAAAAAGGGTAACGTTAAATCGCCCTTTTACCGTCATTCATTTCCGCAATCTTTTTCCCCCTACAGTATGCTGACAACGGCCTCCACAACATGACAAGAATGCTGGAGAAATGGCAACCCTCGGAACCCTACAGTCAGAGATTCGGGTTTGGTCTGCTGCGTCGTTTGAAGACCATCCTGATTAAAAGCATTAAAATCACCGTGGAAGATGGTCCGCACTCTTTCCTTCCCTCGTTCCCCCTTCCTCCCTATCGCCATCGTCCCCGTCCTCACCCCCGTCCTCACCACAATCCTCGTCCCAGTCCTCGTCCCCGTCCTCCTGTGCAGAAACCTTCGTCGGGGGTCGATTCTACGGATAGTGAAACTCCTGTTTCGCAACAGTCTTTCGTTGGAGCGAAAGGGATGCTTATTGAGATGATTAAGGCAAGTGAAAATAGTCGGTTTTTGTCGAGTGCACCATCGAACGTCAACTTGTGAGGTGAAACTATGATCACATTGTAACCGAGATACTCAGACCGCTATTGTTTTTGTTATCATTTACTAGTGCAAAAAACAGTCACTATGGCGGAAAGAAATATATCGCTTGTTATTTGAATTAAATTCTCGTACTTTTTATTCTTTGAAATCATTTATTCGTATCTATAAAATGTATAAATTTGAGTCCAAATAGCTACATAAAGTAACTAAATCCATGTTTATTATCAATGGCGTTATATATCAGAAAATATGTTAACATCAATAATAAAAATCTCATTCTTCCATTCGTTCTTCCGTTCACGTCCCTTATTCATACCCTGACCCCCGAATGCTAATTCAACCTACACTATCCCATCCTTGTGTTGTTGACATATCGCAAATTTTCATGTATTCATATTTACCTCTCCTTCTTCATTCTCTTCCTCATGCAGTTTCTTTCTGCAAGACTTCCTTTCAATCTTTCCCATTTTATCATAATATCAACGTCTGTAAATTAATCACAGCGTTTAAAATGTCGATGCAAGAATTTGTTTAAGTGTCCTAAATTCGTTAAAATTCTATCTCACGTTGGTTCATGAGCTTCAGTTAAATCGAGAACTCTATTTCTTCACAGGGTGCAATTGCTTGCTTAATGGCGTTATTAAGACGATTAAGTACGCTTTTACTACGCGTAGGTGATAAATGCCAACAATTATGTTTCCATGGCGCTAAATAAATAAATGGATAAAAGCAGCGAAAAGTCTTATTAAAATGTAATTTTTGGATTCATGTATCGTATCGTTTTCATGAAAAAATCGAATTCGAGATTTCAACGGAAATACATGTTTTAAAGTCCCCTGAACACGTTTTGACTATTTTCTCGATGATTTCTGTGTGTGTCTGTGACTGGAATTTTGTGGGCGCTATAACTCAAAAACTAATAATCCGATCAGCATTAAATTTCATATTTAGCATCTGTATTAGAAAGAACTGATTATATTTTAGCTAAAATTGGTCGACCGGAAGTGGATGTTTATTCTTGTCACTTTTCCGTTTGTGCCAAATATCTCCTGTAATTCTTTATTAACGTAATTGTATTTTATAACCTAAGTTATAGATAATTTTATTTTTTACAACTTTTGCATTTAATAATGTTTTTAGAGCCAATTACTAAGGAGATATTGCAGTTCAATATTGACAACGATTCTAACGTCGCCAACTCGTTATTTACCAACTACATAAGGAGAAAGTCATGTGTTGTGCACAGAAGCTTTTTTGTGTTTAATTATCTGTTATGAGTGTTCATATGTGATTTAAAGAAAACAAGTAGAATATTATCCCGGAACATAGATAAAATTATCGCGTTTTTCTTCTTATATTAATGAATTCAGTAGTATTTTGTGTATTCGGTCACTAAAGCCATGTTTGTACTTGGTATCATTGTGAAAATGGAGGGTTAATATTTTATCTTTAAAGATATAAAAAATATTTCCGGCACTGTATTTTTTAAAACTGAAATGTAAATAAAACCAAATGGCAGTAGTACAGATATATACCCTCCGAGTTTCAGGTCTCTATCGTCAGAGAGACAAGCGCCAGTGTGAAACTAAATGTTCATTTTTTTAAAGGCGCTAAAATGCCTTAATATTCTCTTTATTCTGAAAAATGCAAACTAATGGAAATTGAAGTAACGCGGTAATTTGAAACTGTAACTTAGGTAGTGTGTCACAGACCGCACCTCAGTAGTTAAAGATTAAGACCCGGTTTAATTTGCTACGGAAAAGAATCCTTTTTTCTGGAGAGCATTTGTCTGGACTTAATAAGTCCTCAACATTAGCGGGTGTAACGTTCCGTTATAAATCAGAGTGGATGGCAAATCAAATGTTAAATCGTAAAGCTTACGAGAAAAAGGAATGGCAAGTTATACCGCTCCCACGGGGATCCAGTTGGAGGACTATGGCTGACAAGGGTTGACAAAAAACATGCAGATGACGGTATGATAAACAATCATTATCACCCGTAATCATTGATCTCCCATTTGTATGGATTCAGAGCCGGCTAGATGGCGGTGCCAACGGTGCGACCGCACCGGGCCCCGCACTTACAAACGCCCCGTGATCTCTAAAAAATATTTGTAGTACATACTACTTATAAAGTACACGCATTTTTTTAAATCAGAAATATATATAAAACACTTTCATAGTAAGTGATACTGCTTTGTTTATTAAAATTTACTATTAAAAACTTCTGTCGCGTAAGTGGCCCCGCGTGCACACTTTGCACCTGGCCCCGCGATTTTCCTTCCCTTGCAGATTTATTTGACTGACTAAGATGCGCGGTAAATAACCATTTTAAAGGCATACCATTTATGACATAGTTTAATAGTTAGTCACTTTTTACCTTCTTCATTGCGTGAAGCATAGCAGGCTTCAATATCTGCTACGGTAGACTGTGGAAGACTGTAATTTAAATGCCGTCGGTTTTCCAGTTTCACAATTTTTCCAGAGGAATATACAATTAATACCATTCCATTTCTCTCTCTCTATTCCACAGATATTTGAAATGGCTACGTATTTACTCAGGCAAAAGGTATTGGCGTGGTGATGGAGTAACCTATTAAACGGGGTCGGCGAGGTGTCGGAAAGAGAGAGGAAGTCAGAAATCGGAATGGAATCGGTGACTTCACGCATCCTAGAAGATATTCTTGAAAATTTCGCTGAGCCATCCGGTGAAACCTGCATATGAATGAAATTGCAGAGAAGAAGAACTTGTCTACTGACTTGCGATGGATCGCTTTGAATTAAAGAATTTGACTGGAGTTATATTCCTACCGATGATAGAGATGAAATGTATGACGGTTTATTTTTTTACATGTAACAACATAATAATAAAACCCTTTTATGATATTAATTCCGGTCGTTGATACTTCCCAGCCTCAAAAAATGCCTTCAGCACTCTATGAATGTGTTTCCCTTCGTTCAAAAACTGATTTAGAATAATTAATGGTTCATTAAGTGATTTTATGGTTTCATACCCCTTCAAAGTTAGTAGTTATGGAAATAATTACTCCTCACTCATAAATTTTTATATCTAGAGATCCGGAGTACATAGTCAAGAAGATTATGCGAGTAAGTTTAGGAAAACTGAGAAAAAGTATATAAATTGAAACAATTAGCTTCGACTAACGTGAATAAATTTTTAGCCAAGGACAAACAAATGTGCACGATTTGCTGTAAATTCTTCAACAATCAAATCATCGAGAGTAAATTCTGCGAAAAGAACTTTTGAAAAATACATTTTAAATGCTGTAAGTAATATGAAACAATTGTTCTTCTAACATCCAGATGTTTATGCATATAATTTTTATACTCGTAACAATTAGTACTTAAAATTGTGAGCAACAGCACGCAAGCAGGCAGTAACAAGGGACGGGTTCTACTCTGTAAATTTGACTCATTCGCATTCACTGCATCCTCCTCCCTCGCGCCACGGTTGCCCTTCCTGCCCTGCGTCGGTAACTTCCCTTGTGTGCGCAAGTCAGGCCATCCCTCAGGTGAGAGCGGGATGAGAGGGGATCGCTGCTACCCCGTATTCATGGCGACGGCCGCGCGAACTCGACTAACGCATCGCATTGCTTCTGTGGAAGTGGTTGATGGGGGAGTGCGACAACGTTTGCGCCTCCCGGCAGGCAACAGCAGACGCCGGGGTAAGTAGCGTGCTCATTCCGCAACTCCCGAGTGATAATAACCGCACGTCGAGTCCCCTCGCCGCGTTTGATTGCGCGGAGGGCGGTATCGCTTTCTGTATTATTGATTGATTGATATGGTCTTTATTTGGAACGACGTAACGCTTTCAGTGTACCTATCAGGAATAGCAAACTTTTTTTCGCTCGTTTGGCAAAATTGCAAAAATTTGCTTTCATTTTACAACGTACGTGTCAATTTAAAATGCTGCCAAACCCCGATTTAGCGCCACCATCTGTCCATTACCTACAATGGCGTTAAAGCGGGAGTGGCGGTAAATCGAGCTATATGCTTGCTCTATGTAATCATAAGTTGGGCAGTGTGAGGGGGTGGCACTTTATAAGGGTGGCGCTAAATCGGGGTTTGACTGTACATCCAGAAAGAAATAATTTGTTCTTTTCACTATGATCGTTTATTTTCACACTTAGAACTCAGAAAGCGATATATTTGCTATATTAAGTTCAATTTAGCAGATAATTTTTGGTCAAACGACAATTATGGAGCAGCAGGCATCTCGTTCTCAGAAAAAAAGTTGCTATTAGTCTGCATAATCGCCAAAAAAAGTCTTTCATATTATGTCAGAGTTGGTAAAATATTATGGGCACAGTCAATAAACAATAAATTTCTGTTGCGTGCCAGCGAAAAATCTTCTCGCATGTCAAAATAAACACGCGTGCCATTGGTTTACCACCCCTGCATTATATCCTTCTCGATTTTATTAGCCTAAAGAGAGTTCTGCCGAAATTTCCGCTTTTTTCGACGTTGCTGCTCTGCTGGACGTCGTTCCTATCGCTAATATCCTATATCTCGTCAGCCTCATTATTCAATGCCAGTGAAATGGCAACCTCTAGCTTCTTTGCTTTAAATGCAATTTCACTGCATCCCTTATTCGCTGTCCGCACTTAAATGGCTTCCTTCTGTTAAATTCTTTCCCTTGCCTCAACAAATTCCCTTCGCTAATCATGCCAACAGTTTGGAACATGGAATGGATACGCCCTCTTCACTGCATGTCAATTTAACTTCTTAATTATATCGCCATTCGTATTTATTCTTCGAATTTGACCCCTGACAAAATTTTCAGTTTACTCAATTTATTTTTAGGCGGAACTCATAGGTTCCTTACTAGTTCCTACTAGAGTCGAATCCTCTTTCTCTTACTACCCAGCTTATCCATTTTCCTATCCGATTTCCCTATCTTTGCCACCGAAAAACACAACGTTTGCATCATCACATTGACGCAATTCACCACTAAACCTCAGCATTGAACCTCTCGTGGTTTAACTTCCTCCTCCGGCTTTACGGTCAAAGCTTCTCTCCGAGGGGTCCTTCTCATTCACTACTCGCGTACAGTTCTTAGAACGTCATTCCAATTACAAGAGTTTTGATTCATCGGTTCGCAGTCCCCTAACCCCTTGCGAAGTTGTTCAATCGCGTCTTAGTTCTCTCCAGTGGCGGAACAACAAAACTTCGCCCCCACCCGCCTTGCCAATGATTTATTTATCGTTATTCCAAGAGGAACGTTCTTTCAAAAACAACTAGAGTCACCTTTCCCCAATTCCCAGAACATACTATAAATGCTATTCTTAGTTTTAGGTCAAATTAATTACTTTTAGCTTGGTTTCCGATGAAAACTTAGCCTTATAAAATGGTCGTGTCTGTGTGGGTTCCCGTCTAAGAGCCACATTTCATTTGGCAAAAATTGAAGTCCCTAGTTCTATTCCAGAAAAGTCCTTTCCCTATTTGATTTACATAGGAAGTCTCAAATCCACAATGCAGAGAATTTTTTCTTTCGGAGCGGGGTTTTTACTGTTCTAAGGGGGAAAAGAATTGAGATTCTAATTCTTATCAAAGAATTTTAATAATCTATTGTTACTTTCGGAATTTATGATAAACTATAGCGTTTCGGCTGTTTAATCCGTATTTTATTGGAGTGTTTCCACGGAGACGATTATTGCTGAACTCGGTTTGAGCATAGACGAAAGCACAAATGTGTTATTTTCAGCTTGACTTCACTGCAGCCATGGACCGTCGATCCGCGTGTATGCATAGTACCTACTTTATGGCCTAGAATTATGAAACAAAAATAAAGAAAGAAAGTAATACTATTGCCAATTTGGAACATGCTTCGATTATTTTACCGCAAATGTAAGGTAAAATTAATTTTTTTTTTAATATATCAAATTAAATATGCAACATTGAGAAACCAGCCAGTGGCGGATTTACGCCTCCTGGGGTCCCTGGCGCTAAGCATTTGGGGGCCTCCAGCACTAAGCATTTGGGGGCCCCTGGCGCTATGCAGTCGGGGACCCTGCAATCTAAATATATAGTGAAACCGCTCTTAACGGCCACCCTCCTTTGTGAGACCTCTTAACGATCGTTTTTCTATGGAATCATGGAGAGGTTCCGCTGATTTTTTTAATTGAGGCATTTAATATTTCTGAGATTATATACACGAACATTTTTTCGGCGCCATGTGCGACCCACTGCCACTGAAACCAGCCTGTATTAGTCCTGGCCTTCTTGTTACTTATTTCAATGGCTTTCCATTATGAGTTAATATAAGACAGGACTCCCTAACTCTATCGCCCCCCCCCCTCCCCACTTCCCTTCCCCCCTGACTGTTGTCGCGGACTGTAGTTCCGCTGCCGCTTCTCTGCCAACAGTTTGTCTTTTCGCCTACTGCTACACCCGCTGCATTTACAACCCTATTGATACTCTCTTTCTAATTTATTTTTTGTGCATTTGACATTATTCCGAGAATCAGCAGGAACTGCAAATGGGAGCGCCTATCTGACACGCCCGCTCATCTCGGCTTCCAGATATGGATTTATTTTCTCTTGTGGAAAAAAAAATTTCCGCGTCTTCCACTTCTTGTTGGGCCGATATTTTAACTCGAAACTGTCGATTGAAATGATATGCTCTGCCGTGAACGACATATTAACAAATATTCATAATTGCCAGTCAGTGCTGGAACCCCCGCCTCTTTGGTCCTCATGTCCACTGCATGCATTCTCAAACCCATTCACACAGAATTCCTTCATTCTGCGCAATAATTGTCTCCATGGCCACAACCCAAAAAAATGCGATTTCAAACGCCAAAAACGTTTACTAGAAATCCAAGTAAATACGATCGATTACCAAAATTCTGTGTTAATAATTAATATCTATATTATTTTCTTCTTAGAACAGTATGAATCCCAATCAGATATCACATGTCTAAGATATTTTAAAGCACCAAAGAAGAATTCTCTATACGACGGATTTGAGACTTCCTATGTAGATCAAATAGGGAAAGGGCGTTCCAGGAATCGAACTCAGAACTTCAATCTTCATCAAATAAAATATGGCCTTGAGATTGACCCTGGTAACACGAGCTTAATACCGAGTATCATGAAAATCGGTACATTGATGCAAAAGTTGCTAGTGGGGAGCAGATTCACATACAGAGACGACCATTTCATAAGTTTAAATGCTAGATAAAATGCAGAAATTTTGTTACTATGATTCATTTTTAAATGTTAGTTTTGTTATATGGCATTAAACTATTATGCAAATGGACTTCTTGCAAGGATTTATTTTTCTTATAGCAATGTGGTTTTGATGAGCCTGTTACATGCTTATCACATAGCTATGGTTCCAGTACAGGAAAGCTTTGTCTATGAAAGCAGATATATGACACATGATAACATTTAAATAGGCTCACAACTTGCTCTAATTGTTTTCTGAAATATTTATGTTAGGAAATAATAATAATTTGAGAAATTATATATTCCCTACAAAATATTTGCCACAAAAGAGGAAGAAGAGAAATATTTTATAAAATGACATTTAATCACGTATAACTTTAGACCAAAAATATATGCTTAAAAGGTGAAATATCTGTCAATATGTAGAAACTATCCAGAACAGAGACATAACTGAGGTAGCTCTGCCCCCCTTTATGAGTCCTCAGCCTCCCCTTGGCTCACCTGCTGAATACTATATTTAAAAAAATGTATTAATAAAGTATTTCATGTTTTTATTCTTAATAAATAATTACCATTAATTTGTGTGACTAGTGCAGTATAAATAGATGAAACATTAGTTATCATATTATTATTATTTTTGTTGTATTTTTTTAAATTTTGGTGTGCCCCTCCATATATTTTTACAATCATGCTGCCCCCCTTGCCCTCCCATGTTGACAGAAAAGAAATATTAGCTAATTATCATCCTAAACTATTGTTTTAATGATAGTTACAAGTGTTACTTTGCAAAATAAAATTTGTAAAAGAAGAAACTGATAAACTTATAATTAAACTTTAATTTTCATGGTGGCAGTGGCAGATTTATGCCTCCTGGAAACCCTGGTGCTAAACATTTAGAGACACTTGGCGCTAAGCAGTTGGGGAATCTGCAATCTATATATATATATATATATATATATATATATATATAGTGAAATCGCTCCTCACAGCTACCCTCTTTTGTGACACCTTTAACCCTCTCCACCTCCCTTGGGGTCTTTTTTGACCCCAGGAGCAAGAAACTTCTAATAACATTTTTTCTATTGAGATATTCCTTTGATACCTGTTCTCATTTACTTCTGTAATCATTTAACAACACAAAAGATATATATTCCATATTATTGAATAAATGTCCTTTGTCTCAGTAATTTATGAAAAGTTTGTTTATATTTAAATTCCACTCTTGAATACCTAAACTGGCAAGATTAAATTTCCAACCTGAACAAATATATCATAGCTATAATAGTCTAAGAATGATGTTATATTATTTACCAATTAGGCCCCTCTGAATGACACTACTATAAAAAAATAAAGCTGATTAAAAGAAACTGTGAGCAAAAGTAGATAAAGAGATTCATCCTCTTTCTGAAATATTTTTATTGATGAAATAACCTCATGACTTCCTGTTTATGCATTGTTGCTCTTCTTTATACTTTATGAGGAATTCACAATCATTCAGGAAAGAGGAGAAAATTTGCTTCACATTGAGGGAGAGAGATTAGACAGGAAGTGTCATGTGGTGTATTTTATCAAGGCTGTGTTTCCATTGGCAATAGCATTTGACATTTATGAAAAGTATTCTCCAAGAGCAAGATGAAGGCATTCAGAGTTACTGCTATCAGCAGCATATGGCTATCTTTTCTATTTTTCTCAGTCAATGCTAACGTGAGTAAAAATGATCAAAAATGCATTATCAGTGGCTATCATTATTTTTATATTGATTTAAATTTCATTGAAGGATTACTTGAGAATTAGCAAAAGGACCGATGACTTAGAGGAGCCACATAAATTTGTAACTTATGGTAAGTTGTACTCCCAACTTTCTGGAATATATGTTTGATAATTTAAAGGAAAATATATCTAATGAATATTATTTGCATTTCAATGACTATTCCATATTCTGGAAAGAAAAATTAGATGGCCCATTTCATTTAGATAATTGAGTTGTAATAAAATTGAGAAAATGTTCCATAAATTTGTAAATGGAGTTAAGATTATCCATTTTTTCTTTTTAAATATCAATCTTTTATATCTTGGTAAAAAGGCTTCTGGATATTACACTTTACAAAATTATACAAGCTTTATCATAAAAATAGAAATTATAATTCATCTCAAATTAGGAAGTATATTAATAATAATACCAATTTATTTATCCAAGGATAAGTTAACCCATATCTAGCATTTTATTTATACTGTTGTGTATAATAGAATTAATATTAATTTCTGGCATATACCACCCAATAATTTGATGTCCTGTTTTGGAATGATAATTTATAGATTTTCTGGATTATTTAATTCACTTACATTATTATATCACATTTAATATCTAGTATCTGGCACTAATAATCAAATTTTGATATGCTTATTTATATTTCTTAATATTACAGGAGAATGCAACAAGGGCTTCCTAAATAGTTTTGGAAGAGTTATCATTAAGACACTGTGTAAGCCAAGACAAAAGGCCGTTGATATTATACATCCCTCATCAAATATATTGGCATGTATCTCTCATTTATTTAAAAAATAGTAATATGAAAGTATTTATTAGTATCATCTTTTTATTATTATTGAATGCATTTATACCTGTAAAGGGCATCAGAATAATTCAATATTAAAATAAGTAATTGAAATTTTTATATCAGTGTATAATTTCATATATTATTGCACTGAAGAAGACAGACAGACAGCCTCCTAACTATTGTTAATTATCTGAGTAAAATCAACAATCTATTTAAAAATTTATCATTTTGTAAGATATTTAATGTTCCTTAATTTATTCCAAAATAATCCAAAAAATTACATGAATTTTTTCAGTATTCAAAAATAGACCCTTTAATTTTTTCCTTAAAAACTGCAGAATATGTCAATAATACCATCAAATCATTTTAGGATAAAATACTGTCGTTTCATATATCAGTAACATACCAGTATCAAAATGTCAATTAATAGTAAAATCCAAATAATTGTGAATTTTAAAAAGTCAATTATCATTATTTTTAAATATATCATTCTGAATCATTGGCAAAAAATTAATGACTTCTGCGATTTCATCTCATTTGATATGATTTTTATCCATACTTACCATAAACACTCCGACGGCGGTGATAGGGTCCCTAAGGACCCAGAAAGTACATTTTATTGAGAACCTTAAAAAATATTAATGATATGGCATCCGTGCTTTAAGTAGTCCTTGACAAACATATTCTAAGCCTACTTTTCAACGAACTTATTCTTTTCACATGATAATCTTGGTTTAACGGATGTATATATTTGAGTAAGTCCCCGAGGACCCATCACCGCCGTACATGTCCTTTTACTCACCCCGCACAAACATACTGCAGAAACCTGATTCTCACTATTTTCCAGTTTCTGAATATTTAACTGAGGTTTTTGTATATATGATCTAATTTCTATTGTGCCTGCACTAGTTTTTGCATATATCTTTACTTAATCATATATTATTTAGATATTATAATTAATTTATTTGTATTTGAATATATGTTGTAACATATTGGCTTCAAATATGGGAAGGTACTTTTATTTCTGCTGGAATCCTCGGTTCAAGGATATACACCTGTGCCCAAAGCCCTGCGACTATGACTCATTGCCTAATGACGCAGAAGTGTAAACCTTTCCGTTGTTACTTTGTGTTTCTACATGCATCTCGGGTAGAAACATAAAGTAACAACGAAAAGTAGTTTCTATACGCTTGTTGCTGTTGTTACAAAGTTGCGTCGGACCTTGGTCCTTGTCGTATATGTTCACTTTGCCCCAGCCGCCGCAGTGGTCCAGTCCTTTAGTGTGTGAGGTAGCAGTGCAAATCATTTATATTTTCCTGCAATCATGGTAGACAAACTATTTCGCAGTGAAAAAGAAATTTTTGAGGAATTTATTCGTGAAGAGAATGACAAAGAAACTTTTGATGACATTGCTAGTGATATAAGTGATCTTAGCTGCGATGATGATAGGGACTTTGAGGTGGATAAGAGTGATGAAGACGAATTTGATTTGGACGTAAATTCTGATTCTGAAGCAGACGATCGGAACGAAGAAGTAACAGGCCGGACTTGGAAGTATGTCGCTCCACGAGCTAGCCGAACTCGGCCTGAAAACATCGTACATAATGTGAATAATGTAACTCAGTGCAGCAAAAATGCCAAATCTCATTTAGAGTGTTTTGAATTATTCATTTCAAATGATATTATGGATTTGATAGTGTCAAGTACGAACAAAAAAGCAAGAGATTACTACGATTTGTATAACCAAGACCACACAGACGCTCAAATTACTTAGGATAATGTTAATAGGGTCGAGCTGAAAGCCTACATTGGTATTCTACATTTCTCAGGAAGATTTCATGAGTTGAAGGAAGAAATCTGTTCATTGTGGAACTCGAACTATGCCATTTCAAGACCTATATATATGGCGGCCTTGGCTAGGGATCGCTTTCGAGATATAATGAAGTTCATTCGTTTTGACGACATTGAAACCCGTGCTTCCAGAAGATAAAACGATAAATTTGCTGCATTTCGTGATGTTGCTGAATTTTTTGGAAACAATTGCAGAAAATCATACGACCCTTCTGAGAACTGGACGATTGACGAGCAGCTTGTTTCCTTTCGTGGACGCTGTCCTTTCCGAGTGTATATGCCCAACAAGCCCAAGAAATACGGCATAAAAGTATGAATGTTATGTGACGCACTGAATTATTTTTGCTGCAACTTTGATGTATACCTTGGAAAAGTCCGAAACGTTGCTGAAAAGCAACAGTCCCAGCGTGTAATAAAACAATTATGTGAATATTGGTATGGAAGTGGACGTAACATCACGACAGACAATTTTTTCACGGACTTAAGTTTGGCAGAGGACCTTTTGAAAAATTAAATTACAGTTGTAGGCACAATGAGGAAGAACCGCAAGGGATTACCTCCCACATTGATTTCAACTCATGGAAGAGAAGTATATTCATCGAAATTTTTATTTACTGGTGATCTTACTCTGGCTTCATACATTCCCAAGCCCAAAAAATGTGTATTACTCTTGTCGTCAATGCATCATGACCATGAAATTTCCGGTGAAGAATACAATTTCAAGCCGGCAATAAATTTATTTTATAATCAAACGAAAATCGGGGTAGATATTTTGGATAAACTAATCAGGGAGTACTCGTGTTCTCGAGCTATTAGAAGATGGCCGTTAGTCCTTTTTTTTAACTTTTTGGACATTACAGCGTATAATACTTTTGTAATTTGGTCCAAAAATAATGAGTTATTAACAGAAAAAAGTATAGGAATGTCGAGGAAAGAATTCTTGGAAGCTTTAGGGATGGAGTTGGTCAAAGAAAACATTGAAAGAAGAGCAACTGCAATTGAGGAATTACGAGGAAAATATTATCATATGTCCATCATTCCAGCAATTGAGTTGACAGGGAGAGCTATTGTTATGAAGCCAATCCTTCAACAAAGAATACCAGAAGCGGGTCTAGTTGGAAGAAGGAAAAGAGGAAGATGTTACTTGTGCTCTGGAGAAAATAAGTACACATTGTTTTGTGATAATTGCTCCAAATTTGTATGCAAATACCACTCCAGTAAAGAGAAGAAAATCCTGTGTAATACGTGCTCCTCCATCTCAGGGACTGGAGATTCAAGTTAAATCATTTTTATATTTGTCTTTACTGTAAAATAATTTCTTATGATACAAATTTGTATCATTATTATAATACATCATTTATCAGCATGGCTTTTTATAAATATTTATGTAAAAGTTTGTAACTTTTTGTGCCATAAACTTTCATCCTTGTATTTTTATTCGCAGAAATATCTGTAACTTCATTCAAATTCATACCTATTATAACTTATAATTGTTTATTTAACATTCCTAAATATTTTTTCTTATTATTTAACTATAAATACGTAATTAATCATCATTAATTTTAATTATGAAATGTTCTTCATTTTAAAAATTACTTCTGTTAGAATATCGGCATTATTAATTAAAGGATTAAAAGTCTGTAAAAATGTTTTCCTTCGCTTGGATGGAAGTACGGAGGCAACAGCATAGGTGCGACTTACGGTTATTGTCAGATTCACCTCTAAAAATACGATGAGGGAGAAATTATTTAAATTAATGACATTTCCGGAAAAACCCTCAGGGTGCGATATTACGAATTTATTTAAAAAAGAATTTTAAGAAATGGGGATCAACTTAAAAAATATTGTGTCGGTAACAACCAATGGAGCTCCCAAGTATGATTGGCTAACATGTTGGATTTGTTAAAATACTTTTAAAAGAAATTCAACGCCCTATACTTCAATTTCATTGCATAATACACCAGGAAGCACTTTGTGCGAAAGAAAGTTTAAATTCACTTGGAAATGTGATTTCTGTAGTGACAAAAATTGTTAATTTCATTACTGTTCGCGCTCTTAATAAACGATAGTTTGCAAAACATTTAGATGAGGTTTAATCTCAATATTCAGGATTACTTATGTACAATAGCGCCCGATGGTTGCGTCGCGATCAAATTTTGAACCGTTTTGTTAGCGTCTTAGACAAAGTGAGATTGTTTTTAGAGGACAGAGAGCAAGATTTTCCAGAACTTAAAGATACGAACGATTTAATGTTTTTTTGCGATTTCATGCAACATTTCAATGAACTAAATGTAAAACTTCAAGGCTGAGGTCAGGTCGTATTAAGAATGTACGAATATATTAAAGCTTTTGAGAAGAAGCTTGAAGTATTTGAAAAGAATTTGACGACTGTAAATTTAAAGTACTTTTCATCACTTAAGAAGCATCTTGCAGCATCGTCTTTTTCATTGATGATGGCAAAAATAACATTGATATGTTGAAAAAGTACACCTCTTAGGAGATACAAAAAAAATATTTATTGAACTATTTGATCAATTTCTTTAAGTGGAGAACACATTAAAATTCATGATATTGCCACGTACGATCAATTTTGAAGACCTTCAATTGACTTTCTTCGAACGGCTTGACATCGATAATTTAGAGATGGAATTAATTGAGTTTCAAAACAGTTTTGTATGGAGCAATAATTTTGTTAAGTTAAGAAAAAGTTACTGCGACAATGAAGGGACAAAAATTTTCAGAGGAAATGAGAGTTTAATTCTCTCAAATCTCTTTACCTGATTCCTTTATGGCAATGAAAAAATTAGCGAAAGCTCTTTTAACGAAGTTGGGATCAACGTATGCTTGTGAACAGTTATTTACTTCTATGGATTTATCAAAGCTAATACATACCAGAAATCGCCTTGGCAATGATTCAACTGATGCATGTGTAGGATTGAAATCCACACTCCACGAATCGATACTTTGGCGTCAGCCAGACAAAAAGTGTCACACTGACAAAATATGTGTGTAGGAAAATAGTACATTTTGTTAACATTTATAATAATGAATATTTCATTTAATTATTTGTATTTTTTGTTTTGCAAGAATATATGTACATATTACTTTTGTATTAAATTTTTATCATATTTATTATCTTCATTGTTATTAAATTAGGCAAACATAAAGTCCATTTCTGATCATTATTAGAATAAAAGCTCTTGCAAAAGAACGCGAAGAAATATAAAATTATTTCCACAGATAGTGCATTGTTATAGATATTATACTTTGAATTAATTTAGTCATGCGTTTGTTGTCAGAATTTGTTCGAAAAATTCCACATAAATTTCAAAGAAAAAGGGTGTAAATTATTCAAAATATTTAAAACAAAAATTTCAATATTTTTTTATTTGGACAGCAACAGTTTATTTAATGCTTTGTAATAGTAAATGGCAAAAAAACATGAGAATGGTTGAATTAATAATCGCAAAGTATTTGGAGTTTACAATGTGACACGCGAAGCGATTTTTGTAAAGTCGGATGATACAATGTGACACACTAGTAGAAAAAGGTTCGCCTTATATTACCAAACCTAAGAAAGAGAGAGAGAGAGGGGGGACTGGAGGAAACTCTAGTGAGTTCTAATCCAACGCACGTGGGTTTCGACGCACAGTCAGTTGCAATCTGAACCGTAACAACGACAGTGTGCCTTCTTTAATTGTTAATGTAATTCTTTACAAGTTAACATGTTTTTTGTTATAATGAGTAAGAACCTTTCGCCCGAGGAGGATGAAAGATTAATTGACTTAGTAAGATATTGGTTTCCTGTACCTGTTACAAGCCTTTTGAACGACATCTGCTTTCACGAAGTCCAAAACTGTGTTAAATAACTCCATAAAAAATCTGAAGTACTCTCGGAGTTTTATTTTGTTCGTAAAGAGCCTCCGTTTTACAATTACTTCAAAAGCACTTTCTGACGCACGAGATGAAAATAAAGCAGTAATACTGCTATTTCTCTTCAACGATAACAGTATAAGATCTTCTTCATTGGCCTCTTCTTCCGCGATTGAAACTGGTAACAAAACAGAGCCCTTTATAAAAGGAGTACGGTATTCAAGCAGACTGCACACGAACAGGAAAGCACTTCAATTATGCAGGCGCAAAGTCTCGCGAGGAATTCTGCTCATATCGTCACCACTATAAGCAGAAATCACTGTGAGTCAAGCTGTGCAGATTCTGTTGACAGTTTAAGTCGTGCGCCGCGCACTATTCTTAGAAACTGAGGCTTGAGATACCCATTGCGCGTAGGAAGAGGTGAATCAATTGGGAACTTAAATTAATGGCGCCGAACTCCTTATCTCGCTTCTTGAGACGTTTTCGCCCGCTCCAAGGCGCGTCAACCCCTCCCTCCGCCCATTCCAGGTCGGACGGCTCGACGCACCTTGATTTTGGCTCGCAATTCTCGGTAAAGTAGTTGGAAAGGAGAAGTGCTTGTTTAATTACTTGATGCGACCAATTCATTTACTAAACCTAATCGCGAGTTGTTTTTATGTAATTTATTTTTTGAAACGGGTAAACATTTTTCTAACCGCCCGCGACTCTTACGTTACAAAATACCCCGCGACCTCTCAATGGGTTTAAGTCCGACGCGGTTCATCGAACTATCTGAGACTAGGCAACTGCCTAGGGCGCCATGAAGAGCCAATGTTTTGATTTCACGGCACTGTATATGTGTGTGTCTGTATTCTTTTATAAGTAATATATACTTATATTTCTTCTTTTATTGATTCCTGTTGTTATATTTTTCACTTGCATTTGTGTTGTATATGCCTTTATATTCGAAATGATTTTCAATTTCTCTTCAATGCTGAGCACTACCCCAATCCTCAAAGTATAAGAAGTTTAAACAAGCAGTCTGGGGAAGATTTTGAGAATGTGTAATTCTTGAAGATGTTGACGTATCAACTAACTTACGAGCTTAAAGTTATGATTTGCTTAATCTCTTGCTAAAAATATTCATATTAATGCCCATTTTTACCGCAATTACTTTAACAGGAAGTTTTTTAATTTGGACAAACATTGTTTTTAGTAATTATGAAAAAATTATTAAATAATTATAAACAATCATTTATTGATATTATATTTAAGTAATACCGGTGCTTATAGACGTCATTGTGTAATTACTATTAAAAATAATTTTCATCTATTAAATTTTTAGTATCCTTTAGATTGGAGTAGGGCGCCAAAAAAAGTTTACCTAGGGCGCCAAACTGTCTTGCGCCGGCCCTGTCCCCAACCCTCCATCTCCCACCATCATCAACCATACTGCTCCTGGTAAATACTCTCTCCCCTTTTTATGCGAAGCCTCTGCCGGTGTAGCGTCTCAAAACATTTCAAAAATACAGGTAACCCTTAACACGGTACTTGAATTACACGGTTTCGGTTGTACACGGTCGAATAAATGCAACCGGTTTTGATTCACACGGATTAAGAATTAGTTTAAACGTTTTTGTTTTTCCTTTTTTTCATTTCTGACCCCAAAGAGTACACAAAAACCACAGGAAATGCCATTTTCATTAAAAATTTAACCATTATTTCTATTCTAAATAAACGGTTGCTTTAGAAGAGCTAAACTGGAAGTAAATTCTTCGCCAGGGATCTGGTATGCCGCTCCAGCAGATTCGTTTGTAGGCTTGCGTTTGAAAATCAAATTAAATGAACCTTACATCTGGTCAAAACGCAATCTCCTGATAGATGACTCGAGTATCTGAAGCTAAATAGACAAAATTAAGAAGAGTTTTTTCTGATACTAAGAAGATGTGCATTATGATAAATGTATTACAAATTGCACGAGCTGTTCCTATGAAACTATTATAGTTGTCAATTGATCGAATTGCAGTAAATGCATAATATTTTTAGTGATTTTATCCAGCAACGAAAGAAATTACGAATAAAGCATCCTGCTGTAGGTGAGAATTTGACGAAAGTTGTCTCATATTAGATAAAGCTGCAAAGTCTTGATGAGCTGCTTTTAGTGACACGACGCCATGTCATATGTGTGCTATACGCAAAATGTTTTCCATAAATATCGAGTTTTCTGAAACTTATTTTGTGGCTACCTATAGAGATAAAATTAACCTCAGTTAATTATAAAAAGGTATAAAAATCTCTAAGTAAAGTGAGACTATAACGCATGATTATTTCTTGTTACATACATTGTAACTGCGTAAGAGAAGTCATGAGTCATGATAAAATTTTAACAGCGTTAACTACCGCTCGATATCGCAGAATGGAACTAATGGGGCAAATAGGATTATCTGGCGAAAGAATTATGGCTCATAATATTGTAACCGCGATTTTGACGAGCTTTGGTACACCTGTTCTCGTCCAAGGCTAGAAGCGGTAGTTATTTTTGGGAAAAGTTTTCTTCTGATTATGGGAATTCGAGCTTTATAGCCGTGTCAGCTGTTACAGCCATAAATATTCCCTATAAAATGTTTCAATGAGGTAAAACTCTGACGTAATCTAAAGGAATAGTTGGCTAATAATTTTTAGAGATTTTTCGTAATTGGAATAATGTTACATTTAATGGACAGAACCTTTTGAATATTTTTCTCCTCTTAACTTGAACGAAAAAAATTAAATCATCAAGCATAGATTGATATTGAAATAATTACATTTGCACTTAATAAGTAAATTTAGCTATATCATACTGGATGTTTTTCGTTACAGATGGAAAAGATGGAATCTTAAGATTTGTTATTATTATCGTTATAACTTCACATTTGGCCGAAAGTGTTTAAAAGGCGTTACGTGCATACGTGCATAGATAATAATGATCTTATTTTGGTTATGAGTATGAAGCTGCGTTGCTTCTTTGTGTATACTGCAATTTCTTTTGTCTCATTTCTCAGTCTTCACAACAATTGAATGTTACTGAGCGTTGTTTTATCGTCACACTCGCACCTTATGGAATCCAAATGCCGGAGGGCTTGGTTTTCCATAAGGCCGTCTTATTTTCTCTCGTTTGCATAATTTATCAAAATTCGATCTCCGATTTATGCAGGTAATATGATTTTATCATTGTTGGATCGTCAGTACTTTTGAAAATCGTCTGTCGTGGAACAGTTAACATTCATTGCTAGATGTGGACTTCCAAAATTATCAAATGATTGTTTAAGGTCATTCTCGTGCATCAGAAATTACAAAGACATATTGGTTGCCTCATGTGCTAAAAATTGCATTTAAAAAGTTTAAATTCGTGTATAAAGTGAATTATTTTAGTGGGTGTTTGTTCACGGCTGACTATAACATTTTTATAATAAAAACGCCGGTGAAATCTTTTTCAGGATCTGCGCTTGGGAAAATAACGTCGGAATTAACACGGTAAGAAAGACCAGATGATTTTACTCCGTAATTTAAAAATGCTTTCTGCAAATTTTATGAACTATTTAGATAAATTGGTTTTAAGTATTCTAAAATACTCGAGTCGCTATTTTAAAATTTTATATATTTAGGTAGTTAGTTCTCTGATTGATTACGTGCGCACATCGATGAATATGTATGAAGTTACGATTATCTTTTTTTTAAGGTCCTCCAATCTCCACCCGACATAGACGAGCTAATGGCCTCTCGAAATCTGAAAGACGTGACGTACTCGACTATCATTGGTGACACGGAAGTTCATTCAAATTCTCCTTCCATAATAACGAGGCAACCGAAGTCATCTAGAAGCAGCGGGACCTCAAGGAACCATACGAGGACATCCGACCAGAACCAGAATCTTCGAAAAGAGCGAGAAAGCAATAGGAGGAGGCATGATCTCAATAGAAAATAAACAATCTCTGGACCGATACGTTTTCCCAACGCAAACTTGACGAGCGGGATAAGCAGTACATCAGAAGCTGTCCTCTATGTTTGGAAGATATCTTTTTAAAATTACACCCAATCAGGCGCTACTGTTCGCAGAACATCCACAGCTACTCCGTATCCCAGTCATAAGAAAGAAGCCCAAACCAGTGAAATTCTCGATGGAATCCCGGCCAGATCTACCGCCTCCAAATTAAGATCCCGAGTGACACCATCCCTGCAAATTCCAACTTCCTCGCCCGCACCGCCAGTCTCAACATTGAAAAACAATAAACGAGTTGGATCTACCGCCAAGGCTAGCAGCGTAGTAACAGACGAAGTTTCGGTAGTTTCTGTCATTCCCGGGCCTCCAACCTCGCCCAGAGAAATGATAGTAGACGAAGTACTTACTGATTAATCCCTAGAGACCACCTTGAACCAAAGAGAACCTGATATCGAAGCATCGTCACTTCTGCCGAAACAGTCGCCTTGTAAGATGATCCTTGTAAAGAAGAATGGCACGTATTTCTTCGATGACCTGCAATCTTTGGCGAATCCCACTTCTCTTTCGAGCGATGACGTAGTGTGGCTACTTCAAGCCAGAGTGAAGGAGAACGTCAATACTGATAAAGGTAATGAAGATGGATTATTTCGTCCTTTCATCTATAAATTTGTGATCTCAAAAAATTGAGAATAATTTTGGAGCAAACACGTGTAGAAAAATATAGGGAGTCTTCAAGCACCATTGCGTTAAGATTTTTACTTACTTGCCTCTTTGAGAACTTAGCCATCTGAAACATATAGCCTATCAGTATTAACGATTTAAAATTATATTTTTTAATAAGCAAGTTAGAGAAGATGAATTTTGCGGTGTTGCAGTGTTTTGGATTGTGTAGCAGGAGTGGAAGCAGTTCGCTAACCCGAACTATTTTTCATTCACGCTTAAACGAAATATTGGAAAGTATTTCAGAACTCAATCATAAGTCATACAGAAAGGGTTTACATTGTGATTTCATTTATTAACTATTTTTTACCTTTGGTGTAAAAAAAATTGTATAAATGTAAATATCTGAATATGCATACGTTTTCTTGTCTTATTTAATATCGTGCCAGCAGAGGAATTACCCTTTGAACATCAACGGGACTTTGTAATGTGATTTAAATTTAACAAGAAGCAAGAAGTAGTTAGTAAAATTAAAATAAAAACAGAAATATTCGAAAAAGATTTTACAGATTCATATAATATGTTCCAAAAAATCTCGTAGTATTTCTTTATAAACAATATTTCTTGTGTAGAAACTACCATCTCTCATCTTTCCTTGTCCATAACTTTCTAAGATCTTCGCTCTGATGTCTTCTAAACGTGTAACTCTGGAAAAGGCGACTTTTAGCTGTCTGATGGGTGAAGCTTAAAACACCTCGGATTCTAACAGTTTAAAAGAAGAAAATAAGAGAAGTAAAAATGTAAGAATTAGCATGAAAAAAACCTGAGCTGGCTGGAAATCACCATATGAAAAAATATGAGTGCAAAGGGCTAAAGGCTGCTTCTTTAAATACAAATGAGCTTTATAGGTTATCTAAAATTATTTACGTTGCTATCTATTACGTTTGACGTTGCTACAACAATAATTTCGATGCTTCATAAAACTATAACGCAATTATTTCGTCTATTTAAAGGCTTAATAGACGCTAATTCAATCGGAGGCAACAATGTGGGTCGCCTTGACAACACCCGGAAAGAGTACAAAAAGTTATAAAATTTCGAAAATAAATTCGTGTTTCTGACAAATTCTTCCGTGTAACATCGCAAGAATAAGATATTTTGTAGTTTTAGCCGTCGAATAAAAAAAAATCGGGGAAATTCGGTCCATATTTACATATTTTAATGACTGAATGAAATAAACCTTAAACTTGAAAAATCGAAAATCCCGTGTTAACTTATGGAAAAATATAATCGTCTCCCGGAGTCGAATCCGGGACTTTTCTGGGATGTTTGATTTTTCTAGGGACCACCTCATGAGGGATTAACGATTGTGAAAGTTTCAGCTCTTAATTCTATGGCGAAATGCCCAAAACTACTGGGAGAGACAAACAGACGGACACTTGAGAATTATTATATAAGGATGGTTTAACCATTGATATTACAAGTTTAAACATACCTTTTATTGTAATCGAAGAAAGTGTCTCTCCTAAGGCCATATATCGATTTCAAACATAAGGTGAGATAGATAATTCTATCTTGTACATATTCGAAGAACTATATCTTTCACCAAGGTTTTTATTTGTAAATATTGTTATATTTTATTTTATGCCATTTATGTTGATATGTATTTGCTGAATAACGATGAGGATTCAAGTGAATCCGCATCATTTCCTTTGGGGTGGCGGTGGCCGAGTGGTTAGAGCGTTTGCCTTCCACGCAGTGGTGCCAGATTCGAATCCGGCGGGGGTTAGGATTTTTCAACCTGGGATTGTCTCGTCCACTACTTGTGTGATTTGAGGACACCGCGCAAATCAGCGTTCCGTAATTCGGAAGGGGCGTTAAGCAGTTGGCCCCCTTGGTGCTCTTCGTTAAGAGTAGGCTAATGCCGGCACCGGGTTTATCTCCTCCCTTGTGTATGTGTTCAGTGTGGAAGGAGTAATGGCTATAATAATCCAAGAAGTTGATTAGCCAGAAATACCATACAAGCAAATCATTTTCTTTAATCCAGGAGATTTCTCGGCATAAAATCTCGGTATCCAGGTAAATATTTTAAATAAAGAACTTACATTTAAAACTTTAGTCTTTGTTCCATAGCTAAGATAATGACCGCGATACCTAAGTTTAAATTAACAAAACGTCATAATTTTCGAATAAATTAATAAAACCCGTACTTATTTCACGAATCAGATTTGATAATATTTTCGTGTTTCTTATTGTTTTTGTGTGCTGTTGAACAAAACATCTAAGGGAACGGTACGCAATATCATTGCAGGAATAAAACTTCGATGAAGATTTGTTCTTCTCTACAAAATTAATTAGTGATAATGTATACGCTAGTTGGTCTTTCATTATAGTAAACAGGTTATAAACAATATGCGCACTTCGGCTACAAAGCAGCCGTATTCAGGGATGTATCATCGAGAGTAAATTCTAATAACCTTTTATGGTTTTTGGAGAGACATAAGACAAGTGCGTTATTTTTCAATTTTTGATACTTAAGACCTTATTCTGGAATTTATTTCAACCATAAGATGAGATCGATAATTATCCAATGAATCGGATATAAGACACTAAAATATACAAATTTTGCAGTGATGAACACTAAATTTTATGTGAGTGATTACTTCAAGACATTTTTAAAGGTAGAACCGAAAATTTATAAGTTTCATTATCATCTCCATTCGTTGTTTAAATTCATGTTTAATTTTTTCAATCAATATCTAATACCATCTAATTGCTTTAACCACTGCTTCAGGGCGCAGATCTGGGACAACGGCAACGTAATCGACATAACTCATTTGGGCGCGATACGCAATTCGGTAAATATCTGAAATTTTTTGAGTAATAAGTATTATGTATAGCGGAAATTATGGCGAGACAAGCTAGACGCTAGCTTTGTCTTAGAGTGAAGGACGTAAAAATTCTATTTGTAAGTTAACCGAGCGTTACTATTGAAAAAGAGGGACTCTAAATACTGTAAAAAAGTTCCTCTCTTTCAACATCATCATATTGTCGTAGTGCTCAACCCTCTTTTTAAAAATAGTGTTACGAGTTTACTTACTGGAGAAAAAAGGTGTAACATTCCCTGATACTGACCAGGAATAACGCATACATATTCCTTCTACACTTGTCTTATACAGGGGCGGCCCTAGAATTCTGCCAGCAACTGGTGCCCTAGGCGAACCATGCAATCGGCGCTCCCCCCCAATCTAAACCCCAATGGCAGATCAAGGCTGAGGCTTTTGGTAAACTGGAAAACATTTTGCCCTTTTTTTCCTTTTTATTTTGAAAGCGTTTTTCTTTAAACCGAGGTTTAATTATTTCGTTTGTCCGTCCGTCTTCCCAACCAATGTTTCTGAGATAAATTAAAATAGAGACAAATTTTACAGAATAGATTTGTACACAGCTGCTAGATGATATTTCGGTATGATTTAAAATAAAAATGCATTAACAATGTTAATTATAATTTTTATTATTACAAAACCGAAATCATTCTTCACACTATCCTGCTTTAACTGTCTTTACCACCACATCCAATACAATACACTCTTGCGGAGTGGTGACAAAGCGCTCGAAATTCAAATCTTACTGTCTTGCTAGTGTATTTGAAGTATTAGTAAATGGTCAGGAATGTATAGAAGTGAATTATAATTCATATTCCCGCCGTACGCACACGTAAATTCAAATAACGACATCTTCGTTATTTTTTTTTGTTTTTTACATTTTTTTTAAACTTAACTTTTCCTACACCAAAACGACTGCCTAGTTCGCCTATATGGTCTTATACTACGTGACGGTGTTCTTTCACTTAAATGAAAATTTTAGGCCTCATTTCGAAATTATACTATATTTCCTATTATATGTTTTAGAGGTAAAATTTACTAGCTTTTGATTTCGATTATAAAGACGTAAAAAACTGATAATGGCATATATTAGATAAAAATGAATGAAATTTCCGATTTCCGCCCGCGTATGTGCTAACTTTCCGACTTATTGTTAGTTCCAAAACGCACCGAAAGACATGGTTACTGTACGAATTTTACTTCCGTAGAGAAAATTCGCCGGCGTAGTTCCACAAGACAACAGAAGGTGGGTTAATCGGACGAATCGACTTGTATGTACTTACACTTGCTGGCGGAAAACTACGAGCATATAATTTTTTTACCAGACGAGTATTATTAATTTAAGTGTTATCAAAATTAAGAAATTTTTTAATTCTAATAAAATAAATTCTACTCAATATAGTGTGTGTGATAAAATACAATCATTGTGTGTAATTGACCGCGGCTGCGCAGGTTACTTTTTAATTACAGATGACTGCATGAAAGTGTTTTGCCAGATGGCCTCGAATAGTCTATATTTTTTAATAACTAATTAAGTGGCAAGTTTCGCATTGTGCACCTTCACGGTTCTATATTGTGATAGTGAAACTTTCCGGCTAGGAGGCAGAAGAAGAAGTTATACCAGATATCACATTTAACTCATACTAGTAGAACATTCAAATGTTATTTTCATTTTCGAGCAACAAGATTCTACAACTTTACCCAGCGAGGGTCTATGTTTTACTCCTATTTATGACGAGCAGGGCTCACTCCTCCGTAGTCCTTTATTTTTGTATTTAAATTTATTTTGAGGATTATTTTTTTCCCATAAAAAGTGTTTTAGTTTATATTGTGTAGCTTTTTCAAGTTGCTGTCCAGAGGAAGCACAAATTCGGCGCATGATGACGCCACTTCGAACAAGATTAATCAAGAATTTAAATTAAAAATATAAAGGAAATGTGTATTTATTACAAATTTTATTTTTAGAATAATGTCCTTATATTTCCATGATATGCACCCAGTACCGTAACTAGAGTAGGTCAAGTGGGGCAACTGCCCCGAGCTCTAAGTAAGGTGTCCAAAAATTCCAAATAGTAATTAAATATACAAGATACAATAAAGTTTTGAAGGAGCGCATATTTAGTAGTTTTCCTCGGCCGCTAAAATAGCTAGTTACGGCTCTGTTTGCACCACAGGTTTATAAAGAGTCTTTCTTGCTGTGTCCTAATGTCGTGATACGTGCATATATTCATAAACAAACGCACCTTCGAATGCGTATTTTACATGAGAAATGACCACAGAGAATCAGATTCAGTTCACAAATCAACTCAGTGAATACGATAAATTCCGTAATAATAATATTTAATGACGACCGTTACGAACTTTTAGGTTAATGTGAAACGTAAGTTCACCGAATTTCCAACTGCCTATCCCTTGTTTATATTACGTAAGTATAATAAATACGTATTAAGAATCTAAAACGTATATCTTCTTCTGAAACCCAGCTTTATAAAGGCTGAAAGTAAAAGATATTAATTCCAATGTTGCTTTTGAAGCAAACATTTGAATGGAAATTGCATTGAGTTGCAACAGCTATGTCAAACCCCGATTTAACACACTCCTGTATAGTGCTATTCTCCCCCCCCCCTTCCTCCCGCATACCGCCCATGAATCGCTAAGAACAAAACTTCCATCTTATGGATACTTAGAGATAGCATATACCTCGATTTACTACCACCCCTGCTTTAGCGCCAGTATTAGTATTGGACATCCGCTGGCGCTAAATCGGGGTATGACTGAATGCTTTATCGGTGAAAACGTCCGGCTAAAAGAAATGTTTGCGTTTGTTTACCATGTACCCTAACTTTTTGGTTAATTTTTCGCGAATAAATTCGGCATTATACTCGAGAAATTACTGTTTGAAAACAGTCGATGGCCACGAGTCTCTCCTGATAAAGGCCGTGTGTGGCTCACGTAGTGGCGTGACGGGAAGACGATATAACTGCTTGGAGACAAATAGTAGAGTACACAGGCAGATGAAATACCGAGTTATTTACGAGAAACTTTAGTTATTTTATTTAGAACCATAGCACGTACTGACCCACTAGAGAATTGCCATTTTTATCTGACGTTCAAAAATATTTTTACTTGCTCTACTGCAAAGGTCATGTAAAGAACGAGAATGACCGTGCCAAAGCAACGAGCTCTCTGCTGGTAACAATAAACGAAATATTAAGCCATTCCTTTGCACTAGCTCATTCATAAAAATTTTTACTAAGGTTTCTATTAATATTTTTGTAAGAATAATCAAAGTAGGAATGTGAAAAAGAAATACAGCGTTTATGACTGGAAAAATAAAATATAAATTATGAAGGTTATTTGTTGGCGTAATCGAATATGACATAGTTACCGTATGGATGTGCGATTTATTTCTATAAAATATTATTTATTCTGTTATATTTTATAATGTGAAATTTGGCGGGCCACGTAATATTTTTGTATTTGTAGTGCCCCAAAAGAAGGCGTTTGAAAATGTATGCTCTGCGGCCAGCTAACAATGAGATATGACGATAAAAAAGCACGCAAGATTTAGCACAGAAAATGTCATACGTGCTGTTTAAACTTGCGGTTATAAAACCTCCTAGGAAATTTTTACGCTATTAGTGGCGGACAAACGCTAAATATTCCATTTAAGATGAACCACAATCTTCCAGAAATTTGCTATGCGCTGCGCCCCAAAGAATTCCCCATTCGCTCATAATTGCCTTTCCTCGCAGAAAAAATCACCGCTTAAGCTGCCACTAGATTAGAATTCTCGAAGCACATTGTTAACCCAAATTCAACCCAAGTCATAAATAAAATGTTTAAATGATTGAACTAATGAGAAATATGAAACAATTCTGTCAATAAGTTTCCCGAGAGAGGATAGCGAAAAGAATACGTGAAGTCAGCAATTAGGATTTGGAAATATAGAAAGGGCAAGAGAAGGAGGGACAAGATCGATGAGAGAGGATGGAAGAGAGAACACAATCTGTATTCCAGAGGTCAGCAACCTGCTGCTCTATTTGCAATTTTGTGAATTCTTAGCAATTAAATTGCATAATTGCGTTTTAGGCAATTTTATTCACTTATGTATATATTTATGAAACGGGTCGGCAATAAATATTCTGCAGTGAAAACAGTGGTTCTATTAAAACCGCATACTTTATTTCGAGAGACTCTTGGTTAATATTTTATTGCTAATATGAATACATGCAAAGGATTCGTATGGCCGATAGGTATTTTAATTTTGCGAATTTGGAAGAGGTTTTCTCTAAAATTGTCCTGAGGAAAATGACGTAATTAAAACGGTATGTCTGCAACACGAGCATCACGTGCAACCCATTAAGATCGACGCTCGCAAAAGGAATAACAAAGAAGAATAACTTTTCCTTAGCAGCAAACATTTCGCGGAACAGTTATATAAACAGGAGCGGAGATAGTATTATTCTCCAGTTAATGTTTTGAGCTATTGTCTCTGCTTCCCCGCATACTATCTTCGTGTTTTATAAATATTTTGAATGGTATCTGTTCCTAGAATGATCTGCGTTGAAAAATAAGGGATTTTTAAAAGCAATTCTCGCTTCGTTTATCGCGCAACTTCCGTCGTTCAGTTTCTTTTATCTTAATCCGCCTATATATATTGAGTCGAAGTAACACGCCAAACTCAGCAGTTCATCAGCAGGATGAAGCGGAGGCAGTGCATCATTGGCATCGCTTTTCTTTTCTGCGTCCATAGTACCTTAGTTTCAACAGGTATGGACTTCATTTATACTTGCTAAGCTTATTCAAATATCCTATGAAGCATTAGTTTAAATTAAGTGTAATTTTTAAAATATACATGATTAATTTTACGGAACACTGGTGTTACTGTAACTATGGGGACGTGGGTTAGAATATCATTCTTATTCTAATGTGTAACGAATAAAAAATTTGATTGCATAACTTGCCAATTCAACTATGTCAATGGGTTTTTTCTTTGTGATAATTATTTATATTTTTAATAATGTTTTTTTTTTGTTTTCTTTATTGATCTCCGCAAATTAGCATTATAAGGGAAAGGGAGTATTTTCTGTGGTGCTCATTTACTGCTTACTTATATTGTAATCATGTTAATGTTAACAAATACTCATCAAATTTTAAAATCTCCGGAGGAGTGACTTTTTAAATAGTTAATTGTGCGTCGTAAGCTGCAGACTTTAATAATTTTTTTCATTGAATGATGACGAAAATATGTATTATAGATCCTCAGCTACCTTTGATCTTGGTAATATTTTTTAACCATTCCTCTGCAGATTGGGGAAATCATTTCAACCAATATCAGTGATGTATTAGTAAGCATTATCGGTGCGTACCTGAGAAATTTAAATTTACGTTTTAAACACATCGATGAATAGATGCGGAGGTATTTTTATTGTAATTTTTCAGAATCGTATGGTCATTTTCTAGATTTTATCCACTAAAATAAAAAATTAACTCAGAGATGGACTATGCTATGACTAGATTTCTAATTTATTTTTTTACTGTTTTCAGGCTTCGCTCTGCGACAAGATGGAGACGGTGGAATAATTACGGTAAATGTAATGTGCATTGCTATTTTTATTGAATATGAAGGCTTTTCTTGATTTAGTATTCAGGGATAGGAAATGATTTTTGTGTCGTATGCCAAGAAAGTAATGAGAATCATCGCCTGCCACAAGTTTACTCCTTCTTTAAGAAACTTTATATTTTATACAGAAAGTGCAGACTTATGCGTGCAACGTATTTGCCATCCCAGTTCTAGAAACTTCCCGCGGAGGGGGGTAGTGGTGGTGGGGAGGGGGGAGGAGGGAAGCGATTGCCCCTCACTCTTCTTGAACTGCCGACGAACCTTTTATTCTCGAAATCTCTGCAGCCGTCAGAAAGTTTTTTTTTGTCCCTTATCCTGTAAACCTAATATATAGCGCGGAATCGAGGAATTTTTCGCGAAAAACGTTTAATAATGCACCCAATGGAGGAAGATGGGGACATCCAAAAGAGGGAGAGTGGGAATCGTCCTCCTCCCCCTTGAATTCGGCACTGATTTCATGTTATTTAATCTATCACGGTCGGTGTAGAGAAAATTTACCAGAATTGAATATTTTACATATAGTGAGAGCGGATGGAACATGATAATTTAGAATATTTTGGAATTGTGGGTGTAACTAAGAATGCGTGTTATTAACTCCTTTGAAATATCCGCGAGAGAAATTATTCACCTAAAGAATTATCCGAAAAAGTTTAAGCTGAGAAACAACTTTCATCGATGTAACATCAAGTTATATCAAGTATAAGTTTCATGAGTGAGTTCTGCGATCGGACACCTCACAAAATGGCCGCGGGGAAATCGTTCTTCGAATTCAACCTTGTAGTTACTTACGCTATGTCAACCGTTCCAAGCAGCAGTGTGGTAGAGAATATCGAAGTGTGAGGAGTGGGATGCAATGCTATACTTGTGGATCAATATTTTATGTAAATTTTATTTTATTGTATTTAAATTTTACGTATTTGATAGAAAAAATGGCAGTTTCTGATATTAGCAATTCAATTTATATTGCCATTTTGCATTCGCTTTACCTTACTAAGACATTTTCGCCTATTTATAGTATTATTTAATCTTAAGGTCACTGTTAGCTATTATTTCGTACTAATCGTAAAACTAATTTTTTCCGAACTTTTCTCGTGTAGATCCTTTGGGTAATTTTTGGATTTATTTTTAATTAAGTTTTAATTTTTTAAAGGGCCGATATATGTTTTATCATTGAATATTATTGCGATGTGTACGAATATCTACTCTATAGGAAGCTAATGTGTGGAATTTAGGCGATATTTCTCCAATCCACGGCAAGTATGTATTGACGCATAGCAGTTACCCATGAAACAAAAAGCGGATGTTAAATACCATTTTATGCTGCATGCATTTGAATTAAACCATTGCTGTCTTTAATTTTGATCATGCAGTGTTTGCCGTCAAAGTCAGGTTGACTTATTCTTCAATTTTTGCAAAATATATTTTATTGTTACTGCTGGAGTTTCTTCAAGTATTACTTTAATGATTTTTGACGCAGAAAATTTGATCATTTTATTATGATCTTCCTGTTAGCATAATGAAATTATATCCTTTCAGGACCAAAACGAAAATGTTTTAGGTTGCACAAAATTGTCTAAATCTGATTATAACTTCTGCTTGATTTCTTCAGTTTCAGAGTTGGTAATAGCAAGGATGTGATTTTGTAAATTTAACGACTAAAATTAAATTTAAATCACATACATGACGCGTAGTTCATCAATCACGAAGATGTTCCTGGCACGCGGTTTATCTCAGAAGCATAAATTTGGCCCACGCGTAAAACGATTCGCTCATTTTTCCAGAAGGAGTCGGAAAACTCTAGAACAGTGGTGAGCAATATGCGGCCTCCGAGAGCGTTTTCTGCGGCCCGCGAAGTTATGATGACAAAGTGATCCATAAAATTTAACGCAAATTCGTGTAATTTAAATTCAAATTATGGCAACAAAACACTTCATGTTGAGATGTCAACCATAAAAACCTAATTTATGCTTCATTTTCACTTATATGGCACCTCATAATCTCTAGGTAACGTCCGATTTAAACTCTTATTATGTGGCCCGCCGAAGAATTCGCAACCGCCAATGCGACCCACCTGATAAAAAAATGTTTCCCGCCCCTGCTATACAAGAACGCAGTGCGCGTGCACCGCGAAAAATATGATATATCGACCTATCCAGGAGTTTCAATCAGTGACGTATATCAACTAGTTGCTTCGAAGCGGAAGTATCCAATTTTTTTAGTGTTATGATTTTTAGCCTACTTTCCAGAATGAAAATAGGCTTATAGTTTTATCGTTGTGGCTGTCTGTCCGTCTGTCTGCTTGTCCGTCTTCTCCTATTAAATTTTAAACCAATAGACCGATATTCATGAAACTTGGTGGAAATACATGAGCCGAGCTCCCGAGGATAGTTTCTGTTGCGAAGGTTGAAGTCCCGGGTTCGATTCCAGGAACTATCTTTCCCATGATTTACATGGTAAATCTGAAATCCATCGTGCAGGGTAATATTCTCTTGCGCATTAAAATATCTTAGAATTGTAATATCGGAGCGAATTTTGTACTATTCTCTGAGGAAAGGAATAAAGATTTTAATTTTTATCGTAGAACTTTGCTTATCTATTGTATTTCTTAGAATTTCGCGTAAATTGCAGTTTTTATCAGTCATTACGAGAATGTTGCCATAGCAACAACTATTGTTAGACTCGGATTCAGTATCATTATATATAGACGTTCCTTACAGAGGAGGAGGAGGTTATAACATATAACATACTAGTAGTTGGTGCTTGCATACTGCAAGCATTTCATATCACCTTGAAAAAACATTAATTTTTCAGACAGATACTTCATCATTACAAATATTCTATTAATTCTAAAGATTTCACCTCCGCAGCGATTTTCGTTTTTCTCACATGTAAAAATAATAGTTTAAAACAATCCACAAATGTTCCAATTTTAAACATTTTACACTTTCTCCATTATGGGTTACTAATGCTACACATTTGAGCCAAATTTTAAAGCTGTAGCACTTCTAGAAGTAAAATAATATTTTTCTAATTGTTGAAAATTTAGAGATTTTAAACGGTTGCCGCAATATATATATGGAGAGATTGAAATGTTTATGTTTGCAAATGCACTGTTCTGTAAATAATTTGAAAATTGCAGCTTCCTAGCTCATCCCGTGGTACCTAAAAAATTATTAAACTTTAATGTTCAAATGGGGTTAAAACAACCCCTAAAATTTACAATTTTAAAAATTTCGATTTTTTTAATTGGTTATGAGAAAAGTTCTATAATCTTGCAAAATTTCAGCTTCCTATGCTTATTAGATTGGTCTACACACTCGATTGCGTTTTCCCATGCTATCTTATGGGAGATATTCCGGGGTCTCTGGAGTCGAACCCAAGACACTGTAAGCAAAAGTGACAATAATTCCTAATAGATATTGCTGCCATCTAGTAACAGTGAAAAATTTTTATTTTTCTAGCTTACCGGCAAGTGCCCATAATTAATTTACAAAATTGGCGCAATGCTTTTCTTATGGGAAAAAACGCAATTTTCGAAATTTCTGGAGTCGAACTCATGTCACTTAGGTAAACTTTTACACTTACTCCATTATGGGGTACTAATGCTTCACATTTTAGCCAAATTTTAAAGTTGTTGCACTTCTAGAAGTAAAATAATATTTTTCTAATTGTTTAAATTTAAATAATTTTTAACGGGCGCCGCAATTCATATATGGTAAAATTGAAATTTTTATTTGTGCAAATTCACTACTCTGTAAATCATTTCAAAATTTCAGCATCCTAGCTCACACCATAGTACCTGAACAGTTATCCATTTGTTTAAACTTTAAGAATTTTTAACTGCCAAACAAATTAAAATATCAAAATTTGTATAATCCCTATTTCGTTTTTTTTACAAACACTACCTCTAAAAAAATTTCAGCTCCGTAGCACATTCAGTAATACATAAACCTCAAAAATATGTTTAAACAATTGCGAATTTTTAGTGGTAGAATTTTTTAACTTTTTCAAAATTTTATTTTTTTCTATGTATAATTTTCTAAAAAATGATTTCAAAAACTAGGACCTACAGCATATAGTTTCTAAGATAAAAATTATTAAACTTTAAAGTACAAATGGGGCTAAAACAACCCCTAAAAATTAACAATTTTGAAATTTTTGAATTTTATAGTTGGTTATGAAAAAATTCTATAGACCTGCAAAATTTCAGCTTCATAAACCTATTAGATTGGTCTACACACTGGGATAACTTTTTCCCATGATAACTTATGGGAGATATTCCGGGGTCTCTGGAGTCGAACCCAAGACACTTTAAGCAAATGTGACAATAATTCCTAATAGATAAATGCGGCCATCTAGCAACACTGAAATTTTCATCTTTCTAGCTTACCGGCAAGTGCCCATAATTAATTTACAAAAATGGCGCAATGCTTTTCTTATGGGAAAAAACGCAACTTGCGGAATTTCTGGAGTCGAAATTAGGGGATAATACAACTTTTATCATTAGTAAAATTGTCATTGACATAGATAAGACAATTTTGATACAGTGACCATGTGCGCATAATTCTTTGTAAAATATTTTATATAAATGAAAATTTACTTTGAAACAACATTTAAATAGATATTTGGCTACTAAGCTTCCCCGTTTTAAATATTACCCTTTCGAAATTTGGTTGCGCGCCTTATACTTCAGAGTGTACATTTTTCCGAATCTTCGTGAATCATTTATCCGAGTAATTAAAGACAGAATTCGCGATCTCGCTTTATCAAAACGAGAAACAATATTTCTACAATGGCCACAAAAATAGTTAGAAAAAATATTCGTTATTAGAATTTATTATAGGCGAATGACCACTGAGGAAGGCTGCTTTGTAATACAAATAAGCATCAAGTTTTCCCAACTTTGTAATGGCTGTTGGAGAGACATTTTTTTATATAATCAGAATAAATTAAAATTTATCAGACAAGAAAAAATGACATCTGACTCGATGGAACGAAACGATCACAAGATCCTAAGCAGAGAAGCAATATCTGTAAAGTTTGGAATAATTTTGAGACACTTTACAGCTAACGCCTGTCTTCTGAAGATGTTATGATCGTTTCATTCCATCAATTTCTAGCTTGGCAATCTCACCATATGAGAGGGAGGGGGGTTTTCTTCGACGTTTCTCTCGGGGGACATCTTTTGGGGCTGATTGATACTAGCTTGACAAGCCCGGGCTCAACTAAGAAAAACACCCCCATTCAGAAACGAGAAAATTAATCAGCCACGGTAGTTCAGTTGTAGAATATCCTCCCGGCATAATTGACTTGGGTTTGATTCCAGGTCTTAGCAGAATTATTTCTCGTTTCAAATAATTTGAAGTCAGGAATAGTTATTATTCCCGACTTGTGACTCCTTAAGCTTCCAAACCTACACTTGTTTCTTTAGAGGCATTTCTACTTTTCATCATCAAGACACCATTCATTATCTCTAGCCTGACTATTTAAAAAAAAACTGACTCCCTATCTTCACTAAAATTTCAGCGTGAATGCGAGATTGCTCCTTATCCCACCTCGCTCCGGTAGGAATCTCTACGCTCACCGCTGTTAATCTCGTCAAAATTTCTCACTTTCTCGATGCACCTGATTTGAGAGATTTTAGTTCTCCCAGAGATTATTCCGCCAAAGCACGCACAAGCCATCCGAGAACGATAACTCGATAAATTAGCGCTAATCCACGAGTTAAGCGGCGTCAGAGAGATATAGAGAGAGGAACGCGGCGAACATATCCTCCCGCGACCTAGAATCCTCTGGCGCGCACTTCCTCTTATAAGGCTTGACAATGAAATTACGCCTTCCGATCTGTATTCGAGGGGACTATCCCTAGGCGTGTTAACATCGAATCTATTTGTTCGAATTGCGTTTACGGAGAGAGATAGAGAGAAGTCCATTAAAGTCAGCACATGCGGTGGTTCACCGAAAACCATGCATCCAGTCATCAAACACCGCCAAAGCCTTCGCCATAGTCATAGTTACTATAATTCTTGCTTGTTATTTCATACATATTTGCATGCCTCATTCATGATAAAAATGCTAATTTTAATAGAATGTATTAGCCGACCTGTTCGGCACTTCGTGTCTAAAAAGGCGAGTTAAGTGATAGGGAGGAAGCAGAAATAGATAACTTTCACTCACGCTTCGATAAACTAACATTTATTTATAGTTAGTCACGATATCAAAATATAGGTATCCAAAATTATATTATAAATTGGCGTTCATCAGGGATAGGAATGATGGTGCAACTTCTTCCGGCATACGTTTTTTCACCCGACCGAACCAACACTTCCATATAATACACATATTTTTATGAGAAAATCAAACCGACCCCGCGAAGGGCTAGGATTTCCCGTATCAACATAAACAAGATCTGTAAACAAACCTACGAAAAGGATTAACTTAAATGTTTCAATCATAAACAGTTTTCAATACAACCCCGCCCCAGAAACCGTTAAAAGGTTGGTATTCCTGGGCTTCAAGATTACATGTGAGCGTAAATATCTTATTATTTATCCTAGAATTATGTTTAAAAGACACTATTAATCAGCGCATTTACCCGGATTCGACGCTTGAGTTACTTTCTCACTAGTTTAACAACATAAAAATTTTTAATTTTATTGCAAATGATTTGATCGGATAGAAACTCCCTGCTGCAAGGGGGCAGCTTTGCGAGCTCGATTTCGGTTCGAACCCTCCAGTTCCGCAGTCCTAATCCGAGTTAATGACGCTTGTGAGGTTTTTACAGCGGTCAGTTTCGGATGTCGTCCCAGCCTTTTTTGTTTTAAAAGTAAATAAGACCACTAATAAACAGTATTTTATGTTTCCAATTAGGAGTTGCGAAGCAACGGCTTATTCACTTGCATATTATAATAGCACTGAGTTCTTTTAATGATAATCAATGAAATATATTATAATACCATTGATTTTATAGAACGATGTAAACTTATGATGACGTAATAATCTTAAAACACGAAATTTTATCAAAACGTGGAAAATATTTTAATGTCGTGTTTCATAGTTTCTCGAGAAAGTTTTAGCCCTTTTCAATTATTGAACGCAAGAATTAATATATTGAATGGTGACATTGTGGAAACAGTAATGCCACAAGCTTCTACTACGATTGACGAAAAATATAGGTATTTCGCGATTTTTTTCATCCGGATACGTACTAAAAGGGACACCATTATAATAATACACAAAATATCCTAATATTTAGATAAATGTTAGAATAACAAGACTATGATCTTAATTTTGTTTATTTTTATTGCTGATATACATGTTGATCTGGCGAAACTTCAAATAAGAAAACACCGAGGTGAGTCGATTGTCAGAGATTTGGAAATTCCGGGTGGGTGCCTTAATGTCGCGGAAAATGAGAAATACTCGGCGAGAACTCTTGCTTTTTATTATTTCATACTAGCGTAATTGCTCGTCAAATATGATGGGTATGTGCAGATTATGTATTAAAATTAAGGTACTTACCGTTCTTCCTCCCTTTCACTCTGACCCCTCCCATTCTCTCCCTCCCTCGTATTTTCCCGCTCTTTCTCCCATTCTCCATCCCTTTTTCCCTCCTATTCTTCACCCCCTCATCTTCCCATCCTCCCCTTCCTCCCATTCTCCTCCCTTTCTCTCTCACATTCTCCTCCTTTTCTCCCTCATTATCCTCCCTTTCTCCCATCCATTCTCCTCCCTTTCTCCCTAACATTCTCATCCCTTTATCCCTCCCATTCTCCTCCTATTCTCCCTCACATTCTCCTCATTCTACCTTCAAAAATTTATATTTATGTAGATACAAATCTTACACACCAAAAGAATTTTTATTTGTTAAGCTTTACGCTCGACAACTTTAGCTGGTCATAATTATTTTAACTCTCTGGAACTTACTATAATGTGAATTATACATTTTTTTTTTAATTTTCCGTACACATAAAATATTGTTTCATTAAATTCAAATTTATTAGTTTTATTCGGATGAAGTCCAATTTCCCCCCCCCCCCCCGTCAAAATAGCGCCACAAATGGACATGTTAACCCTAAATATCCAGCTCATTATACTATATTTCTGGCAAATTTCAATTTTCTATCTACATCCTTGATCGAGTTATTCGCGTTTTAATAGCTTATCACTCAGGCCAACGGACGGAAAACATAGCCTTTTATTATTCTTTTTGTGATTCTTTTAAATCTCTCTTTCTCTCCCTAATTCCCAAACCGTCCTCAAATCCTCCATTCTTCTACCTAACTCCAGTAACCTATCGCCCAGTCCTTCATTCTATACATATGTATATATAGCACTTTCCTCAGATTTTCATACCGTTTCTATTTCAATGATATTGGTTTAGCTCATTACGATTTTTAATTATTCGAATAGTATTTCAGATCTTTACTTATTCCTTCTCGTAAATAACGCAACCAATTTTGAAAATCATTTCCCTCTCCTTCTCGTATTAAAAGCCTTCAAAGCACGCTTAAACCCATAAGGATTGAAATAACAATAGGATTTCGTGGTTTAACAATGTAATTGGTAGGCAGGGCAACATCCAGTTAAAATGGCAAGATTTATCCAAAATAAGTGAATTAAACGTTTAACATGAAGAATTTCGAACTGTAGGCGAAAAAAATTTACAGAATAAGAAACCTTATGATTTTTCCTTTAGAATGGTTTAGATCCTAAGGTCGTAGGTCAATTTTACTAATTTTTATTTCCAAAAGCAGAAAAACCTGCTCGTCAAAAAGTCGGTTTTACGTGTTATCTTATGGGGAATACAAATCATCCTCTGGAGTCGAACCCTAGACGTTTTTCGTAAATTTTCATTCGTTACAGCATCTTTATATTTGAGTAGTTTTTCTCTGCCAAATTTCAAGTTTATATCTGCATTTTGGAATTTCGTGTGTAGAGCGAGTATGGAATTGCTAAACAAAATGAACAGAACCCGTCTACATCCCTACTACTTGTCTTTTGCTAACTACTCTAAATAGCGAATAACTCGAGAATGGCCAAATCGGTTGGTCATTCCTTCGGCGTATTATCGGCCGTACGCCTAAAAGTATATTTGAATGATCGCGGCGTACGATAATGGACAACCGATTTAATTTTTGCCAGATTCATTAAATTACTTACGTTCCTGCAAAAATAATCCAACCTCATTATATTGGTCGCTAGAAAGATTGTTTCCGTGATCAATTAAAATATCATATTTAAATATTCGGTACTGTTCTAACAAAAGCGTGAAGATCAAGACAGCGACGGTAGCGCTGTCGATGTCGATATAATGGATAGAAATTATACTACTGCGGCAATGGTACTAATACGCAGCATTGTCGGTGGCGCCGTAACAGAAGATAATGCAAGGACACATTGAACTAGAACCTCGTACGTGCATATTCTGCTGCACTTGCGTTCACTTGCAATCACTCCGCATTCCTGCAAAAACGTCAGGATTGCTTCTTCTCCGACTGGCAGTTCGTGATACTTTAAGGGAGGCATCAACCCTAGGGGGGGGGAGACAGTGAACGTGGAAAGGAAACGAATCAACTGACTAAACCAACCCAACCCGGGGGGCCGAGAAGATTGTTATGCCGTGGTAATACTATTTCTCGCCACTTTCTCTTCATCGATAGCGCTACTGTCGCTGTCTTGACCTTCACCCGATTCTTAGAACAGAACCAAAAATTCTTTCAAATTTCGACTTCGGTTTTAATTCGTCTCCGATTTCTTCATCTCCATTCATCCTTATTTGTCTTTTGCTCACTGTCGATCATCCTGAAATCTTGCAGCAGGCCATTGACCTCGTAGTCGGCAGCATTTCAACCAACCAACACTTGTTTATTATTATAGACTTACTTATGAATAAATTGGGGACATTTCTAAAAATTAAATATATCTTTATAAATTATAATTTATAAAATTAAATTATTATTTTTAAAATAATATATTTCAGCCTTGCGCCCGAGGTAGGTGCCTCGATCGCCACATCCTTCGCCCGGAGTGCAAAAAATACCTCGGACCGCTTCTTCTAGTAACATTATAACGTATCGAGTTTTATTTCCAGTCGCTCCAACAGCAGCAGCATTTTTCTACGAGTGAACCTGCGACAGTAACCAGTAAGATTACCGCGTGGAATGGAAGCGAACGGATACTGGGGAGTTTTTGCAATCTGCACTGCGCCGATTTATCGCATAAAATTGATTTTTCCTGTACAAATATTGATTTTATCTCCTCTAACCGAAGGTTTATTCCTTTCAATCACAGGTGAAAAATGCCGAAGAAAATTGCCCCCGTAGTCGGGTAAGACGTGACGTCCTAGACGATAACAAACAGGCGGATGACGGAACCGACGAGCCGGACGTCCTTGAAGAGGTAGGGGTTGTTGCGAAGGAGATTCTGGACATCCTGAAGGAGAAGATGGAAAAGGGGGAACCGACAACCAACCTGGGCCACGACGGCGGCGACACCGTGTTTGCTCGGATGGGTGAAGACGCCACGATGAAAGAGACGATACCTATCACCGATTTGCCCGAACCAGTGCTTGAAATGTTCAGGAGAAAGGCGATAAAGAAGATAGAAATTAGGCCGTACGAGTTACCGAATTATGTGTATCAGCTGTTCAAGAAAAAGATGACTGAGCATCACTTCGACAAAATATTGCTCTCTCGCAACATACCTCTGGGCGAGATACCTGTGTGGGCGATACAGCTGTTCACGGTAAAGCCGACAGGAAACGCTAGAGACGTCATACTATCGTACGAACTCCCCGGTTGGGTCATAGACCAGATGAAACGATGGATGGATGGGAAGAACGACGATACCTTTAAGCTAACGTGGAACGAAATGCCTTTATGGATGATTAAACTCGTCAAAACCATGGCGCGCCATCCGAGAGGCACGGCGGATTTGTTCAGCCAACGAATGACTCTAGAAGAGCTCTTACGATGGTCGATATATACCTCCCGACCAAAGTTTGAAGGTGCGATTTCGGGAATCAAAATATCGTTAGACGACATACCTAAGTGGGCGCAGGAATTTCTCAAATTTAAGCTGAAAAAGGTAGGAGAGGAAAGGAACCCGATGAATATTTACGTGACGCTTGGAGAAATATTTGAATGGGCTTTCATGATCACCAGAAGGGATATTATCGACAGCATCAGGGGCAATCTGCTTTCGAAATTCGCTGTAAAATGGACGGATTTCCCCGGTTGGTTCCAGGACTGGTTGGGCTTTTTCCTAAAAGGCTTCAAATTCCCGCCATTCCATGTACCGGGAGAAAGACCAGGAAGGAGACCAGGAGGAAGACCTCCTGGGGAAATTCTGCCACCTTGGCCGAAAGAACGTCCGTACCCTGGGGGCAGACCGGAAGGTGGAAAACAACGTCCCCCGGGCCATAATAAGAATCCACCCGACGAGAAACCCCCATGGTCAGAACGCGGGGGAGGAACTTTACCTCCCACAACTCCAGTGCCAGCGCCATCCCCAAAACCGATAGTAAAACCTTATTGGCTAGACTTGATAATCAATAAAAAGTTGAAGGAGAATGACGGGAGATTGGAACTGAGCGAGATGTCGGACTGGATAATGTTGATTATGCATGTGAAAATACTTCAGAATTTCGACAACGAAACCGTACTGGGCGTCCGGATATCGCTGAATGAGATAATTGATTGGGGTATATATATTGCGAAGTTGACTGAACAGCCCAACATAACGTTGGAGGATTTGCCTCCTTGGTTTTTGCTTATACTGCAAAAGGTAGTGGAAGAATATGAGACAGAGGTGCAGGTTATGATGTTCAGCATGATGCTGGATGAGTTGATCGACTGGTCTATAAAGTACGCCACCGACGAAAAGGAAGGAAATTTGGGAAAAATAAAATTCGAACGTTTACCGGAATGGCTCAAAATTTACATTAGTATGAAGATAGAAAGGAGCAATGACCCAGATCAGAAACCTCCGTGGTCGCCTATATATGTCCCGGAAGTGAGAGACGTGTTCGGCGAGAAGGCATTTAAAGTCAAAAGAGCGCTCAAGGGTTTGCCTAAATTGTTGATCGTTTTGATCCAGATGAGAATCGAAGATTTTTATCATGGTGAGAACGCGGCAAAATTTATCCTAGCGCCACAAGAAATCCCTGCTTGGGCCGTCGAACTAGTGAAAATAAAGGTGCAAAAAAATTACGGCGTCAGTTTGATCATGCCGGAGGATTTAACGTGGGACACGACCCCCCGTTGGGTTATAGAACTCATAAAAGGAAAGATTTATGAAGATTCGATACAGGGATCGCTGATGGAATCTTACCTCACGTTGATCGAAATCGTTGACTTTTCTATATGGTTCACGAACATGACGATTAATGGCTCTGGGACGCAGACGCACAGCCGCGTGTCCTTGGAAGACATTCCGGATTGGGTCGTGGATCTTCTACGCACGATCGAGGAGTGGCAGTTTGATGAAGATTTGTCGGTAATGGAAGAATACATCACACTTAGTGAATTACTGGACTGGGCGATAGTACACAACCTGAGGAGAAAATGGGAATCAGACGGGGATAAGATATTAATGTTCAAGGACAATCTAAGCAAACTGCCAAAGTGGGGAGCAGATCTTTTAGCGTCGAAATTAATTTCGTTCAACAACGTTATGCCACCGATGGATTTTGACGTGCCGGTCGTGGATTTGCCGAATTCGGCGACAGAATACCTAAAAAGCCTGATAAAAAAAGGTTACAGCAGTCACCCGGATATGAAACCTGGACTGACACCGGATAAGCTTCCCTACTGGTCGTTGGAACTCTTGCAGAGGGCCATGACGGAGCATGTTGACGTGGCATCAGCGATGAAAAAATCCTGGACAATCGATGAAATTCTCCAATGGGTTGTATGGGTAACCAGAATAAAGAGTTTTGACATGGACCCAACATATGGTTTAAGAGTGGCCCACCTCCCGGACTGGATCATAGAACTTCTTAAAACGAAGATCGAAGAGAGCAATGGTGACACAACGGTGATGGAACATCGTATCACAACGGAGGAAATACTGGCGTGGGCAATACGATTCATCTTGCGGGAGAAGGAGGAAGTCGTACCGTTATCCTCCGAATCCACCAAACATCCCATAGAAATGCCCGATTGGATGAAAAGTCTTCTCCTCCGAAAGACGGAAGAGGTTAATCAGGGTAAAATGCAAAAGATTTTCACGATGCCAACCAACCAATTGCCACTTTGGTCAATGGAGATTATAGAGGTTAAATTGGAAGTGTTCAAAGAGGTGGATGTGAAAATAATTCCTTTCACCGTCATACAACTTTTACAATCGCGGTTGCTTGAGTTTAACGGTTCTAAGGATGTGTACGATCTCGACGTTAATTTAGGCGACGTCGTGGATTGGTTTCTGTGGATAACCAGGGCGAGAAAGATAGCGACGGGTGTGAATTCCAACGTGACACTGGGAGAAATACCTAAATGGGTAGTAAGGCTCCTCACCAGGAAAAGAGAAATGCACAATGATGGCGGAGACGTGTTCGATCTCGTCACGACCTTGGATGAAATCATTGATTTATCTATACAAATGGGCAAAGAAATTGTAGAGGAAAGGGAAGAGGATAATGAAAAGAGAGTGAATGGATTACCATATTGGTTAGTCAGGATCATCCTTCTGAAACTGAAGAATGACTATTCCCCTAAATTTGGAAAGAGACTCGGTAAATTGCCGCTATGGGCCATAGAGCTGATATTCCTCAAGCTGGAAGTGGCATACGAATATGAATTAGGGATCAAAGCCGCACTGCCGCGGGAAATGGAACCAGATTGGTTGATGACATTTCTTACCCTACATATCAATTTCGAAGATCAAGAGGAATCCGTGATGTTTCAAAACGTGACACTTAATGAACTTCTGGAATTTGCTATATGGTCAGGAAAAAGAGAAAGGACATCCATATCGTTTTTCGAACTGCCTGAGTGGATTTTTGATTTTCTCATCATCAAGTTGGAAGAGAATGAAAACGACAGGACAATATTAAAGCGAAACATGACATTGTATGAGATATTAGATCTTGGTTTAGAGATTTTTGTAAAAATTGAAGTTGAAAGGAAGGTTCATTTAGGCCAAGTAATGATGGCTACACCGATTTGGATAAAAGATTTTCTCAAGGACAGGATACGATTGATTAATTCGGACAAGATTCAGTATCAACTCATCCTAGGGTCATTAAACAAAGGGGATAGAGGGATTGTAATGAGAAAGGTAAAGGAAATTTACAGTGACAATATAGCTTTAACAACTCTCATAACGGCTCCCTATTGGATCATAAGATTCGTTGAAATGCAAACTGAGCAGCAAAAATCCGACACTGACGCAATTCTATTGCAAGAAGTTATAGATTTCGGTCTGTGGATAACTAGACGGATCAAGAACTTGGAGATAATGAACAATAAGAGGAAACTAAGATTGTTTGATGTCCCACTGTGGTTATTAGAACTTCTTAATATGAAGGCCGAAGTCTATGGGGATGAGAAAGCGTTATTGCAAGATCAGATGACCTTGGAACAAGTCGTGATTATGTCGATTAAAACCAGCATCACTATAAAAACCTTTGAAATATATGATTTTACGCCACCTGACCTGGAACTTGTACTGGACAGGATCCCGAGCTGGATTCAAGAAGTTCTGAGGACCAAAGTGGAGGAGAATGAGAGCTGGAACGAGCAAAAGGCGTACCAATTCCCCAACAACCAGTTGCCGATTTGGGTGGTCGATCGTATTGAATATATGGTGGAACTGAAACACAGAGAAATTCGCAAGATTAAAAAGGGGACGACGTGGGATTCCGTCCCGTATTGGGCGACCCTGATTTTGCAATCGAAAATACAAGAGAATAACGGTTCAGTCGCCATACTTGAACGAGAAATGACGGTGGAAGAAGTGTTGGATAGGGCAATATGGATAACCAACGAAACGAAGGCCCGTGGAGGAATAAAAAGCTACATGGCTTGGACTGAAATACCAGAGTGGGTAGTATATATTCTAAAGGAAAAGAGAACTGACCGTGATTCCCGCAAAGCTTTGATGAAAGCCAGGTTGACATTGGAAAGTTTACTTGACTGGGCAATCGACCGTGCCATTTTGACAGCGGAGTTAGGAGAAGACGCCGCTAAGCTTGCAATATCGCTCGAAGGCATACCGGGAGATGTGTTACGCTTCATAATTATGACGATCAATAATGTTAACCAAGATCCTGAGGGGCACAGATATGTTGCAACTCGCGGTAGTTTGCCTCGTTGGGCTGGCCTAATGATTGAAAGACTGATTCGAGCAATTCATGGAAATAACCCACTCATGATATCCATCGTCGCGGAAGAGATATCTGGTTCCTGGGTCGTCGAATATTTTAAAGTTATCATATATCGCTTCCAGTACAAAGATGAAGTGGTGAATTATAGGGCGACACTCAAAGAAATCATAGAATTCGCCGTACGGTATACATACCATATGGTAAACGGAAATGGGGCTGGTACTCGACGCAACATTGCAATTGCCGACTTGCCGGAATGGTTGATAAGATTCATAAGATTCAGAATAGTTGAGAGTGATGACGTCGAAGCAGTCCTCGTAGATTTCATGATGGTAGGTGACATTTTGCATTGGTCAATTGTCAACAACATAGCAGTTCAAACCATGACACCGGACGACTTTATGTTACCGGACCTTTCAAAACCTATAGGACCGCCGCCGTGGGTGATAAATATTATTGTCCATGAAATAGGGACGTTTTATGTGCAAAGGCATCCAAGGCCAGAGAAAACATTCAATGATATCTCAATTTGGGTAGTTCAGATCTTCGAAAATATTGTGGTTGATAGACATAAAAAGATTGACGGTGGAGAGGAAATGACAACGTGGGGATCTATACCTTACTGGTTGATAAAATTTCTCCAAGCAATGCAGGTACGACACAGAGGCAGCCCAGATATAATTTCTGTGAAAATAACAATCAGGGAAGTTATAAATTGGCTAATAGAATGGATCCAAGATACCTACACCCGTTTGGGCGTTGGAGGCAGGGTTGGATGGAAGAATTTCCCGCCGTGGCTAATAGAGTTGTTTATAAAGCTAGAAAAAGAAATGGAGGACCCAAATAAGATATTAGAACAGCCAACATCCGTGGGTGATATGATGAATTTTGGAATAGGTTACCATATAACGCTTTACGTGAAAAAAAACGATAGAGCGGATATTAAACGGTTATTTCCAGAACTGCCTGGGGATTTGATAGAAAATATCTTTGTGATTATCTTTGATTTTAACGACGGAAACGGCGTACCTGATGTTCAACCGAACTCTCCTCCATTATCTGCGAACGTCTTCGATTTATTTGATAGGGTCTTATTGGATTTGTACGGGGATATGCTAGAACTGAGACTCCTCATCAAATGGAAGGTATCTAGGTCTTGGTTTGCTGAGCTGATAAGATGGTTAATTAATGGGGGAATCCCCGAGGGAGAGATTCTGACCCATAAGTTATCTGTGGAGGAAATCATAAGGTACTATCTATTGTACCTCCAAATTATCTATGACGTCGATGGAATGAACGAAGCACGTGATGGGCGGCTTATTGACTTTCCAGAGTGGTTGATAAAGCTCATAATATTCAGATCAAAATCAGGTGGCAACATCAAGCCGACGCTTGAATCAGATTTATCACTCAAGGAGCTTTTTGTATGGATAATAGAAAATAGCCCTCCCCTCAGACCAAAAGATATCAAAATACCAGACCGCAGCACAGAGCGTCCGGAAACACCACCATGGATAATATCTATTCTTGTAGGCGAAATCGAAAGACACGATGGAAGCAACGAGCCGCCGAAGCTCGAGCCGCCGATTTCGATTGTGATATTAGTGTGCATCGCAGAAATCGGGCGCGAGAGATACGATAAATTAGAGGGTGGCGAACCAGAATCTGTATGGGATTACGTTCCGAATTGGTTGATATCATTTTTGCAAGCGATACTATGGAGGGAAAACGGCAGGAGAAATTTAATGCAGGTAGAAATTACGATAAGAGAGATTGTACAGTGGTGGATATGGTGGATTCGAAGTATCAAGGAAAATTCGGGCTCTGAAGGCAATGTGGAATGGGAGAACTTTCCGCCGTGGCTAATAGAGTTGCTAATTAGGTCCCAAAACCCGGAAAATGGACCTAGTGGCATATTGGATAGTATAATGCCCGTGGAAGAATTGGTGGTCATAGTAATTGATTATGGCATAAAAGATGACATGAGGAAGAGGGATTTAGAACGAGTTAAAGCAATATTTGAAGGGATTTCAGACGTCATATTGATTGAGATCTTACGAATCGTTCGCGCCGTGAACGAGGAGTTCTATGATAATACTGCAGTTAGACCGGAATATCCCGACTTACCGTCATGGGCTATTACACTCATACAGACTACGGTCGCGGACACCTACGCCGACGAACCTGGTTTGGCACCTTTCATCGCGTCGGAAACAATCCCTCACTGCATCATCGAATTAATGAAAGAGTTGATACATCGGCTGAAAACGGAAAGGCTGGTGATGAAGTATAGGATTTCCATGCGCGAGTTCGTTAAATTCTCCGCGGTGTATACTCATTATATCTACAACGTGGAGGGGACGAACGTCCTTCGTGAGTTAAGATTGACTGACTTGCCTGGATGGTTAATGAATCTGATCATGTTTATGGTTCAAACGGGTGTTGATCCGAAATCATTGCTTGATGAAAATTTGACAATCGAGAATCTATTGACATCGGTAATAGATAATACATTAATTGTCGACACTCTTAAAACTGAAGACTTTGAGATATCATCCATAAACATAGCTAAGCAGCCAGAATGGCTTATACAATATCTCCAGATACTAATCAATAAACACTATGAAGCGATGAGGCCAAGAAATTACGTGCTACCAAAGAATCAGCTTCCGGTTTGGGTAATACGGATGGTTGAAGAAATAGTTAGAATCGAGTTAATAGAGCTAGAATACGAGGAACAAGACTGGACATTGGATTCGGTTCCGTATTGGGTTGTCCAGTTTATCGAGTTAATGCTGGAAAAGCACAAGGGTAGTAGCAATGTGATGAACACCGAGATATTGATCAGCGAAGCTGTGACTTTAGCTATATGGAGAACACAGAATTTGAAACTGTATTTGGATAAAGAGGGGAAAGTAGAGTTACACGAACTTCCGGAGTGGTTAATAGAGTATATCCGAGATGTGGGAGAAGGTGTCAACATGAATTATCTACTGGTTGAGGGAACGGCGACGGTCGGTCAAATCGTCGAGTGGGGAATAAGCCATGGTATATCGAGGAAGCGAAACGAAGATGACTTCAGTTTTGTTTTGCCGCTCGTGGAAGGCGTACCGGAAGTCGCGATAAGATACATCATGTTCCAACTCGTTCAAGTCAACAGATACAGGGATCGTGAGAGATACAACACGTCCGTTATAGTCCTGCCCCAATGGGCGGAAAGGACCGTGAGGAGAATAGTGAAAGAGTACTATGGGGAAAACGCACGTTATAATACTGCGAGCATATTGGAGACAACCCCCTATTGGTTGCTAGGACTCTTTAAGATTCACCTTCACAAATACGATAAGGAACAGTCTTTGTGGAGGCACAATATGAACCTGAAAGAAATCATAGATTACGCTGTGTGGCTTACTAAGCACGTCAACGACCTGGACGGCGTGGGCGTGGAAAGAAACATCAGATTCATCGACATACCGGAATGGCTAATAGAAATCATTCAGATGAAGGCTGAATACCCTAAGGCTGACATTCTCTTTTTAGATGAAAACCTTGATTTCATCGATCTTCTAAGCTGGGGAATACGGAACAGCATAAGAGGTAAAATATTTCGTTACGAAGACCAAACGCAGACCAACGAGACCGTGAGACCCATTCCGGATTGGATAGCTGAACTCCTGATCGTGAAAATAGATCAGAGCAATAAAGGTCAACTTGGGAAAGATTTCAAAATACCAATGAACCATTTGCCACTTTGGGCAGTCGAATACATCAGGATCAAAGTAAAAGAGAAGTACGAGGCGTACCAGGAAGAGGAACCTGAGGCCATATGGGGATCGTTACCGTATTGGGTGGCGCAGTTGATGCAGTCGAAGATACAAGAGCATAACAACAGCATAGCGGTGATGGGACATCAAATGACGGTCGAAGAAGTCGTGGATTGGGCGATTTGGGTGAGCAGTATGATGGAGAGGGGAGGGAATGAAGTATTTGCTGTGACCGATATGCCGCGGTGGTTGATCGAGTTATTGGAAATGACGAGAGGACAGAATGGGAAGGTGGAAAACGTGATGCGGGGTAAACTAACTTTGGAGCGTGTTCTTTGGTGGGGTATCAACGTCACCATAACGGAGAAATTGGAGAGGTACGACTTATCAGATCTTCGCTTGACTCTGAAAGGTATACCGCGGTGGGTGATAGAGCTCATCCAGTTATGGATTACGATGTATAACGGAGAATATCCGTCAAATACATTCGACTCCAATATTAGCGACCTTCCACCGATGGCTCAGAATCGCTTAATAAAGGTTATAGATGATCTTTACGCTAAAAAGCCGTCGCCCGTCCTAATAGAGCAGGCGACCCCACATTGGATAAAAGTACTTCTTCTGTATAAGGTTAACCAGCTCGGGTCAAATAGCTCCGTATTGGAGGGTGAGGTGACGATGAATGAGATAATGGAATTCACCTTGTGGCTTACTCAAAGGTTCAAGAACGAAACTCGGAACTATGAGGATAAAAACAGGCTCTTGGTTAGATTTATCGAACTCCCTTATTGGTTTATAGAACTCGTCAAATCAATCGTGCCGGGCAATGATGACGCAGAAAAGCTAATGAATCATAGAATTAAATTAGACCAGCTCTTAATCTGGGCAATACGTAACAGTTTGATGTGGAGAATCAGCGGTGGAGACACGGGAGTCCAACCTTCACCTAATCCACCCATTCTTGAAATTCCGGAGTGGTTGAGAGAAGAGTTGGAATTGAAAATCGACCGAGATTACGGAAAATATCAATTCAGAGCGCCAATCAACCAACTGCCAGTCTGGATAGTTGAACAAATTTATAAGAATAACGAAGAGATTGGTGAAATTTACGTTGGTACGGGCTATAATATAACCATCCCGTTTTGGGTCATAGAGCTCATTCAAGTAATGACACGATCCTCAGAAAGATTGACGGAAGTGATGGACGTCAGCATTCAAATAGACCTCATAGCTGACTGGGCAATATGGGATACCCAAAGAAAGAAAGATATGGAAGGCAAGGAAGGTGGGCTGACTATCGATGAAATACCGCGATGGTTGATTCAACTCATCGTAAAGATCAAAGAGTACAAAGATCCAAAAGAGGCAATGAAGCATACGACGTCGTTGCGATATATATTAGCCGGGTCGGTGATCATCCTTATGGAGGACAAGAAAGAGTTTGAAAGAGTGCCCGATTGGATTATCCGGATACTCAGAGCGAAGATAGTAGCAATAAATGATCCTAAAGTGCCGATGAAATTTGAGGTGGCGACTAATGATCTGCCGGGGTGGGTGTTGGAGCTTTTCAGAATTAAGGTGGAGGAACATTATGCCAATGCACCGGGCGTGACTCCTGTGATTTCATTAGACACGGTCCCGCAGTGGCTCGTGGAATATCTAAAAATAAAGATATCCGAGAACGACATCGGACTGGCCACCATGAGACGCTTCGTGACGCGTGACGAATTCCTGGATTTTTCCGTCTGGTTTACCAAGCAATGGATGGTCACAGATCGAGATCTGATAATGGACGACGTTCCAATGTGGACGTTAGATTTCATCAGGACGAAGGTGTTTACCGTCGGCGAAGATGAAAGGGCACTGATGCGCATGATCGCGCTGTACGAAATCACGGATTGGGCGATATGGTACGGCGTGAAAAAGGAGCTTGAAAACGAGGGACTGTGGGATCCAAAATCTCACAGGGGCTACCGTTTTGGCTCGCTCATTATCTCCTGGTAAAGATTCAGGATTTCAACAGGGGTATCGTGCCGACGAAATTCCATATGCCCAACAATATGCTACCGCCTTGGGCAGTGCGAATCGTAAAATCAACGATAAAGCAGGTATACGAGGAAAATACTGCCGTGATTCCTAGTTTGTCCTGGAGTACCGTGTCGTATTGGTCATTGGAACTGTTCCAATCGATATTAGAAAAATACAACGGTCACATCGAGGCGCTTTCTGATATCATGGAACTCGAAGAGATTGTTGAGTGGTCCATATGGATCACCAAAATGAGATACATGGAGATGGGGATGGATCAAAAGCTGACGGTGGATGACATACCTGCTTGGGTGATCGAGCTTCTCCTCATGAACCTCGAAGGTAACCGCAACGATCGGTCGATACTTAAGCACCGCATGGAGATGGACGTCTTGTTACTCTGGTCCATGAGGAACAACATGGAGAAGAGAAAGAAGAACAGTTATTTAACGGAGGTTAACATCACGTCAATTGATAAAATACCGCCCGACTGGATCAAGCTGCGACTCAACACGAAGATAAGAGAGGCCAATCGTAAGCAACAGAGGAGGAGGTTCCACATAAGTCACTACCCCATACCGGCTTGGTTGAGGGTCGCGACCAGGGTGAAGATGGAGGAAAACTTCGACGTCGATGCCCAAGACGAACTTCCAGCGGGTTGGGACACCCTTCCGTATTGGACGAAGGAACTGTTAAGGATGATGACTGAGGAAATGCATGGTGATGAGAAGGTTATGGATCGCAAAATGTCGCTTAACGAGATCCTGGATTACGCTTTATGGCTCAGCCAGAGGAATATCGGATGGGGCCGCGATTTGGAGATGGAAGACATCCCCGATTGGGCCATTGAGATCGTCATGAACAAGATCGAAGGAAAGTCCGAAGATAAGGAGGCGTTGAACGGTCGGATGTCGTTAGAAGAAGTGTTGAACTACGCGATAAGATCAAGAAAGGGAGCGGAAGAGATAAAGAAGATGGCATCCAGGCACACCGAGGTCTCCGAGGACGAGCTACCCGCCTGGGTGACAGAGTTTATGGAAAGGACCAACGTAAATGAAAAGACTAAACCGATTGACATCCCGGACTGGGTCGCCGAGATCGTCAAAGCGGAGCTGGAACAGAGCCGGGCCGAAAGGTTCTTGATCAAGGATTACTTCTTGATGAAATACTTGGGACGCGGAGGATATTCAATGATCGACAAAGAGGAAATTAAATCCGCAATTTTGGAAGTGATACAAGTAAGTATGATAGTGATTATGGTTCGCGTTGAATATTAACGTAGTGAAATCATGATATCAAATTCTTTCATAAACAAATTCAAGAATAAGCACTTCAATATCAAAAAATTAGGTATTTATCTTAGGTATCTCCAATATCCATAACGACGTTATTAAAAGCCAGATACGCATTTCGGCTACAATGCAGCAGTCTTCAGTGGTAATTTACCGGAAGTGGTTTCTAAAAGTAACAACAGACGAAATGTGTCTGGTTTTTCACCTATTCGAGAATGGAGAGACATGCTGGATTGATAGCTTAGTTGGTTCAAGCACCTATCCGGCAAGTGGGGAGATCCGGGTTCAATTCCCCGTCAAGTACAGGGTTTTTTTCTCCCTGACAAATGTCAAACTTTAGTTTCAGCTTCACTTTTGTTTCTCGTCAATGCTGTTGAAGATGCCTAAGATAAGTACTTACTCTTTCTATTTTCTATGTTGAAATGCTTATTATTCAATTACCATTCCACCTCAGTTCACGCTAATTGCATGTTTCATATTTTTAATGAAAATAACTTCAGTAGCCACTAATCCGAGATGGACGTAAGTTAGGTATGGTTTGAGGCTCGTAACGTAGAGTATTTTCGCATGGATGAACGGAATTTTTTTCCGTCGAATCAAATATATTTTTGTGTTTCTCATTCTCCTCAGGTCGTCGATCTCTCTCTCCACGCTCTCTTGACGAAACTGGAAAATTGGGAGGAGAAGGAAACCAACGCGACGCGACCAAAGGAGCCGATAGGAGGCAAGAAGGACCGCCACGAAAAGCATGAGATAGTGCCGTTCACCGGGGACGGGAGAGTGAAAGGCGATGAAGGAGAGTATGAAATTTCGGAAGAGGATGGATTGAAGAAAGTGCTTATGGTCATTTTGAATGTGAGTAAAAGGTTGGAGTTTGAATCTCAAGAGGATTCTTTTTTCTCCTCGGCATAACTTCACCGCAATGATCATCGCGGTTTTAATATAAATATAAACTGAGGAATTTAAGAGTTCACACACATACGCAAAATGGTATTATAATTATAAAACTAAAAACGAGGAAAAGGATAGAAATTATACGTGATTTTGAGAAATATGGCTCATGATGAAATGTTAATGACACCAATAAGAGGAGGATAATATTTAATCAAAATCCTTTTAGCAAAATTTGAGTAAATTGACATTTTGTAGAAATTGATAGGAGTTAACTACACTCCATTGTTACGCGATATAGCTAATCTCACCTTAGTTCCATTTTGAATGGTAGCATATTTATACAGTGGCAGAATAAGACTCTTTGGGGCCCCTGGCGGTACAAAATCGGGGATCCTGTAAGGGTATTAAAAACACTGATTTTTTACTAAATCTTATTTAATGAATTTCTATAATACATCAACCAGGGGCGAATCCTCCATGGAAACAAGGGAAGCATTGCTTCCAATTTAGAACTTAAAATAATAAAAATAATTGCTATAAAAGTTACTCATTCGCAATTTTTAAACCACATCTTCAGTAAAACCGTTCGATTGCGCGGCATTTTAAAAATCTACCTTGACAGCTGGTAATGGCCGAAAATAACATTATTTACATATTAGGAAGCAAGAATATTATTGCGTACACGTCGATGAGCCATTCGCTGTAGTACACGAGCGGAGACTAGGCGTCTGGTCCAGTTATATTAGTTTCAATAAGTCGCAATTCTGACCTTTCACGTCAACCTTCGTGCCTATAGAAGTGTTTATGTTATAATGTGCATTAACAGATATTATTTCCAAATTTTTACTCAGATAGGAGGAATTTCGCGGTTTTTCTCCGCGTAATAATGTACGGTTGGAAGCAACTTTAAAACTGCAAACATGAGTGAACATAGTGCCTCAAATGATTCTGTTGTGCTTTCAAGCAGCTCTGGTGAGGTTTCATGTTGTGCAGTGTGTAATTTATTAACGAAAACTTTTTCTTTGAACAATTTACAGGCAAAGAGTGAAATTATCCAAACATACAGGTCAAAACCTCGCCTAAATTTAAATATAAAAATTAAATCATGCACATTTTAACGTAGGTATTTATAACATTATCGAATGATTGACTAGATGTGAGAGCAAAGCAGAATTATTTTGTTGGCTGTGCTTACTTTTTTCGAACGAAAAAAATGTATGGACTAAAACGATATTTTCTAATTTAAATAATCTTCATAAGGTAATAAAGAGACATTCGATAAGTAAAAATCATTTACAGTCAAGTCTTAAAGAAATACATATGGAAGAACTCGAATAAAACATGTTTTAGATAAGCAGTTGGAAATTACGCATCGCCAGCATAACGATACAGCAAAGAAACCGTAAAGAAAAATCGGGTAATGTTAAAAACACTTATTGAAATTGTTTGTTTTTTGGGATAGCATAAACTTGGCTTTCGTGGTCATGATGAACCCAGTGACTGTAAATAAAGGTGATTACGTGGACTTGGTCGAATTGGTTGTTAAATATGACGAAACTTTGGGAAACCATTTGAAACATTCCACAATGTTTTGCAGCACGTTCAGTGCAATATAGAATGATTTAATTTCTTGTGTTGCTTAAGTCGCACTGCAAAAAATTAAACAAGATGCGTTCGACTCCCTCAAGAACAGTTACAGAAATTATTTCGACATAGCTGCTTTGCGTTCTGAACTTTCGTTTTTATATCAAATAGAACAGCGGTTCTCAACCGGGGGTACATGTACCACCCTGAGGGTACAAAATTTCTTCCAGGGAATATAGAGCGACAAGGGTGCTGAAGTTCCAGAAATGCGCCGATGCAGACCCGGAGAATTTTTGGGAGAGAAGCGGAAAGTAAAAAAATTTGCTTAAAATGGGTGTAGAGTGAGTGAGTATCAGTACACAAGACGTTCTTAGTATATTAACATTGTAGGGAAGGGGTGAGGTGGTAAATACGAGGAAGGGGGGGGGGCACAAATCGCCGATTTATTTAATTGTCCTTCGACCTGATGGGTGGAATTCAATTAAATATCTTGAAGGGCTGACCAACGCTGAGATAGAATTCTCAACTTTGACAGCAATAAAGATGCGGAACCGCAATTGTTTGAGCTCCGAACACGATCTCATCCTTGCAGTGACCAAATTTCGACCGCGCATCGAGAGGATTATGTCTGTAAAACAGGTGCAAAAATCGCTCTAATGAAAGTAATTCCAAAATAATGTAACTCTGTAAAATTTCTACAATACCAAGTTACATTATTTTTTAATTATGGATTTCTACGAAGTAACGGTCGAAACAGTTAACTATAATGTAAGTAACTTTTTACGTCTAATGCATGACTGCGCGTTGATTGCTTTGCCTTAAAAAGTGTAGATATCATTGCTATTCCCCTTGTTTTGTTAGTTTTTTAGGAAACGTAGAATTAGCAAGGCACTTGAAGGCAGTGAATATGGCGCGCTATTTAAAGGTTGTGAAAGTTTCATCGTACCTTAAGTGCTTAAAAAATAACACCAGAACCCCGCTAAATCTATTCCATTAAACTCAAAAATTGCATGACCAGCCTCGGCGCAATTTACATTATCTTCAGATGATGATGCGAATCACGTTGAAACCTCCCGTGAAAGACTTGACTTCGACAAAATTTATCCAACCAAGTTTTAGTGATCCTTCTTCAACACTGTAATTCCACAAAATGACAATCTCAACTGTAAATTGTTACAATTAATGAGACTTTTTGGGTTTTTTCTTTGATGAGTAAGAAAACTTGAAATTTTGTGCTGCATTACTGCTCTGCAGTGCTTCATTTTTGCTTCTATATATAAGTAAACGTAAAAAAACAATGAGATTCTGTTTCCTAAATTTTTAAATTCATAGCCTTGGTGCCTCTTATAGTCCGAAGTGTCTTATAGTCTGATAGATATGGCTAATAAATAAATAAATCGTCTTTATAAATTACAAGAGTGATTTTTGAAAAGGCTATTAAAATATAATATTTCATTAAATGTCATAATAGTTATCTTGTTATATAAGAAAACCTTGGTCATAAAATTCAAGTAGGAAGAGGGGTGGGGAGGGGAAGTGTATACCACAATGTTGAAAATTAACAAGGGGTACATTACCAAAAAAGACTGAGAACCGCTGAAATAAAAGATATTGATCAAAACAGCGTTAGCGATTTAGGTATATCATTTCATTAAAGAAAACGATTTACACAAAGCTTACTCTCAAGTGGAAAAATTATGTGAATTATTATTGACAATACCTGCGACCAGTGCCTCAACTGGACGGATTTTTTCAGCTTTAAAACGCATGAAAACATTCGTGAGGATTTCCACAAATCAAGAAAGACTCTGTATATTATCAATTCTATCAATCAAAAAAGCCCTCATCAAATAACATTCTCAGAAATCCGTGCTCTATGATGACGTCGATGCAGAATTAGCAAAGAAGGAAAGAGGAATTCCTCTGCATTTCAAATAACAAGGTAAGATCTGATTTTCATAATGTGTTGCTTCCGTATCAAAAAACCTCAATATTCGCCACTGATATCAACAAATAATATTATTTAACAGCAAAGACAACATACACGTAAAAATTAATAGTGAAGGATATACACTAGTATAATATGCAAATAGGGCCCCTTGATTCACGCATTTGTGTTAAACCTTGTAATCATAACTTCGCGGGCCACATAAAAGGATTTTGATGGCCGCCGGTGGCTCACTATTAGTTTAGCCCCTTGAGACGCGCACATATGACAGACAAAGAGAATTTCCAAAAAAAAACACTTTTGGGGATTCACTTATAAGGTGCACGTTCATCAAAATTTCGAATTATGATATTATCACGATCAATATACTTTCTCTAAATCCTTCGTGTGTGAGAAATCAAAAAGGGTAACGTTAAATCGCCCTTTTACCGTCATTCATTTCCGCAATCTTTTTCCCCCTACAGTATGCTGACAACGGCCTCCACAACATGACAAGAATGCTGGAGAAATGGCAACCCTCGGAACCCTACAGTCAGAGATTCGGGTTTGGTCTGCTGCGTCGTTTGAAGACCATCCTGATTAAAAGCATTAAAATCACCGTGGAAGATGGTCCGCACTCTTTCCTTCCCTCGTTCTTCCTTCCTCCCTATCGCCATCGTCCCCGTCCTCACCCCCGTCCTCACCACAATCCTCGTCCCAGTCCTCGTCCCCGTCCTCCTGTGCAGAAACCTTCGTCGGGGGTCGATTCTACGGATAGTGAAACTCCTGTTTCGCAAGAGTCTTTCGTTGGAGCGAAAGGGATGCTTATTGAGATGATTAAGGCAAGTGAAAATAGTCGGTTTTTGTCGAGTGCACCATCGAACGTCAACTTGTGAGGTGAAACTATGATTACATTGTAACCGAGATACTCAGACCGCTATTGTTTTTGTTATCATTTACTAGTGCAAAAAACAGTCACTATGGCGGAAAGAAATATATCGCTTGTTATTTGAATTAAATTCTCGTACTTTTTATTCTTTGAAATCATTTATTCGTATCTATAAAATGTAAAAATTTGAGTCCAAATAGATACATAAAGTAACTAAATCCATGCTTATTATCAATGGCGTTATATATCAGAAAACATGTTAACATCAATAATAAAAATCTCATTCTTTCATTCGTTCTTCCGTTCACGTCCCTTATTCATACCCTGACCCCCGAATGCTAATTCAACCTACACTATCCCATCCTTGTGTTGTTGACATATCGCAAATTTTCATGTATTCATATTTACCTCTCCTTCTTCATTCTCTTCCTCATTCAGTTCCTTTCTGCAAGACTTCCTTTCAATCTTTCCCATTTTATCATAATATCAACGTCTGTAAATTAATCACAGCGTTTAAAATGTCGATGCAAGAATTTGTTTAAGTGTCCTAAATTCGTTCAAATTCTATCTCACGTTGGTTCATGAGCTTCAGTTAAATCGAGAACTCTATTTCTTCACAGGGCGCAATTGCTTGCTAAATGGCGTTATTAAGACGATTAAGAACGCTTTTACTACGCGTAGGTGATAAATGCCAACAATTATGTTTCCATGGCGCTAAATAAATAAATGGATAAAAGCAGCGAAAAGACTTATTAAAATGTAATTTTTGGATTCATGTATCGTATCGTTTTCATGAAAAAATCGAATTCGAGATTTCAACGGAAATACATGTTTTAAAGTCCCCTGAACACGTTTTGACTATTTTCTCGATGATGTCTGTGTGTGTCTGTGACTGGAATTTTGTGGGCGCTATAACTCAAAGACTAATAATCCGATCAGCATTAAATTTCATATTTAGCATCTGTATTAGAAAGAACTGATTATATTTTAGCTAAAATTGGTCGACCGGAAGTGGATGTTTATTCTTGTCACTTTTCCGTTTGTGCCAAATATCTCCTATAATTCTTTATTAACGTAATTGTATTTTATAACCTAAGTTATAGATAATTTTATTTTTTACAACTTTTGCATTTAATAATGTTTTTAGAGCCAATTATTAAGGAGATATTGCACTTCAATATTGACAACGATTCCAACGTCGCCAACTCGTTATTTACCAACTACATAAGGAGAAAGTCATGTGTTGTCCACAGAAGCTTTTTTGTGTTTAATTATCTGTTATGAGTGTTCATATGTGATTTAAAGAAAACAAGTAGAATATTATCCCTGAACATAGATAAAATTATCGCGTTTTTCTTCTTATATTAATGAATTCAGTATTATTTTTTATTTCGCCACATTTATCCCATTAACCCAATAGACGAACTGAGGAGAATTTGGATTTCGATCACCTGTTATATACCTAAATTTAGCTTATCTTATTTTTCATGTGGTTATACCGCCATGTATTCGGTCACTAAAGCCATGTTTGTACTTGGTATCATTGTGAAAATGGAGGGTTAATATTTTATCTTTAAAGATATAAAAAATATTTCCTACACTGTATTTTTTAAAACTGAAATCTAAATAAAACCAAATGGCAGTAGTACAGATATCTACCCTCCAAGTTTCAGGTTTCTATCGTCAGAGAGACAAGCGCCAGTGTGAAACTAAAAGTTCATTTTTTTAAACGCGCTAAAAAGCCTTAATATTCACTTTATTCTGTAAAATGCAAACTATTGGAAATTGAAGTAACGCGGTAATTTGAAACTGTAACTTAGGTACTGTGTCACAGACCGCACCTCAGTAGTTAAAGATTAAGACCCGGTTTAATTTGGTACGGAAAAGAATCCTTTTTTCTGGAGAGCATTTGTCTGGACTTAATAAGTCCACAACATTCGCGGGTGTAACGTTCCGTTATAAATCAGAGTGGATGGCAAATCAAATGTTAAATCGTAAAGCTTACGAGAAAAAGGAATGGCAAATTATACCGCTCCCACGGGGATCCAGTTGGAGGAATATGGCTGACAAGGGTTGACACAAAACATGCAGATGACGGTATGATAAACAATCATTATCACCCGTAATCATTGATCTCTCATTTGTATGGATTCAGAGCCGGCTAGATGGCGGTGCCAACGGTGCGACCGCATCGGGCCCCGCACTTACAAACGCCCCGTGATCTCTAAAAAATATTTGTAGTACATACTACTTATAAAGTACACGCATTTTTTTAAATCAGAAATATATATAAAACACTTTCATAGTAAGTGATACTGCTTTGTTTATTAAAATTTACTATTAAAAACTTCTGTCGCGTAAGTGGCCCCGCGTGCACACTTTGCACCTGGACCCGCGATTTTCCTTCCCTTGCAGATTTATTTGACTGACTAAGATGCGCGGTAAATAACCATTTTAAAGGCATACCATTTATGACATAGTTTAATAGTTAGTCACTTTTTACCTTCTTCATTGCGTGAAGCATAGCAGGCTTCAATATATGCTACGGTAGACTGTGGAAGACTGCAATTTAAATGCCGTCGGTTTTCCAGTTTCACAATTTTTCCAGAGGAATATACAATTAATACCATTCCATTTCTCTCTCTCTATTCCACAGATATTTGAAATGGCTACGTATTTACTCAGGCAAAAGGTATTGGCGTGGTGATGGAGTAACCTATTAAACGGGGTCGGCGAGGTGTCGGAAAGAGAGAGGAAGTCAGAAATCGGAATGGAATCGGTGACTTCACGCATCCTAGAAGATGTTCTTGAAAATTTCGCTGAGCCATCCGGTGAAACCTGCATATGAATGAAATTGCAGAGAAGAAGAACTTGTCTACTGACTTGCGATCGATCGCTTTGAATTAAAGAATTTGACTGGAGTTATATTCCTACCGATGATAGAGATGAAATGTATGACGGTTTATTTTTTTACATGTAACAACATAATAATAAAGCCCTTTTATGATATTAATTCCGTTCGTTGATACTTTCCAGCCTCAAAAAATGCCTTCAGCACTCTATGAATGTGTTTCCCTTCGTTCAAAAACTGATTTAGAATAATTAATGGTTCATTAAGTGATTTTATGTTTTCATACCCCTTCAAAGTTAGTAGTTATGGAAATAATTACTCCTCACTCATAAATTTTTATATCTAGAGATCCGGAGTACATGGTCAAGAAGATTATGCGAGTAAGTTTAGGAAAACTGAGAAAAAGTATATAAATTGAAACAATTAGCTTCGACTAACGTGAATAAATTATTAGCCAAGGACAAACAAATGTGCACGATTTGCTGTAAATTCTTCAACAATCAAATCATCGAGAGTAAATTCTGCGAAAAGAAGTTTTGAAGAATACATTTTAAATGCTGTAAGTAATATGAAACAATTGTTCTTCTAACATCCAGATGTTTATGCATATAATTTTTATACTCGTAACAATTAGTACCTAAAATTGTGAGCAACAGCACGCAAGCAGGCAGTAACAAGGGACGGGTTCTACTCTGTAAATTTGACTCATTCGCATTCACTGCATCCTCCTCCTTCGCGCCACGGTTGCCCTTCCTGCCCTGCGTCGGTAACTTCCCTTGTGTGCGCAAGTCAGGCCATCCCTCAGGTGAGGGCGGGATGAGAGGGGATCGCTGCTACCCCGTATTCATGGCGACGGCCGCGCGAACTCGACTAACGCATCGCATTGCTTCTGTGGAAGTGGTTGATGGGGGAGTGCGACAACGTTTGCGCCCCCCGGCAGGCAACAGCAGACGCCGGGGTAAGTAGCGTGCTCATTCCGCAACTCCCGAGTGATAATAACCGCACGTCGAGTCCCCTCGCCGCGTTTGATTGCGCGGAGGGCGGTATCGCTTTCTGTATTATTGATTGATTGATATGGTCTTTATTTGGAACGACGTAACGCTTTCAGTGTACCTATCAGGAATAGCAAACTTTTTTTCGCTCGCTTGGCAAAATTGCAAAAATTTGCTTTCATTTTCCAACGTACGTGTCAATTTAAAATGCTGCCAAACCCCGATTTAGCGCCACCATCTGTACATTACCTACATTGGCGTTAAAGCGGGAGTGGCGGTAAATCGAGGTATATGCGTGCTCTATGTAACCATAAGATGGGCAGTGTGAGGGGGTGGCACTTTATAAGGGAGGCGCTAAATCGGGGTTTGACTGTAAATCCAGAAAGAAATAATTTGTTGTTTTCACTATGATCGTTTATTCTCAGACATAGAACTCAGAAAGCGATATATTTGCTATATAAAGTTCAATTTATCAGATAATTTTTGGTCAAACGACAATTATGGAGCAGCAGGCATCTCGTTCTCAGAAAAAAAGTTGCTATTAGTCTGCATAATCGCCAAAAAAAGTCTTTCATATTATGTCAGAGTTGGAAAAATATTATGGGCACAGTCAATAAACAATTATTTTCTGTTGCGTGGCAGCGAAAAATCTTCTCGCATGTCAAAATAAACACGCGTGCCATTGGTTTACCACCCCTGCATTATATCCTTCTCGATTTTATTAGCCTAAAGAGAGTTCTGCCGAAATTTCCGCTTTTTTCGACGTTGCTGCTCTGCTGGACTTCGTTCCTATCGCTAATATCCTATATCTCGTCAGCCTCATTATTCAATGCCACTGAAATGGCAACCTCTAGCTTCTTTGCTTTAAATGCAATTTCACTGCATCCCTTATTCGCTGTCCGCACTTAAATGGCTTCCTTCTGTTAAATTCTTTCCCTTGCCTCAAAAAATTCCCTTCGCTAATCATGCCAACAGTTTGGAACATGGAATGGATACGCCCTCTTCACTGCATGTCAATTTAACTTCTTAATTATATCGCCATTCGTATTTATTCTTCGAATTTGACCCCTGACAAAATTTTCAGTTTACTCAATTTATTTTTAGGCGGAACTCATAGGTTCATTACTAGGTCCTACTAGAGTCGAATCCTCTTTCTCTTACTACCCAGCTTATCCATTTTCCTATCCGATTTCCCTATCTTTGCCACCGAAAAACACAACGTTTGCATCATCACATTGACGCAATTCGCCACTAAACCTCAGCATTGAACCTCTCGTGGTTTAACTTCCTCCTCCGGCTTTACGGTCAAAGCTTCTCTCCGTGGGGTCCTTCTCATTCACTACTCGCGTACAGTTCTTAGAAAGTCATTCCAATTACAAGAGTTTTGATTCATCGGTTCGCAGTCCCCTAACCCCTTGCGAAGTTGTGCAATCGCGTCTTAGTTCTCTCCAGTGGCGGAACAACAAAACTTCGCCCCCACCCGCCTTGCCAATGATTTATTTATCATTATTCCAAGAGTAACGTTCTTTCAAAAACAACTAGAGTCACCTTTCCCCTATTCCCAGAACATACTATAAATGCTATTCTTAGTTTTAGGTCAAATTAATTACTTTTAGCTTGGTTTCAGATGGAAACTTAGCCTTATGAAATGGTCGTGTCTGTGTGGGTGCCCGTCTAAGAGCCACATTTCATTTGGCGAAAATTGAAGTCCCTAGTTCTATTCCAGAAAATTCCTTTCCCTATTTGATTTACATAGGAAGTCTCAAATCCACAACGCAGAGAATTTTTTCTTTCGGAGCGGGGTTTTTACTGTTCTAAGGGGGAAAAGAATTGAGATTCTAATTCTTATCAAAAAATTTTAATAATCTATTGTTACTTTTAGAATTTATGATAAACTATAGCGTTTCGGCTATTTAATCCGTATTTTATTGGAGTGTTTCCACGGAGACGATTATTGCTGAACTCGGTTTGAGCATAGACGAAAGCACAAATGTGTTATTTTCTGCTTGACTTCACTGCAGCCATCGACTGTCCATCCGCGTGCATGCATAGTACCTACTTTATGGCCTAGAATTATGAAACAAAAATAAAGAAAGAAAGTAATACTATTGCCAATTTGGAACATGCTTCGATTTTTTTACCGCAAATGTAAGGTAAAATTAATTTTTTTTAATATATCAAATTAAATATGCAACATTGAGAAACCAGCCAGTGGCGGATTTACGCCTCCTGGGGTCCCTGGCGCTAAGCATTTGGGGGCCTCCAGCACTAAGCATTTGGGGGCCCCTGGCGCTAAGCAGTCGGGGACCCTGCAATCTAAATATATAGTGAAACCGCTCTTAACGGCCACCCTCCTTTGTGAGACCTCTTAACGATCGTTTTTCTATGGAATCATGGAGAGGTTCCGCTGATTTTTTTAATTGAGGCATTTAATATTTCTGAGATTATATACACGAACATTTTTTCGGCGCCATGTGCGACCCACTGCCACTGAAACCAGCCTGTATTAGTCCTGGCCTTCTTGTTACTTATTTCAATGGCTTTCCATTATGAGTTAATATAAGACAGGACTCCCTAACTCTATCGCCCCCCCCCCTCCCCACTTCCCTTCCCCCCTGACTGTTGTCGCGGACTGTAGTTCCGCTGCCGCTTCTCTGCCAACAGTTTGTCTTTTCGCCTACTGCTACACCCGCTGCATTTACAACCCTATTGATACTCTCTTTCTAATTTATTTTTTGTGCATTTGGCATTATTCCGAGAATCAGCAGGAACTGCAAATGGGAGCGCCTATCTGACACGCCCGCTCATCTCGGCTTCCAGATATGGATTTATTTTCTCTTGTGGAAAAAAAAATTTCCGCGTCTTCCACTTCTTGTTGGGCCGATATTTTAACTCGAAACTGTCGATTGAAATGATATGCTCTGCCGTGAACGACATATTACCAATTATTCATAATTGCCAGTCAGTGCTGGAACCCCCGCCTCTTTGGTCCTCATGTCCACTGCATGCATTCTCAAACCCATTCACACAGAATTCCTTCATTCTGCGCAATAATTGTCTCCATGGCCACAACCCAAAAAAATGCGATTTCAAACGCCAAAAACGTTTACTAGAAATCCAAGTAAATACGATCGATTACCAAAATTCTGTGTTAATAATTAATATCTATATTATTTTCTTCTTAGAACAGTATGAATCCCAATCAGATATCACATGTCTAAGATATTTTAAAGCACCAAAGAAGAATTCTCTATACGACGGATTTGAGACTTCCTATGTAGATCAAATAGGGAAAGGGCGTTCCAGGAATCGAACTCAGATCTTCAATCTTCGCTAAATAAAATATGGCCTTGAGGTTGACCCTGGTAACACGAGCTTAATACCGAGTAACATGAAAATCGGTACATTGATGCAAAAGTTGCTAGTGGGGAGCAGATTCACATACAGAGACGACCATTTCATAAGTTTAAATGCTAGATAAAATGCAGAAATTTTGTTACTATGATTCATTTTTAAATGTTAGTTTTGTTATATGGCATTAAACTATTATGCAAATGGACTTCTTGCAAGGATTTATTTTTCTTATAGCAATGTGGTTTTGATGAGCCTGTTACATGCTTATCACATAGCTATGGTTCCAGTACAGGAAAGCTTTGTCTATGAAAGCAGATATATGACACATGATAACATTTAAATAGGCTCACAACTTGCTCTAATTGTTTTCTGAAATATTTATGTTAGGAAATAATAATAATTTGAGAAATTGTATATTCCCTACAAAATATTTGCCACAAAAGAGGAAGAAGAGAAATATTTTATAAAATGACATTTAATCACGTATAACTTTAGACCAAAAATATATGCTTAAAAGGTGAAATATCTGTCAATATGTAGAAACTATCCAGAACAGAGACATAACTGAGGTAGCTCTGCCCCCCTTTATGAGTCCTCAGCCTCCCCTTGGCTCACCTGCTGAATACTATATTTAAAAAAATGTATTAATAAAGTATTTCATGTTTTTATTCTTAATAAATAATTACCATTAATTTGTGTGACTAGTGCAGTATAGATAGATGAAACATTAGTTATCATATTATTATTATTTTTGTTGTATTTTTTTAAATTTTGGTGTGCCCCTCCATATATTTTTACAATCATGCTGCCCCCCTTGCCCTCCCATGTTGACAGAAAAGAAATATTAGCTAATTATCATCCTAAACTATTGTTTTAATGATAGTTACAAGTGTTACTTTGCAAAATAAAATTTGTAAAAGAAGAAACTGATAAACTTATAATTAAACTTTAATTTTCATGGTGGCAGTGGCAGATTTATGCCTCCTGGAACCCCTGGTGCTAAACATTTAGAGACACTTGGCGCTAAGCAGTTGGGGAATCTGCAATCTATATATATATATATATATATATATATATAGTGAAATCGCTCCTAACAGCTACCCTCTTTTGTGACACCTAGTGACTAGTGCAGTATAAATAGATGAAACATTAGTTATCATATTATTATTATTTTTGTTGTATTTTTTTAAATTTTGGTGTGCCCCTCCATATATTTTTACAATCATGCTGCCCCCCTTGCCCTCCCATGTTGACAGAAAAGAAATATTAGCTAATTATCATCCTAAACTATTGTTTTAATGATAGTTACAAGTGTTACTTTGCAAAATAAAATTTGTAAAAGAAGAAACTGATAAACTTATAATTAAACTTTAATTTTCATGGTGGCAGTGGCAGATTTATGCCTCCTGGAACCCCTGGTGCTAAACATTTAGAGACACTTGGCGCTAAGCAGTTGGGGAATCTGCAATCTATATATATATATATATATATATATATATATATATATATATATATAGTGAAATCGCTCCTAACAGCTACCCTCTTTTGTGACACCTAGTGACTAGTGCAGTATAAATAGATGAAACATTAGTTATCATATTATTATTATTTTTGTTGTATTTTTTTAAATTTTGGTGTGCCCCTCCATATATTTTTACAATCATGCTGCCCCCCTTGCCCTCCCATGTTGACAGAAAAGAAATATTAGCTAATTATCATCCTAAACTATTGTTTTAATGATAGTTACAAGTGTTACTTTGCAAAATAAAATTTGTAAAAGAAGAAACTGATAAACTTATAATTAAACTTTAATTTTCATGGTGGCAGTGGCCGATTTATGCCTCCTGGGACCCCTGGTGCTAAACATTTAGAGACACTTGGCGCTAAGCAGTTGGGGAATCTGCAATCTATATATATATATATATATATATATATATATATATATATATATATATATATATATATATATATATATATAGTGAAATCGCTCCTAACAGCTACCCTCTTTTGTGACACCTTTAACCCTCTCCACCTCCCTTGGGGTCTTTTTTGACCCCAGGAGCAAGAAACTTCTAATAACATTTTTTCTATTGAGATATTCCTTTGATACCTGTTCTCATTTACTTCTGTAATCATTTAACAACACAAAAGATATATATTCCATATTACTGAATAAATGTCCTTTGTCTCAGTAATTTATGAAAAGTTTGTTTATATTTAAATTTTACTCTTGAATACCTAAACTGGCAAGATTAAATTTCCAACCTGAACAAATATATCATAGCTATAATAGTCTAAGAATGATGTTATATTATTTACCAATTAGGCCCCTCTGAATGACACTACTATAAAAAAATAAAGCTGATTAAAAGAAACTGTGAGCAAAAGTAGATAAAGAGATTCATCCTCTTTCTGAAATATTTTTATTGATGAAATAACCTCATGACTTCCTGTTTATGCATTGTTGCTCTTCTTTATACTTTATGAGGAATTCACAATCATTCAGGAAAGAGGAGAAAATTTGCTTCACATTGAGGGAGAGAGATTAGACAGGAAGTGGCATTGTGGTGTATTTTATCAAGGCTGTGTTTCCATTGGCAATAGCATTTGACATTTATGAAAAGTATTCTCCAAGAGCAAGATGAAGGCATTCAGAGTTACTGCTATCAGCAGCATATGGCTATCTTTTCTATTTTTCTCAGTCAATGCTAACGTGAGTAAAAATGATCAAAAATGCATTATCAGTGGCTATCATTATTTTTATATTGATTTACATTTCATTGAAGGATTACTTGAGAATTAGCAAAAGGACCGATGACTTAGAGGAGCCACATAAATTTGTAACTTATGGTAAGTTGTACTCCCAACTTTCTGGAATATATGTTTGATAATTTAAAGGAAAATATATCTAATGAATATTATTTGCATTTCAATGACTATTCCATATTCTGGAAAGAAAAATTAGATGGCCCATTTCATTTAGATAATTGAGTTGTAATAAAATTGAGAAAATGTTCCATAAATTTGTAAATGGAGTTAAGATTATCCATTTTTTCTTTTTAAATATCAATCTTTTATATCTTGGTAAAAAGGCTTCTGGATATTACACTTTACAAAATTATACAAGCTTTATCATAAAAATAGAAATTATAATTCATCTCAAATTAGGAAGTATATTAATAATAATACCAATTTATTTATCCAAGGATAAGTTAACCCATATCTAGCATTTTATTTATACTGTTGTGTATAATAGAATTAATATTAATTTCTGGCATATACCACCCAATAATTTGATGTCCTGTTTTGGAATGATAATTTATAGATTTTCTGGATTATTTAATTCACTTACATTATTATATCACATTTAATATCTAGTATCTGGCACTAATAATCAAATTTTGATATGCTTATTTATATTTCTTAATATTACAGGAGAATGCAACAAGGGCTTCCTAAATAGTTTTGGAAGAGTTATCATTAAGACACTGTGTAAGCCAAGACAAAAGGCCGTTGATATTATACATCCCTCATCAAATATATTGGCATGTATCTCTCATTTATTTAAAAAATAGTAATATGAAAGTATTTATTAGTATCATCTTTTTATTATTATTGAATGCATTTATACCTGTAAAGGGCATCAGAATAATTCAATATTAAAATAAGTAATTGAAATTTTTATATCAGTGTATAATTTCATATATTATTGCACTGAAGAAGACAGACAGACAGCCTCCTAACTATTGTTAATTATCTGAGTAAAATCAACAATCTATTTAAAAATTTATCATTTTGTAAGATATTTAATGTTCCTTAATTTATTCCAAAATAATCCAAAAAATTACATGAATTTTTTCAGTATTCAAAAATAGACCCTTTAATTTTTTCCTTAAAAACTGCAGAATATGTCAATAATACCATCAAATCATTTTAGGATAAAATACTGTCGTTTCATATATCAGTAACATACCAGTATCAAAATGTCAATTAATAGTAAAATCCAAATAATTGTGAATTTTAAAAAGTCAATTATCATTATTTTTAAATATATCATTCTGAATCATTGGCAAAAAATTAATGACTTCTGCGATTTCATCTCATTTGATATGATTTTTATCCATACTTACCATAAACACTCCGACGGCGGTGATAGGGTCCCTAAGGACCCAGAAAGTACATTTTATTGAGAACCTTAAAAAATATTAATGATATGGCATCCGTGCTTTAAGTAGTCCTTGACAAACATATTCTAAGCCTACTTTTCAACGAACTTATTCTTTTCACATGATAATCTTGGTTTAACGGATGTATATATTTGAGTAAGTCCCCGAGGACCCATCACCGCCGTACATGTCCTTTTACTCACCCTGCACAAACATACTGCAGAAACCTGATTCTCACTATTTTCCAGTTTCTGAATATTTAACTGAGGTTTTTGTATATATGATCTAATTTCTATTGTGCCTGCACTAGTTTTTGCATATATCTTTACTTAATCATATATTATTTAGATATTATAATTAATTTATTTGTATTTGAATATATGTTGTAACATATTGGCTTCAAATATGGGAAGGTACTTTTCTTTCTGCTGGAATCCTCGGTTCAAGGATATACACCTGTGCCCAAAGCCCTGCGACTATGACTCCTAGCCTAATGACGCAGAAGTGTAAACCTTTCCGTTGTTACTTTGTGTTTCTACATGCATCGCGGGTAGAAAAATAACGTAACAACGAAAAGTAGTTTCTATACGCTTGTTGTTGTTTTTACAAAGTTGCGTCGGACCTTGCTCCTTGTCGTATATGTTCACTTTGCCCCAGCCGCCGCAGTGGTCCAGTCCTTTAGTGTGTGAGGTAGCAGTGCAAATCATTTATATTTTCCTGCAATCATGGTAGACAAACTATTTCGCAGTGAAAAAGAAATTTTTGAGGAATTTATTCGTGAAGAGAATGACAAAGAAACTTTTGATGATATTGCTAGTGATATAAGTGATCTTAGCTGCGATGATGATAGGGACGTTGAGGTGGATAAGAGTGAAGAAGACGAATTTGATTTGGACGTAAATTCTGATTCTGAAGCAGACGATCGGAACGAAGAAGTAGCAGGCCGGACTTGGAAGTATGTCGCTCCACGAGCTAGCCGAACTCGGCCTGAAAACATCGTACATAATGTGAATAATGTAACTCAGTGCAGCAAAAATGCCAAATCTCATTTCGAGTGTTTTGAATTATTCATTTCAAATGATATTATGGATTTGATAGTGTCAAGTACGAACAAAAAAGCAAGAGATTACTACGATTTGTATAACCAAGACCACACAGACGCTCAAATTACTTAGGATAATGTTAATAGGGTCGAGCTGAAAGCCTACATTGGTATTCTACATTTCTCAGGAAGATTTCATGAGTCGAAGGAAGAAATCTGTTCATTGTGGAACTCGAACTATGCCATTTCAAGACCTATATATATGGCGGCCTTGGCTAGGGATCGCTTTCGAGATATAATGAAGTTCATTCGTTTTGACGACATTGAAACCCGTGCTTCCAGAAGATAAAACGATAAATTTGCTGCATTTCGTGATGTTGCTGAATTTTTTGGAAACAATTGCAGAAAATCATACGACCCTTCTGAGAACTGGACGATTGACGAGCAGCTTGTTTCCTTTCGTGGACGCTGTCCTTTCCGAGTGTATATGCCCAACAAGCCCAAGAAATACGGCATAAAAGTATGAATGTTATGTGACGCACTGAATTATTTTTGCTGCAACTTTGATGTACCTTGGAAAAGTCCGAAACGTTGCTGAAAAGCAACAGTCCCAGCGTGTAATAAAACAATTATGTGAATATTGGTATGGAAGTGGACGTAACATCACGACAGACAATTTTTTCACGGACTTAAGTTTGGCAGAGGACCTTTTGAAAAATAAAATTACAGTTGTAGGCACAATGAGGAAGAACCGCATTGATTTCAACTCATGGCAGAGAAGTATATTCATCGAAATTTTTATTTACTGGTGATCTTACTCTGGCTTCATACATTCCCAAGCCCAAAAAATGTGTATTACTCTTGTCGTCAATGCATCATGACCATGAAATTTCCGGTGAAGAATACAATTTCAAGCCGGCAATAAATTTATTTTATAATCAAACGAAAATCGGGGTAGATATTTTGGATAAACTAGTCAGGGAGTAGCCGTTAGTCCTTTTTTTTAACTTTTTGGACATTACAGCGTATAATGCTTTTGTAATTTGGTCCAAAAATAATGAGTTATTAACAGAAAAAAGTATAAGAATGTCGAGGAAAGAATTCTTGGAAGCTTTAGGGATGGAGTTGGTCAAAGAAAACATTGAAAGAAGAGCAACTGCAATTGAGAAATTACGAGGAAAATATTATCATAAGTCCATCATTCCAGCAATTGAGTTGACAGGGAGAGCTATTGTTATGAAGCCAATCCTTCAAGAAAGAATACCAGAAGCGGGTCTAGTTGGAAGAAGGAAAAGAGGAAGATGTTACTTGTGCTCTGGAGAAAATAAGTACACTTTGTTCTGTGATAATTGCTCCAAATTTGTATGCAAAAACCACTCCAGTAAAGAGAAGAAAATCCTGTGTAATACGTGCTCCTCCATCTCAGGGACTGGAGATTCAAGTTAAATCATTTTTATATTTGTCTTTACTGTAAAATAATTTCTTATGATACAAATTTGTATCATTACTATAATACATCATTTATCAGCATTGCTTTTTATAAATATTTATGTAAAAGTTTGTAACTTTTTGTGCCATAAACTTTCATCCTTGTATTTTTATTCGCAGAAATATCTGTAACTTCATTCAAATTCATACCTATTATAACTTATAATTGATTATTTAACATTCCTAAATATTTTTTCTTATTATTTAACTATAAATACGTAATTAATCATCATTAATTTTAATTATGAAATGTTCTTCATTTTAAAAATTACTTCTGTTAGAATATCGGCATTATTAATTACACTAAATATTTAATAATTCTTAACTAATTATTATTTTACATTACATTACATTATCACCGCCGTCGGAGTGTTAAAGAAGTGAAGAGTTGCTAAAAAGTGAAATAAATTGAGTTATTTCCTTTTAATAAGAGGGGTTTAAGCAATAATGCATGGTGTATTTGTCATAAAATAAAAAGTTGGTTATTCATAAAGTTCTTAGTATCTCAATTAAATACATAGAATAAGTAACTGTTAGTCTAATTGACAGATCTGGATAAATTGTTTTCTCATGGTATTATGTTTCCTCTTCCTTCTCCTTACTTTCATTACTAATTGATAACTGGTTGATTAAATTTTTTAATAGGTTATTCCCAGCAAGGTGATTGTGAACCGTTGCGATGGTATGTGCCATGCTAAGCAATCATGTTATCCCACTGAAAAGAAAACTGTGCAAGTTATGGTGGGTAGCCTTTAATTAAGGTCAATAACCTAAGTACATTATAATTATTTTCCTGTAAGTAATAGTGCAAGTTGGATATAATTTGAAATCTTTGGACAAAGGCTATTTGGCATCAAATTCAATTTTTTTATATATACATAATACACATTTTCCCAAAATGGAATACCAATTTTTAAAATCTATACAAAATGGATTACTGCCTTAAAATACATTTTAAACTATAACTATATATATTACTAAAATAATGATAATTTTTTTTATTGCTGAATGATAAGACAACACTATCAGACATTGAAAAAAATACTGTGGTACCAATTACATTTTAACTATGTTCCCTAAAATTGTGCTTATGTAATCTTACTGATATATATTTATTCAAAATTGCAAAGCCTGCATAAGTTATGAGAATACTAGTTTTTGGTCAGTTTATACTCAACTATGGTTGAAATGAGTGTAATGATGTGTCTCAACTATTTATTTTCATTTCCTGTGATCATAATTGTGAAATTATTTAACTTATATCAATGAGACATTTATTTGTGAGGGCTAGTGATTTAAATGTTCCAAAATTTGAGCCACCCAGCAACATCTAGCACACTAGATAAAGTAAATTTAAAATTCAAATTACTTTTTGTTTACACATTTTAATTTATTTCTTTGTTAAGATTCAGCAAATGAATTTGTTGGAGGTGAATGGTATGCCTCAATGTGGCATTGTCCATGTAGAAGAGCATGTAAGATGCAAATGCAAGTGCACTGTAATGAAGGAAGACTGTAATGAAAAACAGGTAATGTTAATCAACACTTTAGATTTATATTTTATAAGACAAACAAATTACAAAATAGTACCCATGTGAGCATAAAATGCAGTAGTGTTAACTAAAATGTAAATCTTCCAACAGTTTCATAAAAGATACTGAATTAGACAACAATAGGTAATAGCCTATTTGAAATCCAATAGTTGGGTGTTTCTTGTTTTACCATTCTATACTCGCCCTACAAACAAACTTTCTTTGAAATCCATTCAGCCAATACCTTTGAAATTCATAGTAACAGAAAAATTCTAACCTTGATATTGCGGTAGCCCTGTTTAATCGACCCGGTTGAAATATGCTATGTTTTATTTATATATATGAAGATTAAATATACCATATTTGGTTAAAATTCATTAGGTCAGTTCTCTAGAAAGACGTCTAAAAGATATATTATTTAATTTTTTACTGTGGTAACCCTGCTCTATAACTCCGCTTTAAACATCTTGATTTGATTATGGAATGTTGTACAAATCGTATATTGAAAATTTAGTTGAAATCTGTTCACCCAATTCCTTCAAAATCCTTAATTACTGAAAGAGTTAAATTTGTAATTGTGTCACCCCTGTTTCGCTGCTTCGGTTTAAATATACTAATATGGTTTTGTATATATGTGTATATTATAAGTATTAAATTTGGTTAAAATTGATGTGGACAGTTCAAAACAAATACATGTTAAAAGAAATTTTTCTATTGCTATACATTAAGTGCATTTTGTCAGTGTGTCAGAAAAGACCGATAATACTTCACATCTATAATATGCGAAAGTCTCGGGTCACCGCACTGTGACCAACTGTGATGCTATTATATTTTGTCCCCGAATGGTTATTGAACAACACTGATCCATGGCCTGTTATCTACATTGTTGAAATTTCGTTAAAAGTACAGTGGAGTCCCGATTTAAGGTTTCTCCATTTAAGGTTTTCCCGCATTTAAGGTTGTTTTTGTGGCCCCGATCAATGCTCCATATAAATATGTATTATATTAGCCGGTTTTGTGATTCTCGATTTTGTAAATTGTCTGCATTTAAGGGACAAAATTCTCGTCTCTAGACGGACATCGCCTCGATTTAAAGTGCATTTACACTATGCGACGCAAAAATATATTATTTAGTGAAGTTGTAATGCAATAATTCACACTATCCATCAACGACGCAACATATACCGGCATTGTTACATTAAGTGAACTTAGTATTTTGTCGTGCCGTGTTTTCTTAATCCACCTTTAGTCCTTAAGTCATCTGTTACGTACGTTACGAAAGATGCGGTGACATCATTACGTGAACATGGATTTTTTTGCTAAAATTTGTTGACCGATTGCAATTTTGGTTAAAATCAGAGGTGGAAGTAAACACATATCTTATTGATGCTTCAAGCAACGCTGCACTACACAGCTAGTCTTGATCTTGTTTTTATGTTACACGTCTCCTTTATACACAATTTCATTGAAATCGGTTCAGCCAATTTCTTCAAATTCATAATTACCAAAAAGTTTAACTTTGGAATTGTGGCACCCCTGCTTAGTCTATCTGGTCCAAATATGTCATTTTGGTCGTTAGCCTACTTTCCAGAATGGAAATAGGCTTATAGTTTTGTCATTGTGTCTGTCTGTCTGTCCCCCATATTTTCATGAAACTTGGTGGTAATCTCTTGCTACATGGGCCAAGCTCCCAAGGATAGTTTTTATTGCGTAGATTGAAGTCCCGGGTTCGATTCCAGGAGCTATCCTTCCCATTTGAATTACATAGGAAATCTAAAATACAACGTCCAGGGTAATTTTCTCTTGCACATTAAAAATTGTAATATCGGAGCGAGTTTTGTACTATTCTCTGAGGAAAGAAATGGAGATTTTAATTTTTATCGTAGAATTTTGCTTATCGATCGTATTTCTTCGAATTTTGCGTAAATACTGGCGTTTTCGCACTTTTTATCACTCATTACGAGTGTTGCCATAGCAACAACTATTGTTGGACTCGGATTCGGTATCGTCTAATACAGTGTTTCTCAACCGGTGCTCCGCGGAGCACTGGTGCTCCGCAAACATGAGGCAGGTGCTCCGCAAGCCTCTTAAAAAATTAAAGTGAAAAGTCCAATTATTGGAAATGTAATATTAAATTGTTTATTGGAACGAAGTGTAAAGACTTTTGTCTATCACGTTACGATAATCGCAACATTGCTTTGATTATAAAATCTACTTGTTCTGCCTTTTCTTTCCGAATATGTACTACCTCGTTTTCTTACCCATCCCCCAACCTCTTCCAACTTTCTGCCTCCCCTTTCCTACTCTCCAATACCCTCCCTTCCCCGTCTTACTTTGTTTACTTAGAAGCATATTCATTCCCTTTATTCCTCTCTTCAATTCACGGACCTTCTCCTTCCACATTGTATACATAAAAGAACATTTTATTGCCTGCCAACCAACCTCTCCTTCACCATTCCACCTCCCCTCTCCTACTCACCGATTCCCTTCCTCCCCCTCGGTGTAACATTTGCTATAGATTCTATATACTTGCATCTGATGATGCCAGGCCTCTGTTGTTGACTGTGGACTCTTCCACTGCCTCCCTCCACTCGCCTTCCAAAATCGACTCGGGGACATAGTCACATCTCACGGACTATAGTTTAATTACGTTGTGCCCGCAATTCACGAAACAAGCCCGGCACTGCATGTGGGCGGCCATTTGCCCTGTGTTCCATCGTAGTTGTTTGTATATTAGTTTTTTCGTTTACCATTGTGTAATATTTAAATGCGTTGGTGAGTGGTTGTGAAAAGTGTATTCTACATATTTTGTCGAATTTTGGCAGTACGTGACTAGCCTTTTGCGTTAATAAAATGATGTTTAAATGTAATATATTTCTATTTATTCTAATAAAATTACGTCTGCTTGGTACCCATAGGATAAAATGAGTAAACAGACCAGGTTGACTTTTTTATGAAAAATTCCGGAGTGAGTGAAATAAATGTTGAAGCGATTCCATCTACTTCCATGAGAGACAATGCCGGTAATAGAGCATGTGACTCACCTTCACAGTCAGATCGGAAAAAGCAGAAAGTGGTAGTACATCAAAAGTATGATCCTGATTACATTAAATACGGTTTCACATGTCAAGGCAGTAGTCCAGTGTGTTATTTGTTCTGAGGTTTTGTCAAATAGCTCCATGTTTCCAGCAAAATTAAAAATACATCTTGATAAAAAACACCAGCAGTATCAATATAAGCCAGTCGAGTATTTTAAAAGAAGAGAAAATGAATTTAAAAGCCAGAGGGGATTAATTTGTAACATATGCAAAGTAACTGACTCAGTGCTTAATGCATCGATCTTAATTTCACTCCGAAAACTAAAAAGCCTTTCACCATAGGAAAAAGTTTAATCGTGTCTTGCTTAGTAGACGCATGCAAGACAATTTTGGGAGAGAAGGCTGCAAAAAAATTAGACAAATACCCCTCTCCAACGATACGATTGCGAGACGTATCGCAATGATGAATGAAGATCTTCATCAGCAACTGTTAGAGAAAGTGAAAAAAGCTAGAACCTTCACTCTTCAATTGGACGAATAAACAGATATTGCTAACAAAGCTGTAATAATTATGTACATTCGATATATTGATTGGGACAGTGAAGTGATTGAAGAAGAATTCATGAACAGCTTTTAATTGCCACACCGTTCAACTGGGTCCGAAATATTCAAGGTAATATCTGAATATTTCTCCAGCAAAGATATCAACATTTCAAATTGTGTTTTGATTTGTACTGACGGTGCAGCAAATATGACAGGTGTACATGCAGGATTGGTTGCAAAATTTAAAGAAGTAGTGCCAAAAATTCAAATTACACATTGTATTATTCATCGAGAATTATTAGCATGTAAAAAGTTAAGCTCAAGTTAAATGAAGTGTTAGCAATATCCATCAAAACAGTAAATTTAATAAAATCCAGTGCACTTAACTGCCGATTGTTTGGAATACTATGCGATGAAATGGGGTCTGCACATTCCACACTATTATTGCATGCAGAAGTTCGCTGGCTGTCCAAAGGTCGAATGTTAAAAAGATTGTGTGAACTTAGAGAGGAAGTAGTGTGTTTTCTGTCTGAGAAAAATTCAGATCTTGTGAAGTACTACAAGGATATTAATTGGTACTTGAAACTTTGTTATCTTGCAGACATTTTTCAGAATTTGAATGAGTTAAATTTATCACTACAAGGACCACTGAAAAATGTTTTTCACATTTATAGTAAAATAGAAGGGTTTAAAAAGAAATTAAAGTTATGGGTTAACAGAACCAAAGATAACTACTCTGATATGTTTTCTGGATTGACAGAGCTTCTAAATGAAGTTAAAGATAGAAACAATGAAGAATTTAATTTTGCAGAACTTCAATTGATCATTGTTAATCACTTGGATACACTTAGTGATAGATTTGATAAATATTTTTCTTTAAACAAACATCCAAGAGTAGGTTATTTGTGGGTATTAGATTCATTTAATGATAATCAAGGAAATAACTTATCACTAGAAGAAGAAGAGTTACTAGTTGATCTTTCCTCAGGCTGCACATAAATAATTTTAAAGAAGGATTTTTCCTCTTGAAACTTTTTGGATTAAAGCTTTCACTAAATCTCCACAGCTAAGTGAAAAAGCGCTGAAAGTCCTTCTTCCTTTTTCATAGACTTTTCTATGTGAAAGTGGTTTTTCTGTAGTTACTGAAACAAAAAGCAAGCTGAGAAATTGTTTGGACATCACTTCAACATTAAGACTAGCTCTATCCAAACTTAGCCAATAGATGTACTCTGTTCGAACATGCAGGCCCAAATATCCCATTAAGTAGGTATGGATAAACCATGTACGGATTAAAAAAATTAAATTATCAATTTTCTACTAAATTTTAATGTTACTTTTTATTGCTCTGTAATTATAATATTGTTTATTCGTTTTTTGTGTTTTTGGTAAGGTTACTTTAACGTTTCCTTTATTTTTATGGTAATATTTTGCTTCGACACCAAGTTTTAGGAATAATTACTATTTTGGATTTTTCTTTCATTATTTCTATTTGTTGGAATACCTTTATGTTAATTTACCTAGTTTGTAATACTAAGTATGTAGTATTTTCTGCTTTTACAATTAAAGGACTTGCTACAATGTTTTATTTGTTTTATGTAATAATTTAATTACGGTACTAGCTATCAAGCCACTCTGGCTTTTATAGACCATAGGTTTCTGTGCTGAGGAATACATTTTTCCAAAATAATTTACAGGTATTATCTGTGTAAAAATAAGTAAGAACTTATTTATTTCATTTTGTGGATCGTTTTCATGACAATGTAATATTCATGTACTGTAAAATGTAAAAAAGTATATGCATATATACGTACAGTGCCTTACTTAATTACAGCAACAATTCAGATACCCTCGACTACAAAATGTTTTTGTCTAAATTTTGCCAAAATTTCTTTTTAATAATGAATTTGTGGAACGATTCTATGCATATTTGAAAATCAATGGCCGTGAAATGAATCTCCATTCTTTCAGGCGTCGTTTGGTTCAAATGCCGTTTTCATAGAGGGATTCTAAGTGATTTTATTTATTTATTTATTTATTTATTTCTTACTACGGCGAGGTTAAGGCCATATGGCCCCTTCTTCCACCTAACCATTATGATACACAATATGATAAATATAAATGTACAGAATTCAATACAAATCAATATAGAGAAACGAAAATCATTTCAAGGTATTCATAAATAATGAAAAAAATAAGAATAGTACAGCACAAATATACACAAAGTAAAATAATAAAAATCATCATCACTGCCCTGTTTGCTGATGGATATAGTGATGTGCTGATATTTAAATGAAGGATAGAAGGAAAAATACAGAGGAAAGTATTACATTTTTATGAGGACCTAATGCTGGCTAAGTATTTAGCACAATGATTCTTAAATTGGTTAATACCATTGACAGAGTAAAAGTGAAAGGGGAGAGAGTTCCAAAGATTGCAGGCGGTAACGGTGAAGGATTTATTATAGAAACTGCTACGATGAGTGGGAATAAGTAATTTGGATGATCCTCGGGTGTTCAGGGAGTGGCCAGAATTAAGGGGTTTGAAGTTGTAGCTTAGGTATTTAGTCGAGGAAGAGGTGAGGATACTTCTTAGTTGCATTAAGATATGCATCTTCCTACGTTCTTCCAAGAACAGCCAGCCCAATTCTTTGAATGCGTTTGTTATATGGCAACTTTTGCTCATATTAAAAATGTATCTAACACAAGAGTTATGAGTCCTCTGGAGCTTTTGTAACAAATCTTGTTTTAGATCTAGAAAAACGGAATCACAATAATCGAAATGAGGAATTACAAGCGAATTTACAAGTAAAATTTTTAGTTTTACTGGAAGAATGTTTTTAAGTAGCCTAAGTGAATAAAGTGAGTAGTTGATTTTTCGGAAAATTTCGTTTACATGTTTAGACCAGCAGAGTATTCATAATAACACCAAGGTTTTTTACTGACTTGGAAAACGGTACAGGAGTGGAGTTAATTAATACTGGGTCTATATTTGACTTTTGTAATTTGCCGAGTAATTTAGGATAGCAGAAAATTATTGATTGAGATTTTAAGGGGTTTAACATTAAGCCATTACAAGCACTCCAGGTCATGAGCGATCTTATATCCCTATTCATGCAATCAATTCTGTTATTGATATGAGATATTTGAGTTCCTATGTATATTTGCAGATCGTCAGCATAAAGGTGGTACTGGCAGTGATAAATTGAGTTAGAGATATCGTTTATATATAAGGCGAAGAATAAGGGTCCTAATGTAGATCCTTGGGGACAACCACGGGAGACATTTTTCCACGATGAACTTTTATCAGAGATTGATACCATTTGGTAGCGATTCTGAAAATAAGATTTTATCCATTTCAAAGAGCTAAGGGAAAAGTTCATTTTAGCAAGTTTGGCAAGTAATACTCCGCTGTCAATGGAGTCAAACACTTTAGAGAAGTCCAATAGTGTGAGAATTGTAGCTTTTTTGTTATCGAAATTCTCCCGAATATCATCTGTGACTTTGATCAATGCGGTAGCAGTGCTGTGGCCAGTACAAAATCCAGATTGATAGGGGTTAAGGAGCTCACATTCATTTAGATATTGATGTATTTGTTTATGCGCTAGTTTTTCAATAATTTTGGATAGCGTTGGCAGGATGCTTATAAGGCGAAAGTCCTGTGGAGTTGTTGGATTAGCCTTTTTAGGGATAGGTCGCAGTAGAGCACGTTTCCAGGAACTGGGAAAGTAACAGCTAGAGAAGGAGCATTTTTAAAATGCGAATGAAAAATATGCTGCATCACATTTGCTCCCATTTAATTTTATGTCAACCTATAGGGAGAGGGGAGGGTTTTGATTTTATATAATAGAAGGATTTGGTCTGGTGCTCCTCCTAAATTAGGGGATATCGTGGTGTGCTCCATGGTCTAATAAAGGTTGAGAAACACTGGTCTAATACATACATACATTATTTTTGCCACACAAATACGCGTGATCAATTTCATATTCCGTTCGAATGTATTTGTAATATTTTATAATGCTAAATTATGAAACTTGGGAACATAAAAAGCAACATATCCTCAGTGATTTTAAAGCTATTAAAAGCAATATAAGTTGTAAATAAATGATTAAATGAAAAGTAGGCATCATAAGTTCCATTTAGATCATCTTGTTAATTTATGTGAAGATTCTATGTACCAAATTTAGTTGAAATTGGTTGGTTCGCGATGAAGATGTTAGGGGGACACACATACACATGGACACCGAGGCGATAATAATGCTATAAATGGGGCTGTTTACTTGGCAAAAATATAGGTTTATTGCACAGTTACTGTGATGCTATTTTTAATTTTAAAAACTCTGATATTGATCAATTATTAGTGCATCTGAACTGTATAATTTTGGACTGTGAATTTGTAGGATTAGATGTTGACTCTGCATTCAGGAGGTTTGATGATATTATTATGCCGTATCCATTAATACACCTGATAGAGTATTAAGAGAGTCATATATTCAAAACTGGTTACCAAACAATGTAAAAAGAGCTATCACATTTAAAAAGCAACTTCACAAAATATAATCAATCTAATTCACAGTCTGATTATTTAAAATTTGCTGAAGCTTGTAAAAAATGCAAAACATTAACTCAACAATGCTATAGCAATTACGTTTGTGAAGTACAAAATTCTATTCCCTACAGCAGGTGTCACCAAACTTTTTACTGTAAAGGCCACATGAGGCTTCATGATCCACTATGCGGGCCACACACTGCATTTCAAATGACTGATCAGGCCATCTGAAATTTTCAAAGAGCAAGTTTTGAGAATTTTTTCGAATCTGTAGTATGTAATTCGCTTATATTAAAAGTAGATTTCACCAAAGCATTCGGAAAATGTCATATCTAATGTATACTCTTGCTGATAAGGCAGGCTGGATCAAATCACTGCACAGGCCAGATGTGGCCCGCGGGCTGTTGTCTGGTGACCCCTACCCTACAGCATTGAATATTTCTGGAAGTTTTTGAATTCTGCAAGAACTCCATGTTCCTTGACTATCAAACTTCTGACAACACTAAAGATATAGGTATCTAACCTGTACGCAAATTATACTTCTAGTGTCTATAGTCCTACAGTAGCTAGTATTCCCAGTGGCAGATTACCGCACAGGTGCATGAGGCATTCGCCTGGGGCCTTGACATTCATGGGGGTCTCAAAACAGTCAAAACTTGATTTTTAAAAAATATTTTATTTTGCAAAATATTTTACGACCGGTATAATCTACTACTTACGTACATACTTATGTACTTATGTATTTATTAATAGTTAATACCAAATATAATGTGATTTTCGTTAAATCCAGTAAGAAAATATTTTTTTTATAATTCATTTTTGGTTAATTTTACTATATATGTAAAATTTATATAATAAATATTAAAATTTTCTATTTATGCATGTCTGCAATTCAATTTATTTATTTATTCATAAGTTGTAAAAATTTTTGTAGGTTGAGTACCCTCCCCTATCATGAATAGTTGGGAGCCTCCCAAACCTTTTGCGCCTGGGGCCTTCAGATACCTTAATCCACCACTGAGTATTCCTCATTACTTTTTTGAATAACTACTTACATTTCATCGTGTGCAATTACAATCACTGATGTGACTAACAAACTTAAAGCACTTGATGCCCCAATAAGGGCCCAGAGCTTGTTAGAATATCTCCTTGTATTCTGAGATATTATAACCAACCTTAGCATCCCCAATAACAATTCTCTTCATTCTATCTCTGTCCTCTGGAGTGTTTCCTACAAATTTAAAACTAACCATTGTTGTTCCAATCTTTAAATCTGGAAACGAATCTGATATAAAGAACTATTGACCAATCACTATTCAATTAGGTGAAGCAAAAGTTTTTGAAAGGATTGTATTGGATAAAATTAGCTCTTTGTTTCATAATTTATTTTGCAAGAGCAACACGGCTTTCATAGAGGTCGATTGTAAACTACAAACTTACTGACTATGCAAACTTATATCCTGGAAGCTTTTAGAGATGGAGCTCAAGTCAATGTTGTGTACACTGACTTTAGCAAAACACTTGAAAGGGCCACCTCCTTGCCATATTACACGCTTATGGAATATCAGGTATACTCCTTCAGTGGTTTCATAGTAGCCAGGCTCAGCAACCTAGGGCCAACAACAATATTTTATGTGACTATTAAAGCCGCGATGTAGAAGCAATCTGTGAAATTTAATGCAAAATTTCATATTTTTTTACTAAAATTATGGCTATAAATTGGTTTCTAGTGAAGTTTTAGCTCTAAAAATTTGTTTATTGATTTTAACTACATATTATAATACTACATAATCTCTTAAGTAACATCTGAGGCAAACTCTTAAGCAGCCTGCTGAACAGTGGCATAACAATAGGGTGACAGGTGGCAAAATGGCATGGGTCCTCAAATTTTCCAAATACAGATAAAAAAATCTGTTGTGGCCATCAAATGACTTTCTAGATTACCTGTAATATTTCTAAAAATTCCAAAAAGGTTAAACGATAATAAATATTTTAAGGAACTGTGAGAAAAATCCAAAGACCTTACAAAGAACAGGCATAAACTCATACCATAGCCTTCTGATATTGGATATAGCCATGAAGCTCCAACAATTAAGAAAATAAAAAGGAGCATTACTAATTGTAAGACATAACTAAGCATAAACAAAAGTGTTTGCAAATTTCCTATAACTTTTATTCCAGTAATTTTTTACAATGATCAAGTATTAAAACAAATATTTGAAAGAAACGGCTGTGACAAGAGTAAGCATCTACTTCCAGTCAACCTATTTAACCAAAAACTAATCAGCTCTTGTCCCCTCAGTAAAAATTTCAAATACAAAATTTTGCATTGATTTGATTAATAGTTTTTGAGTTAGAGCGCCCACAAAATTCCAATCACATACACACAAAGACATCATCGAGGAAATGCTCCCTGTCACATACAAAGAGTTGTCAATCTCTGCCATAGACTGTCAGAAAAATTAAAATAGTACTGGCAAAATGTCACCGAGTTTTATTAAATAAATATCAGCATTTATTTTTTTTATCTGAAAATTACACAATGATGCAATGTAGAAAATTGTAAATTTAGACTTTCTTGTAAACATTAAATCTAAAAAAAAGTTGATTTCCTTATTAATTGCTGTAAAATTTTTAATAGCAATTGAAATTGATGGAGGAAGCAGTGATAGCAATTTTTAAAAGTTAAACTCATAAATGCTTTATCCACCTGTATATGACAATTATATTTTAAATCTCCAGTATCTGTTATATACTGCAGTAATTATTGAGCTCTCAATGTAAATAGTAAGGTCACAAAGTCTAGTGGTTGATATGCAAAAGAAATATTTATGCACAAGTCTACTCTCTAGAAATACTTTTCACTCCTTCAGATTTTTAGGATTGAATTGAATATTGTTTTATTTTTAAGGTGTATCAACAAGGTGAATGCATGTGCCTTTGTATGAATTTAGATGAAAAAAAGAAATGTACTCGTGAGGGGAAGAGATGGGATGATGAAACCTGTTCCTGCATGTGCCCAAAGGTGAAAGATTGCACAACTCCCTTTGTTTGGTTGCCTGAATATTGCAGGTAGGTTACTTAAGTACAAAGCTAAAGCTGTAAATTTATGGAAACTATGGTCAAACCAAGTTATGGTATGTTATGCATAACATCTCTTTGAAAAATAAAGTTGGAGTATAAACATTAATTTTATCTGAATAATGGTCCATTGTGTCTGAATGTCACAGTTCATTGAATTTATGCTTTGCTCTATAGTCACACAAATTAAATTAACTTTTAAAATATACATAGAGATGAACGAAGACTAGGTTTTATTACATACATAAAATAATGCTCTATTAATTTATTTTCCAACAGGTGTGCTAAATTAATGTCTGAAGATGAGATGAGACTTAATTAAGTATAACAGTCAGAAGACATCTTTTATAAAAATTTCTCCATTGAAAACTGAAAGTGTAATTTTTGCAAAAATAAAATTAAGATGTAACGCAGATGTGAGCAATTATTATAATACTTACTTATACATCCCTTTACTATTAACTCATATGTATTAACCCTTAAATACTATAATATATATTTTGATAGAAAATGAAATTATGATGATATTTTCATTGAGGTTTGTAAGTTCAAGTTTCCTGACACAGAAAATAAAGTCAGCATTTTTGGATGTGGTTTTAAAATACTACCTGCAATATGGTTCTCTAAAATATTAATTAACTAGCATAAACAACTAACAAAAATGATGGCACATCAAATTCAACATATTTGTCAATGTATTGCTTGTTTTTAAATAGAAAAACAAACCCATTGTAAACTCAAAATTTTTTATTACAACAAAAAGTAACATAATGAAGTAACCATACTTTACAAATTCTGTTAATTCAGTATTCCCCTTTTCCCCCCGTTCTCTCCCTCCCTCTCCCACTGCCTCTCTGCCTAACTCTCTTCCTCTCTGTCTCTTCATCTTTCTCCCCCCTTTCTCCCTCCTTTCTTTCCCCATTCTCCCTCCCTCTCTCTCTCAGATGACACATCCAACAATGGAACAGAAAAATAATAGTTCTTTGCTCTAGCTGGCTTTTCTAAAGCTGTGTCTACACAATTAAATATTTTGTCAAATTCTGTCCATGACAACATGAACAAGAAATTTGAAGGTTCATGACATCACGGATATACGTCACAGCGTGTCATGAATGCTCTTGAACAAGCCCATCCAAGTCCTGAATGTTGTATAGAACACGTTCTATTTATCTTCAAGAATTTGATGCTCTCCACCAATCACGATGGTCCCAAGCTACGTTCTGTGCCATGAATGCTGTGTGTTCCAAATATCAATTATAAATCGAATGGACCTAATGGGAATTAGCTGGAACTAGCGTCCTATCCATGTAGCTCTCCTAGCGTTGATTGTGTCCTCTCTTGTATTTGGAAGCGATTCTCTCCTTAAATATATTTATTTTGTTTGTTTCACTCTTGTAAGTATATTTATTATTTTTGTATGCATTTATCAAATGGAATTTCTATAATTACGTGGATATATTCTAATTATCTAACTGCAATACTTGTGAAAGCCCTGTGGCCTTCCTTCAGAATTATACGACATTATTAAAATGATTCTATTATATAGTAAACATGTAAATTATTAAAATGGCATTATTATTAAAATGAGTTTATTATCTAGTGAACACGTGAATAATTAAAATGGCGTGTTGGTGCAGAGAAGTTGTGATCCGGCTAATAGAACTTTATGAACAACACTCGTCCAACATTTCCTTTGCCTTCTATTTCTCTTTCTAATTCTTAAAATAGCAGCAATAATTCCTGTTGAGGCAGCTAATACAAGCCTTCTTAAATCTGACATAGCAAAACAATTATGTTAACTGTGTTTACATTTACTGTTGAAACCAGTGCTTTCAATGAGAAAGATAGGAACTACCTCGTTCATGATTTCATTGACAATGTAAATATCGTTCACCATCAATGCTTTCATGCACAAGTTTCCATGAATGGTAATACCCATCCAATCTTTCTTGTTTATGTTTTATTGTTCAAGAATAAAATGATCATGTAGATGCGACTTAAGGCATTTTATTCATTTGATGGGGATAAAATGAACAGGAAAATCTCTGCATGAGTTTCTCACCATCAATGGTGGCTCTCTTTTTACTTAAATAACTGCTACCAAAAAATTGACTTTGAATAACTCTTCTTCCTCTTGCCTATTTAAAATAGTTAGCTAATTAAAATTAGTAATTTGAATAATTGCCTTGAAAAATTTAAACCAGAATGGATTATTTTACAGGGTGTTCCAGAAATCTGGACCCATAGGAGAAATAAATATAACATTATTCAAGTTGAACAAACAAATTTTAATGCTGGTTTGACTTATTTCAGAAAATAGATTGGTATAGCCAGTCATTAGAGTATTTTTTCCTGAAATATATAAAACCAACAATTGAAATAAGTTTGCTTAACTGTAAGACTATATCTATTTTCCCTGTATAATAACTAAAAGATCAATGAATTTAAAGTATAAATTGAATTAAGTTGATGAAATTCAAGGAATATTTAGGGAATGTTTCACCATTGCATTAAGAATATTTTTGAAAATGATGATTTAATGACAAATTGAAAACATTTTATAGAAATTATTAGATTATACTAACATAAACATCTTGACAACCAAAATTTTCAGCAATGAAATCTTTATATACTATGAGTTAGAAATGCATCAGAAAATTTTCAAATATTATTTTAATTCTTGTTTGTAAAAAATGTGCTTAGCTTTAATTAGAGATATGTCATAAATACATATGTATAATTTACATATCTGATCAACAAACTTTAATAATTCTGTTTTTTCTTCCCAAGTTGGATACTTTGGCCAAGGCTTTTTCTCTTGTCATTGTGAGAATATGGTTGATGTGACAAAATTCATTTACTAAAGAAGTATGAGGCAAGTGGAGTAATAAGCATAATACACATAATTTCATGCTCCATTTCATTATTTTATTTTACCTTAATTGCCAATTATTTTATAAAGTAGATAACTGTTCTTGAGTGTTTAAGTATCCACTCAAACAAAATATTTTATTATGTGCTTAATCACCTATGTTAGGTTAATGAAAAAGACTCTAAAATGCAAATATTCTCTTTATTAGGCAGGTTTCCAAAGGAAACATAGTCTTATGAAATGGTCCTGTCTGTGTGTGTATGCCCCCTACTAACAACTTCTGAATCAATCCAATGAACTGATTTTCATGAAACTTGGTATGCAGCCCATGCTGCCAGGACCCACTTCTGGGCTGTATTTTATTTGGCAAACATTGAAGTCCCGGGTTTGATTCCAGGAACGTTTTTGCCCATTTGTTTTACATAGGAAATCTCATATCCATCGTGCAGAGATGTTTTCTTTAATACATTAAAATATTTTTAAATTGTGATATCGGATCAAGGTTTGTACTGTTCTAAGGAGAAAAGAATGTAGATTCTAATTATTATCGCCAAATTTTTATAATTGATCATATTTTCTTGAATTTCTATTAAATCGTTGCATTTTTAATCGCATGTTATCGGATTGTTGCCATGGAGACCATTATTACCGAATTCGGCTTGAGCATAGATGAGTGAACAAAAGGGTTATTTTCTTTTCTGATCGACTACTCTTCAGCAATGGACAGTTGATACAGACATATTAGCATATATACAGTAACATTTATTAAATTCGTTTATTTTAAAAAATACATGCAAAATATATCAGAAAGAGATTTTGACATTGTTTTTAGTATTTTAAACCTGATTATGCTCTATTAATTTGTTTTCCAATTTTTCTCTATTATTGATAAACTATGAACAACAAGTGGTATTTATGGTATGAGAATTCCTTGGAATGATTAACACATACTGAAACATTTCCTGTCAATATACATAAGTAATCAATTTGGGATGTCAAATTTGGAAAACCAGCCTGCATTAGCCCTGGTTTGGACTTCTTGTTTCATATTGTAATATATATTTGGTTTTTTATCTTAGCTTTTTGCCATTTTGTAAACAAATTTACTTGCTGATTTTTTCTTTTACATGCTATATAACTGCATTGGCCTTGCCATATTCATTTATATTTCTAGTAGTATTATTTTATAATTGTATGATAAATTTGAATTCCACAAGACAAATTTCAGGTCAAGAAAGTAGAGATTCTCTCCAAAGTATACCTCATTTCACTGGTTCTACCTCACAGATATACAGCCATGATTTTATAAGGTCTGATAAAAATAGTGCCTCATTAAAAATGTGTAGAACTAAGATACATTATAATCCAATTCCTATAGTGAGGGATCATTTGGGCATGTTTGGTGGATAGACTTCATTTATTGGCCCAAAGATTCCTCATTTAATGATAGAGGATAAAATTGACAACAAGCGTTACTTAAACACAGTTCTATGAAATGCGTTTTGTTCATTGCATCCTTTTAATTCTTTACTATTCAATTGATTCCATAGCAGAGAAATGTGAGGCGATTGCAACAATAAAGATAATAAATACTGTGAAATTACATAGAATTGCAATATTTACCTCAAAATAATAAAACATTAAATAATTTTTTAAATTTTTAAAAAGGTATATGTACTTCTAGGAACTTACATTATCAATATATACTGTCAGATTTATAACCTTTAAATAACTGGAAGGCATTTATGGTAAGAAATAAATCAGTACAGCATAAATTGATTAGCCTTTCTGCTACCTGTATGCTTCTAATCAATAAAATGATGTAACAGATATTGTATGGACAATTTGTATAAAAGAAAACACTAAGTCATGAGATTTATAAGGTATAAGGAATCACAGGTTAAATTCTAGAGTTGATGGGGAAATACCAAGAACTATGCAGTCATCAAATCACATACTAATGTATGAATTTTTATCCCCAGTTTCTGCCAAACTGTCCAGTTTTAATTGGAAAGCATTTTCTGAAATTAATATCATCCTTGGAGAATGCTGAAAAATAGATTAACTACAGACAAAACTATTTTGTGATTATCCCAATTTCAAATTGTTGTTCTCAATATTTGTAAATCAATTTCATGTTGCACCGGTTGTAACACATCAAACAATTTATGGTATCTAGTTCAAATTGATTTCAAGAAGTCACCATTTATTAAATTCAACTTTTTTTTACTTCATCCATTTCTACTAATTCTAAATGAGGCTTTCATAAGTTACTGTAAAGTATAAAATTAATTGCATTATTTTTCTGACCAAAGAAGATGGTGCAGCGCAAGAAAGTATACATTAGGTCTCAAAATTAAGTAATGTGGCATCTTTAGTTCCATATGAACAGCACAGTGGAGTCATTAATGAGGTGCAGCTATGATATAAATGCAAGAGAGTATCACGGCAAACTCTTTTATCAATGCAGCCCTCGTCAATATAGCCCCAACTGAGAATGAGCTTTATCAGTCATTATCAGTTTGAGGATTAAAAATGTTTCCTTCCTTATGTACCAGAAATGTGTCACAACTGCTTCCTGATTCAATAACCATTATCTTGAAACCCTCTCAAACTAACTGAATTTCAAGTGGAAATTAAGTCAAACCTCTTTCGAGTATCCTTATGCAAGAAATATTATAGAAAACCGAAGTTCCAGAAATGGTCTCATTGTCGATTTTTAAAACTTATCAGCAAAATTTCACGCCCTGGCGTGATGTTCGCTTCGCTCTCTAGGAGGGGCGTGGCCCACCGAGTGACTGACTCGGTGTCATCTCTACAGAATGTGAACGAGGATCCTTTGATAAAAATGTGGATTTGCACGAGACCATTGCCACACTCGCAAGACTCCTCGCAGAGCTCAACAGGGAATTATCGAGACCGTCTTATGGCTGAAAAAATCAAGAACAAGCACTTAAAAAATTCTTGTCTCAGATATCTCCAATAGCCTCAACAAGATTTTTAAAAATCCAGATGCGCATTTAGACTACAAAGCAGCCGTCTTCAGTGGCAATTCACCGAAAATAGATTCTTTAAGTGCTTGTTCTAGAATTCTCGCAGGGTGGAGACTAAGGACCGCAGTCATCCAACAACACATAAAGATTCTCCGACTAAAACTTACGAAATATCCAAGGCACTCGGTATTCAAGTAAAAAAATCACGTCGGAATCATCGAGCGTACCTTTTGTCGAATCTTTAAAGTGAATCTGAAATTGAAATCCTCGAAATCCCGAAAAGCTCCTTTATTATGAAAAGGTAACGAAAAAAACCAAGCTACTCCAGCGAAGTCTCGGGAATCAACGTCCCGAGATTCAGGAATTACAAAATTTTCGTTTTCGTGTAAAAACTGAATGCTCAGAAGTATCAAATTACATCGGCGCTCGAAGCGGCCGGTGCAATTTAAAGAATTCCGTCTTGCTCAGCTCATCCCACATCAACCGTGTTTTGGGCTGGAGTGACCTCTGACCTCTTCGTTTACGTCGAAAAGGGGTCAAAATGGACAAAAATTTCAACCAAACCAAATTTCGAGGGATGTGGTGATGTCATGGAGACGATAGCACTTCCGAGCCAGACACGGAGTCTTCCGGAAGGTTTCAGAACCTCCTCAAAATGGTGCAAACGCTCAAAATCTGCAGCTGGGAGCATTTGTCGGAGTTCATAACTTCGAAACATTGGCTGCAATATTAGCCTGACTTAAACCCTATGGTGTTCAGCATTTGGCCTGCATTTGAAGCAAAGGGCTGCGTTATGAATGAGAAAAGCGTGGATTCATTATAGGGCTTCTTGGTGAAGTGTTGGGAGGAAATCTACGTAGACATTTCGTACAGAATCGTCGATCGGATACCAAAAAAGTTGGAGGACTGCATTGTCACCCAGAAAGTTCTCTTCCAAAATCGATAAATTTTATTCTTTTTTCTTTATCATTTTATTTTTTCTTCATTGTGGCTAAAAAATCAATATGTTGTTCAAAAAATAAAACTTATTAACTCGCAAAATTTCTGCAACCAAACTTTTTCCGCTCCCCATTATCTGAAATAAGACTTCAATATCTTTTATGATTCCAAAGCCGTGATAAATAGTTTTATGACTCTGGTACGCATTTCCTTATAATACTTCAAAATAACCTACAATTTTTCTTCTTTGCGAAGCACCGTAAATTTAGTAATGCGTATAAATCCGATTTGGCTGCAAATATCGCTAATTTCGAATAGAATTTCCAACCACTACACAACTTGGGCATCGTTGCTAACGTAGTTTACTTCATATTAGGAACTTTTAAAAACATTTCACCCTTGACTGCAGATATTTCAAAAAAAGTACTTTGAGGAAATTGGACTACATCTAAGAATTGAATAATTCAGAGGAAATGTTTTGTTGGCAATGTTACAAATTTCGTTTCCCCTTTTCGTATACGTATTCATGATTGCTACCTGGAAAAATATTTTCGTTTCTTAGCAACACAGCGTTAGCCATCGCAAGCGCGCACAGCTTTTTCAAACATACTTCTGGAGTAGAAAACAAGAAGACCGTTTTGGATCTGTTGTTGACCGACGACACAAGGTCTTATTGTTTCTCTTTTCGGAATGTTTTCTTAAAGCTGAAGTTCTTTATCCAACCGATCTCACCAGAGGAAAGTACGACAAAGCCGTTATCGCTGCCTAGCCGAAGGAAAGCGCCTTACCTTCCGCCGCAATGAGGAATACTGTATCGCTACACGTTTCCGCACTCATAATTCTGCACCTACACCTGGTGGCATTGATTCCTTCGGTGGGCCACACCGAAAATTACCAATGCTTCAGCAATCTGAATTACAGTTATCGGAAATTTCCTAGAGATTCTTTGGCATCATATGAGTGAAAATAAAGCTAAAACAGGATTTTTAATGTTACGGTTTCAATATTAAAAATCAAGATGGAATTTAATCTTGGAAATAGCTTTGAGAAAAGATAAATAATAATATTGAAAATAACTTATTTGACTTGAAAAATGTATACTAAGGTGTCCCAATTAAAAGCTAAATATTTTAACAGATTTTGCTAGATAAAGAATAATATTTGGTAGATATATCAAAAGAAAAATGAATAAATTTTGAAAACTTTGAAACACCGTGAGAGGGCCGCATAAATAGTGGGCAGCAATCGGCCCGTGAGCCGCTGGTTGGGCATCTCTGCTATAGAGACACCACAGAGGTCTTTGAGAATGAAAGGACAATTTTTATAGCATCAGATCTTCATTCCATACTGACGAACACCACCGATATGAACACGAGAAAGGAGGAGGACATTCCGAGAGAGTCGAGGAAGGGGTGGTAAGGGACAAGAGAATGGGATTCGAGGAGAGCGCGTGGGAGAGCGAGCAAAAAAGTCGGACAGACACACGAATTAAAACGTTTACGAATCGTTCGGAGACCTTGAACACGACGACATTCCGTCGATCGAAAATGAGACCGATTCGACTTTTCGAGTTGATTATTAGCCTACTTTCCAGAATGAAAATAGGCTTTTAGTTTCTTCGTTGTGTCTGTCTATTTGTCCACCCCTATTAACTTTTGAACCAATAGAGTGATTTTCATGACACTTGGTTGAAATCTCTTGCTACTTGGGCCGAGCTCCCGAGGATAGTTTTTGTTACGAAGATTGAAAGTCCCGGGTTCGATTCCTTTCCATTTGATTTTACATGGGAAATCTGGATTCCATCGTGCAGAATAATTTGCACGCGGGACGATTTTGGATGACACGCCACAAAATTAAATAAGTAATAAAATGTGCCACTCGCTAATACAGCGACATGACAAAAATGATCCTGGAAATCTAATAAATGTAGGTATTGAAACGATGCGAAAGAGAGACTTCGTTTACGAGAGTACCGTCGGTGATATTATGATTGCACGCCGGCGGACCAACATGCCCCTGGCATCACCACAAAATTTAGTATTTGACATTTTTATTATATCGTTGTTATCTGATACATTTTTCCGGCTCGGCCCAACCTCCGGGAGAAATATCGTCGGGCATTTTTGAGGGCAATAGAGCATTTGTCAATTTTCATAATCCACATGGCGAAACCGGAAAATCTATCCGAGCAAATATTTCGGCAAAATTGGAAAAGACATTAACCGAAGTCATTGACGCAAATGTTCCAGAAGAAATATCGCCGTCTTCCTCGACTTGGCCAGGATCGTTATTGATGACAAACTCGGCGAATTCTCCAGCAACGTTGAGCGCAGTCGGAAATATCGGTTCCCCCAAAGTGGGCAACTTCAACTCGAGTGCTGAGGAAGAAGAAACTGAAGGCGGGAGTCTTCTCTTGAGTTAGATGAGGAGTGGAAGGACAATTGTTCATCTATTATGTGAAGCAGGGTATCATTTCTACTTGAACAGTGGAAGATTACGACGACGCACAGACAGGTATACTCATAACTGAAAAAAATCCCAGGTACATGGAAAACGAAAGGTTCAAGGTGGCAGAGATGATAAAGACTACAAGAATGAGAATGTGACCTATGACCTTTCGCTCAACAATGAGGATTGCGAAGATCCCTCATCCGAATATCCAGACAAAAAAATCTCCCTTCGTCCAGGAAGAATGGAATTAAAATTGGGCAGGCCGGCAGAGCACCTGTTGGAAAAACACCGGAGGCAGACGGTTCCAAAAGCACCAGGTTAGTATCTGACTTCATGAAAATAATCCTAGACGGAGTGAGGATAGACATGACTAAAAATTTCACTTGAAACACTTATTACTTCACAACTTCGACGGAATTATCTTTTACGAATTCGGTGGATTCGAACAGCGCTCCATATTACGTCTTATCGTTAGTCTTGAACGAGAATGGAAACAATCCCGAGACGGAACAACACTGTGCTTCGAACGATGGAAATATCCCTTCAAGCGGAAACGAGACGAAGCTCGACGGCTACGTAAACGCTATGGAGACTACTCCCGGCGTTCAAAAAATCTATCACGTAGGGAACACGTCCAACGAATTGAACGATGCGACTTCGGAAACATCTCACTAGCAAAATTCCACGGAGAGGAACGACTTTGCCACGAAAGATGCTTTGATAGAAGACGGTCGCGCCACGGATTCCGCCCCAAAGACCGCTTTCATTCCAGAGGAGATTCTCACCCGACGTCTCATGAACCGGAAGACCCTCCCGAAGGCGAGAATCAGCGAATACAGCCTCCGGAAGACATCTTGCGTCGAAGGATGCAAAAAAAACTACAAGAAAAGATTCTCCGTCAGAAATTGTTTACAAGAAGGATCACAAGAGTGTAAAACGCTTCCTGGATGCATTGAAAATGGCGCATAATGATTTTGTGAATGAGACCAAGTGAAGTTTATGTTTCAAACCTGGAATCTAACTGGATCAAGTAAACTGCGTTCATTATTTCGCGTGTTACGAGTTGATCGATCATTTGGGTAAATGGCAGATTGTGTGGAAACTTCTGGACTCTCCATTAAGACGGCTTTAAGCCTTGTTATGAAAGCTTACGTGTCCACTTAAGGTAGTATGTTCGTGTAGTTATTTACCACGTAAATTCTCTCAGCGGTCAATGATTACTATCAGATACTAATTAACGGAAATGACTATATATATATATATATATATATATATATATATATATATATATATATATATATATATATATATATATATATATACACACACACTAGTAGTTAGTGCTTGCATACTGCAAGCATTTCATCTCACATTAAAAGAACATTCATTTTTCAGACAGACATTTCAACATTACAAATGGTCTTTTAATTCTAAAGATTTCATTTCTGCAGCGATTTTCGTTTTTCCCACATGTAAAGAATAATAGTTTAAAACAATCTCCAAATGTCGCAATTTTAAAAATTTACACTTTCTTCATTATAAGGTTCTAATGCTACACATTTTAGCCAAATTTTAAAGTTGTAGCACTTCTAGAAATAAAATAATATTTTTCTAATTGTTTAAATTTAAATAATTTTTAACGGCCGCCGCAATACATATATGGTAAAATTGAAATGTTTATTTGTGCAAATTTAATATACTGTAAATAATTTGAAAATTTCAGCTTCCTAGCTCATCCCAGAGTACCTAAACAGCTATCTATTTGTTTAAATTTTAAAAATTTTTAACTGCCAAACAAATTAAAATATCAAAATTTGTATAATCTTTATTTCGTTTTTTTAAGAATTCTACTTATTTAAAAAATTTCAGCTCCGTAGCACATTCGGAAATGCCTAAACCCTGAATATTTGTTTAAACAATTGCGAATTTTTAGCGCCGCATTGTTGAACTTTTTCAAGATTTTCGTTTTTTCTAGTCGGTTTTGCACAAAATCCTACCATGAAAAAAATTTCGAATCTCCAGCTTATCTGGAAGTGCCTAAACTCTCACAGAGGAGGATATAACATTCTAGTAGTTGGTGCTTGCATACTGCAAGCATTTCATCTCAACATAAAAAAAAACATTCATTATTCATATTTCATCATTACACATATATTTTTAATTCTAAATATTTCACCTCCGCAGCGATTTTCGTTTTTCCCACATGTAAAAAAATAGTTTAAACAATCCCTAAATGTTGCAATTTTAAAAATTTTACACATTCTTCATTATGGGGTACTGATGCTACACATTTTAGCCAAATTTTAAAGTTGTAGCACTTCTAGAAGTAAAATAATATTTTTGTAATTGTTTAAATTTAAATAATTTTTAACGGCCGCCGCTATTCATATATGGTAAAATTGAAATGTTTATTTATGCAAATTTACTACTCTGTAAATAATTTGAAAATTTCAGCTTCCTAGCTCATACCGTAGTACCTACACAGTTATCTATTTGTTTAAATTTTAAGAATTTTTAACTGCCAAACAAATTAAAATATCAAATTTGTATAATCGCTATTTCGTTTTTTAAGGAATTCTACTTATAAAAAAAATTTCAACTCCGTGGCACATTCGAAAATACATAAACCTTCAAAATTTGTTTAAACAATTGCGAATTTTTAGCGGCCGCATTGTTGCACTTTTTCAAGATTTTCGTTTTTTCTAGTCGGTTTTGCACAAAATCCTACCTATGAAAAAAATTTCGAATCATATTAAACTACGTATAATTGAAGATTTTATTTCAGCAAAATCTATCGAAAGCTTACCAATCAGAGATTATAGCTTGCTCCTGTCACAGCGTAACAGTTGAAACAGGATGAGCTTTTAAAGAAACTCGATCGGATTGTTTCAGCACCAAAATTCCGAAATGAACAAGAAAAAAAGTAAAGCCAAGATAATTTATAATAATGTGATTTGAAAAGGCAATGAAAAAGATGCAAAAGTGCGCACCATTACTTTATTCTATAGCTGAAAAGTAAGTCGAGCATTTTCAGGGCAAGAAATAATCGCACTTGAGCCATTTAAATCACACGAAATTCAGAAGTAGAATGGTTTTAGTTCGGCCATGGTCATAGGTTCACACAGTCTTGCATACAAAACGGAATATTTACCTGCACAAACTGATGAACATCATTATTTAGCAATAAAAAATTAAAAATGTGAAAAGTTCTTCAATGAGGATATTTTTTCATAGCTTTCATAGATTTCATCTTCATGTTTTCTGGTTGAGCTATGACATTTAGTAAAGAAAACCTACGTATTCTAAACCTCTTTCCATATCCTTCACTTGGGTATCATAAAATTAACAAAAAATACAGTAGAAGTTAGACTTCTCAACTAAAACCAGTTAGGCTGACTTATTTACTAAAAGAATGTTATTCATGACGTTTCCATGACATTTTAATGTTTTAATACCAATGTTATAACATAAGTAAAAGCTTTCAAGTGAGCTTGAAAGTTTTCTCTAGGAGTAACAAGTTTGATTTTGTTTTGTAATTATCGCCACGTGTTCCGCTCGCTCTGTAGTAGACGAGTAGGATGGGTTCGTATAATGTTGAAACGTATCATGGAGGCTGTTTAACCGTGAGCACGCCGCCCTGAGAATAAACCACCGTGTAATTATTCAAAGGTTGTTGACCGTCGCTCCAGACGAAGTTTTGTTATGCATCCGCGAAGAGGAGAGTGCTCCGCATCCTTAAGCCCTTCCTCTCTCACTTAATGAATTCCCGGATGAAACCTTATGATGCCGAAGCGGTAACGAACGCCGTGGTAGACCTGGAAAGTCATTTTTCTCCTATTTTCCCTTATTGACTTTCTCAATTTAAAATTTATCGAGCCATTTATTGATCTAATTTTACTTACACCGATAAAAACTTAACAGTTAATACAGTGGCGTAGTGAGGGGGGAGCCCCTGAGCGCAGGGCTGAAGGGACGCCAACTCATGGACCGAAAATTAACGTTTCTGTTTATAAACAATAATAATATTAAAATATATGGCTAATTAAAATGCTCGTATAGTATGCTTGGGTTTCCATCACATTCCCCACATGACTTTTGTTTGGAAAATTTTACAGGGAGCAAAGGGAAAGGGGCGCATCTCTGTGACTTGCCTCCGGACGAAGGAGAACCTAGCTACACCACTGAGTTAATATGTTCACAAAGTTCTTTACCTTAAGAGATATCAAAAGGAGTTAAACTAAATGTTTCATCTATTTGTTGCGTTTATATTTTAAATAAAATAAAACAATTATGGTTCATGAGCCTTTCGATACATGTTAATAATAATAATAAAATTTTCAGCTTTTTATTACAATCCGTTTGAGTTTTACTCGGAGCCTGTTTTATGGGCAGACAAACTGGACGGTCGCCCTGGACTTCAAATTTTAAGCGGCTTACTTGTTTTGCGATGTACTCCGAAGGGAAACTAGGAATCAGTAATCGATTACGATTCACGAATAGAATCGCAAGGAGTTGCTTGCTAATATATATAAAATAGATAATAGATTGTATAGATGAAATAGCTATTAAATAGTATAGATAAAATAAGCAATTCTATTATAAAGGATCATCAAAAATACGTTCCCTCGGGGCTGCCAAATCTCTAGGAATGAACATTTTTATAGGATAGCAGTTCAACTCTTTCTTTGCTATCCAAAAATGTTTAGACGAGGAGAGACAAGAAATGAAACGAATTCTGAATGCTACGGAAGACATTGTGAGTCCTCGAGAGGATTACCTGAAGCTCTTTCAAAACTAATGTGATTGCAGCCCGAGCTACATAACCCGCGCGCAACAGTAATATTATATTGACGAAAGATATGTTGAGATAAAGAAAAGATTTACTCTGGCGGCTAAAATTTTGATAAGCTAGGTTCGCACAGTTAACTTAATAGCCATATAAATTGCGGTTACTAAAAATCCTTGTAAAAATAAATAAATTATAGCAGCTTTGTAAATTATTCTACGTAACAAAAAACGAAAACTTCAACTTTTATAATGTTTACTCTATATACATGTATATTTCGTTGGACATGTGTAATAACCTAAGGAAGTATTTTATTTTTACTGAGCTTATTAGAAAAAATTAGCAATAGGATAGAGGCGCCAAAAGAGAAGTTTGCCTAGGGCGCTGAAATGTCTAGCACCGCCCCTGAGAAAAAGCATTAACATCTCAAGTCATCAGATTAAAACTAACCTTTCGCCCAGTAGTTTTATATTAAGTGTTGAGATTTTTTTATGCACAGGATAAAATATGCTGTAAATTCCAGCTGAAAATAAAATTGCGCCTATTACGTTTTAATCTTAAGTACTTAGATTTATAACCTCTTTCAGCGCTGGAATTACGAGATTAATATGTAAATATACACATTTTTGAATTTCTCGAATGAAACCGAATACTTTATGCGTAGTTTTATCACGAAAATAGTCCTTGTTGCGGAAATTCATTGTAACAATTGTAACGTTATGATTAGGGTAATTTGGTTGAGCCTCACGTGAAGCCCTTGATGGACAAAAGAATACGATGGCGATATATCGGATGTTTGCTCACACTATAATTGCAGCATATAACGGCCCAAATCGTTTTAAAATATAAAAAAAAACTATCAAAACACTTTTCGTCTGCAAAAAGGTGTTCAAGTGAATGTTGGTTTTTTTACGAAGTTTCAGATATTACCCCCAAATATAAAATATTTCGGAATGTAAATTTTGTTGTGTTCATGTTTTGATATAGTTATAGTATTTTCTTGTTTAACTGATGCGACTTTTTGCACTTATCTGCTTCAAAAAATAAAAGATTAATAAATGGTTTTTACCACTAACATAAGATAAAAACCCAATTGCCCGTTGACCAAGAATTTCTCTCCAATAGACTTTAAAAAAAGCTGCGAAAACCAGATAAGCATTTCATAACCGATGATAGATTTTATAGCTACCATTTTATTTGCAATTTTTTCAGCCATTTCGTAAGTTTATCCACATCTATTATTAGGTTGCAAATATAGTATTGGAAGGCCAACAGCAATGAGCCTAATTATTTTAGGCGAGTATAGTTATGTAAAAAATAACAACATTTCAATAATTAGTAACCGTTGTTACAAACACATCGTAATCATTCGCACGTAACCCTTTTTTAAGCTAATTAGTTAATAGTTTTCAAAAATATCTTGCCAAACTTCGCTTAAAATTTCTTGCCGTGGATCATTCGTATTTTTTTAAACCATCCGAGCCTACCCTGATCCCAATTAAAATGAATAATATGCGTTTTTCTGTATTTGTAAGGGTAGAAACGGCCTCAATTGAAAGAATACCTATTAAACAAACTGATGATAAATAGTACAAATAACGATGCCCTGCGGTAATATACCAAGTACATTCCGGGAAATGAAATCTCTTACGACGAAAATATTATATACAAAAATTAAAAACCTTTGAGAAACATTATTTCATGCCAAAAAAACAAATTGACACAATAAAACGCTTTACCTGTAGCTAAACAAAATCGCCAGCTTTAAAATCAACGTAGAATTTTAAACGATGTTGACCCATAAAGTGAATCAAAACAAACATTAAGGATCGTCCTGTGGAAAAAAACTTCTCGCTACACAAATACGAGCATATGTTTGGCCCGCCGAGAAACCAGCCGCTTTGTCACGTGAACCATACGTGATGAAAACTGGCAAATGTTTCATGTTAGGTTGACGATCGGGAGGAGGGAGAAGGGAGGAGGGGAGGAGAGGGGAAGAAAAGGGGGATGGGGAGGGAGCTAGGGAAAGAGATTTGGAGGAATGGGTCGAGGGAAGGGGGCAACCGTATGAGTCGCCCTACGCGAGATAAGATAAAGGCTTCTCTGACCGCTTTGAAGCGGGGCTTAATTTCGACCGAAACGGTCCGGAACGACGTTCCGGTTCTTTTTTAACATCTGGAATTCACATTTCAACCATTTTTCTGCTTTAAAACTTAAGTTTGATATAATTGATAAAGAAGTAATTCGGATGAGAAAAATAATAATAAGCTGTCAACTGTGTAATAGTGGAAACGACTCGATAGGTGGCACCACTGTATTGGCGTCATTACTAATGCGGCGACTCGGGGAAAAGGTTCGTAGTGTTGTACAATTTATAATAAAAACCACTTTGTTTAGTCGTGTTCGTTATTCGATACAGTCGCATTTGTAAGAGCGTTTTATTTGAAAGTTTCATTAAAAGCTACTGTGATATTACCCATATAAATGTCTCAAGAAAGTTTAGATGCATATTTTATTCCCGCTAAAAGAAATAAACAAAATCCTACAAATGAGGTAACAGTTATAAATGATGGTGCAAGTGGTAGTGATTTAGTGAAAGTGGCGGAAGTGGAATCTAGGATGGAACAACCATTATCTGAAGATTTGAATAAACTTCCTAAAGGATGGAATCAAAACAAAAAATTGAGTATATAAAGAAAAATCCTTGATTAGTAGTTTTAAATGGAAAACTCGACTGTTCCGTTTGCAAGAATGTTGGTTCTTTGAGCAGCCAAAAATCACAAGGTTTAAAATTGGACCGTAGTTGGATAGACTGTAATATTTCTCCAAATGGACTGACAATTACTCAAAATCAAACATCATTGAGAAAAAAAAATTTCGAACACAGAAATTCTGCAGCACATATAAAAGCAGAAAAATTTATTTCTGCAGGAGAAAAAAAAAACATAATGGCTGGTATTGTATCAGATATGCGTAAACAAGAATACGTAGTTACTGAAAGAATATTTCGTACCGCTTATAAACAAAGAAAAGTTAAATCTTCCGTCTTATGGTTTCGAGACGGAGGTTGTTGTGCAAATTCTCAACGGCATCGATATGGGAAAAATTTTCATTCGAATGTTGCTTGCACAATTATTTAAATGCACATTTCAGAGAGAATGAAAAAAAACTCTTTTAAACGATATTTTTGACAGTAGGCCAAAATTCTGAATTATTTTAGACGAATCAACATCACTTAGCAATAATTCCTGTCTTATTGTATACATTCGAGTTCAGCTAATAAATATGACACAACTAGAAAACTTATTTTTGTGCGTCATTTATCACCTAGGAACCAAAGAGAACTTCAAATATGTTCGCAATCTCTTGAACAAACTATACTAAAAATTGGGCGAATTTTAGACATTCGTTGGGTTTCATCTAGCTTGAGCACAGTGAAGGCACTTTGGGTGGATTATCCTGTTCCAATTAAGCACTTCTCTGAGGCTTCTAAAGATAAGAGAATAAATAAGAAAAGATGGAGACTACGGCGAAATTGATGTTAAATAAAATTAACTCCTTGACAGTAAAATTTTACGGTCAAGGAGTTAATTCTATTTAACAAAGATAAGAGAAGAGACGAATGTGAAAAATTGAAGTTTCGTGGACTAGCTTTGAGACTAACATCTACTGCTTTTGTTCAAAATCTTGGACTTATGTACGATAGCTTGATAGAGCTATTATCATTTAAACTGGGAGAAAGAATCTGTACAATTGTTGAAGCTCATCGGGAAATTTGTCTGCAGATTAGTGTTTTTGAATCGATGATAGGTCCACCAGGAAGGTATCATTCAGAAGCAAAAGCAGGAGTTGAAATTAAAAATTTTCGTGGTGTTGAACTGCATAGTGGAAAGAAAGAAGACACTGCTATAGCTGATGATCAATTTTATAGAAGTCTAGCCAATAACCTTCGTTCAAGAATGTTTGTAATTGGACATAATGATTCAAATGAATCTGAAAAATTAATGAAACAATTTAAAATTTTGTACCCTAGTATGTGGTCTGACATGAACGAAAGTGTAGACATAAGGTATGGCGAAGAAGAGGTTTTTGCCTTGGCAAAAATATTTATTGTAAATTATGAAAATACAATTAGAGATTTTCGAATATTCATAGATACAGCCGGGAGAGAAGTTCGTACAAATCTAAAACACCTTTTTATGAAAATATCTACAACAGCAATATCAAGTGCTGAATGTGAGCTAGGATTTTCAGCTATGAACCAAATTTTAACACCAACACGCACATCTCTATTAACAAAAACTCTCAAGTTTGCTGTTTCTAAAACTTGTTGGTCCTCCACTCACTTCTTTCGACCCTACAACATATATTCGCAGTTGGCTAGCCGATGGAAGACATAGCGCTCTCGATACTTAGTCCAAAACTAGGAAGGTTAAGGAAGATAACGAAAATCTGAAAAAACTATGGAGTTTATTTTAATTGTAAGTAAAATTTGTTTTTATTTTGTAGTTGTTTATAATAAATTGTTAATAAATCATACTTCATGAAATATGTAAATGTCAAGATGTGGCTTTAAACAATGACGAATTTAGTATTTATTTAATAAATCAAAAGAGGTTTACCCTCACTTTTTTCATGCGTTCCGGTTCTTACTTTTTTAGAAATTAAGCCCTGTTTGAAGGATATCACGGAGGAACGATAGATAAAGGAGAAGTGATTAAGGAGAGAGAGGCAAAAAGAAAGAGGGAAAGGAAGTGGGAGGATGAGAGAGGTGAGTGAATGAAATAGAGAAAAAGAGAGGGGGAGAAAAGTTGTAGAAAGAGTAAGGAAAGCGATGAGAAGACCTTATATAGTAGACAGAAAAATGGGGAATGAGGAATAGAAAGTGCTTAGGAGGGAGGGACAAATGGAGAGAAAGAGAGGAAGGGAGAGAGAAATTTTGAGGGAAGGAGAGTGAAAGAGAGGAAGAGAGAGGAAGAGAGAGGAAGAGAGAGGGAGAGAGAGGAAGGGAGAAAGGAAATAGAGGGAGGAGAGAGAGTGAAGAAGAGAGGAAGGGAGGGGGGAGAGGAAGAGAGAGAGAGTGAAGGAGAGTGGGAGAGAAAGAGAGGGAGGGAGGAAGAGGTAGACAGAAAGATGGAAAAGCTGGAAAGAAAGAGTAGAGATATAGAGACAGAGGAAGAGAGGGAAGGGAGAGGGAGAGAGATAGAGGCAGAGAGAAAGATATAGAAAGAAAGAGAGAGGGAGGGAAAAAAGTAAGGAGAAAGAGGGAGAGAAAGAGAGGAAGGAAGAGAGAGGGAGCGATTGGGGATAGACGTATAGAAGAGATAAATGAACATGCGGCATCCAATGCATAAGACACCGGTTCAAATCATGCCGTAATGTTGAACTCGTGTCTCAGACCTTGTCGTGGTTTGAATAAAAATCAATTGAATCGGAGTTCAAAAAATTATTAAACAAATAGATAAAAAACAGAGTGTAAAAGAGTCGATTCTCTTTCTTGGACTAAGAAATTATTTTGGAGAAAAGTTGTACAATAAGTAGGATGGGAAGAAAGAACAGGAAATATGGAAATAAAATTTTTACGAAAAGAAATAATATTTCTTCCATCCTGATAAGATAGAGGAGAAAAGTTGGAACAGAGAGGTGGAGAAGGAGTAAAAGAGAGAAAAGGGAAAATACGGAATAGAAAGGAGGCACACGTTTTTCATTGCATTCACAAGACTCAGTAGCTTAGAAATAAATCACCATCATCATTAATCCCACGAACAAGGTTTCAGCGCTGATCAGCAGACCACTAACAATTATTGTGCAAGGCAAGTCAAAAGTTTACGTGGGATTTTTTTTACTGAGCTCGTGCTTTTTTATTGAAGAGAGAACGATAAACTGCTACCTGAATGGAACTCGACAAACCTTCTCTCCCGGAAATTCTCTCAACTCGCATAGGTTAACGACATTACATAGTTTCAAATCCTTCGGATTGGACATCACTTCGCACAGTATTCAAGTGCAGGTAAATATCAACGAATGAATTTGTCGGCATAATGTAAGAAATTTTTATATATTAATTGATATTTTACAATGAGCCACAGTAAAAAAATAACAGCGAGAAGTGCAAATAAAATAGCAATAACTACAAGAATAAGGCATCCAACATCAAATACAATATCTCTAACATTAAAAAAACGTAAATTTAAATATGCAAATGTAAAAATGAATCTAAACGCCAAAAGTGTTATAGCACGTTAATTTTAATTTGATAATGAGCTAAGAGGGGCAGTAACAAAAATAACAGCAACAGCGTACGTAAATATAAACAGGCTAAGAGAGCATTAGGGAGAGTGAGAAGGGAGATAAATGGAAGAATAGGAGAGAGGAGAGAGGGAGAGAGAGAAAGATTAGAGAGTTTAAAAGACGATAGCTAGAGCGAGACGAGTGCGGCTGTATGAGAACTTGCGGGAGACGTAAGATGTCGCAAATAGAATTTCTTGGGAAACCAACGTAAAGCAAGCCGACTGGACGGCACATTCTCTCTCCCCATTCACTCTACTCGGTAAATAAGGTTTCTCTCTCTCTCTAATAGAATACTACTTAAACACTTTCTCTCTCTTCCTCATTCTCTTTCTCTCTCTCTGGTTCCCTACGAAGCCTCATAGAGCTAGAAATGCATCCATTCCGTTTATTAATAAATACGCGCATGAGTTATTGTCGAAAAATTAACAAATGTACATATTTGGAAGTTTTTTTTCTTAACATGAATGGAGTTTGTTTCTGCCTTCCCTCACCTAACCTTCCCTAAGGTAAGAAGGTTTAATGGCCTTCGAATGTGAAATAGATGTCGATTGGGGTTTCCTAAGGAGATCTGAGAAAAGTTGGGATTAAAGGAATAATGTTCCGCCGATTGTCTGGAGAACTGAAAGGCAAGCGAGGAAACTAATTATATCATAAAAAAAGATTTTCAGAGGTTACGCATATGCATAAGCAATTACAGAAACACTCACGCATGCACAAATAAGTATATGTATACATGTACATACACACGTAAATGTACATATACGATACATATATGTACACACGCATTTATAAAAATACATTTAGACATGCAACCTTTTGCATATGTACGCGCAAACATCTACGCGTTTATGCGTGAATATTCATGCGTGCGCACCCTACGCGAAATCACCGCAATAGAACAAGTCACGCTTTCACATCCCGTTAACGTAAAAACACTCAGAAAATTTCGTACGTACATCACGCCTCGCAAATTGAAAAATCAACCGATACACAAAGAACAAATCTCATCTACCAACAGCTGAATGAAAAATTCATTTTTTTCGTGAGTACTCGTGGAAGGATTATAACAAGTCCTCCCACACCAGCACCTACATCGGGCAGAGATGAGAGAAAAAAATCTAAATTCAAAACAAATACGTTTCAAACCTCTACTCACGACAAGATACTTCTCGACGGTATATAAAATGATAAAAACAAGGTCTCAAAAAGGAAGAGAACTCGGCTCGCCACGAGAGTTTTTGAGTTTTATCAACGAGGAAAGAAAAAAAACGCGAAACAATTAATTCTCCACGGTTTCCCGCAGAAGTTCTCACAGCTCGCGCCCCAAGATCGGAATACCCCTTCAGAACCAGTAAAAAAAGGTAGGAGGACACGCACGTCCTACTCTTCTCCGTTCTTCCCTCTCCCTCCCTCCACTTTCCCTCCCCTCCACCTCCCTTCTCCTCCCTCCCACCTCCCCTCCCCTCCCTCCCACCTCCCCTCCCCTCTCTCCCACCTCCCTTCCCCTCTCTCCCACCTCCCTTCCCCTCTCTCCCACCTCCCTTCCCCTCTCTCCCACCTCCCTTCCCCACCATCTCCTCCCTTCCCTACCATCCCCTCCCTTCCCCACCATCCCCTCCCATCCCCACCATCCCCTCCCTCCCGCCTCCCTCCCTTCCACCCGCCCCTCCCCCCACCTCCCCCCTCCCTCTCACCTCCCTTCCCTCCCTCCCACATCCCTTCTACCTCCCTCCCACCTCCCTCCCACCTCCCTTCCCTCCCTCACACCTCTCTTCCCCTCCCTCCCCTCCTTCTATCTCCGCTCCCTTTCTCGCCAGCTCGCAGATACCACTCATTCCCCTCTTAAGAACGGGCTCGGCTCTTTCGCCGTGACGGTCGACAGTCGACTTACCAACCGCGCCGAACTCAAGTCCGCCATTTGACGGCGTCGAGCAGGGAGTAATTAGATAGAACAAACACGACCCTTCTCCGCCCATTGCCCGCCCGCCGTTTTCCCTTCTAAATCCCCATGGTGACTAATACGATCGGAAATCGCCCCGGAAAACAGTAAACGATTTTTTAAAAATAGGAGTATAGTTTTCCTGTGTCATGTGAGTTATGAGGAAGATAAGGAAGCTGTTTACTGCGTCCGGAGATGATGCGCGCCGTGCGTCGTTTTCTGTGTCGTGTGTTCCCGTGACTGGCTAACGTCGGCGATCTCGAATAATAATCAAGTGTGGTGGATCGGGAGCGTGTGTGTGTGTTTGTGTGTGTTTTTAAGTGTGATTCGCGCTCTCCGTTTTTTGGAGGAGCGATGCTCGGCGGTTCCGCCTCGCCTTCTCCGGGCGAGGTTGAAGGAGGGCGCGTGGGCGTGTGGAGGAGGAGGAGGGAGTTGCCGGAGGAGGAGGATGCGGGTTACCAGGTGGAAGGCGAGGAGGAATCTGGAGAGGATGAGGATGACAATGAAGGTGGTGGAAGAGGGAGAGGTGGAGGGAGGAAGGAGTATACCGGGAACAGCGGGAAGAGCTGGGTGGTGTTCGCGGTGCTTTTCGTCTTCCAGGTAATACGTCAAATAGAAAACAAGTGATGGTTACGAAAAAAAATTCAAAATAACTTTTATACTGTCGAACATCGATTTAACGTATCGTTTGTCCATCACTGACAAGGGCGTTAAAGCGGGGGTGGCGGTAAATCGAAGTATATGCTTTGCTGTATGTAATCGAAAGATGGAAGTTCTGTTCACGATTCATGGGCGATATGCGCAGTGGCGGATTTAGGGGGGATCGCACATGGCGCGCGCCAGGGGACCCGTGAAGTATGGGTTCCCGTGACGTATGGCAGTGCTTCTCAACTTTCGCTACGCGGAACCCTAGGGTTCCGCGAAATATTGGCGTTCTGTGTGGATCCGCGAAAACGGAGGAAAAAGGCAAGATTTCCCTACCGGTCATTTACCCTAAATCTTGAATTTCTATCTCCCACTCCGTGGCGGATTTAAGGGTGGTCGCAGTTGGAGCGCGACTGTGGCCCCTTGAAGTAAATGACCCCGAAAAAATGTTTGTGTATATAATCTCAGAAATATTAAATGTCTCAATTTCAAAATCAGTGGACCTTCTCTATGATTCCATAGAAAAACGACCGTTAAGAAGTGTCACAAATGAGGGTAGCCGTTAGGAGCGGTTTCACTATACATGCATTTAGATAGCAGGGCCCCCGACTGCTTAGCGCCAGGGGCCCCAGGAGGCGTAAATCTGCCACTGGGTATGCGTATGGTGGCCAGATCATAAATTTAGAATTGGGGTACGCAAATAAGACGAGAAGAGGTATTTCTAAAAATTTATTCAATAAATGGAGTATTGTACCACACAATGGGGTACGTCTGGGCACCCTGGGTATGCGGGGAGATGGCACTATATAGGGGGCAATAAATCGGGGATTGTCTGTATTATATTAAAAAAATTACTCCTTTGAGAGTAGAATGGTACAAATATAGAGCTGGTAGCTTACCTCTATCGTATTTTAAAAAATATTCCATGCAAAACTTCCGCCTTGCTAAAAATAAACAGCAATGTTTTTTCGCACATTTGCAAGAGTCAAGTTAGTGTAAGGCTCAAGGTGGCTGATTCAAAAATCTAAGGTTCATTGGATCAAATCCCAAAGGTGGCAAAAGTTTTTCTGCGTATATTATGTTCGCATTTTCAATACTAAGTCATAGGAATGATGAAAACATCTATAGAAACATATTAGTAAAAAGTTAATATAAAAGTTATTAACAAGCTATTAATAAAAAACAAATGGTAAATGTTTTGGAACTGGCAAAGATATTGGGAAAATACTATTGCTCTCCACTACTTCACTTCTCTCTGTTCGGATCGTAATCGGGAGGTTATCGCAAAACAGGGTTACCAACCGTGTGGAAAAATCCGAGATTGGCTATCGAGGCGAGTCTATTTACGCCTAATTTTAGAATTATTTTTTATAGGTAATGTCCACTAAATAGCAGTCATTTTCGGTAGTTAGGAGCGGATATAAATCGTGCACTCTGTAATAAAATTTGCGTCTGGTTTCTCATGAATAAACATTAATCGATAAATTGGCAAACTATGTCTCACAATCAGTTGACATAAAAATGTTGTGAATTCGCATTCACCGGTATTTTTAAAAATCTACTCTCGATGAATCGACAGTGATTTGGGCTGCTTTGTATTGGAAACTCGCATCTGATTTCACCGATATTTAAATAAAATCTTCTATCGATGAATTACCACTGATGACGACTGCTTTGTGGCACCCCACTTCCCCGACCTTTTTATGGCAACCGGATAAAAAAAATTGTCATTCTGGTTTCAGCCATAAGGTGAGATCGGTAATTCTCTATTTAATTAATCAACAAGCCTTATGATTTTATGGAAAATATATTTTAAAATTATCGTCGACAGGATAAGAAAATGTCCATGAAATTAATTTGCCTAATATGGTGGGCGTTTTTAAAATCCGACGTTTTTACACGCGCTGCAAAAAAACGTCACTGTTACGACACGCGCGCGCATATATCACGTCAGCTTTCGTTCCGCCTCCTCGTCACGAGTTTTAAATCATTATTGAGATGGTCAAAAAATAATATAAAAAATTAATACGTTAAATTACCATGCCTCATCTGTCATGTTTTTTTGCCTCGGCTGAGAGGATGTAATCTTCAAAGCGTCTCAAAAATTTTCATTTTCACGCTTCAGAAAGACGACGATTGAAACAAAAAAAAACCTTCGATCGAGGCGCATTCGCTCAGCGGCTTAGTCTCCGTCGGCTCTTTCAACTTTCTCCCGCTCCGACGAACATCTTCAAAATTAACTCGAATTAACGGCTAATTATGGATAGCCATCATTCATTCGGGTCGCATGTGTGCCTTACGGTGGGTCCACGGCTCGACACCACCGCAAAACTTCGCTCAAAGGCCGCCCTTCATGACTGGACGGCAACCTCAAAATATTCTCGGTGGCTTTCTTCTTCCTTCCTTAACTACCTTTCATTAATTAGCCTTCATTCAATGGATTTCAACATCGTTGCCTACGCGGTCGAAATTCTTCTAAGCCATTTTTTTCGTTTAGTATGTTCTAAAGTTGTGACGTCGTCGCTCATCATGGCCCTGCATTCGACAGGGTGTCTGCCAGCTCTTAAGATTGAACAGCAGAAATTAAGCTCGCAGTCCTTTCTTTTTTTTAAACGAAGTCTGTTCTCTCATCTTCACCCTGCAAATAGGGAAAATTAAAAATAAATATGTACTCCAGTTTGTAATTGCTACTCACTACACCGAGGGGTATAGGGACTTGCGGGAGTTCTATGCTAATGTTCTTGATTATTATAAACTAGTGATGCCTGCATTTCAAATTTGAAATGTTATCCGCAATTTCTGAATATTTAACACAGTCAATTCTGTAATGTTTATTGAATAATTTTTACAAAATGTTTCATGTCTACAATATAATAGATTTTACTATTTCATTCATTCATCTATATGCTTGTCCTCCAAAAAAATTGATATTAGCAATTTCCTCTATTTCTCAAGCTTTCAAAAATTTCATTTTCGAATCACTCGGGCACCTCTCAATTTTTTAAGAACTAAGGAAAAAATATATAATAAAGTTAATAGATATTAGGTCTATGTGGATATTATGCTTACTTATATATTATACTTTTAAACAAAATATTATATCTACCTATATTTAGATGAAACTTCAATCTAAATTTTAACACTAATATCTGTCAGTGGTTCTCAGCCGGTGTGTCGCGACACAATGATGTGCCGCGAAGAACTGCGAGGTGTGTCGCCGAGAATTTTAATAACGGCTATATCAAACAAAGTAAATCTCGTTAAGGAGAGTTTTCGTCTTTCTCATGCATAATGTTTTGCAACAATAGAAACAATACTTAGGCTCAAACTCTTCATTGTTGCACACTACTCGTTTTTTAATTGGACGGATTGTAGCGTTAGGTGTGTCGCGCACGTGAGAAGCGATCGTCATGTGTGTCGCGTAGGAAAATAGGCTGAGAACCGCTGATCTATGTATTAGTTTATCAATCTTTCGATTAAGAACACGTATTATTAACCGTTAGCTTTAGAATAACAGATAACCAAGGTATGCAGGCAATGACATCCTGATCTCCGATTGGCTGGCCAGTGAACAAATAAAAACGCCCCGAGCTGCGTAGATTAGAAAGATTCTTTCGCCGATTATAATATAGATACCGTATTTATCCGAGTAACTGCCTCGATCGCGTAAATGCCCAACCTGAACTGTGAGGAGGAAATGAAACACTATTCTTTCTTATATGGCCACTTTCATACGAGATGGAAAACCCGCGTATTTGCCACACCAAGGGCCGACCCGAGCTAAGGGCGAGTCAGGCTGCTGCCCGGGGAGCCAAAAGTTTGGGGGTGCTATCCCGATGCATTACTTGTAAGTGAATAATTATTAGACACCAATTCGTATCGAGAAACAGGCTAGAATCTTGATGCCATTCCTTTTAATTTTTAACTACCAAATCATTTTTACAGAGCGATAAATAAATGAACATATACTTTGTAAATATCTCGACGAACATTAACGGAGGGGGGCGCCGGAGTGCTATCTCGCCCGGGGCGCCAAAATTCCTCGAGCCACCTCTGGCCCCATCCTTGTTTTACTGTTAAAAAAAATCGCGCGAAAAAGTGGGGTAGTTATGCGAGTGACGATTAAATAAACCATAAATATAATACAAATATATCAAATGAATATAACAGAAAATATGAGATGAATACGTATAACAATTTTAGCCTTTGTTTTATTTTTGGATCTAAATCTGGAGTAAAGTGACTTCTGAGACACCCTTTGCATTGAACCTGAAAGAATATCTCGTAATTACTAGAACTAATATCGGTATTAATGATTGTGTTTCGTTAGTTGTTGATAAAATTATAAAATAGAAAAAAGTCGCGCATGTAGAATTGGATCAAGTAAACAATGTAATACCGCGGGAGCACTCATAAAGCGGGTCTTTGCGTCTTATCCGAAATCCGTCAGATAACGGAAGAGCGTCATACTTTTTTAGTCGCATTTATCAAACTTCTCTTTCCTCCGAAAGCAATTCATGTGCTTTCTCACTAGCCAAACTCTGCGTTCAACTTATTTGAACAATTTTTGTTTTGCAATAAAATACCCAATAAATTTAATGTCTGGTGCATCATGATGGAAAGCGGATATTTAAAAGTTTTTCTAGACCAGGCATGTCAAACTGGCGGCTCTTTCTGTATCTTAATGCGGTCCGAGCGCGAATTTTTATCTCGATTATATCTTTCGTGATTCCATATACCCTAAATTCCCAAGTATAACGCGCGCGTTATACAAGGTTTTTTTGTCAAATATTCGGAATTATTTAGTGCGCGTTATACATAAGACGTACTAGTGCGCGTTATGCATAAGAAGTACAGCTTTATAAAATAAAATGCCTTAAAGCGTTCAAATACTAACTTCGTGAAATCACTAAATGGCTGAAATCTTTCGAAACTTCTTTCTTTTTGTTCCGTTGATAAAAAAAAATTTTCTGGCATAAATTACCATGCATTTCAATCATTACAGATACAATATCGAATTTCAGTTACCTAATTATTATTCAACCTAAGACAAATTAAGGCAGATTCGAAGTTATTAGTTGAAAAAAATGTACGCAATGCCTTTTTAAATAAGATAACGAATTCCAAAACAAAACACATTCACATATAAAAATAAAAAAATCTCAAATTCTTCATAAACTTTTATTCCCAATCGATTATTTATTAACATAACCATAAAAATCTTCTGATTCAGTCGCAATTTATATCGTAATCATTCAAGTTCTTAACCAATGAGTCCGGAAAATTTTCAAGCGAAAAATTATCGCTTTCATCAGATGATGAATCACAATACCCTCCATCCCCCCATCAACATCAGGGGAATAAATTCCCGATACCCTGAAACCATTAATTATACATTCACGGGTTACATCGGCCCAACTTTTCACAATGCATTTGCAAATTTCAGCATAAGAAGCTCGCTCGCTGCATCCTTCCAGACTTTGTATAGGAGTGGAAACCATCTACCATGCATTTTTCCCAGTGCCTCCGTCTTTTCGATTTGAATGATCTATTTACGGAGATGTCCAGTGGTTGCAGCTTTTTTGTTAGACCTGTAGGAATAACTGCAATCTTGGAATATTTTTTCAATAATATTTTCGAATCATTTACCTAGCTGAATCCAATGCAAGCAGCGATTTTGGTTTAAAAAATGAGCCCTTCCTTTTTCCCCATACCTCAGTTAACCACATTCGCAACATACCGCAATTCATCCAGCCTTTTGGGTTTACGCACACAACAATACCTTTAGGAAATTCCTATTTAGGAATGGTTTTCCACTTGAAAATTACCATTGGGGGAAGCTTTTCTCCATCAGCCGTCACTGTTAGCACAACAGTAAAGCAGCATTTTTTAGCTCCAGCAGTGCATATTTTTATGTCTTGGGTACCTTTAACGTCAACTGCAAATTTCGATGGCATGACGAAACTCATAGGTACCTCATCCATGTTCCCTATCTGACTTGGTTCAACGCCCTTCTTTTCCTGCCCAACAAACAAATTAAACTCTTCCACTTTCACCTTCCAATCTTCTGGTAACTTTTGTCCGGTAGATGTAATTGCTCGTACTGTTAAACTATTTCGCTTCATAAAATGATAACACCAGCAATTACTGCCTTTAAAATTATCAATATTTTTCTCGCGAGCTATTTGTATTGCTTTGCATTTAAGTGACACAGTTGAAACTCCTCTTCCTTCACTCCTTTGCGCACAGACCCAGTCCTTCAATTCTTGCTCCAGATCTGGCCAAAACTCCTTTCGTTTCCTTCTTGCCCTTTTTGCCATAGGTAGAACACTCAACAAATTCTTTTGGGACCGCCACTCGCGAATGCTGGATTCGCCCACTTCGAAGAAACGGGCAACTGACCGATTACCGTGAATCTCGGCATAATTCACATTTCTAACTTTTTCTGCGCCATGTAAGATTTTCTTCTTTTTGGCATTTTTAAATAGGGTTATGGTCCAACGGTGGGTCTACAATTTAAAAAATAAAAAAAATATTAATATTTTTTCATTAGGTTCAATAACTGTGCATTACCAAATCAAGAAATACCGTACAGAAACCGTACCGTTTCTTAGTCAGGTAAAGAAAAATTAAATAGGTAACACTCCATAAATGACAAAGTCAACAAGTTTCAGTAAAAATAATGTCAATGTTTTTAAGGAAATCAAAATATCCTTGAAAATACCTCACCTGGTTTCTGACAAAGAGGAACGAAACTCCCTACTTTCAGTGCCCTACCTCGTTGATCAAAACGTTACAGCCAGACTGCAAACCACAAATGAATGGGCGATGAAGATTACAGGTCGTCTCTCTGTCTGTGAGTCAACAATGTGTGCCCTCCACATTCGTTCCCACACTCAGATTCTCTGGCTGTTTATGCTAGCTTTCTCTTGCCCCCTGTCGTACCACCTTTGAGGTCTGGTCCTTCTTTTGTTTTGCGTACCTCTACCCACCCCCACCATTCCAACACATCTCATGACACCCTCACCACTTCCTTACACCTCACTCCCCAACCAGTTATCTTTGACCCTCGAGTGGTCATTGTATCGGAAATAAGAATGTGAAAAATCAGTATCCAGGGGTTTTCCCCAAATGTTCTCCTTCGCACAGGAGAGTTGGGGAAGGGCGCTAAAAGTGTAGCATTCTTTAAAAAAAAGCTAAGCTCAACGATCCCATGTTCTGCGGGTGTCCTGCGCGTAATACACAAGTGCGCGTAATACACAAGTGCGCGTTATACTAGAAATTTTGGAGATATGCGGAAAACAGCCGAAGGTTGGCCTGCGCGTTATGCATGAGTGCGCGTTATACTTGGGAATTTAGGGTACATACTTTATTTGTGTAAAAAGGAGACGAGATTTTTTCCTAGTTATTGAGATACAATGGAACGCTGTTTTTAAAGTATTGTTTTTTTTGTAAAACAGAGGTCCAATCTTCTAGAAAAAGTCTATTTTTTCCGACGCTGTCCCTTATTAGACAACTGTATTCATAATGCGACCCTTCCATAACATCAGTTGCTTCAATGCGGCCCTGATGCCTCTTCGAGTTTGAAAAATTCTGTTCTAGATGGTCAGAATTGATGGAAAAATGTTGCTGTATGTTTTCTGGCGAGGAAATTTTTACCTTGAAGGGGAATCGAACCCAGGTCTTCCACTGCCAGGCGTATACTCTACCGTTAACCAAACGAGACAGACATTCTACTGTTTTCGGTTTTGGTTTCAATGTAGAAATCTTCTCCTGTGATTCCATCGACTATTTCCGACTTCCATGTCTCATACCCTTGAACTGCACGTCAAAGTTTTAACAAATCTTTTTCTGATCTCCTTTCTAGTACGTAAACGTCAAAGGCTTCTTCGCACGGAAGATTGCTCGGCGTAAAAATCTCCGACGGGAAGACTTTTGTCACGATTGTAGTCGTGCACTGGGAATACAAACAAGCTCTTGATGTTCATTGATGTCGAATTCTGTGGAATGGGAACGTCGGATGAAATTTCTGTTTCATAATTGGGATTTGCAAAGGTTCCCGTAAAACCACGAGGTTTCATTATTGGAGGCCATCCAAATGCGTTATCGAGAGGACTGGAAGTCAGAGATTGGATTTATTGCACCTTATTACACCGATAGTTTTAATTAAGACTTTTTATACACACGGAAAAAATGTTCCCTGAAAGTATACTTTCGAAATTTACAATTCTATATCACAGAAAATTTTTAAAAACCTATTCGGAGATGTATGTAACTTGTACGGAGTAGATTGTATTGATTAATGAACAGAACGCGTCCTTGAGTCTAGATACTTTGCAATCGCAAATAAAGAAAAACCATTGAATTCAACTCTCAGGCTATAGTTTGCATGTTGGCGAGTCATGCGCCCTTTAATATTGTGTTGAAAAGCCTTTGGAGTAATTGGGCGCGAGTGTTGCAGCGAAATTACTCGGGGAAAAGGAACAATAGTTGAAAAAAATTATTGCTGGCGATAAAAATTCTTTTAACACAAAGAAAACTTGTTTTTTTAATGAATGTAGTGTCGTCGTTCTGTTGTAATCATACCAGTTTTAAAACTTTCACACGTATAAAGCCAGCGCGTTAGGTTGCAATCATCTTCCTATTAATATTTTTCAGTCAATAACCCTTATGGGTTGCTAAAGAGATCATTAATAAAATTCAGTAATTTCCCCTGATTGTTATATCATGCCAACGGCTTCACATATACCAGAAGTTATGTTTTAATTTTGAAACTGATCGCGCAATAAAAGCATAAATTACAAAGCTGTATTATGTATTCATTTATAAATATATACATATTTTCATCTACACTAAGGTAAGGTTTCTAGCGAAATAAAGAAGTAATTCAAAATAAAATGTCTCTTATAGACTCTCCTTTTCCTTGTAACAATTTATTAGAATAATGACGAAATTTACTTTGTGCCGTTTACTTTCTCAGATTTGGCAATTCCAAGAGGCAGAGGAAGCTTCGAGATCATAACGCGCCTCTCTTGGAGCCGGAATCACTTTCAATTAACTCCAGAATATGTCATAAGAATCTTTATGAAGGACGTAAGCAGTCGCCCCCGTTTCCTAATTCTCCCTAATCGATTTGCCTCAATTTTGTTAACGATATAGAATTATTGAGCTAACCTTAGGGTTGAAATTGAAAATTGAAGCATGATTGAAAGTTAGATATCATGTCTTTCCAGTAGCCATAAGTGATTTTTATACCAGATTTTGGCTCCAAAGTAACGATCATCAGTTGAGATTACCACGTCTATTGGAGAGTCAAAGTGTGTCATTTTCGATCACGATTCCTATTTAAACGTTATACCCAGGGAATATTTTTTTAGAAAATTTTGAGTAGAAAACTGTGTAACTATATAGAAATCAAACTAATCGGTAACCTTTGAGACGAACTATTTATTCAGCGTGAAGATCATTAAACCTTTTCGTTTCTCAAAAAAGCGTCGAAGCGTTAACACTTCCGTATCAGTTCCGAGGTCAACTGATCGGCGTGCATGACTGAGATTTTGGTCCATTGCGGACGCGGGAGAGACATCTGCGGCCGTTCGGGAGACGATTCAACGTTGGGTTTAATTTTCTCTAATTGAATTCCAGCGCGAAATGTCTTTGCCTCCGCTTTCTTGCGTGTCTCTTTTATCTGTAAGGAAAGTTTTGAACGCCGATTCGGTTACCGCCTCATTATCGAACGTTCCTTTTATGGAGCTCGAACCGTATGAGAAATTCCTCCACGCCCAAAAAGTCGGAGAGCGAAATTGCGAAGAGGTTACTATTGGCGTATTCGTAGAGCTTGAAACGTAGTATGTCGTTCTATTTACGTCATAATTTTTCATGTGTACAATTTTTTAACACATATTAACGAAAACCCAGCCAAATCATAGCTTGAGGAGAACATGTTCCGACACTGACTGTGTTATCAACACCGTGGTGCCATTCAAAAGTGTTGATGGTGACAATCACTCTCTTTACCATAGGGGTTTGCAACTTGGTGCTCATGACCACCTCCATGCTGTTTTTTGCAGTCTGACTCTGCTCTTCTAGGATGCTTATAAATCGTCCTTTCTAGCACCAGTTAATATGTTCCCTTGATCCTTTTCTGAACGTTTTAAAGAAAATTCTAAATAACTCTTGATGTTGGTTTGATTTTATTTACGATCATTCCTGTTTTTTCAAAATTGTGGTGGTGCTCGTTTGATATTCTGGAAAATAACTTGGTGCTTGCCACATTGAAACGGTCTGAACTGCCATCTTGCATGTGTATACCTTTGCTTTATTACAGATGGCATTACTTTCTTAACGTAAAGATTAACCCACTATTTATGTAATATATACACAACAAAAAACAGCCCACTTATCATGAAATGGCATCTTAAAAGTGTATATTTTTTAATATGTATCCTATTTTTGCTTTTTTTTATTCGGTCTCTTTTTCAACATATTGCTCTCGAGCTTTTTATATATTCCTTTGAACATCTTACGAGGCTCACAAAAAAGTGAAACTGATTTTTTAGAATATATATTGTATATTCACTGAGAGATTTCTTAATTAAGTTAACTTTTGTTTTGCTTTTAGAATATTTTTGTTTGAATGCTTTTTATTTTTTTAACGATATTAATATTTTGAAATGAATAAATAAAGAGTATGTTGGCCGCTCTTTGTTTTTTAAACCCTGGACATTCGTATTAACGCAAACTCTATGTTCATTAATACAATTTCAGATTAAACTGATAAAGTTGCCATAAAGAGGTTGAGAAAAACAATTTTGATTGCAGAGCAGCCGTCTTCTTTGGTGATTCACTGTTATTGCACCAAAATAACGTTTTTTACATAGTACCGTTTCACCGGAAATACCGGTTTAATGGAATAAATAAAACTAGGTGGTAGAATTTGAATTTGGCTCCCTATAGTTTCAAAATTGGTCCTTAAGCAGTGCTGGCTATTTTGCTTAAAATATTCGTCCAATAATTTTGTATTGTTTTATGTACTGTATTTTTTAGAATCTATCACCCTAATTAAACAGTCGTTACCTTCCAAGGTTATTCATATTTTTGTGTATTTTACGATAATTTTGTTGATACATTACCCAATACCGGCTTTACGGAAAATCCTTTTACAAGGACAAAACTTGATACCCATCCAGTTCGCAAAAACGGGATTTTGGTGTACTTATATATAATCTAATGTCTGTGAACCGCCACTGACTGTTGCACTCTATTGTAATTGCTCATCTGGTTCGCCCAAAACCTTTTTATGACTAATGGAGAGGCATAGTATATCATATGACGAGCTCGGTAATTCTTTTTTTAATTTAAAATTTGTTGTTTAAAAATACAGTCAAACCCCGATGAACACCACTTTTTGTCCCACACTGACATTGACGTTAAAGCGGGGGTGGTGGTTTAACCATTATATAATCATAAGATGGAAGTTCTATTCACAACGATTCATGGGCGATATGCGGGGGTACACTATATAAGAGGGGCGCTAAATCGGGGTTTGACTGTATTTCACATTTTTACCTTTCAATATTGTATCCTTAGACTTGACTGCTTATTGCAACTTAAGAATTTCCAATTTTTGGAGTTTTTTTTAATCCGTTCATGCGTTCGGTTTGTTCGTCTGTCTGTCACACGTGCTGACTCCTAAACGAAAGCAGCTAGAGACTTCATTTTTTCGCCAATCGATTCAGAATACTGTCTCGTTGCGCATGTTTTCTCAGCTTGCCCGTCTGTTTAAAATCGTTTTTAAAAAAAACGCCATTTACTGTCTGCTTCAGAAGCGCTTTCCTTACTAATTAATTTTATTTTTGAGCCGAAAAAAATACCCAATTTGGACATTAATAATGATTATATTATTTCGGTTTCGTGTATAATTATATTAAATTTCTCGGGGGTTCTTGGACTCGCATGTAATCATCATGGGATCTTCCATTGCTAGTCGCTGCAGGAGTTAACTGTACATTAACTAAAAATTACACAAGGATGAGGAAAAAGAAAACTCAGCTACTCCGCTCTTTCGACTAGGCTCTTCTTCGGAAATGTTGACATAATGGTATCATCGCAAAGATAGCCGACCGCTGATTCAATAGAGACATACGGTTCCTACAGACAAGATATCGAGAGAGAAAGAGAGATAGAGAGAGGGGCAATATAAATATTTCGTAACGTCATATTTCCACGAAACTCGCTCCCTTCCAGCTCCAGAAATCCTTTTTACAGTTCGCGGAATATTGCCCGAAGCCGGCGCCTCTTGATGACTGACTCACCTACCATACGATACGCATCATACTATTTGCTAAACGTTTCTGCGGTGCGTCTGAATATCGCGGATAGGAGGGGAATCGATATCATGCATTGCCGCTGCAATCTCTCCAAAACTTGGAAAGTTTTTACGTTCTCCACGATGTTATCTCTCTCTCTGTTATGACTCACCATGGAGTGTAGCCGACGAAAATAAGGCTAGATTTTGCCAGTAAACGGTCATTCCGGAGAAATACGTAGAGCTTTGTTTGACGTCCGTTGATTACATTCTGTCCTTTTTCACTTAGTAACCAGATGGATCTTTACGACGGGTTAGCCGCGTTTGAAAAATAAATCTTTCGAAAAAATTGTCGACTCTTAATAAGAAAATTCCCTTACAAAATTTCTCACAAAATAAATTCACTTTCCGAGTTGGAAAGGACTATAAACCTGGAGTTATTTTTATTTCGGTGCAGCCTTCTCGCATAAGCATGCGTAAATATTTTGACGGGCACACTCCTCTTTTCTATGTCACGAACCTAATGGAAGTCAATGTTTACCCGGTTTCCTAACAAATGAATTCGAAAGTTCGTTCGTTCTCCGTCATATCTTTCCTAGCGAGGATGGAATCCCGTCTGCTTTTCCGTTCGTTTCGAGTTTACTTTTGAATATTTCCGATGTCGCGCTCACGGGCGTCTACTCATTAACGAGTTAGTGAGGCGGTTTTACGCGTAAATTATGAATTTCTATTCATCGGACCGATCTCGCAAACAAGAGCGAGTACTTTAGTGACGTTTCGTCGCCCGGGAAACATACATATTCACGTTCCCGGCGGCATGTTTACCGACGAAATCATTCGATCATTTGCTTTTGCTCGATTGCACAAAAAAGGCACGGATCCATTCGCCAATATTTTACTAAACTTATTGAAATTATGATTTCCGCGGATAAAATAGGTATCTTTGTTTGTGTTATCCATTAATTCCCCAACTGAACGCCATCCGACGCTACTTCAGATACTTTTCTCGATAGTTTCTTTTTTACGCTGTGATTCATATCGTTATCATTTTCATCGTTTTAGATAAAACTAAATTGGGTGAAATTCGCATTCTTCAAGTATTTAGAGCAATATATTCCGAAAATGATTTTTTGCTTTGCTTTTTACAAGTCATTTTTATCATAGGTTCGATGCTTTGCCCATTAAATCTCCGAATAATTATGCACCAATCTCTTGCTTTGCACTGCACTTGCGTTCAAGCGTAAAGCGAAACTGCAAAGTGGGGAAGATTTTCCAATAGAAATGTATTGGGCGCCATCTTGAGCTTAGCATTCAACAATGAAGTTCCATTGCAATCATCATTGCCTCCTTGATCCTTTCCTATAGCCCCTTGAGTCGAACTGAAACATTATGCCTTTTAGGACTTAAATTCCATCAAAAACAGCTCTAAAACGAAATCGATGGCTGTGCAATTCGAGGTAGTTCTCGAAAAGGAGGCCATGCTGGACCGAAAGCATTTGAAGTGAAACTGTGCAATTAGAGGGATGGATGTACTTTATAGCTAGGTGAAACCGCCCAAATAGATCGTTTTAAATCTAAATTTTGCATGAACGGCTTGTTTTGATAAAATACGCAAACGTTAACTATTTTCATAGTGGGTTCGGAGGGCAAAATTTTCGCCAACTTGTTATAGAAAATATTATTTAGAAAACTAATAATATCGCTCGCAATCTCGCATAGGCTTTGGTGATCCATCATACCTCCCCTTCCTGTATCTTGGGTGTCAACCGACCATGTTAGTCTTTCCTTATCTCCCCGTAATTGGAACTTTGATTTACAGCGATCACTAAGGCTGAGCCTTAGCGTCCTAAAATTATAATCGAGCTACACGATAAAATTCAGGTTATTTTTTTAAAATCACTTATAAGTTTTAGACGCCGTATTAAAGGTCTTTGGATGGTCAATCAATGGCGGAGCAGCTCTTGATTGAGTCGCATTCTTTTGAGATAAGGTGAGATTAAGGAAAGATTTAGTAAGGCATCGCCTGAAGGTTGAATGGAGGACGTATTATTTTATCTCGAAGAAATCCTTATTCTAGCTTATTGTGGAAGCCAAGGGCGATGCTGGTGTGCTGATGAATATTATATCAATGATACAGGCTGATGGACTATACCCCTCCAATAGCCGTAAAAAGTTTAGGAAAGCCTGGTGGGGATTTCGGCTACATAGTAGCCGTCATCAGTGGTGGTCCACTGATATTTATAGAATCTACAGTCGGTAATACGTCAGTGATGTCGGTCTCTTTCTAACCGAAATGCGCATCTGGTTTACTTGGCCTTTTTTTGTCCATAGAGTGACAGTTTTTAATTGATTTTAGCCATAAGGTGAGTTCGATCTTTATCTTTTGAATGATACAGATAACTATCAAAGCGGTAATATGGCGACAATTTCAAACAAACAGTAGCCACCTTCGGCTTTAATTATCCTACAACCCACGTTGAATTATGCATTCAAAATTATTCATGGAATTAGGATAGGGTGACAAACTACCCCAAATTTGGTGGGCCAATCCATCCTTTACATCATTCGTTCCGATTTGTAAAATGCACCAAATTTTGTCCCGATTTTTGAAAAATCATGATTTATATCCCAATTTGCCCCACCCTCACTGATTACAACAAGCTATCGGATATATATTACAGCTATCTATCTGTGGCTGATCCATTGATAAATGCACCATAAACACGCCACTGTAATATGTCCCTCCTTATAGTCGGTACATATTTGAAAATGTCCCTTCTTATCTTCTTGAAAACTTGGTCACCTTAAATTAGGAGTTACTAATATAATTCAATGTTGATTCAACGTGGGGTTATTATTTGACTTATATTTAATGATTTAAAAAAATCATTCCCCCCAGCTGATTACGATCCGGGGGGCAAGGCATTCCGAATGAGATCGCAATATCTCATGCGCCAAAAATGCGCGCATTTCTTTCCAGAACTATTTTTAGGTAATGACAAACACGATAATTTTTCTTCAGATAACATGGAGGGGCGTCATCTGCTCCCATATGTACAAAAATATTGTTTCTTCTCGGAAAGCAAAGACATTTTCGAGCTCAACTTTTCTGTATCATTTCTTTTTGCGAGCTGAGGCGGTTTACTCGCGGGCGAAAAACTTTTTAATGTCGGCGACGACTACGGAAACCCACATTATCTCACCGACTTGTTTTTCCTGTGTACAATTTCCATTCGTAATCGCTGGGGTTGTATAGCGCCCGGTGACCTAAATAAGGGCAGCGCACTATTTTTGCGATGTTTTTCCGACTCGAACCCGCCAAAAAGCTTCGATTTTTTTCGAAATTATCTTGTCGAAAAGGCTAAAATAATAAGGTAACTCGACGCGATGCATTTTAAAAACGAATCATCTATGTGGTATCTAAATGAAGCCGATGGAACTCCATATAGATACTACTTTTCGCGTTATTTTTTCTCTGTTAATCGTAAGAGTTCGGTGAAACGACATTTCCTGCACAAATAAAACGCTTCCCATGGTTTTCTTCACACCAGTAGTTCGCGGTATTCATCAAATCAAAGAATAAGCTAGCTATATTAAGAGTAACGGCGCATGGCATATATCCTGACTGATGAGACCCTCGGTTGCTAGGTTGAAAGGAGAACTATTCGCCTATTTAAGCAAGCCGAACTCGCCTCTTCTCCTAATCCCTCAGTTTCTCCCCTCCCAAAAGCTCCTCGCTCCCCCCTACCAACTATGGGCGTATGCTGTGAGCAACACAAGACTGTGGCTGGATTTATCTTATCACTTAGCGAGTGGAGAAGGGTGATGAGGGGGGAGGAGAGGGGATTGATGGAGGGGTGGAAGGAGAGAGGGATGGGGAGTGGCAACTCCCATCGTTCGATCTTTCTCTCTCTGCGTGTAATTTAACATTCAGGTCGAAGATATTAATAAACAAATGAAGGTTGCGTGCCGAAATCTTAGTGTCGGGAAGCGATTGAGCAACGCATCTTAAGTACCGAGTCGTAGAATTTAGGAGCAAATGTTTAAAGTTAATAATCCGCGTTAAATTATTAAAAAATAAACAGCGAAACCTTAGAAATTTAAGTAAACACATAGTAAGAATGGATCCAATTATACGATGTAATAACGCGAAACAAACCGAGAAAATATTTTTTGTACATCAGTCGAACTTTTCTATCTAGAATTTTCCATGAGTCGAAATATTTTTCGGTTATTATTCACATGCGTTAGAAGTAGTAGGAGTAACACCCCAACTTCTGTTTTCACTTGAGGTTCGAGCTATTTATATAAATTATTCGATTGTTTATCCAAGTTTATTCGCAATAGAATTATCAAACTCGTGATATGGCTGAAAACAAATTCAGGAATAAGCACTTCAATACAAAAAATTTAAAAGAGAAATTACTTATCTTAGGTATCTCCAATGCCCATAACAAGGTTATGAAAAACCAGACGCGTATTTCGGCTACATTGCAGCCGTCTTCAGCGGTAATTCACCGAGAGTAGATTCTGCTAGTAGAAGCATTGTAGCCACATTTTTAGCCTACTTTACAGAATGGAAATAGGCTTATAGTTTTGTCGTAGTGTATGTCTGTCTGTCCCCTCTATTAACTTTTGAACCAACAGAGCGATTTTCATGACATTTAGTTAAAATCTCTTGCTACTTGGGCTGAGCTCCCGATGATAGCTTTTGTTGCGGTGATTGAATGTCCCTGGTTCGATTCCAGGAACTATCCTTCCCATTTGAATTACATTGGAAATCTGAAATCCATCGTGCAGGGTCATTTTATCTTGCACATTAAAATATCTTAGAATTGTAATATCGGAGCGAGTTTTGTACTATTCTCTGAGGAAAGGAATGGAGATTTTAATGTTTATAGTAGGATGTTGCTTATCGATCTTATTTCTTTGAATTTCGCGTAAATACCGACGTTTTTGCACTTTTTATCACTCATTACGAGAGTTTTGCCATTGCAACGACTATTGTTGGACACGGGTTCGGTATGGTCTAGTACACACGCGTTATTTTTGCCACACAAATACGCGTGATCAATTTACTTTTCCGTTCGAATGTATTTGTGCAGAGATGTTTTCTTTAATACATTAAAATATCTTTAAATTGTGATATCGGAGCGAGGTGTGCACTGTTCTAAGGGGAAAAAATGTAAATTCTAATTCTTATCGCCGAATTTGATAATTGATCGTATTTTCTTGAATTTCTACGAAAACATATCATTTTTGCGTTATAAATAGCATTTTATCGGATTGTTGCCATGGAGACGATTGTTACCGAACTCAGCGTGAGCAGGAGTGAACAAATGGGTTATCTTCTTTTCCACTCGACTACCCTGCAGCAATGGACAGTTGATCCATACATATTAGCGTATAAACAGTAACATTTATTAAATTCGTTTATTTTAAAAATACATGCAAAATATATTATCAGAAAGAGATTTTGACAATGCTTTTAGTATTTTTAACCTGATAATACTCTATTTCAAATTTTCTCTATCATTGATAAACTATTAATTACAATGGTATTTATGGTATGAGAATTCCTTGGAATGATTGACACGTACTGAAACATTTTCTGTCAATATAAGTAATCAATTCGCGACAACTTTTTAGTCCTGGTTTCGACTTCTTGTTATTATATTGAATTTCTTTATCTTGAATTTAGCAACGTTTAGTATTAAACGGAAACATTACAGGCGCCAGAAAGACAAATAAATGAATAATTAAGCTAGTTTTCAGGGACAAGGAAAAACCATTGATGAGAGAAATTGTCGATTTCTTCACTCGAGGCATTCTGCAACTTCGCGCCGTCCACGACGAAAACGTTATATGTATTATCAATAATGAGATCAGTGGAATTTACTCATCATGAAAAAAGAATTTAGTTACTTCCACAAATTTAATTTTAAACGGCCGGTTTCACTACGATGGATCGTAGTGAAACCGGTCGTTTAAAATTAAATTTGTGGAAGTAACTAAGTTCCTTTTTCATGATAATATGTATTATTTTCGTTCGTCGTATCGCTCGGCGACGGAAAAAGGAAGCGGAAGGAGTCGTTCGTTTGCGTGTTTGATGGGATCTTAATATTTTCCCTCTCAAAGAAATCTTTAGCGGAATAATTTACCGTTCATATTCCCGGGTTGATGAGCAGCTATCCTTAAGAACTCGTTTTTATTACGCGAGTAATTGTTTTTAATGCGGGCATCTGCTTTTTTCACAAATTTCGATGAAAAGTTGGAGATATTCGTTCGATTACGTTTTTAAAAGCGTTGCCATTCGTTTCTTCAAGATCGCTCCCTTGGGTGAAGGAGAAAAGGCGGCAAATAGGACCCTCATAGCTGCGATTTTGATCTTAAGGAAATTTCATGCGATGTATAAATTTCAAACGGCTGTAAATACGTCCTCTTATCACCGGTCCCACCTAATTTTTTTCTTCTACATATATTTTTACGACCTTGCCCCAAATCTCTCTCACATTTCAAAGTCTGAGCCATTTTATATCGTCCATGGGTCCTTCGATACTCTTATTTAGCTTTTGCAAGGTGTTTTAATCCTGACGTCAGAACTCAAGTTTTCTATCTCAAGAATAACTTCCATGGCTACATCCATTACTTTTATAACTCAGAAGAATTTAGGGAGCGTGGTTTTATTGAAAGATGACGTCTATTCCAAACTCCAAGAATAATATTAAAAAGTGACACAAATTGTTCCTATTAGACAAGAGACGTTCGCATGTACCCATCTAATTCAGTGTACATTTCTAGTTAAAATGCAAAAGAAATTAAACCGCCTCTCGATAAATTATTTTTATCCTTCTGTACGGATCTGTTTGTCGACTCAGCCGTTTTAACTAGAGAATATAGTTGCGGTGGTTTCCCGTTGCATGTCCCAACAGCAGTGTTTTTAACATCACTTATTAGACCAACCGTTAGAGTATAGACGCCTCTTGCAGCAACAATGGTACTTACGCTTTGTGGGTTACTCTTAGTCTGGTCCATACCTATTGACCTTACTGATATGGGTGACCTTCACCGAAGTATATTGAAAAACAAGCAATTAAAAAATACTTGTCTCACGTATAGCCACAACGGTTTTTTTTATAATCTTGCTGTGGCTATTGGAATTACTTGAGACAAGCATTTTTTAATTGCTTGTTCTTGTATTTTTCAGCCATAAGACGAGATCGATAATTCTCTGATCAATCTACCAGGAGTAGATGCTCCAGGCGGTGCAGCTCTCAAGATCTGGGGAACAATAAAGTCCTTCTACCAGGTCAATGTTTTATTCCAAAGAAAAGTCTCTAAGGGTTACATAAGAAAAATATTATTTTAAGAACATTAACATTAGCAAAACAATGTTATATGGGATGAATGTGAGCAAAGAACACATGACAGGCGTGAAAGTACAGAAATATTTTTCAGATTCCCAGAAAAATCCAGAAACTCCCTAGCAATGTACATTTTTAATGGCGATTTTAAGGATGCAAGTGGTTTTTAACATTTTCAGATTAACATTAGTAAAATTATTACTTTAACATTTACTTCGAAATAATGCCCATTTTCTGTTTATAATATAATTGTCTTGGTAAATAGTTAAGCATATAATTAAATCACAAATTTTCTATAATTAATTTTAAAAAATATTTGTTGACTTTTTGATTCACAATTACTATATTCTGTCACTATCAATGTTTTTGGTCAATTTGGAACGAAATTATCTTCACCGTTAATTAAATATACTACCAAATAATTGATTTTAACTGCTCGAACGGCATCCGAACGAACAACCTCGTGCAATAATAGAAAACACTATTTTAAAAAAGACAACGAAGGTGTGAGAGTATTGATTCGCGCTGTGAGTGCAAAATACCCGAGTCTGGATAGAATGAAGTAAAGAAGCTAGTGGCATGCTCCATCTCACAGATAACTGCGCGTGGTCAGAAGACCAAGAAAAGCCTTAATAGCTCTCCCATTTGTTACTGTTCGCTTAGAGCTTGAGCTGTGCTGACCTATAATAAGAGAGACGATTTGGAATAGGAATGGCGGCTTAAATTTTTGCCGCTTCGAAGAAAAATTTCTGAGTGACGAAAGAAAAGGCGAGGGATTAGACGAGGAGGAAGTTGAAACTATGAAACGGATGGTAACGGATATATTATAAATTTCATCGATTAAATCATAATAAAAAGAGAGAAGCATGGAAGGAATATAGTCAGAAAACAAAGGAAAAAGATGGATGGGAATCGTTAAGAAGAAAAAATAAATTTTTACCGTTTTTGGAGATGAAGAGAAAATGCGAGAAACTGGGTAGGAGAAGAGAAACCGTCGCCTTAACCAAGAAGATGACGCACGTTTTGTTGACTCGGCAATCATTTTTTAATGCTTACGTGGTCAATATTCCTATAAACGGTTAGGTTTCTGTCTGAGTTCGATGTTAAAGGTTATAATTAATCTTCAAATTTTATTGCCTTCATTTTTCGAAAGGCTTACGTTGTTACGAAAACGACCGTGCGATAATGAAAGGTCTGTTACAGTTTTACGAAGATACGACACAAGCATTTTACCCGCAAGGAGAAAATTTATTTCAGTATTCGGTTTGTAGAGCCAAGAATATATACAGTAAAAATATTGGCCATACTTATTAAAAAAAGTCAAAGCATTAGCTGTAAATCCTGAATTTAAAAGCTCTCAAAATTCAAAATACCACGAAGATATATCCTTTTATTGTGCAAAGTATTCAACCGATCCAAAATTCATGTCGAAAAATTACATAAATAGTTTTGTTTTAAACTAAAAGTTCTCCTAAAAATAACATCAAATAATTAAGTAAAACGCAGAATCTGATTTTTGCCGCATTTAACGCGGATATTAACTTGAAATTATGCTTACGATGTGAAAGATGCATATTTACGAATGATTAATCATTCTATAGCCATATTTAGTGACGTTTACAATAATATCTTTGTGAGGACCTCTTATTTATTTTTCAAAACAAGTCACCTGTTTCGCCGCATCATCAGGCGACCAGTGGATTAATTTTTGAGACACACATATATAGGTACGTATATAAAATTGGAATGAAGAATGTGTTTTTCCATTTCTGAGTCTCCAGCTGAACGCCCTTCAATATATTTAAATAAATTTGTGTGCCCCTTTTTAAAGTCAATGCAATTGTTGATGAATACGTTTATTCAGGCTCCTCTCCCCACTTTGTCAGCTGCCATTGCCTATTTTCGTCTCCTACCCGCCAAATCCATCACTAACGGTTTTCTTGCACTCACCTTCCAATTCCTTTCCACCCCACCCCTCTTTCTTCTCATCCGCTGTTAACTGCATCGTAACGGTTTGCGGGCTATTCGTCACAGAAAATTGGCCACTGCGGTTTTACGCCACTCTGTGTAATTCGTACCTGCGACGTCCTGTCCGACGAGGAAATTAGAAACTGCGTGTTTCTATCACAATTAAAACTGCATTCTGTTATTACTCTCATGGAAAACAACTTTAGATTCGTTGAATCGCCAAGAATTATTGGTAAACTTATTCAAAGAGTTTATTTATGGAAAAAGATGACACAAAATCCTTGATTGGGAAAGTTTGAAGATGTGAAAAAAGACAAAAATATAAAATCAAAGCTGTCATTTGTTTATTTCTTCATTTACAAGGAGATATACCTAATAAACAATCATCATTATCATACCATAACATCAGAAATACTACAATAAATAGATACAAGATTATATCAAATAATTGATAAAAAAAAGGTATAATTCTAATTTACATAGAGTATGTGCAAAATATTATTAATAAATCATATCAATTGCACTCAATTCTAAACAGCAATAGATATAATAAAAAATATGGCAAATTTATCTTACTACATTTCATCAACACAGCCTCCTAATACTTTGGCTTAGGAAAACAAATCAATCAGGTGGTAAGACATTAATTAGTCTCACAACCGTTGTCAACAGAGCAAGTGGACTTATGTTACTTAGTATAAGTCATTGAAATTCTATAGGGCTCAGATCACTCACATTCTCCATATTGAAGAAAGGCAAATCGGATGAATGTATTCCACGGATGAAAAAACGCACGGCTTCTTCTAAAGAATAAATACCTTAAATTTTAGGACCGTGGCTTAACATAGCAACAAGGCAGATCCGTGTAAAACCATCTAAAGATAGGAACTTTGAGACGAAGACTTCAGTCAGTAAGAAAGAACGCAGTCTGCAGGATCGAAATCGATTTGGGATCTATTTGGAAATTACATAAAATTACATAAATAATAAAGATGATTTGATTTGAGTGGAATTTGTTTTGGGTTGTTAGTAAATTATTCATATCTTACAATTGGCCGTAAAAAAGAATCTCTATGTACAAAATTATTTTCCAAAAAATATTTTAAGGAAGTCTCACGTTAAAAATTATTTTCACCGTGAAATCTCATGTTCCTTCGAAAGGAAGGTTTCAGATTAACATTCCATTTTTTCAAGTAAAATTCTCAGTCATTTCCAAGTCGTTCAGAATAACAATAATGATGATTGTTATTTTTCCGACGCAAACTAATGGCCTGAGCTATATATATATATATATATATATATATATATATATATATATATATATATATATATATATATATAAAAAATTTTAAGGCCTCGATCTTTCGGGGATTAATGAGTAAATCATTCATAAAGCTCAAATATTAGCAAACTTTCATTTCTAACACCTCGAAAATCATAAACTGTAAAAGTTAAAATTATAAACGGAAAGATATGCGCCCTCTTATATTTCATAATTCATATAATTAATAATAAATTATTCATTTATTGACTACATGGAATAACGGTAAATTATTCTCTGTGCATTTTACATCAATACAATTAATGCGCAATGTTAGTAATTCCGTTTGTGATTCTGTCATGATGTCGTCGTTAAGTGGAACCGTGTTATTGCTATATTCATGGGATTATGTATACTAAATTGAATTTTGATATGGGGCTGCATTACGTGTTTACATAAATAACTAATATGTGGCGCAGTATGGTATGTTTTGAGTTGTGAAGATGAAACTCATGATGTATTCATTTGTATATTATTTGGACTCGCTTAACTGTACCAATAGTTATTAGCGCATCTTGGCGAAAGAAATTGATGTAGTTGCATTTGAATTGAAGAACATGTTCGAAATTTTACATTAGAATTCCCTATTTTATTTTGTAAGGCAGTGTTTTTTATATTGGAAATGTCGTAATTCCGTTTTTCAATTGCTGTACATGACTTAGTTTTAGTTCTATTTAAATAGTAATAAATGAGTTTTAGATTTTATTTTCAGTCGTATGTTTGTGTTTCTTTTAATATTTCCAAAGAGAACGGTGTGGAATATTATGTAAGTGAATTAGCTGGCGTTTAAAATCATAAGAGCATAATAATTATGATATAACTGACGTGTTGGAAATAGGCCATGGAATTTTATTATTTACGATACTACTTTGAATTAACGCTTAACTAAGGTCTACATCTTTAACGATTTTTTATTTAATACTTCATTCATGCCCACCAGTCAATGTTGATGAGAAATTACACTAGTAATAAAATAACATCGATGTTTAGACGTTTAGCGCAGTGTAAAATGATTCACTATTCTATCATTTATCGATCTACCAAGTCTGAGACTTGTAATTCGGCGATATGAAATAAATATTATTAAACAAAATTAATTCGAATGGAATAAGAGCGGCGCAGGTGAATCTCACGGTAGGTATGGGGACATCTATGGAGGGCCGAGAGGTATTTATATGCTAACCACAACCTTGTGTGCCCTTATATGATAAGTGCTGTTATTTGCAGCCATTGTATGGGTCTGAATACATATTAAGCCGTACGTATCCCGCTACCAGCATATCTGCGCACTGGAAACAATTTTTTAACGCGTTAATGAGGTCAAAGGTGTGAGGATCTAGAACAATCAATCTTATTCAGCCTCACGTCACCGGTGCAATAGTGTCGAAGCGCTTTCTCTGCCATTGAGGATGACGGTTGATTTTTGACGTAAGCTGAACTGCGTTTCGTTTCATCTTTAGCCTCGAAATGTTCAGATATTAATAAACTTCCATTGCCAACACCTCGAAAATCGTAAACTGTAAAATTTAAAACAATAAACGGAAGAGATATGCGTCGTCTTATATTAATGTAATGCTAATTGGCGCTTTGTTTACAAGAAACCGGAAGGATATAGCGAAGGTCTTGCGGAATGAGGAAACCAACTCGACCTTTCCTACGACTTCTTTGCTTTACTGAGAAATCATCTGTCTCTGTGCATTTAAAATTAATCTTAAAAGCATTCACGGAATTGGAGTTTTTTAAACAGAATTTATTGCATTAGTTGATAGCTCGAACATTTTTGGCTCCAATTAATCAATGGTAAGAAACTCCTTCAGCCAAAATTATAGGATTATTCCCAAATATAAGGAATAATCCTATAATTTTGGCTGAAGGAGTTTCTTACCATTGAAGAATTTATTGCCTTAAATGTGAAAAATAATTAAAAATATAATAGTATTCTGCCACATATCCGAAGAAAATTCCGTTCGTGATGGTGGAAAGAGTGAATGATACATTAGGGATTTAGATTTAGAAGATCCCTTTCCACTGTATTCATGTCGTCGCATAGAATATATTTGTTCAAAATGAAATTCCGTAATCATCCCGTTGCAACTCCCACTTCTTTGTAATAGGCGCCGAAATTTTCTCACGCACCCAGCGTAATTATATGTTGATCGTCAAAGTTATGGTGTCCAAAAAATCGCTAATTGTGAAATCTCCCGAGTTCCTGCGGTGGTTGCTGCGACGGTGACATCACTTTAAAGACCAGGGAAAAGCGAAGAGACTGCGGAAGACGTAATCGAGAACGGCGATTTTGATCTAGAATTCAAAGGTTTCGGCGATAATGAAGTGATAATTGATTGCTAAATATGGCGAGAGTTCGTTTGATTTCTGCGAATTCATCGATGCTTGAATGACATATAAATAAGAGAGAAAATAATTTGATAGCTCAAATCCATTCATATATTCCACGAATTACTTTCCAACATTTCCACGTTGATTTTTATTATTGCCGTTATTTTATGATACGAACTGAAATCGTTTCCGGAAGATCAATTTCCTAAGGCTGTTACGATGTATTTTTTAATAATTCAAATGTGATTGGTAAGGTTTTCTTCCAACATATCGAACGAGAAAAATTAAGACAATAGATTGGATATGAAAATCCTGTCCGGTAGAACATTGGAATGGATTCCACTAAATTTCAGCGCATGCGCCGCAATGAAACATTCTTGAAAGGAAGCCATCCGTAACATCCGCGCTAGCTCGGCTTGGGAATCATCATTGTCCATTGTCCAAAAAAAAAATAAAACAAAACGGGAAAACTTGCGTCGACTCTCCATTTTTCCGTTCTCATTTTTAAATCATTTTGAGTGATGGACAGACGTCCGCAGAGTAAATGCGACGGTCAATGTCTGAAATCCTTTCGATTTTGGCCGAAATCCAGTTCTTCGCTTCCGCAGCTTTGCGCCGAATCCCGGAATTTATCAACGGCCTAGATAGGAATGGCGTCATAATTTATTTGACGAATGACGTCACGTGCAATCTTTTCCTTATATTCCCATCTCTCTTTTTTTCCTCTTTCCTAGACCTTTTATCTCGTCTAAACCCGCTCTGTTTTCTATTGTTTTTTTCAGAATCCCGCGTTTCCCATCGAAACAGAGCTCACCAATTCCTGGGTAGCAATAAAAAATAAAAGAACATTTGTGTTTTTTGCCGTTTTGAATTCTCACGCCGCCATTGTTTTCTTTTCTCGAAGGACCAATTAAAAAGAAGTGACGATTGTATGCATTTATACCGCGTGTGATTCCTCGAAGGAATAATTAAGAGGGAGTGACGAATGGATGCATTTCTTTTCCGCGCGTGATTCTTGTTGGGAAAATGGCAGCTCAGATCCGTTCAGGGAAGAAATATTGTGCTTCCCATGGTTTATGACATCTTACAAGGAGGCTTAAGGAAAACGCGCATTGACATCATTTTTATGCTCATTAAAGAAGAAGTAGTTTTCGCAATGGATGACGTGTCTCGCATCCACACGTATCTCAAATGGTCTATTTTTTCTTCCTTATAAAAGTTGCGATTATTAATAACACGCGCGTACTGACAGTGGAAACATCGTTAATGCGATATCGGGTTTTACGAAATGTTCGTTCAAAAGAACCATTCTTTAACTCTCCTGCGGGAAGAATAAATTAGCTTAAGAAATTAAACGATGAAATAAAATACAAATAAAAAATGAAATAAGGTTCATATATACGCAAAAAAATAAATTTTTTCCAGTAGGAGATACTTCGATTTTGGTGTCTTTCAAATTTAGCATTCGTAGGGGTTTCAAAATTGGGGTTCAATAAGGATCGAAAGTTAATAAAATGTTTTATAGCATGCCTTAAATAAATAAATCATGAAAATTAAGCATGTATATATATATATATATATATATATATATATATATATATATATATATATAAACTTAAGGAAATGAAAAGGTAGTGATGAGGGTGGCAACAAGGTGTTGAAGAAAGCCCAGCGGACACTTACCAAGTCGGAGACCAAGTTGGCAGGCGGCAGGGGGCGTCGAAGAGACACGTTAAACACACGAACACCAAAAAAAAAAAACACGCAAGATTATCGGGCGCTTATATATATATATATATATATATATATATATATATATATATATATATACTTCGTTTTTTCCTCATAAGATTCAGTATTTTGTCTTGTGCACATTTTCTCGGTTTGTCCGTATAATTTTTTTTTAAATCCACCATTTGATTTCCCCTTCAGCAGACCTGTCCTTACTTGTTAACGTCATATGTTCGGTGTATATTTGATCTGAACCCTGATTCTACATCGTACCGCATCGAAACCTACCCTAACGGCTAGATTATATATATATATTTTTTTCTGGGGTGACCAAACCGCGGCTCGCGAGCCGCATGAGGCTCTTTTAACTTAGTATGCGGCTCTTTTTAATTTTCATTCAGAGGTGTATCAACGTTTTTCACTGCAGAACACAATTGCTTACTGTGACTTGAGACGTATTGGGGATGCCTGGACATGCATTATATCTGAATTGCTTCGGATACAGGTCATGTTTTACTGTTTGTAAATATATGAGCACAGAATGTTTTTCATGCGGTTCTCGAATTTCTGAAGATTAGCCTATGCGACTTCGAGGGTTAGTAAGTTTGGCCACCCCTGATATATATATTTATTTAGTTATTTGTTATCTATGAGAATGAAGTTATTTGTTATCAGACATACTATCTTGAATACCACCGAAACGTTCAAAGTTTGAAACGTTTCCCAAAAATATCTTTGAATCATCTCCGGGATTCACTTTACTCTTTCCCCTTCTAATCCTCCTTCGCTTCATGGCTGAGCCGTGGCGTGTCGTCGTATTGACTTTTTGGATTCTCTACCGTTCTTTTTTCATTGCGCCGTCAGAATTAAGAGGATGGATGTATTTATAGCTGCCGCTCATTCTAAATAGATTGATTTGTTTGAAAATCCTTTAAGAAAACGAACGAAAATTTCTTGTGTATGGCTTTCGTCGACGTGTCAACTTTAGATCTCAGCACGGAATGTTTTTTAACGCAGTGCCGCAGAGGTTTCTGAAACATCATCCCTCGAAATGTACTTAATTGTAATCACCTAATGAACTTTATGGCACGTCGTACTTTATGCCCTTTACTTTTGCGTGATAGCATTTAATTAATATATGCAGGTCTTTATGGTTCGGTAGTTGGAGAACCTGTATGGCAACATCTAGAGGTAAAATCTTGGAATTGATGCGAAAGTACCTCTTCGCAATTTTTTGTTCCTGTTCTCTTTAATTGGACTTGATGCAGTCTTTGAGCCTTATGTAACTATTTTAATGAATAAATATATATTTATATATATATATATATATATATATATCTTTTTGTCTTATCAATTAAAAGTTACCTCTTACTCAGCCAAGCGGTTTTTCTAAACTGACCATTTAAAAAGTTAAGCGTTTTCTGTAGAGATAAACATGGGTGGATCTACGAATGGGCTAAAATGGCTGCCGCCCTGAGCCTCCAGATTCGAGGAACCTCCGTTGGACAAAAAGTCAAAATTATAAATTACTGTAAACACATAAATAAACAATGCTTGCTACACCTAAGACGCCAAAGTATAGTATAGTATCCTATGCGTGCAAGGCTTCCACTAATTAAATGGAAACTCATTTCATTTTAAATTATTTGTTTTACGATGAATACGGTCATAATACAGTTAAACGCCAATTTATCGCCGTCGTTTGTAAATCACTGGCATTGGCGTTAAAACGGGAGTGGCGGTAAATCGAGGTACGTAATCATAAGAAAGAAGTTCTGTTCACAACGATTCTTAGACGCTATGTGGGGTTGGCGCTATATAGGGGACGGCGCTAAATCGGAGTTTGACTGAAAATTCAACAAAATAGTTCGTAAGTAGTAAATTTCACACTGATACCTTTCGCAAAAGATTCCACATGTTAATCTTGAATGCGTCAGACGTATAATATATGAATATGAAGGTGAATTTGTTCGTGAAATTCTCAATCTGATTTAAATTATTGACCAAAAACATTACGTTGTTCGATTTCATTGACGAAAAATATTATCTAGTCTCCTTCAAACGGATATTGTCCTATGCGGTTGTGGATGATGTTTAAATCAACGCATTTCATGAGTTAACCTTCGACTCGACTTGTTCTCCGCGATGACATTCTCTTTCTACTATTATCCCGGGGATATCTGCACATGATCTCATTTATGCATCCTGCTCTTTCAAAGTACCAAAGGAACAACCAAAATTTATTACTTTTAGAGATTTTAAAAACATAGACATAAACAAATTGACAGATGATGCTCTCTTAGTCCCTTGGGAAAGTATTATTAATATAAATGACATAGATGACAAGGTGAATAATTTTAATGCTTTCCTCCTCAATCTATTTGATCGCCATGCTCCACAAAAAACGATTCGTATTACTAGAAAAAATTCTCCTTGGATTACGGATGATATAAAAAGATTAATGTCGAATCGTGATTCCGCTTTTCGTAAATTCAAACGTACAAATTCTACGCTCCAACTCGAAGAGTATAGAAAACTGAGGAACTCAGTAAAGCAGGCAGTTAGAAATGCCAAAATCAAATTCTCGTGCTCAATAATTTCTCCTCAGTCCGACAATGCATCACTATGGAGAAAACTGAAAGTATTCGGAATTGGGAATAAGAAAAGTGACTCTGAACTACCTTCTGTCTCTCTTGATGCATTAAATGATGCCTTCTCATCACCACCTAATATATTTTCAGTAAATCAAAGAAATTTAACTATCTCTGACATTTTTTCCTCAATCATACACTATTCACAATCCTTCAGTTTTGCTTCTGTCTCCATATCCGATGTAAAGAAGATAATTTCTAAACTTAATTCGAAAACAAAAGGCTATGATCTCATCACTGGATCTATGCTCCATAATTTGATTCATATCTTGGCACCGATCATTACACATATAATTAATTGCTCCTTCTCTAGCTGTTACTTTCCCAGTTCCTGGAAACGTGCTCTACTGCGACCTATCCCTAAAAAGGCTAATCCAACAACTCCACAGGACTTTCGCCCTATAAGCATCCTGCCAACGCTATCCAAAATTATTGAAAAACTAGCGCATAAACAAATACATCAATATCTAAATGAATGTGAGCTCCTCAACCCCTATCAATGTGGATTTCGTACTGGACACAGCACTGCTACCGCATTGATCAAAGTCACAGATGATATTCGGGAGAATTTCGATAACAAAAAAGCTACAATTCTCACACTATTGGACTTCTCTAAAGCGTTTGACTCCATTGACAGCGGAGTATTACTTGCCAAACTTGCTAAAATGAACTTTTCCCTTAGCTCTTTGAAATGAATAAAATCTTATTTTCAGAATCGCTACCAAATGGTATCAATCTCTGATAAAAGTTCATCGTGGAAAAATGTCTCCCGTGGTTGTCCCCAAGGATCTACATTAGGACCCTTATTCTTCGCCTTATATATAAACGATATCTCTAACTCAATTCATCACTGCCAGTACCACCTTTATGCTGACGATCTGCAAATATACATAGGAACTCAAATATCTCATATCAATAACAGAATTGATTGCATGAATAGGGATATAAGATCGCTCATGACCTGGAGTGCTTGTAATGGCTTAATGTTAAACCCCTTAAAATCTCAATCAATAATTTTCTGCTATCCTAAATTACTCGGCAAATTACAAAAGTCAAATATAGACCCAGTATTAATTAACTCCACTCCTGTACCGTTTTCCAAGTCAGTAAAAAACCTTGGTGTTATTATGAATACTCTGCTGGTCTAAACATGTAAACGAAATTTTCCGAAAAATCAACTGCTCACTTTATTCACTTAGGCTACTTAAAAACATTCTTCCAGTAAAACTAAAAATTTTACTTGTAAATTCGCTTGTAATTCCTCATTTCGATTATTGTGATTCCGTTTTTCTAGATCTAAAACAAGATTTGTTACAAAAGCTCCAGAGGACTCATAACTCTTGTGTTAGATACATTTTTAATATGAGCAAAAGTTGCCATATAACAAACGCATTCAAAGAATTGGGCTGGCTGTTCTTGGAAGAACGTAGGAAGATGCATATCCTAACGCAACTAAGAAGTATCCTCACCTCTTCCTCGCCTAATTACCTAAGCTACAACTTCAAACCCCTTAATTCTGGCCACTCCCTGAACACCCGAGGATCATCCAAATTACTTATTCCCACTCATCGTAGCAGTTTCTATAATAAATCCTTCACCGTTACCGCCTGCAATCTTTGGAACTCTCTCCCCTTTCACTTTTACTCTGTCAATAGTATTAACCAATTTAAGAATCATTGTGCTAAATACTTAGCCAGCATTAGGTCCTCATAAAAATGTAATACTTTCGTCTGTATTTTTCCTTCTATCCTTCATTTAAATATCAGCACATCACTATATCCATCAGCAAACAGGGCAGTGATGATGATTTTTATTATTTTACTTTGTGTATATTTGTGCTGTACTATTCTTATTTTTTTCATTATTTATGAATACCTTGAAATTATTTTCATTTCTCTATATTGATTTGTATTGAATTCTGTACATTTAAATTTATCATAATGGTTAGGTGGAAGAAGGGGCCATATGGCCTCAACCTCGCCGTATTAAGAAATAAATAAATAAATAAATAAATGTCTTCTGACTCCGATTCTAGCTTATCATGAGATTGCTTCGTGAACTCTTCTTTCTCCCATCGGCGCTTACGGATTGACTACTCAAAGGTAAAACAGATAAGAAAGGCGTTTAAAGGAGATGTGGTATCTTAGAAACTCTCGTTTCCATGGTTGCGACATCCTTCCCGGATGTTGAAGTATACTTCTTTGCTAAAAAGAAGGTAAATGATTGTTTAACGAATCAGACCGTTAGTGCCTGTTGGGAATAATGAGGCAATAATTTCTGATCGTGTATGTGCTAGTTGTGCAATAAATTAGATATTTCTATTTTATTTCCATGTCTTTCTCTTACTTATATTTGATTGAAGATAGTTAACTGCATTTTTAATTACGGTCATTTTTTATTTAAATCAGATTTTATTGCTGATTACGAAGTTATCAGCCGTCGATAGAAAATTTTCAATCGAAATATGAGCCATACTATAATGTTAGGTGCGATAATTTGTTTTTTTTTAGATAAAACGTGGTATATTATTAATTGTTTCTGTAAATATTGTGTCCAAGAGGAATAAAGGATTTTTAGTTTCATAAATATTAATCATTTTACTTTACCATCAGGAAAACTTGTACCTATGTTTATTATCTTCAATTTTCTCTTCCGTTTCTGTTTTATCTTCAAGTTTCAAAATTGCCAGCATGGATGCAAGATCCATATTCAATTACGAAAATCTATTCTCTAAAAAATCAGGTCTTTATCCAAAAATAATAGTTAAAATTCCCCTAAATAAATATAAAATTGCAATTAATTTAAATCTAAAAGAATTTGGCAAAAAACTGGAAAATTTTGAGCAAATATGTAAATTCGTTATTTGAAAGGGCAATAAAAAATGGGGTAGTGACTCCATTAGAGTGCCTTTATCAACCTTACTATTATATTCATAGAAACAAGGATAATTACCGGAAATAAATCAAAGACGAAACTGGCTATGCGAAGGGACGATTAACGCACTCTAGGATAAAAACAAATGACGACGAAAAAATTGAAGAGCGGACCATACGTCCTGTTTACAAAGCGAGCTGACGAGAATCAGGAAGTGGCTATTACACGACAGTTTATGATGACGTTGACGATTGAGTTTGTTTTGAATAGTTATTACTTTCATTAAAGGACTTTCAAGGTTGCGCTTAAAGCGCATTTGTAGGATCCTTGACTGTGATTCTAATCTTTTCACCAGCGCGAACATTAGTTGCTCGTCTTGTAAGCGGCCTGGAATTGGACGCCCGAGGGAGGTATAATTCCTTGATTAATGCATATCTGCGAATGGAATTGATTCTCCTTGAAGTCCAATAACTCCTGTTTGATGCGTGATAATGAATTAACTGGTGGTTATGCTAGCAAGTTGTCTTCATTGCTTTATGTAATTGTGAATGATTTGTGATATTAGCGATAGGCCTGGGGCAAAGGGCCGACAGCCAAAACGCCCACAAGAGCTAAAGGGCCAAAATACCGAAGGGCCGACCATACGGATGGGCCGAAACATACCTAACTCCATCCAGCCTGATACATTTCAATAAAATTTACAATAGGTATGTCAATAATAAAAAATAGTTCAAAATTCGATTTCAAATTTGATTTTTTGCCGAAATTTATTATATGAGACAATAAAAGCAAATAGTTGAAAACTCAAGTTCGAATTTGATTTTTCAGTTCTAATATTAATATCTTATATAGCTAAGGTTTCTCTACTTGAATTGCCTCAAACCATCGAAACCCTCGAAAAAATATCATGTGATTATTAATTAAAATAAATCGTTTTAAATAGGCATTTTTGACCTTTTGGCAGTCTGCCCTGTCTGTAGACCTTTCGTCAGGGTCTCAATAGCAATTACTGGAGAAATTAGAATTTAATCTGTAAAAATAATATTTCCACGCTTATATTATTTGCGAACAATTTAGAAACCAAGATTCATTGAGGCGCGATGTTAGCCTTCAGACGTAGAAAACACCTGAGGACGTTGGAGCGAGCTTTTTTTTAAAAAACTCCATGCGTGTTTGTCATCCAAAAACAAAGCACCCGTCCGGAATTATGACTGCTAAGATGATTAATAAGGCAGTACTCGAATCATCGACGTAGCGCACGATCCTTTCGCAATCCAATTCTCTTCTCATAACCATAAACGTCTTTTTATGACCGCCGCCGCCGCGTTCAATATTAAACCTGACTTCCTGACGACCTTCCGCCTCTTGTGGGCCAATCTCTTTATGTGGAATGGACGCGGAAATTGAGGATGGGGTAGGAACCGCCGCGGTATCCCAGCAGGCTGTCATTAATGAGCGAGGAAGAAGCTTCCTAGCGAAGTAAAGGAGTTATAACCATGTTTTCTTTTAAAAAATCGTGCTGTGATCACTCAGTCTGCCTGTGGACAATCAACTTTTTTGTTTGAAGAAATATTTGAAAAATTCTTTTTGAATCTAATAGCTCTTATAAATATATGAATTTTCCTCTGATTGAATTTTCCAAGTAGTTCATAGAGTTTCCGCTAGGTGGCTTCGAATTCGGAAAACTTGAAATTTTGAAATGCTATTGTAGCTAAACTACTCAAGATATTTAGAAAATTCCTCTTAATTTGGCAGTCCTTATTAATTCATGAATTTTTCACTGATTGGAATTTACAAGTGATTGACGAATTTTCCGCTAGGTTGCTTCAGATTTGGAAAATTCAAAAATTTGAAATGGTATTGTAGCCAAACTACTAAAGATACTTAGAAAATTCTTTTTGAATTTGGTAGTCCATATGAATTCATGATTTTTCCACAGATTGGAATTTACAAGTAATTCATGAATTTTTCGCTAGGTGGCTTCAAATTCGGAAAATTCGAAATTTTGAAACGGTATAGTAGCTAAATTAATGAAACTGGAGTTTTCACGGATGTGAAGGTCTACTGAGGATATACATTCCAACGCTGTGTGCTGTCCTCTCCCCAATGGGGAAGGCAAACCAGAGCTCTGAATTTTTTTAAGAAAACGCGCTTCCTCCTCTTGCCTTAGTAAGGGTATCTTATTTGTTTTAACGGCGGAGTCTGCCATTCTTTATCCGCGTGGGAGTTGCAAGCTCGACACGTGGAAAAAAATGCACGAGTCATCCCGCCCAGATCTGGATCACGTCACGATCGTCCCTCGGATTAACGCACTCTCGCTTCGGCTTTGTTTCGCGTCGAGATATTCTCATTCATTCTCATCTTTGATACTTCATTTGAGGTCGTTACGTCGGGTTGATGCGCGAATAATAAGAGTATCTGGTGACACGCGGAACTAACAAGGTATTTAATAAAGGTTTGTGAGAGGATTATTATATCGACAGTCTCGAACTAGCTGATATATGGCAGCGGTTTCCAAACATTACAAAGCGCCCCTCAACTAAGAAAATGGTCTTTGTGCACTCCCCCTGTATCACGCTCAATCAAAGTTCATAAACAATACATGCAGACAATTGCTATTAATATAACCATCTTAAGGGAGACATGGACGCAAGCGATACATTCTAGCCACTTGACGGCTGCATACTGTAGGTTTCACGGTTACGTTGATTAAACAGACGGTAAATATATGGCCCCCTCCTCAACCTACACGCCATTCTCCCTCCACCATTTCGGCAATGAGATAGATTAGATATTATCGTCTCTTTCCAAATTTTTCACCTTTCATGGGTTAAAGTATATATTATAGAAGTTAATTCAAATGCAGTGGAGGTCAAAGTTCCACGAAATTTTCACAAATATCCAGAGTTCGCAACCTAAATAAACGTCCGTAGCAGTTCAGAAGTCACCGTCGTCGTAGGTGGTCTGACCACAGAAAGGTCCGCGATTATTATTGGTCAAACCTGGTTCTTCGCATAAAAAATAAGCATTTAAAAATTAAAAAATTGAAAAAATAAGTACAAATCTCATATATCTCGAACAGTCATAAAATGAGTATGAGAAAATTCGATGCGCATATCAGCCACAAAACAGCCGCGATTCACCAAAAAAGATTAAAAACGCGATTCGTTTTTATTTTCAAGGATTTATATTTTAAATTTGGTTTTGGCTATATTTTCATTTGAATTCAGGAAAGATATGTTGACATAAATTTGCTGCGTGCTTCACCATCTAGTGCATGACAAACTGAAGATTATAGCTATTTTGGTAGCTGTGCTTTTTTGTAATTTTCTCCGATTGCTTCATTCTTAAGCGTGTGTCAATAAAAATCCACATCAATGCCTACGGTAACCTTTAGTTTAAAAGTCTTTTAAAGCAAGAGGAAGTTTTTAAAAAATTGTATTCAGTATAAATGTGATGTATTCAAAATGATGTCTTTATTCAACGAGTCCAAAAAAGCTGGAGCTTTAAGGAAAGCTCCGTCTTATATGTACAACCAATTAAATGGGCTCATGACTCACAGATTCCCGGCCCCTTACATTTGAAAGAGTTAAAAGGTTTTATAAACGTCGCGCTCCATTAAAAAAATAAATAAATTCCGTCTCTGGAACGCCTCCGCACGTTCGAATATCCAGTGGGCGACCGTTAAGAGTCGAGTCTTTCCAAATTCGTCCTCGCATCCGCCGCGCCGGTTCTCTGTTGGACGGAGAGTAGGAACAGGTGTCTGAATCACGCTCTTGTGTTCGGTGCGTGCTACATTATCGCCAAAGTAAGAAATCGAGACGAGAAATTTTCTTAAAATAGATCTGTCGTGCGCGCTTAAAACGTATTTTTTAATGGTTTTACTGCCATGTATGCGAAAGTGCCTCTACTCACCGTTTGGTCGTGACAGATGATTTAACGATATTTTTTTACCGCTGATTCTTCCATGTTGAATATCATTAATAAGTTCAGGCTTCACTTTGTGGAATTTACTCGTGATAGGAATAAAAATCAACTGTGTGCCTTCCACAATTTTACCACTTACTAATGAAAAAAATATTTAAAGGCGTTAACTTGAACTTGATGGAACACTATAAACATTTTGGCCTTCACTGCTAAACTAGCACGGCAGATATCATTAGAAAGTTCAGGGTTGACTTTGTGAAAGTTGCAAAGTTGATTTTTATTTATATCTTCCATGTTTAAGTTTAACAAACCACTACAGCTTATGAAAGAGAATTCATACGCAGGAGTCCTTCAAATCACAGTTTCTCAACCTTTTTGTAAATACGGCCCACCTAAACTAAAAGAAATTTTCTGAGACTCACCGATTTATCAATGAATGTCTATAAAGGTAGAAGAAAATTCTATTATATTAAAAAATTTCATTGGTTATTTAATGCGTTTGTTGTTTTTTACAAAATATTTAGTTTTTGCTATACTTTTGTGGCAGTTTTTAAATAATCTTAAGCGATCGTATTTTTTTTAATTTTCGCGTCCCTCTTCAAAACCTTTTGCGGTCAACCATAGATCCGCGGTCTACCGGTTGAGAAATACTGCTATAAATTCTTTAGGTACACCACCATTGCGACTTTGACTACTTATCGGTTCTGCGAAAACATTTATAGAAATCGCGAAAGATCGACGTAAATTTGCGAAATAAGAACGTTCTAATTTGTATGTCGTAGTTATCTAAGGGTTCTACATGTATATCCCGGGTTAAGAGCAGCTACCAGTTTTAAAGAGTATAATTTCGCAACATTAAAAGAATTCGGCGTTGACCACGTCGAATTAGAATGAGAAATAATCGCGGACTGAGGTAGATCGGTGACCGCCAACCGTGGAAGATTGAGACGACTTTTCGAGACCAAAAATATTTCAAACAAAAATTGCAAGCATTCTTTTTTTTTCTCTCTGGAGAAAGTCCAAGCATTATTTATCCTATCGGAAGTTTCGACGGCCATCGCCTCTCCTTAATAAATTAAGGCTTCGCGAAAAAGTTCTCCCAAGATTTGGTTGCGTGACCGATGGTATTCGGCTGAAAATTATAACGAAAGAAATGATCAAAAAAGAACTGCCAAACTCCTCTTGCGGCTGGAATCAATAGCGGATACAAGCAGGGGAGGGTAATGGGGTAATGATAAAACTTTATTAAAATATTTTCTCAATTAATTTTTTTTACAATATAGGCATTCTAGACATATTTTACCAATATCTAAGCAGTGCATAACATGCACTTTATATTTATTATAATGAGACGTTAGTATATTAAATGCACCTATATTCTCCCGGGCTGGAATACAGTTGGTAAAATCGGTAGTTCCAATAGGTATAAAAATATCGGACCAACCAGATGCGGGTGCGTATTATAATCGGAAAATTGCGGTATTTTAAAATGTCTCTTTTTAACTTCCTGAAAAGTTGGTCAGCTATAATCTTCGTGACTTCGCCAAAGCGAAACGCTTACGTTTTCCTCTGTACCCTCTAATTCAGGCATGTCAAACTCGCAGAGACAACAGGGCCGCATTAGGATTACAACAGTTTAATGAGGGCCAGAGTTGGAAAAGTACACTTTTTCTATAAGATTGGACGTCTGTTTTTTTAAATTTAGAAACCGCGTTCCATTTTACTTCAATAACTAAGAAAAAATGCTGTCTCCTTTCCACAAAAATGAAGTATTCGTCTAAAACATCGAACAATTTAGTTGAGACAAAAATTCGCATTCGGACCGCACTAAGACACAGAAAAGGCCTTTCTAATTCATCTCATTCGACTCGCCCTTCCTTCTCTCAACCTCGCCAACATTCGCCGCCTCTGGGAAAGAAGGTAAGCGGACACCTGACCATATTGGTCTGAGGAGCGGTCACGATCTGTCGGCACCTGGGCGAATGTTGGCCGACGCGAACTCTTAGACCGTAACCGTGGGAGTAGGAGAGAAAAAAAATAAAATTCTCTCCCGGTTGGATTGGAGAGACGCCTACCGAGATGAATTCAACTCTCTCTCATTCTCTCTCTCTCCGCCTATCTCCTTCTATCTCTGTCTATACGTCCTCGACAACGCTCGTCGATGTCTTTTTGTTGTCTCTCTTTTTGTTCTTTTTTTACGTCGCTGTTGTTTTGTTGTATTCGCGAGCTTCGAGAAGCGCTTCCTCTCTCTCTCTCCTCTCCCTCTCTCACCGTTTCCATCCTAAAGGGAATGAAGTGTGTTGCGGAAATGTCATAGGTTTGTAAACGTAACGTAATCATCTGCATACTTCTTCTTTATTGGCTCATTTTTTACGTCCACATGTAGGCAGTATATGCACCCGACTCACGTATAACACGGAAGCAATATTTTGAAGAAGTTCCGCGTAATCTGAATGTCTTACTACTTGAACCTAGATAAAGGGGCTTTCTCCAGATTCAAATGAACGCGCGAAAAGAAAGAAAAAATATACGCAAGAGAAGCAAGAGCACGAATACAACATATACAAATGGCTCATATTCCAGTTCATTTAATAAGGCATCTAAGACGGGTCGGAAACAGACGGCCCGTGGACCACATGCGGCCCCTTGGGAGAGCTTTATGCGGCCCGCGAAACTGATGAAAAAGCAATCGTCAAAATTTCACATGAGGCATTTGATAAATTCAGTAAAATGTTGGCTGGGAAAACTTTTATTATTAAGTCTTAACGCTATTAAATTATTTTTACTCGATTTTCGCTACCACATGACCGCAGAGTCTCCAGATAACTTCTGATGTGAACGTTCATCCGGCCCACCGAACCTCTCACGATATCTAATGTGGCCCTCTTAAGTATTCACGACAACGAATGTGGCCGCCATGCAGAAAAGGTTGCTGACCCTCGTTCTAAGGGCAATAGCAGGAGTCTCAACATACACGGCCTGCGGGCCTAATGCAGCCAGCGAAATAAGTGACTACATGCTATTTATTATACGGCCCAAATTCACATGTATTCATTGTCAAATGTTTCGAATAAATCTTTGCAAATAACCTTGGAAATTCACAAAGTGTACGTATTGAATCAGCGCTTTCAAAATATCCGCATACACATAAACAATTTATAGCACCCTGCATAGTTGGGGTACAGAAGAATGTTCTTCCCGCCGCTATCGTGTGCCTCGCTTGTCCGAAGGACCTAACCCACGTCGCCGAATCTACAGTGTGTGTTATAATAACCCAAGAGGTTGATTAGCCAAAAATATATACAGTCTAAAGTGTGTGCACAAAACCCTCCTACCTCTAACAAGCTCTAAACTTAGTTATGTATATCAAAACATTAAATTAACTTGCGTGCGTTCGTGTGTCTGTGTGCCTACATCTGTGTGTGCGGATGCGTGTGCACACACATATTAAGTTAATTCAATGTCTTAATATAATTAAGTTTAGAGTTAATTTGGTAGGGGTAGGGGGATTATTTGCGCATACTGTAATATCTTTTGTAATGAATGGGTTTAAGTGCGCATCGAAGGGTGGGGGCGATCTTCGTCCTTAGCGGAAGGGGAGGATGGATACCCAGAGAATATAAAACGATGTGATGACTTGGACAGTTCATTACTTGGAATGCGGCCATGTTGAAATGAACTGTATCGCGCAACAATAGAAGAGTTTGTTATTTTTTATTTTTACCAAATGTCCGTTCGCTTCTAAATGGGTCGAAGAATTTATAATCAAAATGCATCGAGTTATAGAATTTATTGCCGTAAACAATACTATGAAATCGATGTGTTAAAAAATATAACAACAACAACAAATTTTTCAACTGACCTATTCAGCTATTCATTGCACTACCGCTCAGATACTCATTGCGCGTAGGCCAAAGGGAATCAGCAGGCCGTAAAAAATGCATTCGAGTGGTTCGAGTGTTGGCCCCGCCAGCTAAAGCGACATCCGGTTCGAATCCTGTAGGATTTTTTCCGAGGACGCCCGGCCCCCTATTTGTGCAAGTTGGAACTAAGGAGACGAGGACGAGCCAATGAGAAAAAGAGAAATGAGGAGCGCGCTCAAATCAACAGTCCTTCCTTCGGAAGGGACGTTAAGCCGCAGGCCCCCTTGGTGCTCTTCGTTAAGAGCAGGCTAAAAGCCGACACCAGGTATCTCTCCTTCCTTACTATCCGGCTATTCATTGCACTACCTCTTAAATACCCATTGCGCACGTAAGGCAAGATGCGAATCAGCTGGACTCAAAATGAAATGCATATTTTTATATTAATTTTAAATATGTATTACCTTGGAATTATGAGCAATTTTCGTACCTATCTGAAATTCAATTACCATCCTATCATGAAATTATAGTTACTGCAGCATTATAAAACATTGTAAATAAAAGATTTATCGCAATTTTCTTATTCAATAGACCCCTTTCATTATTATCACTAGTTATTGTTATCAGCCGCCTATTTTAATTGACTTCGGTATTCCAAAATCAAATATAAAAAAACGCAATTCTGCCATTTATTGTCAACGCTTGCTCAATGTCGTCAACGTAACAGAAGCCATTGCGATCAAATCAGTCGAATATGGTGGAATGTATAGCATGATTTTAGCATTTTTTTCTCTCTCCAAAAATATAATTTTGAAATTTCGGAAAAAGTGAAATTTATTTTATACATTTAGATGCATAAGATTGTCGCGTCACTTTTTATATCGCTTGGATGCCGTCATTTTTTCACGCTCCAGTCTGTTGAAATAAAGAATATATTCGTGACATTGCTCTTGAGGAAGACTATTCCGGAACCCACGACTCTTAATGACCGTCGAGAAGAAACGTTGCTTAATAACATCTTGCCGCTGTATCCGGAAATAAGGGAAAGGAAATCTCACCATCCAGGCAGCTCTCCCCTTGAACTTTCCGCAATGCTGGAAACTGCTCACTCACTTTCAAGACACGCCTATGAGCATTGCGATATCGTGATATCGTTAAAGTTTCAGCACTCGCTGCGCATATCTTTTTTTTTTAAACTCGATTTTATTATCTTTTTTTCGCTTGTTTTGTAATGCACTGAGTTGCAAAAGAAATGAATTTATCATGTTGTTAGAAAAAGTGTTTCATAAAAACTTAATGTGACTGTCGCTAAATTTTCATCTAAAAAGCTTTTATTTCCACTTGGTATCGAGCTAATTCCTATAAATAAGTCACCTTTTGTGGTATCCTGAGAGTGGAAATCGCTGCAGCAGATTTTTTAAATATACTATTTCATCGGGGATTTTGATAGGTTCGCGTATAATTTTAATTAAACCGTTTCTTTTTAAAATTAAGAAAAATGGAATGGAATTTCTGGCTATTCAACCTCTTGGATTATTATAGAAGCTTTCAAGCATATAGAGAGAGCAATTTTTATTATTAGGAAATAATGTTTCATTTTCATAATAACCGAAAGCGTTTTATTGTCATCCCAAACGCTTAAAGTTATAATGCATTTCATAAGTTCCTTTTGTCATTCGGTTCCAGTGACCCAGTTTTCTTTTGATAGAAGTGTTTATTCGTCAAAAATAACAAATGCCATAAAGATAAGGCCTCCAATTTCGTAATGTCGCCTCAAAAAATTCATTTTCCTTTTTCGGCCTACCCGTTTACACGTTTATATTTATAACGAAAATCAACGCTTTTACTTAAATTTCAGTTCATTTAAGTGCATTTTCAAACATTCGATAATGATGAAAGATTATTTAGTGAGTTTTTCTTATGCACTCAAAATAATTAATCTTATTTTTCACGATGTCGTTTGTTTAAGCATGTATTCTAATGCCCATACACAGAAACTGTGGGTATCAATTTAAATATAACGTGTATATAACGATGTTCCTTTTTAATTACGCTTCGCAAAACATGAACAGTCGGTTGGTTTTTCTCGCTTGTATTTCTCAATAATCCCTCATAACGTCTTCTGTGTTTATTTTTTATCTTTCACATTTCCATGCCAATTTGCCTTAGAGTCGACTCGAGCCTGTGATGTCTCGATCCATCACTCGTTATGAATCACAAACCCAAGGACAAACTCAATAGTTTCGTGACCATCAAGTGTATTGATGGTTTTGCTTTTGTCGCGCAATGACTCAAGTCGGAGGTGAGGTCAGCGCGTATGAGAAAAATTATGGATTGAAACACGTCGCACTTTCTGGTTAATTTGAATGGTATTTATCGAATGAACTCTCCCCTCTTCTATGATGCATTCATTAACCAATTCATTTACCGGGATGAATTTATTTGGTGTTCCTTTTTTCGATTAACTTTTATCGGCCTTGTCATAACCATATTAAATGTTTGGATGTAAATTTCCATGTCTTTAAATATTTTCGTTTATGGTTTTACAGCTGACGTTGCCGAGCATACTGTGGTCGTATGGGATCCTCCTGGCAAGAATGGTTGAAAATGATAACGTCAAACTTCCAGTCGCCTTATGGACAGCAGTGCTCTTCTCCGCCACGTTTAGCCTCGCAGGTAACGAGATTCGCTTATATGATAAATGAAGAGTGCTGAAGTGTATCATATTATATAGAATTGAATCCGATTTATAAAATATAAATTGATGATTCCTTGCATTTGTATAATTTAAATCAACTGAAATTTTGTTCTGTTTATAAAAAATTCATACAATTACGTCAAATACTTTAAAGTTGTGTTAAAGCTGTTTCCCAAGTCAGTTTTCTGTATGCATTTTTAATGGATTACTTTCAAATCTTTACTTTGAAAGTCTCGATTAAATTTTTTTGTTTATATAACATCGTCACTAACATTTTGATGCTGGCAAAACCACATATTATTAGGTATTTCAGGGTCTTTTCTTTAGCTTTCTTAATGTTTGGCTGTTGATACATGTTATGAGATCAGTGATAGCGTCATTAAAATGTCAATATATTGGTGTAACTTTTGTTTTATTGTTTGTTTTCATCTTTGTTATGAAATTTGAGGTTACGTTCTCCGTTTTTATTTGCAGGAGCTCATAGGTCCACTCATATAACACAGAAAATCATTTATAAACAGAATTAATGTTGAAATAAAGAGTAGAAGCTAATTTATATATAAACCATCCAGGATTGAAGGTGAAAATGTTATTCTTTATTTATGGCGAACTTCTTAGGTAATAAATAACGTCATTAGTGTTATTTTTTAAATTCTATTTGTGTTGAATGTATGTTTTGAATGTTTTAAATGCCGCGTCGATGTCATAAAGAGTGTAGATTTTCTCCATGATTCATTTTGTATTTTTAGACAACGGTTTTCTTCAATCACGGAAATAAAATTTTCTTTGATAAATGAAAATAATTTTATTTTAGCCACTACTACCAACGGAAGGAAATAGAGAATCAAAAGGAAAGAACAAGTTATCCAGTTCGAATTCAGCTTTCAAATAATAAAACCTGCTAAAGCCAGTCATTTCTCTCCCAAAAAATTATTCTTTTTTTATTTATCGGACTTTTTGCAGTCGAGGATAAATTTTACTGCATGATATTATAATCATTTAAAGCGCAGAGCACGTATCTAAATTTTTATATTATTCCTAAATATAGGCCAAAACTTTCAAGAAGGACTTCGTAAAACTTATGACACTAGGTCGCTACCCTTGAAGGCCTTGCTGGGTATATTCATGATATTTAGCTCATTTGAATTGATTTGCTGCAATTCCATTTGAGAATTTTCAATTTTATTAATCCGATAAAGAAACATTTACTTTCCTTTTACGACCGTACACTTTTAGCTAGCAACATTGTTATACTTTTTACAGGTTATATATATGTAATTACTATAAAATATTTTGGGATATTACATAATTTTCAATTTATTTTATGACTATTTAAAAAATAGGAAAGTCGCCAATGTGAAAAGAGGAGAGCCATTTAAAAAAAATCTTTTGAGGGAAAAACGCAAAAGAAAAGAGGAAATATTCTTCCATATTTCTATCAGATCGAATGATAGCGAAATATGTTTCGTTTGTAATCTCTAAAAACTAATTAAAGGGAAAGGGTGACACGATTACAGCTGTATTTTACCGCATTCAAAGTTTCGCGAGTGTACTGGCATAGTTAGGATTTTTAAGATTAGCCGAAATTAACTCAATAATATCAGTTAGTATTTTTAAAGAAAATGTATCGAGAAAGTGTTGTTTCTAACGTCAACTGTTTGTGTGTATGCATACAAAGTCCCATTTTCTGAAGAATGTTCAATTACATTCCTTATCTGAGAATTAAAATTTTGCTCTTTCTGCTTTATGCCAATGGCTGAATGACCGTCAAAATTACAGAAAGATTCACGGGACATATCTCATTTAAGACTTTAATACGCAATAAATAAAAATTTCCTAGCTCCTGCTGATTTTTATTTGATTTTATAGTATTTTTTAACTAAAAGAAAACTAGCGGAATCCATGATGAAAGGATAACTTTGTAGTTTCCACAACTTTTAATATAACACGACCGGTTTCACTACGATCGTAGCATCATCAGGTGAAAAAATATATAAATTGTTCCATATATATAGGGTAAAATGAGGGGGGGGGAGGGAGACAGTAGGGGTTACAAAGAAAACGAATGGGAGGTAATTGGATGAGCGGTTGGGAAAAGAAGGGGTGGGAAAGGAAGGCGAAAGCAACATAGTAGCAAACTGTTACAAAAATTACAAGAACTTGGTAAACGGGCCAAGGCAACCATGTAGATACAAAGTAATTACAAAATTTTTGGTAAGTTAAATAGAGGAGAATGATTGTGGAAAAGGTATACATTTAAGAGGGGCGAGTCTTTACAAATAACTATCACTAGCTGTTCGAGGGCATCCAATTTACAACCTTTACTTTAAAAATGGAGGAATTTAGGGTTGAAGGAACTATGATGGTTGAGGTTTAACAGATGTTTTGCAAGTTGGGAATTCAAGTTATTTAAACGGAAGTATCGTTTATGTTCCTTAATCCTCTTGTCAAAACTCCTCCCCATTTGGCCGATGTAGAACGCCAGTTTGTATTTATATATTTTGTCACCTGATGATGCTACGATCGTAGTGAAACCGGTCGTGTTATATTAAAAGTTGTGGAAACTACAAAGTTATTCTTTCATTATGAGTAAATTCCACAAAGTTGAGCCTGACCTCATTAATTATATAGCGGAATCCAACTGCTGCCATCTTCATAAACGAATCTTATGACGTTATACCTGAGGCGACAAGGAAATAATAATCGATTGATCAAGCACTCGGCGTTAAGTAAATGCCTTAATTGGTCATATTCCTTATCAGGAGAGTTTATTCTTTACTCCATAGTATCTCACGTTTCGTAATGGAACAAAAAAATCGATGACAAATAACGCGCATCACACTTTTGATAAGTTTCATGGGTGCGCTTCTGATTCTCGCTATAAACACGAAATTTGACATGCTTCATTTCGCCTATTGTGCAACGGATTATTGGGATATGTTAAAGTTTCTTATTCTTTAATGATAACTGCAGTCGGCGAAGTCTAAATTGAGCTCTGGGAATCAAGAAAAATTAACAGTGGAGGAGCTCTCAAAATAGTCTTCACCCAATGAACGAACACCAGCGTTCTCGGATCGCGCACTGCCCCATCTCTACCTTACCCTTCTTTTGCTTCATTTGGCAACGTAGCCCCCTTACCTGGATTAAGTCAGAGCTCAAGTTAGGCTATTCCGATTATTGAGCCAAAACAATCGTTGGATGGCATGAGAATCTTCCAATGAAAATATTGTTCTCTCTTTTTTATGGAACATTGAACATTTAAATTTTTTGTTTATTTATGTCTTATTTCAGATCCTTGGTGTAGATGGCCGGCCACTAAAGGCAACGCGGGGAAGAGGAGGAAAGTCATATCAACATGGATGCTGAGGCCTATGTCGGTCGCTGGGATATTACTCGCGGCTGGTTCCGTCGCCGTCACCCCGTTCCTCGCACCTCGAGACCTCTACATGCTCACTTACGGCATCTTGGCGGGTTAGTGCGTTATTCGCTTATTGACACGTATCCCGCCTTCGTCGTTTACATTTCCTATCACGCGACTCCGACCTTACTTAATGACTCGAACGTGCGTGACGATTGCATCGCAGTAAACTCGTCCGGTGGTGATAGCAACTCATGATAAGAGCAGTCGATAAGCGGTAAATGAGCTGAGAAAAACGGAATCAGAGGAAGGCATCGCGCTCGAAATGTCGAGGATACAAATTCGGGTCGACCAACAGGTCTGCCATGATGAGAGAACTGAAGAAAATGATGCGTGTGAGTACAGCATAGAGCGGCGTAAACAGCAGCGTCCCATCAAGCATTAAACGGTCATCCCTCGAATTGCGCGGTTTCGCTTAACATATTTTCGGTTTAGCGCTGTTTTCTTTTTAGAGAAATTCCTCGGCCACTAATAGTCGGTCTGTTTTATAGTTATTAAATAGCCGAAAAAATATTTACTTTCCTTTTATGACCGTGTACTTTTTGCTATCAAAATTGTTACACGTTTTTACAGGTTATATATACGTATTTACTATAATAAACACTATGGGATCCTATGTTCTTCTTCGATTTATTTTACGATCCGTTCTAGAACATAAAAAATAGAAACATATAAGTTTCTAATATGAATAAACGGCGCAATATACATTGCACAAACTTTCTCATATACGTACATATATATGTTTGGTCGACTGTATACGCTTATAAAAGAAAAACTTTTATAAATCAAAGTTAACCCTACGGTTAATGTATATTTTAATGCCACTGGACGATATATAGTAATTTTTTGGGACATATGGCTTAGTTAGTATTATTTGTGACATCAGGCTGTACGATTGTATGGATTTTAATCAAAATTCTTATAGCCATTTTTGAGTAAATCGAATTGTTTCCAAATATCCTAGAATAAAGTACACTTAATTGTTGCGCAATATCATTCATCTCTTCGAGTGACTATTATGAATGATATTATATACAAATATGAGAGAGATAGCATTCGATTTAGTGTATCCGTATAGGCTGTAGTAAGATTTTTTGAGTGTATCGCGGCGAAGGCGTGACGTCATAGGGCTTGGGTAAGGTAGCTTAGCGTACGCCGTAATGTCACTTTAGAGATATTTGTTATGGTTATATGTTTCAATGTAATGATGCCTCTGTGCTGTTTTTGAAACTGAATAAATAAAAAAAAAATATGGCTTAAGTAGTAATATTTTTGACATAAGGCTCTACAATTGAATTGATTTTTATCAATTTTTCTGGAGCCATTTTTGAGTAAATCAAATTTTTCTAAAAATCGCCAAGAATAAACTATTCTTTATTTTTGTGCAATATCATTTTTATCAAAAAAGGTCTGTAAAAGATGAGACATAGCATCATTCGATTTATTCACCTGTTTGGGCCCTAAAACCGCGAACAGACCGACAGACAGACAGACTGACAGACAGACGGCATGGCAAAAATCACTTTTATGGGCTCAGGGAAACCTAAAACGTGTATTTCCATCAAGATCTCGAAGTCGAATTTTTTTTCGATTGCAATATTTTCTCATTTTACTACGTATATGTGAAAGTAAAAAAATAAGTCATTTTATATATTTGGGAAAAACGCAAAACAAAGGAAAAAATAATCTTCCTTATTTCTATCAGATCGAATAATGGCGAAATGTGATTCGTTTTTAATCTTTAAAAATTAATCTCCTTCGCGTTAAAGGAAAAGGGTGATACTATTGCGGCGGTATTTGAATTCTTGCTTGTTTCTTCTCAAGTTTTGGCGAATGTCTTGGCAAAGTGAGGATTTTCAAGATAAATCTAAATCAATACCATAATATCAGATAGTCATTTTAAAGCAAATATGTCGAGAAAGAGTGGTTTTAACCGAAATCTGTTTATTGTCGTGCATGCATGCTCGGATTTGAAGCCGTCTTAGCAAATTAAAAAGCGTGGAATATTTCAGATTGACGTAGAAGTTATAAGAAAGGATAGAAGGAAGCAATGCTGAATATGATACAATAGAGTTGATGCATGTTGAACTCAAGATGGCGTTCAAATGTTATCTCATGTATTCCTGTGAGAAACCCTCAATTTGCACAGTTTCACTTTACGTAGTCTTATTTAGGATCGCACGTGAAGCGAGAGATGGGCCTACTTTTAAAGGGTTAAATGTAAGAATGGACCTTATGGTCTAAATTTCGCCCGAATAAAGACGATTATCTATCTATCTATCTACTTTAGATGAAAATATGACCAGATGCAGATTAAGGAATAACCATCGGCACACCACTAATAAAATTCTCTGGACGATTAATATCAAATAAAAACTGTATCAATATCAAAAGTAAAAACATTAGTCAGTTTCACATGGCCAGCAATATGGTTAATCTTGCAAAAAGTGTCAAATGCAGTCAAAGTCGTCTTAAGGAAAAAGATTGCAGTTTAGGTTACCTTTTTTGAAAATCAGCATAATCCAGAGTAAATTCGTAAGTCATGAATAGACCGCGGATCTTTAGGTAAAAACCTATGTTTTTCCTGAGAAGATATCTCAATATACAATTGTATATATACGTTTCATGAATAATTAACCCCGAAAACGTATATTTTATGGTGCCTATTTTGACATTAATGTCTAAAAATGCCTATTTCGACGTTAATGCTTATTTTTGTCTTTTTCATGCAAAAAAAGCCTAAAAAGGGCTAATTTTCTAAAATAATCGACTATAAAAGCAGATTTGGGTATTATTCATATTTTTTAAACTGACTGTGCAATGTTCAGTCATGGATTGGAAATGTCCTTCGCACCACGGTCACGATCAAGTGGCGAACAGCAGCTCGGACCTGTCTCGCGTTCGGCGGGGTTATTCTGTTTTCCTGTGTCGCGCGTTGCGACAATGTAACAATGGGTTTAATCTGATGTTGCGTTAATTTCTCGTCGTTACATTGTCATATTGTGTGACACGGGAAAACGAGAATAACCCTGCAGTCCATCTCCAGACCGAAGGGGGTGAAGATGAGAAGTGTGATCGTGAAAATTGTGAAAGTGCAATGCATAAAGTAGCAAGTTCGAAAGCTTATTTAATACGTCAGTGGCTACAAGAGTTCCCGTACTTCACAACGGATGGAAAAATTATCTTCTGTCAAGCATGCAACAAGGAGGTAAGTACATTATAATGCTGGCTTGCTACGAATTATTGGCCGTGAATTGCTTGTCATCTTTGAGGCAAAAACCATCCACATCTTATGTTTATACGAGCCATTTTATGGTAACTATTGAAGTGGTTATTCAAAATGTCCAGCAATCCAGCTGCGGACCTTCGTAGCTGTAAAGTAAATTTTATATTTTTGTCCCATTTCCATATTTATTAGATTATTTCCGTATTTTTAAGGTTAATTATTTCTTCATAATTTTTCTTTATAGGTTTCAAGTGATAAAAAATCCCACCTAACTCAGCACATCCAAGGAGTGCTACATAAGGCAAATGTTGAACGCAAATCTAAGATGAAACAAATGCTTTTAACAAAAACTTCTGAGGGATCCAGCAAGAAGAATCAGTTTTATGCAGATTTGTGTCACGCAATTGTGGCAGCCAACATTCCATTCAGAACACTGGAAAATCCAACATTCAAGGAGTTCCTAGAACGATACTGCCATCAGTCGGTACCTTCCAAGTCAACGCTACGCAAGAATTACGTGCAACCCACGTACGATGACGCAATGCGCAGGATACGGGAGGACATTGAAGATTCACATATTTGGATATCGGTCGATGAAACCACTGATGCTCTTGGCAGATACATGGCCAACTTGGTTGTTGGGAAATTGGACCCAGATGCGCCATCCAGAGCCTACCTCATCTGCACGAAGCAACTTGCCAAAACAAACCAGGAAACAATAGCACACTTCGTGAACAACGGACTGAAAGTGCTGTATCCCAAAAATCTAGACGAAGAGAAAGTGCTGCTCCTATACACAGATGCTGCATCGTACATGGTTGCTGCCATGCAGTTGCTCAAGGTGTTCTATCCCTCCCTTGTGCATGTGACATGCCTTGCCCATGGTTTGAACCGCGTAGCAGAGCAAATAAGACTGGAATTCCCCAAGGTGAACAAATTGATCTCCACCGTGAAGAAGGTCTTCGTCAAGGCACCAACAAGAATACAGGCTTTTCGAGAAAAACTGCCCGATGTCCCTCTGCCACCTGAGCCTGTGCTCACCCGCTGGGGCACATGGCTGAAAGCAGCTGAATATTACAGCGAGCATATCCTTCATGTCAAGGAAGTTGTGACAAATCTAGCCGAGGATGCTGCCTGCGTCACTTCGGCAAAAATGTTGCTAGATGATCCCTCCATTCCCAAGGATTTGGCGTATATTAGATCCCACTATACATCCCTTGTGCAGATTATTGCTGAATTAGAGGGCTCAGGAAAACCCATCTACGAAAAAACTGCTATGCTGAATGAAGTGAAACAAAAAATAAAGGAAGCTCCAGGTGAAGTGGGGGAAAAGTAAAAGCAAAACTAGAAAAGTTGCTACAAAAGAACTCAGGACTGCAGAGCCTATGTACAGCAGCAGATATACTGGCAGGAAAATTCAGTGAAGTTGAGTGCAAAATTCCATTTCAACATGTACCCAAGTTGAAGTTCGCCCCCGTCACGTCAGTTGATGTCGAACGTTCTTTTTCTGCTTACAAAATGATATTAACTGACAAACGCCATAGTTTTGTGGTAGAAAACTTAGAAAAGGTGCTTGTTATTTATTGTGAGACCAATTACGGGAAATTTATGAAATAAACACAAAGAGGTGACAAATTCATTATGGGAATTTCGAATGAAACACTTTGTCAAACACTCTGCGTAGTACTTAAATATTTTCTTGAATAGTGTTTTCAGTCAGTATGTAATGTAGATAGTATTTTCTCGGTAACGCATGGGATATTAACCATAAGAATAAGTTTCAATGCATAGTAGTAAAATATTTTTGTTCTTTGAAAACACATATCAATAAAGTTTCATTGACGGGCAACTTTTGCGTGCGTGTATGTTTCAGTCTTTTTTCGTGAATTAAAGTTGATAGTTGACAGAAATGATGTTGTTTTTTACTGGACATAGTTTTTGGAAGTAGTTTTTAGAGCCTATTTTACGTTTTATAAAGCCTAATTAAGGTACTTAAAGAGCCTATTTTAATCGCCTAAAACTTAATTTTTAGAACCTAAAAATCCGCGGTCTAGTCATGAAATATTAGTTTCTTATGAAGAATTTTAGGATTTTTTGGACCAACAATCGCGTTATTCCTTGCAATTTATTCACTAAAAATTGTAAATTAAGCATTGCAAGGAATAGTTGACGAGTGGTTCTTAGCCTGTGTGTGTGTGTGTGTATATATATATGTATATGGGGTGCCGGTGGTGTAGTGGTTAGGACGCTGGCTGCTACTCGCCCGATGCTTGAAAAAGTCATCGGGTACGAATCCTGCGCGAGTAGGACTTTTTCTCAAGGTCATCCGGCCCCCTGTTTGCGTGGTTTGAGGAGACCGCGCAAATTCAGCTCTTCCGTCCTTCGGAAGGGACGTTAAGCCGTTGGCCCCCCTGGTGTTCTTCGCAAGAGCAGGCAAATGCCGGCACCGGGTTTCCCTCCACCCTTCTGTGTGTGTGTCCGGTGTGGAAGGCAACGGGAAACCACCACATTCCCTAGTCAAAAACCAATTAATTAATTAATTAGTAGGACCTGTCGTAAGACAGAACACGAATGAATGAATATATATATATATATAGTAAATGTAATTGTTTGATTAATTAATAAATTCCTGACAATCATTTGAATTCTCCCAGAAAATGAGGCGCTTGAAATTTATTACATTCTGGCATCAAGAATTCTAGGATTCTAGGGGGAAGGGGAGGGGGAGAGGGGAGGGGGAAGGGGGCGAAGCATTTTGGATCAAAATCAATTTTGCCTCAAATTTCTACCTCATATGTTTTTAATACTGTCCAATTTACCCGCTTTAATATTTTTTAATTTCTTTTAAAACTATTTAGATAAGAGATCCCCAACCCGCGACCCTCGATAGCACTCTATGTAACCCGCGAAGCTATGATGAAAAGGTGATCGGTAAAATTTGATATAGACAACTTCATATTTTTTCACTATAATAATCGTCTCAAAACCTTTTCTGCTGGAACTTTAACACTAGTAATTTATTTATACTCGATTTTCGCTAAAATGAGACCGCAGAATCCCTTAGTCACTTCTCATGTAAACACTCATCCGTCTCGCAGAAGCTCTCGTGTCTTCCAATGCGCCCCTCCGAAGCATTCACAACTACGAATGCGGCCATGTAAAAAGGCTGGGCTCCACTGATTTAGATGGTATAAGTCTTTTACTGATGTATTCAAATGCTCTGTCAACTTTTCACCTCCATGGCAGATGTACTGCAGACGAATGGATTTACTATATGTAGAAATAATATATGAAAAATCTGATGTGGCAACCACATGACTTTCTCCATACCTGTAATATTTCTAAAAATTCCAAATAGGTTACATAATAATAAATATTTTAACCCTTTATGTACCAGCGGTACTTGCAATTAAAATTATTATTGAATACAAATATTTACACTGTATATGAATTTTAGCTCTGATATTTATAGGCTTTCATTTGTTGTAGTATAGTATTATTCTCAATAAGTGGCAGTATTACCTTAACTGTATTCTTTTGATGTCATATGTTTTTTTAGCCTGTGTCATCGCGTCAGCATTTATTGTGTGCATTGATTTACATTCGTCGATGTTTGCCCTTATTTAACAGAAAATCTTTTAGGTTGGTATTATCTTAGAATTCGTTTGTGATTTATTAAAATGCTGTTATTGATTTGAAATCATATTTAACTAGACATTTGTTATGGTTATGTTTTTACGCAAAAGATATTAAAAGTATTAATAATTTCTATAACTAAATAATATGTTCTGGCTTATTTTATCTATCAGGATATATTTCTTAAAACAGGATTAAGCTTAAGAAAAATATTGTACATCAGGGTTAAGAAACTGCGAGAAAAATTTAGTCTTTACAAAGAACAGAAATAAATTCCAACCGTAGCCTTCTGATATCGGATATAATCAGGAAGCTCCAACAATTGATAAAATAAAAAGGAGCGTTACTAAGACGTAACTAAGCATAAAGTGTTTACAATAGTCGCCGGTAGGTGGCGTGTTGGTAGTAGCTAAAATATTTAGTTTTTAAGATATCTCTTAAACACTGCATTATATGGGAAAATGTTTCAAACAAAGGTTGTAGAAAAGTACATTTTCTACAACATTTATTCCGATATTTTTTTCCATTAGTCAAATATTAAAGATAATATTAAAAGGAAACGGATAAGTGACAAGAGTAAACGCCCACTTCCGGTTGACCGATTTTTACCAAAAACTAATCAAATCTTGTGACTTTTATAAAAATGTTAAATATAAAATTTCGCGTTGACCTGATTAATAGTTTTTGAGTTAGAGTGCCCACAAAATTCTAATATTTTAATGTGTACAAGAGAATATTATCCTGCACGATGGATTTCAGATTTCCCATGTAAATCAAATGGGAAGGATAGTTCCTAGAATCGAACCCGGGACTTCATTCTTCGCAAAAAAACTATCCTCGGGAGCTCAGTCCATGTAGCAAGAAATTTCCACCAAGGTTCATGAAAATCGGTCTATTGGTTCAAAAGTTAATAGGGGAGAACGGACAGACAGACAGACAGACAAAACTATAAGCCTATTTCCATTCTGGAAAGTAGGCTAAAAATTGATTAATATTCCTAATCGTTTTTACTTTCTCCATACATATTATAGGGGACAGTATTGTTTTCATGAAAAAAATCGATTTCGAGATTGCAATGGAAATACACGTTTTGAGGTCCCTTGAACACGTTTTGACCATTTTCTCGATAATATCTGTGTGTGTGGTGTGTGTGTGTGTGTGTGTGTGTTTGTGTGTGTGTGTGATAGGTTTTTGTGGGTGCTCTAACTCTAAAACTATTGATCAGGTCAACGCGAAAGTTTATACTTAACATTTTTATAATAGTCACAAGAACTGATTAGCTTTTGGTAACGATCAGTCAACTGGAAGTTGTCACTTGTCACTTATCCGTTTTTTTATATATTTGATTAACTTAAAAAATACTAGAATAAATGTTGTAGGAAATTTAATTTTCTACAATCTTTATTTGGAACATTTTCCCATATAATGCATTGTTTAAGAGTTATTTTAAAAACTAATTTTTACCTGCCACCACCTACCGGCGACTATTGTTAACAATTGACTCTTAGTTACGTATTAGTAACGCTCCTTTTTATTTTCTTAATTGTTGGGGATTCCTGGCTATATACTATGTCATAAGGTACCGATGATCTTTCATGACCCTTAAGTCATAAATTATCTTCTTCGGCCTTCACATATTTGAAAAACACACCGAAAACCCTTTTACAATACTCCCTCTGCACTATGATGACTGTCTTGCTACTTTGCGAAAGAATATACAAATTATATCCGTTACTCACTCTTGAACATGCTTAAAATTTTCTCGCAGTTCCTTAAAATATTCATTATCATTTAACCTACTTTGAATTTTTAGTAATATTACAGGTATGGAGAAAGTCATGTGGGGGCCACATCAGATTTTTTTATAAGTACCCTTTAAAACGCATAAGAAAATTTTCTTGGGGAAGGAGAGGAGCGTGGTAGTTTTAGATCATAGATAGATATATAGATAAACGTCTTTATTTGGGCGAGATTGAGACTAGGCAGTCCACTTAACCCATTGTCAATTAAAAACTAAAAGTAATAACAAAGAATAAAGTAAAATAAAAAAGTAAAATAAAAAAGTAAAATAAAAAAGTAAAAATAAAAAAGTAAAATAAAAAAGTAAAATAAAAAAGTAAAATAAAAAAGTAAAATAAAAAAGTAAAATAAAAAAGTAAAATAAAAAAGTAAAATAAAAAAGTAAAATAAAAAAGTAAAATAAAAAATTATAAAAATTACATATATACATAAATCAATGCCAATTTAGCATTTATGTATATGAAAAGAGGTGGAGATTTGTTTTGTTTGTGGGGAATGACGAAGGATAGTTAAAGTACTTTACCCTAGGAAAAACCCCTATGGAGGAAAACACCCGCACAAGAATGGGGGTTTGAAAAATCTGCGAGACCTACTGATAACAAGATTTAAAGACTGAGAGGATCATAAGAGATAAGTACACAAAATCAAAATGAAATGAGAAGGGCATTGGAGTTTTGGAAGATTGGAAGTGGGGCGCGAATATGAATCGGATAGATTTGAGGAAACAGGATGTCAGGGTTGCGTACGATTAAGGATACGTAGTTTTCAATCGTGAACGCAAAACCAGTTATGTAAACCACTCGGACCCAAAAGCGCATATAAAGCGACATTAAAAATGCGATATTCAAGCCAATGATAAGTTTTCGTTCCATTTCCGTTATGATGCTTGTTGGAGTGATGCACGGTGCGGACTTTATGGGCTTCGGTAGGATCTGAAGTTCCCTAAGAATCCAAACACTCTACTCCATTTAGTATTATATTATTATGATTTATTTACAATTATTTAATGTTAATCGCATCGAGTGCATCGTCATCACCCGGCCAGCTTGGCTCGTTTATAACGTTATCGATCAAAAATAATTACATGTAGAACCTAGTGCTTATTCAAAGATACTTTGGTTTCGGTAGATAGGGGGCTCCTCTGATGTTTCAGTAAGACTAGGAAAATACCATAGTTACTGTACTAGAAGAATATTTTTGACCATAATAACAGTGAACGGCGTATAATTCAATTTAACCTTTATTTATGATCACATTGTAACCAAGATGCAGTCTCCCAGACCGCTATTGTTTGTTATTGTAATTTATTAGACGCTAGCTATATCTACAATTGGATTTTCCATGTTAAATAATCTGTCATCTGGGTTAAGATGTAATTTAAAGAAAATTAAACTTAATATTAGCTTTATATCTTCTTAAAATGTAAATTAGCGGAAAGTAAAGTGTCACAGTGCTTTGACGTCATAACCTGGGCAGTGTCTCATCGACCGCACCTCCGTATTTAAAGGTTAAATTGCACTTATAATCATATCAAGTCGAGGCAGTCGGTTATCTCAAACTAACTGGTTTCTATCGTGTTAACGGTATAATTTTCAAAACCACTGCGGAATTCTTTCAGGGATACAACATTAGAATGTCCCCGAAACAAATTCGCCGTGGTTCCAAACCTCAGTGAAAGCCTTGGATCTAAGTTTTAAAGCTTTAATCCCTCAATTTTAATGAAAATGTTTTCTTCGTTATTTTTTCCCCTAGGTCTCGGCACGAGTCTGGCGGTGACCCAAAGCGAGCTGTTGCTGGACCATCACTTCCCTCCGAGACGAAAGAGGAGGAGGCGTCGCATTCTTTTGCTCGCGTCCATAAGGGTTGGATGCTCTCTATCGCAGTTCATCTCTCCTTTGATGATGCTGGGGATCGTGGACTCGTACGGATGGCGCTACGCACCGCTCGTGCAGTCCGGATTCGTCCTCCAGGCGCTGATTGCGGCCGCGTTGCTTCGATACAGGAAAGCGGGGAGCAAGAATTCAAGGGGGAACGTCCGATTGAGGCGAGGATAGGTTAACGAATGAAAAATCCTAATCGCGTTTCGCTTTCATAATGGTATCGAGGGACGGATAAATTGCTCTAGCGGGTTTGCCGTGGTCCGCGGGCCGTATTTTGCCCACCCCTGACCCACGCTATAAGAACTTAACGGTTAAGAGGAAAAAACTAACAAATTCAACCGCGTATCAAAGGTTAATCTCCACGCTATAAGTGTCATTAGGCCGGATTTTATGAATACTAGGGGCCCGTTGCAGTATTTCCTGCAAACATTCAGAGAACCTTGCGTGAAGCGGCCCAATGCGATAGTTCTTACGACAAACAATTGTTATAAAGGATATTACTAGTTGAACCACTTTTATTGCCCCTCTCAAAATAATCATATATCTCACACCATTTTCATAACGAGAAACACATACCTACATGATTTAAACCAGAGGTGCACAACTCAAAAGTTGACACGGGACAAAATCGACCTTGATTGGACCTAGACGGGCCACGATATGAACGTTTTATACATAAAAAAATTAAGGACACTATTGTAGATTCAGTAATTACCGTAACAACTTTTACATGAAATTTTTATGCGACAAAAATGAGGTGGCAAACAAATATAATTTACTTACTCAATGAGAGATGTTGCACCGTTTTTCTCTCGACATTCCACTTAAATCCGGAGTAATGCTGGTAGTTGCTGTTCTTAGAATGTCTCTTAAACTCTGATCTGTCAGTGCTGAACGTAATGGAGTTTTGTTTAATTTCATAGAGATTGGGATTTCCAAAGCGTTGTTGAGGTCCGACTAAACATCCAAAAGATTATTATCGAGCTTAAATTATGGCTTGACTCGAATTGATAAAAGTAACTAGCTACAATAACCATAAACAGTTGCGAAAGCCAGGCGGTCACCGAAGTTAGATTCAGGATCTGCTATATTGCCGCTGAAGAGGACTGCTTTGTCGCAGAAATCCTTATCGGGTATTCCTAAACTTTCCATGACTAATGTAGCTATTTTAGCGCCCGGGGAAAACTACTTTATATGTGACGCCCCTTCCTTCAAAAAATTCTTATCTCTAGTTCATTTAGTAACAATTCGGATTTTTTGCGCCCCTTACTTAGTTGCGCCCGGGGCAGATGCCCCGCCCTAGTTACGGTACTGAATGGAGCTACCTTATTTATCAGACTAAACGTTGTCTACAATTGGGAACATTTTCCGCACAAATATTAATTTCGAATATAATTTTGATATGGGGAGAAAAACCACAATTGATGAAGTAGGTCATCTCGCTTCGTTAGGCGAGAAGCGAACATATTGCGTTAGAAGGCAGCTGCGGTGGATCGATTTCAATTACTTGATTAAAACATGGAAAAATCAATAATGAATCACGCAGTTGGTCTCACGGCTTGAACCCAGCAAATGATCGAGGCAGATCCTTTTGCCGTAAGACGGTTGTGTAAATCGTATGACCTGTTCAGGTGCAAAATAGACTTCTTCAGAGGTAATTAGCAGATCCTTGAATTCAAACAGCTCTAATTCGCGGTATGAATAACTCATGTGACCAGGAGAACGTCTATGAAACCAGACACACATTTCATTTGTAAAATATCTTCCTGCCGATCATTTTAGAAAGAGTGATAGGTTAATTGCCACAGAGAACGGCTAATTTGTGACTGAAATGAAAACCTGGTTCATATAACCTATCATTGGCGGCAGGAGTGACCTAGATTGTCTATTTAGCCATATAAATGAGAAGTACCAATATTAGACTTAATTTGATGCATGGAAAAAATATTGAAGCTATTTTCGAGATTTGTGCGTGCAAATTAAGTTCTCTATTATATGTATGAGATTTTTATTCGACTAAATTATGCTAATATAAAACAGTAGCATATCAACTAAATCACAGACGAGTCACTCACCGGCATAAGCGCATAGTTTACCGAATTGATTTTTAATTTTTTATGGAAGTTAACTAACCTATAGGGAATACAGAAATGTGCTTTCAGTCAATCAACAACAGGCTCACTATATTTAGGACAAAGAGTGTGGTTAAAAAGAACTTACTTAGTGGTTTTTATTATGTCCAATGAAAAGATCATTACTTATATTTTGAACAGTTTTAGTAAGGCGGTTCTTTACACAAAATTTTAATTAAATATCAAGAGTACTTATTTGGGAAGTGTGGCGTGCAAAGAGTAAAAAGGATCCAGCCGCCTAGTGTTACCTGTTCGAATAACCAACATGTCTTTTTTTAAATTTATGTATTTAAAGATTTCTCGCGCGACCATCCAAAGTTTCAAAATAACAATTCACGCAGCAGAACAACCTCGCATAGAATCTTTAGTTCCTTATAACACATCATATCATTAAACATAATAATCAAACGGAAAAATCTCCTTTTTATAATTTTGTAAACAGACCTCACTCTTTCACGACAGTACATTATCAGAAGTACGCACGCTTAATCAATCGCGCGTGAACCGTGCACGGAGGCTGTTTTTATTCGTCTCAAAGAAAACTTGTGTTTTTAAACAAAATATATACATACTGAGAGACATGTATGTTGGCCTAAATTTTGTGATAGCGAAGTATGGAAGGTCTCAAAAATATTGTTATATCTCTTCAGAAACCTATATATTCACGCAATTAATTGTGAAATTATTCGTATCGCAGGAGCATGAGGTATTCCATAATGGAGGAAGACGATGGGACAGAGGGCGAAACTGGATGGCAGTGCGGGATGCGCGGGGCCCCAGAAGGAGAGACCCTTCTTCCATTTGAGGAAGACCTCGCGGGTAGGAACTGGAAGAACCCGGCGAAAGATGACACCACCGCTTTCGAACTGAAGGACGACGACGACGACATCTACAGCGAGGAACCATTGGTGAGTGGCCGTGCGATTTGGCGCGTAATTTCGAATGTGAGATGACGCGAAGCGATTGTATTTGAATTTTCGATTCAGGCGCTGCCAGATACAAGAAACGCCTCTTGAAGGGAGTTCTTCGACACGTCCTGAACTATTATTTGTCCAATCATTTTCGTTCAAGGATTATTTGTCCCTTATTATTTAATTGGAGTTCATGGAGATATTTTCTCCAAGAATAATCCATAAAATTCAGTGTTACTTCCACTGTTATGTTATAGAGCGTGTTAAATGTAGAATATTTCTTACATGCAACGAATTTATCGAACCTTGCAACAATGTGTTATTAACCAAGTCTGTTAGAGGAAGAACTGCACGCTTGTGTTTAGTAATGAAGCAAAAGTATTTTATAGTTTCATAGGCATGATAAAGGCTATGATCTATCTAATTCCTTAGTTTTTATTTTTACATTCGCTTTTCAGCTAATACAGAGAGAATTTTAAATATTGTACTGAGATAATTTTATTTTTAAACAAATTTACATTGAAAAAGATAGTGTATGGATTTTTTGGAGAAAATATTAAGGTGCACAAATTTTCTCTTGACAAATATTAAACGAATCATTGTAATTGGACAAATTTGAAAGGTCAGTTTATATTGGTGGACGGTAAGTAATGAATTAGTTATTCTATATGCTCCCTCCGCATTTTAGTGACCTCTAGCAGTATCTAACGATCCCGAATTACTAGAGTCCTCACCAAATCATTTTTCTTCACTGCGCAAAACTATATTTATTTCTGTGGAAGTCTCTTGATCATCCACCGCCATTGTGAAGTCAGCAAAAGCGCTTAAATGATGAGAACAGACTAGAATACGAATAGATAAAATACAATGCATACAAAAGTCAAAAGTCGAAAATTTTACATTCTCGTATGATTAAAATAATTTAAATGTGAATTTTTTATTTGTCTAATGGCAATGGTGCTTGAAAATGCATGTATATGACACTTATAATCACAAAATATAATATTGAAGTTATCAATATTTTAGACAATGCTTAAAAATACGAATACCAATTAATATTAGGGGTGATTACTGGAACAGCATTTAAGAGTCTCTGAACGGGCCTCTTTAAGTCCTAGACCACAAACTAGAGTGAGATTTTCTGAGCGAAATTTTGCCATTACAAATATGTACCTATGTATAGGGAAAATAATGGGTAGAATATACTGAAGCGGAATGTTTGCCGTCACGTGCTTATTGATTCATCATTCGCTTGCTCATGTTATGATTGTAAACAAGGGCGGCAGAAAGCCACGCCCAACGTGGGGCTCGAACCCACTATCCTGAGATTAAGAGTCTCGTCCTTTGCCGACTGAGCTAGCCAGGCATTGTATTTTAGTATACTTTCTCTGGGTGCAATAAAAAAAGTTGGCAAACGGCATTCGCGCAATGGTAACCAAGGTCAGCGCAACCATTTGCGATGCCAGGGTCTAAACATTAAACGAGGCTCCCCTTATAAAAAGGATGAAGAAAACACCTAAATCTATTAAATATTTATATTAATAATAATAATATATTACTTGTCGAAGTAGTGAAAAAATATGTAATATCTTCAAAAACAAGAACAAAAATGTGAATGAAAGCAATTGAGAATACGGAAATCACGAACTGCATTTGAGTTCCGTTATTTTTGCTACTTGTCTTCATTTTATAAAAAACGCAGACTGTGCATCACTGTGGTAATTCGAATAAACTGGCCATGCTATATAGCATCTCTATATCTCTCAGAGCTGTCCTTAATCGCAACCCTTGGCGCACATTTATTTCTTATGCCCCAGTGCTGTCCTCAATTTATCCGTTCAAATTCGTCTTTTAATATTAGTCTAGAGGCAATTCGTGTTTTAATCTAATGACTAATACTGATATGTTTCGCTTTGTTTTCTTTGCATCTGCAAATTAATCTTTACAAATTCCGCAAGTTGAAACTAAATTTCCCAAGTACAGCTCCTTCTAAAAATAGTTTTCACAACTGCTGCACGTTTTCAGATGTCGCAACCATCCCATATGGAGCACAACTAAGCAATAAATGGAAACTGAGTGGACAGATATAGAAGAAAGAGAGAAGGATAGTGATAATGGATGGGCGAGGATGTAATTAAGGTCGCAATAAGAAGCGCAAAAACATATGCTCCTTCGTTATCATCCAAACAGCTATAATCCTAACTTCTTCACCACCAAACTCCACTAAAAGCAACTTGGCCATTCGTCGTGCACATTCCCAGACTCCCATCTCTGTGTATAGAGATATAATGAATCACTCATTTATCTTTCTATCTAGGTCAAATTGACGAATATAACAGGCTCTGCGATTGTATAAAGATTCTTATCTAGGATTTCCTTCCTGTTTGTTTCCCTCGACGATGAAAACGAAGCCATACAGCTTCATCATATTTTGTTCTTTCACGCACTTTGTTTTAGTAAATTCCTTAATTAATCTTCTCTGTAGCCTGAGAATTTGCTTTTTGTTCGAAAAAGTTCTTTTAAAACTATTAATACCAGTCATATTCATTGTTACACTGATATAACAAACACGGTATTTTTTTATAGTCTATTACAATGGCTGTTATTTCAAAATCCAAGTTCTAGAATCGCGGCAAAATCTATTCATGCCTACAAGTATTTGTAAACGAGCCTAGACGGCTGTGATTCAGAGGTTTTCATACAAAGGTGAAAATGGAGATTTTTTATTAAAATTACTTTTAAACAAAGCCGTTTATGAAAAATTCTTTAGAAATTTCTTGGGAACAACGTTATAAAATTATTCTCTCAGGGTTGGTAAATTTAATACCATATTAAATTCGTTTAACTTTCACATTATTATGCATGTTAAAACTGTGATACTTATACTAATTTATTGTATGGTCAAAAAACCGGTACTTTATATTTTAAAATTTTAAATACTTGAACCACTCATTGAATTAACCTAAATCTAAGAAATATTTAAATAATTCTTTGAGTTTAACCTTTTCGATTTCTTTCATTGCCATATGTAAAATTTTAACAATATTCTTAAACCTTGACATCTCAATAGCATCCTTAATCATTTGGCCATGTTGCCCTCAAGAAATATTTTTTCTTTTTGGTTTTTATTAATTTTCATCAGTTTTTGTCTCTAATTTTACACATATTTAATATTTCAAACTGTATTCCGCTTTAAAACTTTAAGAGCTGACTACAGGATTATCGAAATTGTGTTTTTACTCAGACATTCGCATTAAAGCAATGTTTCTCAAACGGTGGGTATCGACCCCTTAAGGGGGTTGCGAGAGGATTTCAGGGAGGTCGCAAGAACTCTTCGCTAAGGCAAGTGATTTTATTCTGGTGCTGAAAGTTTTAATTTATTGGCATGTTCTGTTAAAAAAATTAAGTAAATTCTCTTGCGTATAAACGTACAAAATCTTTTTAAAAATTTGTTATTTCGATGTAGTAAAAACAATCAATAAATTACATCTCAGTAGTTATCAGTACTTAAAAGATTAAACTATACACCACATATTGTCTGAATGTGTTCAACAAATAAAGGTAGCTGTAAATGAAATAATTTATAGAGCTAACCTTGTATTTATAAAGAGGACAAAATAAAAAACTCTCTTATTATTAATTTCCTTATCATTGTCACACCCCACCCCAGTTTGGAGAAAACTGGATTTTTGTCTTCTTGAATATTCTCGGGGGGTCACAGCGACCAAATATCCGGAAGGAGGGGTCTCCTGGCGTATCTGCCTGAGAACCACTGCATTAGGGCCTAAGGGGAAAATCATGCTCCTTGGGAGCAGTGCTACCAAATGAATGGTTAATGGTAGTTAAATGCATTCAAATGAGAGATCAATGCAGTCTTTCCATCTTTATTAAAGCTAGCTCGTTTCTCTTCATAGGATTCAGCGAACGGCGACGCACCGTCTTCCCTTCTTCAGCTTCCAAGGCGAAAGAACTGCTACGGTGTGGAGATTCTCCCTCAGATACCCGAAGAAACAGAAGAAGAAGATTCGGGAGAAGGCCGCCAGAGTAAGCGCTCGAGCAGGCGCCTTACCATAACCATCTCCAACAACAACAACATCAACAATAACAACGGCAAAGAACCCTCCATGATCGAACCCCCAGCGCCGCCGAACGGTAACTACCTTCCGGACACGCCCACCTCCACGTCATCCACATCCTTTTTGATCACGCCAAACCACAGCCTGAGGAAGTGGAAGAGGTGGAAATGGAGGAGGAGAAAATGGAGGAGGAGAAGGTCGGAGCAAGAGTCAGAGGAAGAGGAAGACGAAGAGGTGGAGGAGGGGATGAAGGGTTGTTGTGGCAGCCTCAAGGAAGTTATAGACTTGAAGGGGTTTTACAAGGCATCGTTCTATCCCGCCTTGGCCCTTTCGGCCTCATCCAGGCTGGCTGGATTGGTGTTCTTCTCCCTGATGCCTTTGGTGGCCAAGCGTTTAAAGAAGAGCAACAACGACGCTACTCTACTTGTGTCACTGGCCGGTTTTTCTAGTCTCATAGTTGCCGCTACGGTGCCATGGATCTCGGTTCCCTCTCCCAAAGCTAGAGTCGTCGGTTTCTTCGCTCCCAGGAGTTGCAAGAAGTTGCTGTATTCGATTGGATCTTTCCTCTCCTCATTTGGATTTTTCTGTGAGTTTATTATTGTTATCGGTTATGGCAGTGGTTTCCAAACTGTGGAAGGGGGGTGGCGCAAAAGAATTGGCATAAATTTACTGTCTGTTTAACTATACTAATAGTGGATCCTACAATATGCAGTCGCTAAATTATTGCCCTCAAGTGGCTAGGACGTAACTTTTGCATCCATATTTTTTTTCACTGCAATTCTAGGTCCATATAGGTGCTCTTTATGAAGTATGAGCATGATATAGATGGGGGCGCAAAGATATTTTTCTTAAGTGAGGGGAGAGAGCGCGGCTATGTTAAGTTTGGATACCACTGGGTTACGTCGTTGCGTTATGTCAATGAAATCTATAATCTTTTACTAGCGTTCTTTCTTAGAGATCACATATTCGAAAGGTGCTCAAACTATGGAATGAGGAATCATAAATATGTAAATGCTTAACATCAATGAGTTTGGACTCAACTTTTCGGAATTTTCTTGATTATAATCAAAGAAAAAATACCTCTCTAACTTCCCCGATGAGGTGGAAATTACAGATTTATCATTTCTCTGTGATCATGGTAATTCTTGTCACGATTGTAGTAAAGTGTAATTTTTCATGGTGCCGGTTTGTTTGAATACTGTTTTATATTTCATCTTATTTTACTGGAAATCATTTTATTATTGCATTTAACCAATGGTTCAATCCCTCAAACCTCTCCATTCAATATTTCCACGCATATATTTCATATTTCGTTTTTAAAATGAAGACTTTTTATATAAATCTTCAAATATCTCTATAATAATGCATTTTAGAATCTAAGAAATCTCAAAACCTTTATCGCAAGGTTCAGTCTCGCGATAAACATTAAAGATGGCCCTGGACTCGGCTTCAGAAATAAGTTTTTAGCTTTCCCCAGTTATAAAATAATGTAGATTTGTCTGTAGTTTAAACAAACCATCGCCATAATTTTCCAAAATACAATATTGTTTACTTCGTCAACAGTGCTGTCACGTTGCGACTGGTCCGATAGGCTAACTTTGGCAACAATATTATTCGGGATCGGAAGCGGCGCGACAGCGGACACCTCCAGCTGTCTCCTGAGGACAGCATACGGTGGTTCGCAGGGCGTCGGAGGGTCTAGAGGTCTGATGTGCACACTGACGGCTTTCTTTATCCTCGGATTCGCTGCGCTGATGGGTAAGATAGCAATTTTTTCTACATCGGGTTATTATGCGTTCTTTGCACAAAGTGAGCGCATATAGGGGAGGTCGTTTCCGTCCGTACTTCCGCATGTTAAAACTAGAGAACCGCTGGACGTATTTTGATGTATTTGGTATTGAGGAGTTTTGCTAAAATTGGTCGACCGATTCCAATTTTGGTTAAAATCGGACAATAATTACGACTACTTTACATAAATATCTACATGTATTTTACAACGTACCTCGCTAGTTTCTCGTTAAATACTCATATGTGCGAAAAATATAGAGAACATTTTGAAATCTCAGACAACGCATTTGGAAACTGTGTACTCCGACATGGAGTACACCTTTCCAATCTTGTTTTTTTAAATCATTGATGCTCTTTGATAGCCAAAACAGTGTTAGAAAACGCTCAAGGGAAACTAATTGTAAAATGTGCTTCTAAAATGCCTATCAAAATCCAGGTAACCTTTCAATATTAACAAAATTTTACTCTCCCACATAAATTAGATTATTATTTCAAGTCTAAAATGCAGCACGGAAAGACACAAATTCGCAAAAAGTACACTTATGAATCTATTTGCCTAAACTGCAATTTTACCACAACTATTAAAAGACAATACGGCGCAGAATTATATCAAGAAGATTTTTGTTTAAAATTATTATGTAATTATTTTAAAATTTCCATTGTGATTTTAATAATATGCACAAAAATAATTGGAAAAATTATTTTCCTCCAGTCTTAAACAATAATTTTAGTTTTATTTCATGTCCTAAGTCTTTTTAAAATTCTAACTGCACGAATTTTGGTCACTTGAAAAATAACCAAAACCGATAACAATAACTAGAACCCTTGAGTGACAAAAATTGTCGTTTTTTTCTCTCCATTTGATAATTTGGACGTATATGTACATATATAGATGTGAATATTCGGGAAAATAATAAAAGATACGCTTGGAAACAGATTTAACTCGGGAAAATAAATTTCGAAACGGGGTAGGTCCCCGAGTTTTCTCAGAAATATCAATATAAATGGCTAAAGCTTTGCTTTTTCTCTTGTTCCAGGAGTATACGCCGTGCCAACAGAGATATACGGATCCACCTCCGGTATAGGCTCATTGTCGCTGTGCTTTTCCGTAGTTGCTATAGCCCAGTTTATGGCGGGAATCACGTGGTTTATCCATCCAATACTTTCACGTTTTTATCGCCGCCAGAGACATTTCGTCGACTTGAATCCCGGAATGTTCCTCCACGCCGCTTAGGCGGATTTCATTGTGATAAATTACAGTTTCTTTTCTTAGACTGCACAGTGTGTGTGTGTGTGAATGCCGGAAGAAAGTGATAAAAGAAACAATCTACACGATTGCTACGGAAAACCGGCGTCACTGAAACGAAAACGGACGATTTTACCTGTTTCGGGAGGGACGTTAAATTTCAGTGATCGCTGTAATCATCAAAGACTTATGTTTACTTATGTTTTACTTTCTCTTGAATAAATACTGTTTCTAAAAGCTTTTTAAAGCAATAACTTAAGTGATCCGATTTTCAATCGAAATGAAATTATTTAAGGTGAAATTTTGTGACACAAATGTTTTATTCTCCTGTAAAATTCGTACAAAATGCTGATGTTTCTCAACATTAGAGAACGGGTAAAAGGGGATGATCTGCAAAATGTTCATATTATCCTTTACAGGAATTCCTTTGGTCACGTTAGCAACACGTCAACAACATATATCATCGGAATCCGTTGAACTTTTAGTATTGATTTGTGTTTGATTGTGTTTAAAATTGATTATGAGCGAATAACTCGATACCATAATAAATTATTTAATTGATGAAATATTAAAAAGAGTAATTAATCAAGTCAGGTGTTACTTCGTGGAAGTATGTGTATTTAATATGAATATTAAAAAGAGAGCATTTAATCTTACTAAAGGTGACATTCCGAAGTAAAATATCTGAAGAAACTACTCTTTATGTATCTTTAATGATGGAATTTGTTTGATGCAGTTGGATAAAACTAAATACGTCACCCATGACGAATATGTCGTTATTTTTGTACAATTGCATCATCGCACGAATTACTTCACACTAATCAACTTAGTTTTTAATGCTAAATCGCGTCTCAATAAATGCATACCAGCACTATTTCTACAGAATTTGCTGCAGCTGCTTCCGATGGTGAAAATTTTTGATTTCATCAAAACCTTTTCTTCCCAATAAAATGCAACAGTGTCAGTTGCATGTCCATATAAATGGAATTTTTTTATTGAGATGGGAGAGTTTTTTCATCTCAAAAAATCTATTACCTCCTCAGAACCACGTAAAATTATCAAGAATTACTCACAGTCACTCAGGGTTTAAAGGACCTTGCCCCATCCCCGGGACCCTTGGTATGCACACAAACAAAGGTAATCATACTTACCTTTTTTAATGGCTACATACGAATTTAGGTATATCAGGGTCATCATCATCAGTGGGCTAGGTCGTCGTGACCTGAAAGCCACCCAACGCCGCGATCCGCCAATAAAGACCCTAACGGGCTACGCTTACACTGCAAGGGATAAGGCAATGGCTGTTGCTCAACATCTCGAAGGGGTTTTCCAACCCAACCCCTCGTCTGCCGCCTCGATAGAAATGGAGGATGAGGTAGATAAGGCCATCGAGGAGCAGCTAATAAGTATCAACGCGGCAGAGGGACAGATGTTCCCTCCCATGGAACCGAAAGATGTCGTCGCCGTCATGAGACGCCTCGGCAATCATCGCGCTCCTTGGGACGATGGCATCTGTGCCATCGTTATCGAGCAGTTCCCAAAAGCAGCTATAGAGTACCTAACAGCGCTCTACAACGGATGTCAGAAGCTAAGAAACTTTCCTGAGGAGTGGAAGAGGCCGAAGATAATCTGAATCCCGAAGGGTAACCTTCCCCTGGGAACGGCGGAGGACTATCGCCAGTTTTCACACCTAAACATCTTTGGGAAGATGTTTGAAAGACTCCTGCTGAAGCCGCTTCTCAGTCATCTGATGGCGAATAACACCCTCCCCGCAGAGCAGTTTGGCTTTCGAAGACAGCATTCCATTGTCCATCAGCTGGCGAGAGTCACAAGCTTCATAACCGTAACCTTCAACATTGGCCATAAGACACCCGCGGAATTCCTGGATATCAGCAAGGCATTTGATTGGGTCTGGCACGCGGGTCTGTTTGCTAAGATACTCTGGGTGGGATTACCTGTTGGCTGTTAGGACGGAGAGGGGCAACAACTTCTAAACCTGGAGTGTGTGATTTAGCGAGTTCTCGGGCCCAGGCGAGGAGTAAAATCCCTTGAACCGGACTGATTGTGAGTATTCCTTCTCCATATCATTAATTTCGTTTGAAAAATGAAAGCTGTCCTTTATCTCATGTCAGTGGTTCCCGACCTTTTCTCGTCCCCGCGGAACTTTTTCAGTCCGAGGACCCGAAGTTGGGAACCACTACTCTATCTCAAGGTCTATCTCTGCCTATCTTTCGGGCCGTCTTAATGCAGGTACAATTAGGAATTACATTGAAACCTTTTGATATTTTGAGCATAGCTTACGGACTCACAGTACAACCACGGTCGTGTCCCTTTCCCGAGTTGGGCTTCCCAACCTTTTCGCTACCGCGGACCGCTTTTAGTCCGAGGACCCCAAGTTGGGAACCGCTGCTCTCTCCTTCGGGCGGTCTTAACCCCTTGGGTGGGGTAAAAGACTGTAGTCGCGGGGGTGCCGGTGGTGTAGTGGTTAGGACGCTGGCTGCTACTCGCCCGATGCTTGAAAAAGTCATAGGTTACGAATCCTGCGCGAGTAGGATTTTTCTCATGGTCACCCGGCCCCCTGTTTGCGTAGTTTGAGGAGACCGCGCAAATTCAGCTGTTCCGTCCTTCGGAAGGGACGTTAAGCTGTTGGCCCCCCTGGTGTTCTTCGTAAGAGCAGGCAAATGCCGGCACCGGGTTTCCCTCCTCCCTCCCCGGTTATTCATTGCACTACCTCTGAGATACCCGTTTCTGCTGTAAGAGAGGCGAATTGACTGGGCATTCAAACAAACAAACAAACTGTAGTCGCGCGCCGAAGTCCATCGTCTGGTGGGAAGTGCGACTGCAGTCGTGCATCGGAAAAAGGCCGATTTTTCAGTGGGGAAAGCGACTACAGTATCATTTCCTTTCATAGGTCATTGTATGCCTCTGCCGTCTTCTGGGATCTTATTTTACTTCTGTGCACCAAAGAGAAACCCAGTGTGTTTTAGTTACCCCAGTTCACGCGATTTCGGCGCTGATTTTGAATGAATTCATAATTAATTACTTTGAAAATTTTAAAGTTTTATCATATATGTTTTGACTTCTAATATATTTATTCCAATAATTTTGTTTTTCGTTTTATTAGAGATAATTTTTTATCGAAATTTATAACTTTTCAAAATATTGCGTTGCGTACTAAATTTTTACTTTCTCCATATACGAAGTATAGAGAAAGTATTGTTTTCACGAAAAAAATCTAATTCGAGATTTCAACGGAAATACATGTTTTAAGGTACTCTGAGCACGTTTTGACTATATCCTCGATGATGTCTGTGTGTGTGTCTTTGACTGAAATTTTGTGGGTACTTAACTCAAAAACAATTAATCGGGTCAACGCAAAATTTTATATTTGACATTTTTGTTAAAGTGAAAAGAACTGAATTCGGTCTACCGGAAGTGGGTGTTTACCCTTGTTACTTATCCGTTTCTTTTATATATTTGCTTTAATATTTGATGAATGTAAAAAAGTACTTGAATAAATGTTGTAGAAATTTTAATTTTCTACAATGTTTGTTCGAAACATTTTTCCATATAATTCATCAAGAGATATTGTAAAAACTATTTTTTTAGCTGTCACCACCACTTCACCTATTGGCACCTATTGTAAACACTTTACGCTTAGTTACCTCTTACTAACGCTCCTTTGCATTTTCTTAATTGTTGGAGCTTCGTGGCTATATCCAATATCAGAGGGCTACAGTTTGAATTTATTTCTGTTTTTTGTAAAATCTTTAAATTTTTATCGCAGTTTCTTAAAATATTTATTATCATTTAATCTATTTGGAATTTTTAGAAATATTACATGTATGGAGAAAGTTATTTGGTGGCCACATCAGATTTTTTATAATTATTATTTAACAACAAAATAGATTTTTAATGTGGGTCGAAGGTGTCCAAATTAGAATCGGTATTCATTAGTTTCTTTCATTACACGAAGGTTCTTGCAGATAAATCAATAAACAAGTGCTCAGATTTCAATGAGTTGAAGTGTTTGGTCCTCTCCAAACTAAATTTCTGGCTACGCCACTTAAGGAAGCACTCAATTTTTCCATACATTTTCAACCATAGGGCTCAAATACTTTACTTAGGATTTTAATATTTAAATACTGAGGTGAAATTATGATCACATTGTAATCCAGTCTGCTAGTTTTCTACTATTATTCGTTCTCTATCCATATCTAAAATTGAATTCTCCCTGTTTAATAATGTCTTAGGGTTGAAGAGGTAATTAAAAGGAAAAGCTTAATATTCTTTTTATTTCTTTGTAAAATTTATACTAGCGGTGAATAAGGTAGCGGGGTAATTTGACACTATTACTACTATGGTGTCTCATAGACCTCAGTAGTTAATGGTTAACTAGTTTTTTAATTGACTAAGTAAAAAAGGCAATATTACTATATCTTTAGAAATCCAAAAACGACAGTTTTCAAGTTCCGACAACAGAGGATAAGAATCGGCATACTTGACGACTTATTCATTTGCCTATAGTTGCATTAGCCAAAAATAAGTACTTGTGTTCGATATTGATTGCGATAGCTTAATCTCTGAGGGGCGTAAGACTATTTTAGGAATGTAAATAAATAGAATTTTACAGCCATATATATAATTGAATTATCAGCCATACGTCTTTATTGAAAAATAAATAATCCATTGCGCATTAAATTATATAAATACAACGTCCACATGGTCATATCTCTTCTCATTGAAAAAGGAACATATTCACATGCTCGTAATTATTCGTTCATTACCACCAGCTTGCGCATTTAAATGCACGGTGGTCGTTCTAAGTCCAAAATTCTAATAATAATTTTGGGTAGGAAAGAAAAGGTAGCATGAAAATTGGCAGTGACGTGCATGTGTGTATGAGACATGCTGCCAACAATATAAATCAATACATTTTTAAAAAAATAATTCAATCAAAATAAACCGCACAAGTTGACGGTATCAAGAGTTCTCCCTTAAAATCCTGTACAATCAAACACAATCCCGGTTGAAACATAATCGTACTGTACACACAAAGAGAATCGCAGGCTGAGTGAAGCATTCCGTAAAAAATACTTAATAAAGCACTGTTTAAAAAAAATGGTAACAATTTAAATGATATGTTGCTTTCACTGGCATCGAAGAAGTAGGATGACTAGCCATTTATGCGACGCTTCTGTCGGCTCATTTTTATTTCTTTAAACTATGCGATTATCGAGCGATTTGTTATATGATGTTATACACGGTTTCACGGTTTGACCGCGTCTTTGTCCTTGTAATTATCTCACTAACCTGTATTATCGATCAAATAGCTTTTGAGCGTTCCATATAAAAAAACAGATTAGATAATGAAGTTCTTGTCTCTGATGTTGCTGCAGGGTCAAGTTTCGAGTAGTGATAGACATTTGTTGCGTAAATTCGTGGAAATAGCGAATCTCTTTCGTTCCGTTTGAATAATTTCAATATATATATATATAATCGACCGCCAGAAGAATTGAAATCAATACGCCCATGATGTCGATCTTGCCTTCCAAGCAATTAAATTTAAAAATCAAGAAAGTGATTAATTTCAAGTCATAGATTATTGTTGATAGTGAATTTGGAATAAATTAATCATCTTTATATATGTGCGATAGCAAATTGTCTTGGTCGCTAAATGTTTCAGCCTTTCTTGAATCGTTGTTTAAAGGAATTAATGGCGCTAAGTATTTCAGTTCCCGGTATGATAAACATTATAATCCTTTATATGCGGTATTTACCCGACAATAAGATGACCTCCCTTTACAGAAGTTAACTTTGAGGAAAAATGTTTTATGAGGCATTCTGAAGCAAATAAATTAAACAATATTTTTGGAGTTATTTTTTAAGTCTAACAATTGTCATCACAATGTGCAGTCCAAAGGTAAATGTGATTTAAACCGCGCTAGATTAATCAAAATCAGTCACAAATGTTTATATATTCATTTCTTTGTTCGCGAATATAAGACACTTTGCATTGAAAAAAGAAACAAAAAACTTCGCCTTATGGTAGGGTAAATAGGGTATTTTTCTCAGATGATTGCGACTCTTGCGATGATATTCATCGCAGCATTCTACGTAATCCTCTTCAAGACGGACTCTGTCTAAAGCGACCCCACCACAGCGTTTTGCAAAATATTGCACATTATCCTTGGAACCAGCACTCATTTTTTTAACCGTCCCGTACGATGTTATTTTGCGTAACATTTTCACCGTGCCTCGCGCAAATGAGGCAGGTTCTAAAACAACGTAATAATGGTTGGCGTCAACAAAGGACGATTGCAATGCACTCGCACCAAGCACGTAAACGGGATGATCACGCATCTAAACGTCCCCTTATAAATACAAATACAAATCCGCTATAGGCATCTCCACCACTTCACATTTATCCTTCCCTTTTCGAAAACTCGGTACGAACGAAAACAAAACCTGTCAAATCATTCGTCCTCGGGAAACGCAAGAAAAACTAAATCCCGTCAGAGTATCGACTAAACAAGTGACAGTTGACGGCCTGTCATATATGAAGTCATAACGTGAGCCATCTTACGCCTCTAGAATGACGAAGAGAGGCGAGCCAACATTCTCAACCTGGAAGGATGAGTGTGATCACGCAGCTGGTACTCCCAACGCCCATCTCTCTTCATGAAATATGATACGCATCCAAAAGCAATCACTCGATTCTTTTTGACCAAACGCCAACAGGTTTAGATTAGAAAGACCATCATCAATCGCAATATTTCTTACGAGTATTTTTTCCCCACACACTATCGCGAAGGAATCCTCCCAAGGTCCTCATGACGGTTGACTTGTGCTGCCCCCTTCGTACTCGCCCTTCTTGTGCGCGAAAGAATTCGGAAATCGAAGGGGAATCGGTCTCAGCCGATAAGAGTTTCTTCTCGCCGAATCCGCCGAAAGAATGTCACACAGTCGGGGATTTGGCCTTCTCGAAGAATCGCATTTCCCATCCTTTGGACGCCTCCGTCTTAGGCGTGATCTCGGAATCCTTTCCTGCTTATCATCATTTCGACGATCCAAGTGAAAAAGGTGAAGAATGTCATGGCGTTAATGAAATAGATGCAGGTTACGTAACTCCCGCTGAAATCGCGTATCACTCCTGCCAGAAGGAAGTAGAAGATAAAAGAACTTTATAAGCAATGCAAAAAAAGAAGAAAATGTTGCGGATATTCTGCTGAGACTTCTAAACATAGCAAAGTTTATATATAGAGTATATAGAGAAAATATTCCTATATATATAGAGAGAAAATATTCCTATATATATATATATATATATATATATATATACACGGACGGTTTCGGCGATTTATTTTATATTTACCAGAGGATGGCGATAAATAGCTGAAAGGTGAAAATTGTAAAGGTTTTCTTTTATAAAAATTTTCAGCTATTTATCGCCATCCTTTGGTAAATATAAAATAAATCGCCGAAACCGTCCGTGTATGAATTGTTATTACTACAAGTACTACAAGTTTTTTTACAATAATATATATTTTTATACAAACAAGTTTATATAAAATGAAGTTCCACCAAGTTTTGCCGTTTAATATCGATTAGAAATATGTATTTTATTCGCCGTTAAAACTATATGACACCAAAGTTAATAACTCGCATGGCATAATTATCATTCTCCGCCATAATTAGGAACTAAGAATTTTTTGGTCTTTGTTCCTGAATTATTAAAGCAAACAATACTATAGAAATGTTTATGTGAATGCGATTATCAGATAAGCTGCACAGCTTATCGTTTCGCCAATTTATTCGAGAATAAATTCATTATGTGACTTATAAAGCTATCGCGTACTATACATATTGTTATTTCTTGCACGAATTAATATTTAAGCGACGAAAATAAATCGTGTGTAGAAGGTGACAAATTACCGAGCAAGGGTCCTAGTACAGCAAACAGCAGCCCGTTGGCTAACATCTGAATACCGGATGCTCCGGGAAGTTTTTCCAAAGGAACGTACGTTGGTATTACGAGTGTCATGTACACGGTGCGGACTCCTTTCGCCACACCCAGGAATACTGCTACGCCTAGCACAGCTGTCAGCGAGTTGAAGTATATTAGAACTGTGAATTAGAAAAAAGAAGAGGGCGGTGAGTTTTATGCACTCGAGAACATTTATGAGTATCGAAATATTAACAGCGAGAAAATTGATTTCGTTACACCATTACACGCGTGCCGCACGCTGATTTCACATTTTTCAGCGAAATGATGGTCTCGAAACTTTTTTTCTGGTTAAAGCTTTGACGCTAGTAAATTATTTAGACTTGATTTTCACTAATATGATACCACAGAATATCCAGCTAACTTCTGATATAAATGTTCATCCAGAACGCGAAAGCTCTCGTAGTACTTATTTTTATTATTAATCGCATTTCTTTGAATGTCTTGTAAATAATGACGTTTTTACAGTTTTTATCGCTTTGGTTTACAATACGTTTTAATTAGCCAATTTGTTAATAACAAAAAACCTGTAAAAAGCAAAAAAACAGAGTTTCCTCCAGAGTCTCCAGGTTTCAGATCAAAAACTCCGGGTCATGAAGGTATTAAAGTTGACAACCCTAGCTGTACGTGATTCAGTTAGGAACCGATTTTGAATTATTCACTTCGGGTTTTCCAAATAAAAACGTATTTTTAATCACCTATTGACAAAGTTGCGGCAAAGCAAAAGGAGAAGCGATAAATGGATTCTCGTATTGGCTAGAGAAAATCGATGTGAAGGATCCTCTCGACCAAAACATTAGTATACACGTATGTGAAACTGAACTGATTGAATTTGAAAGAATATCTGCAATACGAACTTCAGAAATAATAACGAGTTCTTTGAGGTTATAAAGTAATGAGTTTAGCTCATAAAAGTTTGCTGTATACAAATTGAATGTGATGCAAGATTAGGGTTAAGGCGATAAGAGATGAAAGAAAACGGTCATGCGTCGGTTCTGAAAAATAATGAATAAAGCATGAGACAATCCGGATTTTCCATTACTGTGGCGCTAGGTCATCCACCCCGAATGCAGCAGAAATGCTCTTTGTCATCAACGGTGCGTATTTACGACCGGATGTCTCAATTCGCCAACCATGCATCATTATTGCACGGATTATCTCTTTACAATAGAGGAAATAAAACCATAAAGACAGACATTGTATCGCTAACGACACACGCAGTGGAGAAAGTCCTAGCCTAGCTCTAGTTCCTAGTACTAGTGTCAATCCTACTGATAAACTAAAAAAACCAAACCATGAGGGTTCCTATTTCCCAATATATAAATTCACGAAAAGTAATGAAAAAATCATAACGTTAGAAGTTAATCTGCATTAAAATTTAATTATTATTAAAAAGGTTCATTAAGATATCAAAATTTTTTATGACCAGTGTTCGTAACGTCAAAGTAATCCTTTTTGATTCGAGAATCATTGGCAAGATGTTTGAGTAGCATCAGGGATCAACCAGCAATAAATATTCTTAAGAAGATACCTACTGCTCTGTTTCAAACCTGAAAATTTTTCTGACCTTCATGCTTCCCGTCCTATTCATACTAACAGAACCATATCGATATGCGCAAGTAATGACATTCCATAACTACAAAAATTGCTTTTTATAGAAGAAATGATAAAACCTTGTGACTGTTTTTATATTTGTAATTTTTATTTCCGCTTGATAATTTTTAAAAATTTCTTATTTTTATCCGCCAAACTTTTCCAGTCTGTAAAATCAATAAAAACACTCGGGTAGGTCAGCAAAAATGAAAATCACGAAAATATCGCTTACATTGTTATTATTTGCAAGCGTCGATGTAATAAAAATCAAATTGATGGGCCGTATTAGAGAACGCAGAGACTTTCCCTTAAATTAAGACCGGTTAATCCAATTTTAAAAACGTCTCGTATATTAAGAACTCTATATGAGGATTAAATTGAGAAAATATAGAATGCAAAGAGTAGATACTTATTCCTTAAAACATTTTAAACAACTGATTTTTCAGTGAGGTTGCCCGGTGGGAGATTTAGCAATATATCAAGGGGTGGGCTGGCTACGACAGGAGAGCCGTATGCGGTACCCGACAGTATTTTATGCGGTTCGTGAATCTACGATGAAAAAGCGAACCGTAAAATTTAACGCAAAAAATCATATTATTTCGGAAAAACTATGAAAAATTCTTTGATTTTGAACCCTAAAATCCTTATTTAGACTTTATTTTCACTTATATGATATATCATAATCTCTAGGCTACTGATCTAAACTTAAATCCGGTCCACCGAAGCATTGGCAACTTTCAATGCGGCCCGCCAAAGTATTTGCAATGAAGTATGCGATCCGCCATGTAGATAAGGTTGCCCAACCATATTTATATGATTCCTAATAATATATTAAAATCTTATCGTGATACAAAGACCTATTGTTTGCATGTGCACGCATGAAGATTTTTAATTTATGGTTTAGGGTCCCCCATGGTAAATTTTCGCTCCTTTCCATAAATCCGCCGCCAAGGCTGTTAATATTAAAAACCCTTAACATAATAAATACTAACGTGATCGGCTGCTGATTAACAGCGAGAGACTGAAGAGATACATGACCCTCGGGTGCAGGTTAAATTTTTCAACGACGAAGGGCACGAAGAACCTGAACGTTATATCCAACCCCGCCATCACAGACATCACCATGGCGACCTCATCAGTGGTGAACCCGAAGTCGCTCAGTATGAACGGAACCAACATGGAAAAGTTAATCTCCGCGAATATTGCCGTAGACATGCCCACCATGATGTTGACGTAGACCGGATCTTTCAATAGCTCGAGGTAGAAGAATCTCACCACCCAAATCATCGCCCTCTTGAATACGTTCCCCTTTTTAACCCCCTTTTCCGCGGTCAAGTTGTTGTTGTCGTTACTGGGCGTGCCATTTTCGAGCTGGACGTATTGCTGCCTCTCATCGAATATCATCATGCTGCTACCGAGGTTGATTGTCTCGACGGAAGTCCACCAATAAGTCCTCGCCACGTCGTGTGACAAGCTCCTTGCGTAACGTCTCCTAGCATCCCCTCCCGCCATCTCCGGGTTCGATCTGTCGTAGATCCTTTCCGGATGGCTAGGGTTCACCAGGGGGGAGTCATATCCGTAAATGGACTGGGAATCTAGGTCGTGATCCACAGAGCTCACGGTTTGCGTCCTCTGTCTCCCGACTGGCGCGATGCCCTTGTGGAGATGGTGGTCCTCGTTCAACGCCGTAGCTTCTCCCTCTTCGACCTCCACCGCCGACTTCCCTCCGGGTTTCTTTTCCACCTCTACGTCCGTTTCCTTCTCCTCTTCCTGGGGAGACGGCGCGGGTTTCATGTGCCATTCGACTGGCTGGAGAAGCAAGGACGCAACGAGGGAGTGCAGCACGAGGGCCCCCATGATGAGGACTGTGCCCTGCACCGCGTACTCTTTTAGCAGGTAGCTGATCAAGAGCGGCATTATGACGGGTCCAAGGCCGGTAGCGGTCATTCCCAATCCGGTGGCCCTGCCGCGTCGCTTGAGGAAGTACGTGTTCATCGCCAAGCTGAAGGAAGCGGCGATGAAGCAGAAGCCAGCGGCTGAAGGGAATACGAAAGGATTAAGTTAAGAGGGCGATAATTGTTCCGCTCCAAATATAATCTCGCGGTGTTCAACCATTTCAGTCGACATATCCATTTTTATGAACATTGGATTATGTCATTTTAATAAATTCTTAGGCATATTTTTGGCATAATAGCGGATAGAAAAGATATTGTACCTAAAAATTTGGCAAAGGAATTGCTGGAGCATTTCGAATTCAGTTGCAATTGAAAACAAAATAACATTTATTCCCGCGAAAAAACTCATGGCTGAAAAGGTCAATCCTATATGCAATGATAGGACTTGTATATTACATAGCTTTGAAGCGTCTCCCAGCGGCACAATAAGGCAAATATCACTTTTTTTTGAAACAGTAGTAGAAAATTTTTCAGAATTCTAATTTTTCAGCCGTAGGATGGGATGAAGTAGTTTGTGTATGTTTTAAATATAATTTTGTGAGTGATACTGAGGTATGTGACCTGTGAAAATTTCAACTCCACTGTACATTTGCTTATTTAGTATAATTCATAGCATAAATGATAAACCTGTGTAACGAGTCATGTGATTAATCAGAGGCTCTTTCGTATATTTTACATCAAAATTCCAATTTTTACTAATCAATGAAAGAAGACAATCTTTTACTAATTGTGAGTTTTTTGTATGCATGTATTCAGCAAACGCATTTACGGATGTATGCATCTGTTTTGTAGGGCATTTACTTGTATGCAAAAATTTACGCGGAATTATTTAGTCACTCGCAATTTATTTATATTCTCATAATCTATCTATATTTATTTGCTCGTCGATTATTTACCTATTTCCATACGTCTGAATATACGGCAAAGGAGCGGTTAGTTTACACGATATTTCTTCTCGTGGATCATATACCTTTTTGACAACAATTGTTCCCGCTTTTTGGTGCTGATTATCTATACTATAATTTAAAGTGTTTGTCTGTTTGTGTTCAGCTATAAAAATCTACACGCTAGAGCCACCAAACTTGGCATACTATCTAATATGACCCAAAGGAAGAGCGTAGTTGGGTTTTGTGGACGAAATTTCAACCTGTCTTTGCGTACGTATGTAGTAGGTATGCTCTTTGAACGGCTATAACAGCCATTTTAGCTTCATATCGGACAAAAATTTTGGATTTAGACTTACAATGATACACTGAATGGATAAACTGTGGAACAATATTGGTATTTCCTGTAGCCAGGTAATGACTTTTCGATAGCTAAAATTGAGAGTGAACGGAAGAACCTACCAGGGTATATGACGGCTCATTTGAAAGCCTAAGTCGCTCTGGATTGCGTCGGGAAGCATAAGTTTTGTATTTTCGTGTGGTCAGCAAGTGGCTTTTGGATACCTAAAAGTGAGAATGGACATATGGAGGTGTGTAACCACTTATTTGAAAGCTTACGGCCACTTATCTCGAGAGTACCTTGAGTTTGAATGAAAATATTAGTGAGTGATATGAGCAAGAAAAACGGGGCAAAGCCCGGGTAATTGGCTAGTAGGATATAAATTTCACATCTCCCGATACTATGAGAAATGGTACCATCAATCTCTTGAATGTGCATATATTCGAGTTGAGTCTTGATTCGCTAATTATTTCGATTGTTCGAAGGTAAAAGAATTCAACCATCAAAAATTGAAGCCTAAAATTGAATGCTATAAATTTCTTAGAGAAAGTCTTAGTAATGTCAGAATTCTCAGTAAAGAGATAAAGCTTTTCGTGTCATACAGTGAAGTATCCCTCCCATTACAGTGAGATGCCTTTTGTTGCACAGCGACCAACAGTAAGGCAGTGCCGTTAAACAAAGTTATATTAAGCAGCTCTTGGAGATAAAATTTATACCATTTATCGGATTTAGCTTGTTCCACACCAAATAAGCAAATTTTTAAGTGCTATGGAAACGACCACTATTTTTCAATTGAGAGAATAAATAATATTATATTAAACTTCTAATGTAACAGAGTTGAATATAAATAGAGATGGCCATATTTCCTTTGGCTTTGTAGCTTCTTATTTCTTATATGCTACCTCACCGCATAAGATCATGACATTTAAAAATTTCATTCTATTTTTCTGGAGTAATGGATTTAATTTATATTCTTTGAGAGAATACTACTTTTTTTAAATGCTGTCCAAAGAAGAAACTCCCTTGAGGTTTCCTGTGATCTGGGAGTATTAATTATAGAAACAATACTAAAAGTTAATTTAGGCGTCTTTTTTAGCAGCCTGCCAATATTATAGGCAGGATCTATATGGCAGAGAGAGACAGTATTTCACAATAACTAAAAATTAGTAGCATAAGAGTGAGCCGGTTCTCAGAACAGGTTGCTTATATAATTACAAACATCGACGTTAATTTAATAATATGTATTTAATAAAAAATATTTAAGCCGTTTTAGCGTAATCGATAAATCTTTTCATCTTGCAAAGTACCCGAAGAAAATAATTCACCTTTTATCACATCGGTTATATGAAAGTTGCCTTACCTGTGATTACGCTGTATGTGATGATGAAGTGAGTGAATGTCGTGGCAAAGCTGGTCGATATCACTCCGACGAAAAGCAAAAGACTTCCAGCCACGGCCACTATCCGGTAGGAGAATTTCCTCAACAATGGACCATTAGTTAGGCCTAAATTTTGTTAAAAATAGACAATAACCCATTTTAAGTTTTAAAACATCACAGTAAGAACCTCTTGGCCTAATCCAAGAGTCCGACTCTTTTGAGAATTTAAAGTTTTCTTCGATATGTGACTGTTGGCCGAAATGGTGCTAAATTTACGTTCCTTTATTTCACATTTCGATACGTCTTTTTTAAATCTAAGAGAGATGTTTTCCTTGTTCGCTCGGAAAAATTACGTCCGTACTGCAGATGCGATAGTAAAAATTCTAAAATGAAGGAGTACTTATTTGAATTTTTTGACGGATTTACGTTACGTACTTTGTAGCATTACTCTGAAAATTTCAGTGGTAATTAAAAAAATACGCAAGTTAATTCTGCATAACCGGACACTTATAAATTCCATTTCAAGATGGACTCAAGAGATTAAAATTGTAACTTTGTCACTCATCCACAAATCTGGAGTCCACATTATTCCTTATGAGTTCTTGTATCATTTCTCTCAAATGGCTTAGAAATCCCGCTTTATTTTTAAGAAATGGCGTATTTTCCGCTGCCGACAGTAAATTTTATGCCATTAGATCCAACAATAAAATTCATCGTCTTACCCAATCCGAAAGTTAAGGCTGAGCTAACGTTGAGTATTGTTGTGCTGTCTGTGGCGCTAATGTGGTACTTTCGAAAAGTTTCCTTGAAGATCAACCCAAATGACTGCAGCAGAGGGACTGATACGAACTGTGAGAGAAAAAAAACTCGATGAAGGCAATAAATGATCATACAACGAACCCGATAAGTTTTTTTTAATTCGGTCAATTTAAAGTTATATTGTCATTACGTTTACAGAGCATTAATAAAATAAAAGCTTTTCCAAAAATAATTTCTAGACCGCAGGCTATAGACGAAATAGTTTTCGAATAATTGGCGTATCGAGTTATACGCTAAACTGTTTAAATCCACTGATTGATTAGACAGTGGTTCTCAATCTTCTTGTAGAAGCAGCACCCTTTCAAAAGATAAATAGAATTTCGAGGCAAATGCAACCTTCAAACAGGGTTTTTATATTTTCACAAATGAGTATTACAACGTTTGGACGTATCGATTTCTGGTACCACCACACTATAATCAATTTATTAGAGAAAACATTAATGCCCTAGTTACCTGTAAACACATCCAAATCGTTGATGTATTTACAAAACTAATTTTATCACGGTACTCCTAAAAATCAGCTGCGGCACCCAGGCTTGGAACCACTGAATTAGAGTGATAAAGCTCATATACCAGTGACGTAAGAAAACCGTTATAGTCGCCCGCCAGGTACAAAATGAGCTCTCAACCAGCAAATTGAAATATACCACCCTCACCGATCCTAGGGCGTAAGAAATATGTGCCATTTTATATCCTCAACTATATATGACATGAAAATTATATGATAACAGGCCCATAACATTTGTAAATACGCCTCTTTTACAAGCAAACAAAATAAGATAATTTTAAGTCTAAAAAACATCTCCGTCAATGGTTCCAAAACTGGGTGCCGCGGTACGATGAGGTGCCGCAGCTGATTCTTGGTGTGCCGTGAAAAAAACTTTTATTAAATAAATGGACGATTTGGATGTGATGAGAGGTATTAAGGAAATAATTTTCCCTCTAGTGAATTCATGATGATATGCTTTCAAAAGTTGTAATACTCGTATCTAAAAATATAAAAAACCTTGCTTCAAGGCTGGGGTGCCGTGAAAATCTGTTTATCGTTGGAAAGGTGCCCCACCTACAAAAAGGTTGGGCACCACTGATCTACGTATTTGGTATAACATTACGATACGATGCTCAAAAGATTTGACTATGCATCTAAACAACGTTACGCTCTTCAGACTGCATAAAAGCAGATGGCGTGACGTTAGACTACGTCTTCCAAAGTTAAAGAAATGATATTCCTTGATATTGGGCCACTTGGGTCGTTCCTCCGTCACGCGAGGGTCATGGAGTAGTCCAGCTCGCAGGCCCGGATTAAGGGTTTCGTAGGCCCTAGGTATTATGAATCGTAGGCCTTTTAACTATTATATATATATATATATATATATATATATATATATATATATATATATATATATATATGATACTGAACTGGGGAAAATTATTATTGATTTTTATAGAACACTTATTCTAGAAATTGGGAACGAATTGTGAAGGGGAGCGTTCTTTTTCTAAGCTAATGCTGATAAAAAAACTGTCTCCGATCAACCATAGGACAACAACGCCTGTCTTCCCTTGAGCTACTTTCTATTGAGAATGAGATTGTGCGAAAAATTCCATCTGAAAGAGTTATTGCCAATTTTGCAACGAAAAAACTTCGAAAAGTTCATCTCTAGTGTTAATTTCTCTCACCTTATAAAAAAATATTGATATTCAAATGACTCTGCCTGTTTGTATATACACTGTGACTATCTTTGCTATATAAATACATTGATTCAAGAAGATATCTTTGTTACATTTTTATCACACAAACAAAAATAATATGGACTAAATTTTTTCGTAGGTCCTTTAGTTTTTGTAGGCCCTAGGCACAGTGCCTACTGTGCCTATTGGATGATCCGGGCCTGCTAGCGCGGCATCGATAGATACACATACGCAAACATATGAACCAAGTTGCTTTTGTATGAAATATTTCTATGTGATACAAATACTCACGTAGTTGAGGGCAAAGCCGAAGACCACAACCCAGCCCCATCCTCCGTCAGGTGGCAGCATTTTACGCTCCCCCGGCTTCATTTCTTTCCCTTTTCCTCCCTCGGGAGCATCCTTCGCGGCCACCACAGCGTCCTTAGGCATCGCTACCATCAACCGTTCTCCTTGGACTCCGAAAACTCTCTGAACCAAGGATTTGCGAGCGAGGACTGATCTTTCGCGGGATAAACTTGCCCCGCCCACCGCGGGAAATCCTTCCGCCCTTCTCCCTCCTCACGCCTGAAGAGAACAAGTAAGAATCGCACGGTTTGGAGATGGTTCGTTCATGTCACCGAATGTCCTGGGTGGACGAGGGGTTTATTGCGGCCTGAGAGAGAGAGAGAGAGAGAGGGAGACAAGTGTCTCTCGAATAGAATACCGTTACCTTCGAGATCCCAAATAGAACGTTTACCCTTTTAAAAGTTGGAGGAGAGATTTTCGTCACCTGCGTCTGACCGTTCCGAGGATGTGGTGAATGGTCCTTTCGGGAAAGGTTGGGCGAAAGAAAAGGTTTCTTATCTGGTCGGGGTCCTTGGCTGTTTGAGGATTTTTGCTAATACCCTTTCGCGGTGTACCGGCAATGTGTGTAGGAGTGAAGGGAGAAGATGAGAATTGTCGATGGGAATAATTTTCGGAGATGCTGTTTGGTTGGTCCGCTTTCAGATCCAAGTGGGTGGGCGCTACGTGATACGAAAGATGTAGCGAGTCGGCAAGAAGTTCACGGTGTTTCGGACGACGTTCTGACGGAACACCCAGTCATATCGCGGCTTTGGATGACATGTTATTTTCCTCCGTTTTCCTTGTTCAGCCCGGCTAAAACGTTTTTGAATGTGTTAATAGTCTGTTTTTTTTTCGGTTCTGCTAGCCAGATGTCAATTATAACGTTTACTGCTGAGTATACGAGAGAAAAAAATATCCAAAAAGTTTCGGTGATTAGGTTTCAATAAAATATCTAAGGCGAATAAATCCAGTATCAAAGAAATGTTTTTGATTAAATGGATTTTAACCAATTAACGCCCATAATGGTGAATGGTATACGCAGAAACCAGTATAAATTTGAATTTTGAGTGGGGTTGATTTATATTTTTATTGGCATAAAAGAATTCAAATAAAATTCGACTGAAATTTTCTAATGATAATTCGCACAGTATTCCACATAAGATTCGTCTACGCTATCACCATGGTTAACAACAAGATGGAAAAGTATACTCCATAAATGGAGTGCACAGAGATTTCAAAGGCGTTCTTTATGGGAAATACGCATAAAACAGCATCGAAAGATTGGGCGGTTCTTGAATTTTTATACCCGGAATTAAAGTCGTAATTATATGATCTCGCGGACTGTTTTGCGGCAAATTTTGTCCTCTGTCCGAATATTTTTTAAATATAAAACTTACAGATCATATAAGAGCTAGGAAGAGAAAAATATGGTACTTAATTGGTGTTTGTTGAGAGAACTGTCTTAGCGGTCGATGTAAACAAAATGCACGATGTTTTGCTCGGGATTATCTCGAATTTTTATCTCCGAAACTATAACTCGTACTTATGTGGTCTCGCAGACTTCTTTGTGGAGAATGTAGTCTTCTATCCGAATAATTTTTTAAATATATAGCTTACAGATCATATAAGAGCTAGGGAGAGAAATTTATGGTTTTTAATTGTTACTTGACGGATGCCATTTAACGAGATACGAGTATTAGTATAAGTTTATTAAAATAATTACGTCAAGTGGAAGTTCTAATAGACGTATTCAGTTCAAAATCACAATTGGGCGATAAATTTTAATAAGGATCACCCCTACGTAATATAATTAAATCCGTCCAGCGGTTCAGGAGATGAAAGTTATGACCGACGGATGGTTGGACGGACGAGACGTTCCCATAAGGCGTTCTGCTACTATCGCTTCGCTGGTAAAGAACGCCTAATGTCACCTTTGACATTGTTACTAAGTTTTTTCGTAAACATATAATCAAGAATTTTTAATTTAAGGTATTTAAAATACTAATCCTATGAATATAAATTATGATATTCGAATTGTTAAAATATCTAATAATTATCGTATTTTATAATACGCATGGAAACATAATGTGACATCATTTCCGTTCATTTCTTTACCGACCATTGTTTTCGGGAAATACCACTGCCAAAAATCGGTAATGTATCCTAAATCAATCTCCAACGAGGTATATCTGCTTTCGTATCTCTTTAGATTAAGAATCTCACTCTGAATTATCAATTTCGTAAACCTGGCGTCAACCTGATGCTTAAAAGACTAGCCCGTGACGGAAAAATCAATTGATATGGATTTTCAGTTATTAATGTTACCTTATGATTGCTGAAAATAGAGTAATAATTCTATTGCTATAAACTTTAACCAGAAAATTTTTTTCCATCTCTTAGTTGGTGGATATCGACCAATACATTGCGCGAATAAAAGCTCAAAGGGTAATTAATTCTTTAAAAAGTAAAGATTCTACGATTTGGTAGATTAGTGAGATGACAAATTAATACCATCTGTGCTTTCCCAATGTTAACAAAACGTATAACTGTAAATCCATATCGATTAGTCTTTATCCATCTAATTGACTAATTCTTTAGAAAGTAGAGACAAATAGAAATTAATGCGTCGTTTGTTTTTTTCGAAATCCGTTTCAAACCGAGCGTGAACATCATATAAGTCACTGTCCCGAACACATTCTTTTTTTTGTGTTTAGGGCAGACGCCCACTGTATTAGATTCCGTAAATGGAAAGCTGTAGGGAAAAGATTAATGAACACCATTATCAATGACGATTCGTCCTCGGGTTGAGTTTAAAATCCTCAGATCATCGCGGAATGAAATAGAAAAAAAGAGATTTTCCAAGACGTAATATAAACATTCTTTTGTCAAACAGTAGGCCCACGTTTGGTTGCAAAGAGTTCTTTGTGAATTTGTCTTACATAAATGAGAAAAAATAATATGACTTTTTAGATTTTACGGAGTTTGAGGTCTCTAACCTCTAGCATGATTCTATGATATATAGTTTTATTCGTCTTAGTGAACGTAAAAATACCCATATCGGCCAGTTTAATACACTAAAATCTCTTTTTTACGTTGTATCGTTTTAATAGAATTAAAAAATAGGTTTGAATTTGGCTCACAATAGTTTGGAAATTGGCCCCTGCGCCAAATATTTTTGCAATAATGTTGTATTCTTTTATGCGCTGTAGTTTTTTAAATCTATCATCGTATTTAAACAATCGTTGCTTTCCAATAATTCTATGGCTACATTACCATATACAGGTTTTAGGGAAAATCCTTTTATACGAAATTAACTCGATCCTAATCCACTTCGCAAAAACGGGATTTCGGTGTATAATGTTTTTCTTTCTATTTTTTCTCCGTAACAGATATGTATAGCTAGCGTAGGCAAAGGAATTAGCTCATCACCCAAGTGAGTTGTTAAATTTGTACTGTTTTCGCCATTTGGAAATTTAGAAACCAACGTAAACTGCGCTATACATAATCAAATCAGTTATCGGAGGTAAGGAAGATGAGAGTGTTGTGAGAAAATGCATATCGGTTTTGAAAAGTAAGACGCGAAAATTGTGTCACTATTGCGTATCATGGACGCTATATCAGAATAATTGATAAGAAAGTCAATGAAAGTTAATGTAAATTGCGCTAAATAACTACTGACTAATTTCATCTAATGAAAAAATATTATGCAGTACAAATCCCAAGTTACATATTATAATAAATTGTGAATTCCTTGAGGCCGATCGTTATTCAGATATTTTGTCAAATTAATACTTTTTCGAGCATCGAGCAACAAAAGATAGAATGTCAGCAGAATTATCTATATAAATAAAACTCTAATTCTGTCTGTCTGCCTGTGATTCTGTTTGTTCGGGCATTACTTAAAAACAGCAGAACAGATCAGCACGAAATTTACATAGTGTTTACAGTGTGGCCTGGGGGTTTACAGCGAGCTATTTAAAAAAATTCCGCCATCTTGAAACAAAATTGCGGTCATAAAACACCCTTTTCTCTGGATAAACTCAACGGATTTTCATGGAACAAACTTTAAATGGCTTCTAGCACTATATAAAAGTCGAATAGACATAGATCATTGTACCGGCCATCTTGAAATAAAATGGCGACCATAAAACATATTATATAAAAATGAATGTGTGTATATATGTATATGTCCCTTATACGTTTTTACACCGTTGAAGCTATCGAATTAAAAAGTTTCATGGGCCATCCTATGGACAAAAGGAAGAATATGGTCTACGTTTGCAGACCATGGGGTCTCTTATACCCCATGGGGTATCCATGTGGATATAATTCCGTGTGAACCTCTTCTCCGAACAACACATTTGAGAAATTTGTGGGCACCGACAGCGCGGGGCCCCGAGAAATAAAAATCATTTGCTACTTAAAAGAAAATTCTTTTCCGAGCGAAGCCGGGTAACTCCAGTTAGTAAGAAATAAAACTCTTGCTCAGTATTTTTCTGTTCTTTTAAATTATGAATTTTAGATACATGGATTTTGCAAAATAATCAGGCGTGAGGACAGCATACATGCTCGGTGAAAAATAAATTTAGAACGATTTCATTAACTTTCATGGATTTAGAGAGTATATTGAATTATTTCATTCTGTGAATAGCCGTTTTTTTAACTTTCAAGCATTTTATCGAGAGGAATCGAACAAAAGACTAATGAATCGAGTTAGATGATAAAATAAAATTTTGAGGATTTGTTAGAAAAACCTCATTAACTGAGATCCATTTTATTGCGCAATTTGTAAAAATTCTCATTAATGATTATTTCTTCCTTGTTAAAAGTAATTGACCATGTAAAACAAATTATTCATATTTATTTATTTGAAAGTACGACTAACTTGCTAATTTTAAAATTTTCTTATCAACTGAATGCAACGAGGTGAAAGAGGAATCACGGTCGCAGCACTATGATAAAGTGGCGAATTGTGTTCCAAATCTTATCTTCCTGGCGATGTGACAGGTGAATAAACCTTTAATGGTGTTCGCGCGATAAATTTCTCCCAACTGAAGTTTCCCACTTTCAGACATTTTAACGACGAATTAAGAAGTAGATCATTATCTGATCCTAGCTGAGGCGATAATTACAAGATTTTTCGAAAATTTCAGAAACACGGTTAAATGATTAAGGCTTGAAAATATTGACAGAAAGAGAGGAATCTCCAAAGGAAATATACGCAATCCCCTTCTTAGTTTCTTGAACAGAAGTCCGTCTCTTATTGCGTTTATTATCAATCACTTCCATGTCAAAATCAGAAGTTACCTTATAACAGAACGTCTTTGTAAAGTGATGTTATCTTATCGGTATTTTATTTTTAAATTATAATTGGAATAATTATTCATCCTATAAAACCATTGCATCGAAAACTAATTAAATATTTACGCTATTTCCCATTATATGTAAAATCAAAGATATGAGTTTGGATTGAATGTAATTTACAGCTTTGCCTATAATTTTGTGGTGTTGTCTTGTAATAATCGCATTTTTAAATCGTCCTTCAACAGTTTCTCCTAAGTTAACTGTAATTTCTTAAGCCTGTATTTCATAATATCAATTTTTTGTAGATTTCTTGAAATCCAGAATAAGAAGATAGATGATTTAGAACAGTGGTTCTTAAAATATGATCCGTGGACTTGCTGTAAGTAGTACGCGTTGTTGATTAGAAAACTAAGTTAAAAGGTTGAAGCGGCTGTGGTGGTGAGACAGCACCCGCAGGCTAAAAGGTTTAGTAGCTTGAAACCAATGATGGGCTTCTACTACATAAATTCTATTCTGTTTGGTGGTTGGTGAAAGCAAATTGCTTGAAAACCTCTATCATGAAAAATTTCTTCTTCTTCTTCTTAAAACTACGGGTAAATCAGGTGCACATCCCATCGACAAAGCCCTCAGCGGTTGTTCATCAACCGTTGATTCTGTTTTTCTGTGCCAATCAAGATTACTTAAACAATAGTTTCTTTTTTAACAGGCTGCCAATTATTAACTCCTTCCTCGCATTGATTTCGAAGTGCAGCCTATTAGGCACATCGCGCTTAAAAGATCCATATCATTAATAGGATATGACTGAGCTTCCTTGAACCATTCGTGAAAAACTATTTTCTAAGGCGTTTCTGTGTGTGTGTCGAACACGATGAAACCCTAAAAGATTTCAAGACTATGGTATTTCCGGTAGTTGCGTATTTACGAAGCATCTTTATTTCACGTAAAAATATTTTGTGAATAGATGTATGTGTGCGCGCGCGTGCGTCCGTGTGTGTGTGTGCTATTTAAGAGATTCTCTGTACTCAGGGAGAGGGGAATGATATAGCAAGGAAATGACTCAGTATGCTAAGTCGGTAGGGAAAGGTTAAGGAAAAACCTTAAGTTAATATTTGTTCTTATCTGCGACGGCACACAAAGTATAAGTAATTCATTCTGAGAACATGCTGTTTAATGAGCACGATGAAATCATTTTTGGAAAAATTCTCTCTTTCTTACGCAACATAAACTTTCACCCAGAAAACGAGTAAAACCTTAAACTAATAGCGAGAAAAGTTAAATCATTCGAGAGATTATGCCAATTTGTAATTTGACGAAAGCGAGAAAAATGTAATGATTTCTTATCTAGAACGAGAAAAATCTCCTCTGAAAGTTTTCCTCCCCGTTTATAAACAACTTCTATTCATCTCGCGAATAAAGAGTGGTGGTCACTCTGATGATATCACTGGACAATCACTCATCAAACCATTATGTGCATGATTTTGTAGCTGTTTCAGCTTGGTTTACTTATCGTCCACTTAAGATGCTCACACGATATTTATCGGTATTATCTGTAGACATACTTATTAATTCCAATGTGTGATTAAAAATTACACCTTGGAGAGATATAGTTTGTCAATTTGTTTTCAACCAAAGCTCTTTTAAATCAGTAAAAGGGGCTTATGCAATTTTCTGCATTTCCTGCTATGGCATTAAAAAAATGTTGTACTAAATGTTTCGTTACCAAGACTACGTCATATTGGTGATATCATGATGAATCCGTAACATGGGAATTAAATGAAAAATCTGATGTGGCCACCACATGACTTTCTCCATATCTGTAATATTTCTAAAAATTCCAAATAGGTTAGCTAATAAAAAATATTTTAAGAAACCGCGAGAAAATTTTAGACTTTACAAAGAACAGAAATAAACTCAAACCATAGCCTTCTGATATTGGATATAGCCACAAAGCTCCAACAATTAAGAAAATAAATTGAAGCGTTACTAAGATGTAACTAAGCGTCAATTGTTAACAATAGTGGTCGGTAGGTGGCGTGGTGGTGGCAGCTAAAATATAAGATATCTCTTAAATAATACATTATATGGAAAACTTTTACGGACAAAGATTGTAGAAAATTAAATTTCCTACAACTTTTATTCCAGTACATTTTTACATTTATCAAACATTAAACAAAATATTTCAAAATAACGGGTAAGTGACAAGAGTAAACACCCACTTTCGGTTGACCGATTTTTACCAAAAACTAATCAGTTCTTGCTATTTTTATAAAAATGTTAAATATCTAATTTCGCGTTGACCTGATTAATAGTTTTTGAGTTAGAGCACCCACAAAAAGCTATCACATGCACACCCACTAACACACACACACATCATCGAGAAAATGGTCAAAAACGTGTTCAGGGGACCTCAAAACGTGTATTTCCGTTGAAATCTCGAAGTCGATTTTTTCCTCATACTTACATATATGGAGAAAGTAAAAATTATAATTCAGTGATAAATCAAAATTAAGTGAAAAATGAAAATTAGATTGAAAACTAAAATTAAATAAAAAGTTAAAATTAGATTGAAAATTAAAATTGAATGAAAATAAAAATTTAACGAAAAACTCGTTCCTTGCAAAGTTCAGGCTAAAATAAAAGGCGGTCCCAGTAGCAGAGTCCGCGATCGCGGGTGGACGATTGATTTAAAGGGCCCTGCGGGTATAATATTTAATTAACCAACCAATTATTAATCATCATCATCATCATATGTAATTCTGCCTCTCGGCAGGTCCAGTCATGGCAGCCCTCCAAGCTTCTCGATCCTGGGCCAGTCTCTTGGTATTATCATACCTGCCTCCAACCCTAATTGCATCCAGCATCTGGTACCTCCTTCTTCCTCTTCCTCTCTTTCAATTTGCCATTCCTTCAATTGCAGTCTTCAGCAGGCATTCTCTTCTCATACAGTGTCCAAGCCAATTCATCTTTCTTTTCATAATTTTTCCCAACATCTGTCTTTCTTCGCCAATTCTTCTCAACACTTCCTCGTTTCAGACTATCCTCCCAGCTTACTCCTTCCATTCTTCTCCAAATCCACATTTCTAGCGCTTCTAACCTTCTTCCATCTTCTTTCCTGAGATAAAAATTATTTTCGCGGGGAGGGCGAAAGTTTGCAGTTCCACCACTAGGCGGTGCCATCAGTATTTTTACCAGAGTTGTTTAGCCTATGTAAAATATCTCACCGGATAGTATAACGACTTTAATTTCCTTGAAAGTTTCGTTTTCATTAATCGCGTTAACACCGCTACGTCGCGGATGTGCGCAAAATCCGTCGCGTGCGTTAAATTTCTCCGTCGCATTTTCATCTCTCGCATTTCTAAACCGTTTGCTTAAACACGTCACGTTTTTTGACATTTTTTATGACAGTGCGCGCGTGCGTCATGCGAGAGGGTTTTCAAGGAGTTGCGGCGGCAAACGTGCGCCAACTCGCACCGGCTTGACACAGATAGTCCCCTCAAGCTTGATTCGATGGAAAATCCTCGAAATTTTCGGAGAGTGAGTAATCGACGATCTTTTTTTTTAAGTATCATTCTTTTACCGTTTTTCTCGCCGGTAGAGTTCACAAACGCGTCTCAATTTTCGACAGAAGTATTTGTTTTATCACTTTTGAGAAATTTCCTGTCATTTACGTTTATCTTTTAATAAAGGCATCGTAGGATTGTAAATGAAAATACAAATTTTTTGCCTTCCCTTAAAGAAATGTGAAAGACGGAGCTCCCTATCTAAGTATTTCCCTGGGATTAACGTTTAAATATCAATTACACGTATTATAATAGATATACTGGATAATTTCAACGTTTAACAGGAGGTAAATTTGAGCACTGCCTTAAACCGAAGATGCAACAATTCATGTACACAATAGTCAGCAACACTTTCATTTGTTATTGTAACCAGTGTGGAACTGAAAACCTTTCGAATTTTAATAATTGAAGAACGAACAGAAACCGCGCTAAACCGAAATTGATGGTCGTGCAATTTGAGGTAGTTCTCTATGAGAGAAAACCATTCTAAACCGAAAGCGTACTAAGCCAGGGATGAGTGTAATATTAGCCAGGTAAAGTCCAATACTCCCATGATTCTATTCTTTGATCGGCATTGTCAACTGAACCGGGTTAATTTCGACATTTCCCGGCTAAACTTAACTTAAAATATATTTATGCTCACTATCCTTGTCATATACGAAGTTGAGATTTTTTTACAATGAATCGTAATGGATCACGTACCTTTGCGACAGAAATCCACCTTCACAGTTAACCTTTCTTGGCGAGATACTCTTCCTCTGTCGATAGCCAAGGCATCCACTCCCTCTTTCTCTTCTTCAATCACTCACTTTCCTCTTCCAACTTCGAACGAGGCGTCAGATAGGACCTCTTAAAAGCGCTCCCCAACCTTCACTTGTCGATGGTCGCGCGTCAACTGATCGAGAATCGCGCGGCACGGTTGATCCCAATGATATATACGATCACATATCTGCGAGTGGAGGTGGTGAGTGTGACTCTCCTTGGTTACGCCGCTTTTCCTCCCCCTCTACCTTCTCCCTATCCTCTCTCCCTATCCTCTCTCCCTATCGCCCCCTCCCACGCCTGCCCACGTGCGCTGAGGTGTGCTTGGTCGAAAGGAACATCTGATGTCCCCTTTGGAAGTAAAGAGACGAAAGAGGGACGTGGATCTTCAAAGAGGATATACATAATACTATTCTTCACGATCGGCCTACTGAGGATGGAGTCATTGATTCAGAAATGCGTATTTAGGCATTCTCTTAAAAAATAAGTACACTTTATGGTTTATTTGCTTGCGTGATTCGTTCGCGTGTAAACAAGGGTCTCTGGCGTGGAGAGTTCCCCTAAACCCGGAGTGTGTGAGACTGTGTGAGGGTTCGATCCCTGGCGGGGAGTAATTTCACCTAAACCGGTGTGTATTTATGTACTTCTTTTTTAATTTTTATAGTTATCAGGGGATTTATCCTTTTTCATTTTTATTGTAATTAACCGTAGGGTTCCAAAATTTAATTTTTGAAGCATTTTCTTGTTTTTCCCCCGAATCCTCCGCTGTTTTTATTAGGGCCAGGCAAAGTTTTGAACTGTAAAGCTATAGCACACGCATTCGTCACATTAGGCACTACATGCGTCCCTACTTAAAGACCGTTACTTTTGTACCCTGTTTTTAACGACTTGCCCGCCATTGTCATCTTTTTTCGCTGCCACCGTAGGTTTTAAGGCTACTACGTTCAGCTCACGTCTAGACGGCAAGATTTTACAGAATTTTGGCTACAGTGTGAGCAATCTCGGGTGAAGTGGGAAGATCCACTTAACCCTGGAGAACTCGTAAAAATTACGTCACTTATTTTTAAGGCTTATTTACTTAGTTTCCGCTTGTTTACTCAATGCAGCGCCTCAATAGCTTCTTGCCCAGACATTCTCTGTTTGTTCGCTTTTTCCTTCCATTGAGTAAGTTTAAAGTGACAAACTGACCTCGTGTCGTAAAATTTAAGACTGTTTACTATCAAGGTAAGCGTATCTCAAATCTGTTTTTATAAATTTGTATCGATTATTTTGCATTTAGAATGTCCACCGGAATTTACTCATTCAGAATAACAAAAAAGGACGGTATGCTATATTTGTCCCTCGAAAAAACGGAGAATGACCGCAAATTAATGGGTAACCTGTCATCAAACATATTGTGCTCAACATCGATAAAGTATCATTATATATAGACGTTCCTTACAGAGGAGGATATAACATATAGGAGGATACTAATGTTTAGGCACTTCCAGATGAGCTGGAGATTCGAAATTTTTTTCTTATGAGTGTTTAGTTTTTACATATAGTTTTAGATGATTAGTACTCTAGGATTAAACTAACTGCATGTGAGGGTAGAGAAACACTGGTGACATGGCCGCAAATAACTCGAATACGTGCGGATTCTCCCACGCTGCTATGAGATAACTTACAGAGTAGCCGAATTACATTTCGTTGTATTCAGCAAGACCGAATTAAGAAAATCGGGAGCCCTGGCGCACAGTTTTTCGTAGACCATCCCCACACATCCCACACACAGTGTCCGGAGCCTCCGTGGGGCCCCTCTACTCACGGGGCTCTGATGCAACTGCGCCACTGCACCCCGGTAAATCCGGCATTGGTATTCAGCATTCCTGGGAATGTTGATATATATTCCGTTTGCAATTTTTTGTTCACACGATGTAATTATTGTTTATTATTTAACAATATATGTGTAATCTGCAATTTTATATTGTTATTTTTTAGAAATGTCAGAAGCGGAACTAAAAACTTGAGCCCCCCCGCGAAATTAATTTTTGGGCTCCTTCATAATTTGTTGTTAAATATAATATATAAATATAGAAGGGCTCGCTGGGCCCCATAAATCTATCGTACTCCCTCGGTCGCGTATTCTGCGGTATTGTAATTCCGCTACTGAGGAATGTAGGATGGACTCATCTAGCAACCCTAATCCCTAGAAAAGACCGCGTAAAGCGAAACCGTGCAAATTGGGATAACCTTCTCCAAAATAATACATGAGGTTACATTTGAGCAATGTCTTGAGTTCAGCTTCAACAATTTACTCAGACTGGATTCATAATTGCTTCCTTTATTTTTTCTTATAACCTCAGATTCAAACTGAAACATCTTATAATTTTTAAAATGCTTGGAAATCGTTCCAAAATCGTAGTAGAGTGAAATTAATGGCCATGTAATTCGAGGTAGTGCTTCATGAAAGAAAACCTTGCTAAACCGAAAGGCGTAAAGCGAAACTGTGACTTTCGAGGGATGAGTCTACGTATTTACTGCTATAGTTCTCACACCATGATATCTGGATGTAAAAAGCAGGGAATTACAATCCTGACGTAATCCTCGGACGTATTTATCCTTGTAAATTATAACCTCAACGAAAATTCACCAAAGAAGAAATTCCGAGGAAGAATAAAAATTTGAGGATAGGCAACGTAGTAAAAAGCCTGCAGTTCTGGAATTTACCAAGTCCCATTCTAAAGTTAGATGCAAAACGGGTTGAAATGTATCTTTTTATTATTTATACTTATAGGTTAAGAAAGGTCTGTCTGATGAGCTTCTCTACAATGTTTAAAATGCTTTCCATAAGGAGGCGCAAAAAATCAGATACTTCTTACGTGGCGAAGTGACAGTGTTTTCTGTTGTGGTTCGTTTAATATTTTCACACCTTGCCTATTCTGGATGAGGCAGCAGAAAATTGAAATGATTTAGGTCAGGGTTCTACGACTATTTTTGCAGACGTTTCCCTCTGAGCAACATTTATATAGCTGAGTACATCCTTGTATATTTTAAAGTGATAATGATATGAACAACACAATACTATCGAAATCAATAACTTGTTAATTCACAAGGTGGCATAACTTTGGAATCTATCCATGACAAAATGCGTGTTAACAACGATGTAGGCATTCTACCCTTTATAAGTCCTATACTTGATTTGAAGAGCTTAAGGTGTAATTTTAACTTGTAGACTGTACTTCCACTGATAATATAATTCAGTTTGTGGCACAACTTTGCGGAATTGATCCTTACCTTTAATATCTTCATCAAATATAGGGCTAATAAAATGTGGAATACCAATATCGTTGGTATTTTCCGTGCTTTGTCTTAGATAACTAGTGTATATAAATGTAAATAATAAAAAATATTGCGATAAATTTGTTTTAGTATGCTTTCTAAAACGACAAAAAAACAAAAACACTGTTAAGTCAGGAGACGGAAAAAAAGCTTGAATGATTTTTCAAGCTCAATTCCCGCCTGTCATAAAAACCATGTCTATAACGTTTTATAACGATATTCGTGGTTTTTACATTACAACCTTTGATTCCGAAATCTTGAGTGAAAGCTGAAGTTAGAAGAAAACATTAAATTCTTTAATAATTTAAAAATCCTGGAAGTACTCCAAGAGTTTAAAACCAATAGGTTAGGTAAAACATTTTAAAAAGTACATTTCGTGTTACCGATGCAAAGAATTCCTGTCTCATAAATTTTTTCCGTTAAATTTCCCCACAGTATAGTGAAAAGGTGTGACGATAGCATAATGAAAAACACGCGTCTGGTCCGTCCTGACGTGATCCCCGCCACCTAATTTTTCGTGGGCAAAATTTGAGTGGAAATGTGTGAGGATTATGCCAGTAAATCCGAAATTATCTAAAAATATATTTTTCATTTGAAAAGTATTTAAATACGACGAAGCATTTGTTAAACGAAAGATTCTTTTTTTAAATTTCGTATAATTAATTTTATTAACCCTTAAAATATACCTTGTACAATCATAAAAACGCTCTAGTTGTCAAGGGTTGCCTATATACTGCTAGTTTCCTAGAAAATATATTTCCCTATTTGACGTATGATTAGCGTCATGCATGGCGTCATTCTTTCCCCCACGTTACCTATGCATGAGGTTACAACCGAGAACTATAAGCACGCACACCTGTACTCTATTTCCTTACCGAATAAATTGCAGTTCTTTAAGAATCGATTAATGAACCCTTTCCTACTTTTATTCCATAAAGAAGAATATTAGGAAAGAGGAAAAGAGGTAGGAAGAGGAAATGTATATTAAATGCTTTAAAAGAAGTAATTGGGTATAAGAACTTGAGGAGAAAGGCCTTGGATAGTACAGAATGGGATGGGTTTGCCTAAAACCTACCGAAAGATAGAATTATAGTGTTGTGTCATTCTTACGATACTTCCTGTTAAAGTATGTCAATTTTCCAAGAGCATGGCAACGGAACAAATTTTGCATCATTGCAGCAGATTCTATGATTGTTTTTTCCTTTCAGTATTCAGCGCAGAATTATTATTGGGTTTATTCCTGAACCAAAATCTGCTGTTTTTAACCTTTTTAGCCCTTTTTCCCTTGGCAAGTTTTTGTCCGCGACGCCTAAACATATTTTTCGGATTGAAATTATGATTGTTTTATATTTTTCTATGATTTGGATAAATAAATATCTTCTGCACGGACTTAGTATTCGCGGAAAAAAGACACCTCCAAATCTGACGTGGAAACAGTAAGGTTATTTTTTTTAATGATTAATAGGGAAGTGAGAGGAACGTACACTCCACATCTCCCTCAGATATTTCATCTTATGAGAAACTATCAATTCTCTTACATCTCAATTGCATTCCTATTATTAATTCGAATTCCTCTGTTTTGACATTCCCTCATTTCATGTTAATTTATTTGCATGAATCGTCCCATTCGTCTTGGTGTCTTTCATACTCGTCTCGATTGATTGGGGATGGAGCTAAATTATTATGCATGAAAGCCTATTTGCTGCCAACAAAAGAGGAACGCCTTACGCTGAGTTTCTCATAGTCAATTACTGACAGTTTACCACCATACTTACAGTTAATATATTTTTGCTAAGTACACCAAAACCTTATTTATTTTCAACATTTTCGCGAATATGAAACTACATTCACCGTTCAATGCTATAAATTCTAATCGTTATTGTTGATTTTTTCGAATCTTCCATTCCTTTTTAGGTGTTCTTTACCAGCGAAGCGGTAATAGCGGAACGCCTTATGGGCACGTCTGGTTCGTCCGTCGTAACTTTCATTTCCTAAACCGTTGGACAGATGTTAATTAAATTAAATATGAGTGATCGTTATTAAAATTTATCGCCCAATTGTGATTTTGAACTAAATACGTCCATTAGAAATTCCACTTTACATAATTACTTTAATAAACTCGTATCGTATCTCTTTAAATGGCATCCGTCAAGCAAAAATTAAATACCAAACTTTTCTCTCCATAGCTCTTATATGATCTGTAAGGTACAGATTAAAAACTTTATTCGAATAGAGGACAACATTTACTACAAGATAGTTTCCAAGACTATATAATTACGATTTATAGTTTTGGAGATAAAAATTCGAGAATCTCCCAATCTTTCAATACCGTTCCATATGTATTTTCCATTAATAAGGCCTTTGAAATATCTGTGTATTCCATTTATGGAGTATACTTTTCCATCTTGTTATCTTTATAAGTAGTTGAAAAATGCTGTCAACGTCTTTTTCGTTATTCGTAAATCCAACAGCAAGTTTAAATTCATCTGGCAGTTTCCGCTGTTTCTATTCGTATCGCATTTAATTTTCACCCGTCTCATCTTAGGCGATGCTTTGCTTGCCGAAGAACCAGTTCTTTCCCTCAGAACTCTATATGGTATTCCTTGAAAATACTTGCTTGCGTTGATTTCACTTTCCCTTCCTATTCCACTGAGCTCGCTCTATTCTTGCCAAAGCACGCAGAAACGCGTGAGCTGAATGAATGAAGCATTCTTTGCGTTCGGGAGATAACAAAAAGCTCCACATTGATGTTTATCATAATTCCTCGAAAATTGTTTTCCCAGTAAGTAAGTAAGGTTGTGTGCTGAATACGATCAACTAACAGGACGATCTGATGGAAATATGGCTGGAGGCTTGCTTGCTCCTTTCCGCTTTGACTTGATTAAACGCGTTAATAATAACAGTAATAATGACAACGCGCTTCTCTCGCAAATAAAGAATAGTTTGATTGCGTATCTTCCTCTCAAGCAGGGGTCCCCAAATTTTTTGAGAGGAGGGCCACATAAGAATACTGAAAGTGCTAGGCGGGCCGGATCTAAAAAAAGACATTTTTTCTATAGTTATATATAACATATATAGTTAAACAAATAAAAGAATTTTTTAAAGGAAATAACAGAAAGCGAAGAAGTCAGCTAAATATGCGCAACAATAATTAAACATTGATAAGTGAAGTGTTTTTCGTAAGGAAATTGGCAATGGAAAACAAAAATATTTTTTCTTTATTTACATATATAGCTTATAACTATAATAAAGCATAAAAAACTGTAATTAAACATGAATAAATTTGAGTTTTTTTTTCTTAATAAAATAATGGGATCCAAGGAAGTCAGAAATATATACGCCACAATAATTAAGCACGAATAAATGTAAGAATTTTTTAACTAAATCAAATAATACCTCAAGAATCAAGGTTAACCAATGACCAAGTATTGAAAAAGTATTAATGTTAACAATGCGCCTGCTTTGTTGATGTCTGAATTACTTTATCAATATTTGTTGTCAAGTTCGAAACACTAATTTTTTAAATATCTTTTAAATGGTTATCAGTTAATTTTGAGCGTTTCTTCGATTTAATATATTTCATTCTGGAGAATGACCTCTTGCAAATATAAGTGCTTCCGAATTTGGAGATAATTTTCCTTGCAAAATTCTTAATATTGCTCTTATTTTCTCGCAACAAAGAATAGAACTTAATTAAGTTTTCATTTTTAAATAATGATTTCAGTGTATTATCTGATTGCAAATCCTTTAACTCTAATTGTATATTTGCGTCAACGTCACCAACAACAACATCAAAGGGATTTTGAAACAAAATAAAGGATTTTTCGTTTTTGTAAAAATCATTAAAGCCCTTATTTAGTTCATTTTGTAACAATAATTTTTTCAACACAAAAATTAAATGCAGTCGACATATTTTTCCACAAATAATCACAGCACTAAAAATGTGAGAAAATATTTTGTTGTATCTGTTTCTTGAAAAGTTTCTGTTTCGTTGGGAATGGCTTAAGATCAGAAAAGAGTTCATGCACAAGTTATCCATTTCCTTGTAGTTTTACATTGTGACAGTTGAGATGTTCAGTTATATCGGTTAAAAAATGCAAGATTCTACAACCAAGTGGGTTCAGAAATTTCTGGTACGGGTTTCAATTTTTCTCTCACAAATATGTCAATTTCATTTCGAAGCTCAAAAAAACGTTTAAACACTTTGCCGCGACTTAACCACCGTACTGTGGTACAGCAAATCACTGTATTCAGATTCAATATCTTCTAGAAAACTTTTAAACTGAGGATGATTCAATCAAGCTTTTCTTATATAATTTACTGTAGAAACAATAGTAGACATTACAGATTTTAAATCAAGAACTTTTCCACATCGTGACTGTTGATGAATGATGCAATGTAACTGCATTGGTTTCTGGATACTTTTAGCTTTCAAATAATTTGTTAATGCGTCCAATTAATCCAACATTAGAACCGACCATGTTTTTTGCGCCATCTGTAGTCACACAAGTAAGAATTTCCCAATTCAATTCTAGTTCATCAATTGTTTCTGATACACTCAGAAATATGTTTTCACTGGTGGTAATGTCCTTCAAACTCTTCAATGCTGCTAGTTCTTTGGTCACCTCAAATTCTGATTAATTCCACGAATGAAAATAAGTAACTGAGCAGTATGGCTGACATCTTCGCTTTCATCAATTGTCAGTGAAAAATTAGTAAAATTACTTGCCTTTTCTTTAAGCTGAAAACATATATCTAATCCTAAATCTTCGACTCACCTAGTAACTGTACTTGAAGATAAGCTTATAACAGCAAATGTTCTTAATGTATCATGACATACCTCTTCAGCCATTGCTAGAACACATTTTTAACAAATTCGCCATCAGTAAACGGTCTACCTTCTTCGGCGATGATTTTAGCAATACGGTAACTGGTTCGGTTTGTGGCAATATTTTCATTCGTAAACTTTTTAAACATGTTTTGTTGATTTTCCAAGCTCTCTTTGAGTTCTTGTAGCGATTTCTCACATAATTCTCCTTGAAATCTATTGTTCTTCTCACTAAGTTTGGTAATATAATGTCTTTTCAAGTTGTACTCTTTGAACACTGCTACAGATTCTTTACAAATAAGACCCAAACACTTGTCTTTGAACTGCACAAAGAAATAATCAATTGTTCATTGTTCATTGAAGACCCAACATTCACTATCTACTTTTCTCTTCATTGACATTGACATCTTTATTAAAGTATGGGGATAAAGAAATAAATTATTTTATATAAACATAACATTTACTTATACATCTACACACCTATGAAGTATCTTTACTCCGTGAATGCAGCACAGCACAGTACATCCAATACCCGCTACTGCAGAAACGATACCAAGTCAGAAATTATGACAGTCAAGAAGTTCATCTCCACTGATTAATGTAAATACACTAATGTACTAACGTAAATAAACTTGCAATATTATTAAAGCTTGTTGCATCAAAAATTGATAGATCACTGATTGCGCTGTACACTGCGCGTGCGCTATACAATAGTCGCGTTCAGATATTCTAGCGGTCAATAGGATTCAAGAAAGATATAAAACGATCGTAAAGCCTGTAACCAACCCAACAAAGTACTGCTGTTATGATTAAACACGCTCCCAATACTTCCGCCGCCCGTGTAAGTAAGTATGTATATATTTGTGTACCGCATGCAGAAGCATCATAATTTCGGTATTCGTTATAGGAATCAAGAAAAATATTATTTTTTCATCGAAGCGTCCGCGGGCCGGATAAAAACCTTTCGCGGGCCGTAGTTTGGGGACCCCTGCTCTAAAGCGTCGTTGTATAACGTAGAAGACGATGCCGCGATTACGACTCACGGATTTTTTAAAATATGAATAACAGTGATGCGCGAAAAATAGTCTATGAAAAAATATACATGTTTAAACATCTCTCATTTCTGCTGAATTTTCTTCACTTTGACTAAATTGCTTCTGCTCAGTAGAGTATATTTTTTCCCGATTTTGGTACAGATATCATTAGCGAGGACGACGCAACTACTACTCATATCCTCGGCACGAGGAAGATAAAAACGCTATCTTATCAAGGCCAGAGAAAAATGTTTTCCTTACCTCAGAATTCCGCAATGTTAAAATGCATCAGCAGTTCATGCGCCCACACACACACTAGCCTATACACACGCACTAGACTATACACACGCACATGGAAGAACAAATCTGACGTTCGATTTCCGCGGCGTTAGTGCCTTTTCGCTTACGTTCCTCCGAGCGGGTGTTCTCCTGTTCGTTCCCCCATCCCTCGTCAAATTTATAAACCTTCCGCTCAGAGTAAGAAATGCTTTGTGGCGGCTTTATTCGTCTTGTACCTGACGCGTTGTTCCACGCTGAAACGGAAAGTTCAAGGAATAGATCCGCTACTGCTGAGCCATTACGAATGCTAGTCTCGCATTAGGCATAAATTTGATGAAGTAACAGTCGGCTCTGTTGTGCCTTTGGGTGAGGTCGAACATGAGTAAGCATTCGTTTCACCGGAAAGCCTCGTTTCCTCATTGCTATGAAATGTACTTTTTAACAATGAAAAGGCTGATGCACCCCCTAACTGGGAAATAGAATGATTTTTAAAAAGCAAATACAATATGTTTTTGGCGTAAGGCCAAAATCCTTTTGGGTCCACTTTCAAATTATCGTTTAAAATTTTCTTTTTGAATTGTTAAGAGTATTACGCATTATTTCGTCACTCTCTGATCAGCCGCAGCATAGATTACGATGCATTTATTACGCGGGAGTGGAATTTTCTTTGTCGTCTGAGAGTGCTCTTAACTTCCTTGTTGAACCACTTAGGCCCTTTTTTAATCACACTTCAATTTGTTTGAAATAAACTTATCCTAAACTCTCGCATCATATCTTTAAACATGCGCTAGGAATCTCCCGCGCTTGCGTTTTCTGTTTCTTTGCAGTGATTAGGGTGTTCATTACGAAACACAGAAAAGACATAAAACTTAAAAAATCGGCTTTGGCGAACAAACAAAGTTTTCTTCCTGGATTGACTTGTTTCTCGATTTTCAAAATTAAACTCAACGCACGCGGCCTAATGATCACTTATTCCCATCTTTAATTAATTTAATTATTCCTTTAACATTTAAAATTTCGTATTTATTGCTGACCGCAATAAAGATTCCAACTCCAGTCTTGATACACCGATCTTTTCTAAATACTCTGTCATCAGGAAAGTCCTCCTGATCAGTCATGTCCTCCGTGAGCCAACTTTCTACACCTATTACACCACCAGCTTGTGGATTGTGGATAACAAGTTCACACTCGGTTGTCTTATTTGGCGAATGCTAAAACAGTTGACGGTAATAATTTTCATTTTGTCGCTAATACCAACTAATGATGCCTCACGCGTTGCTAAGGTATTAATTTGCATAAGGAGCAATATCTGTAACTGGAACCCCTGCCACCCTGACTGCTTATATAGGATTCAGGCGTAGTATTCCAATCACTCTCCACCATGGTAACCAACAAATAATTCGCCGTTTTAATGTTCTCTTGTCGCAGTATTCTCATGAATATAAATATTTTTATTGCTGTATCAGCTTTTTCTGTCCTCATATGCAAATATTTCCTTCCTTGATCAGGGATTAATGTTTAATTGTTAACCCAGCCCCTCCTATGAGGTTAAGCTTAAAAAGTGCCAGCAATCCTGTGTTCGTTTTTGTCTCTCCGAAATCATTCATCAACTTATCAATTGTTTCCGAAATCAACATTTTAGTCTTTAATGCAAGTTTATACTGCATATATATATATATATATATATATATATATATATATATATATATATATATATATATATATGAAACGTCGTATTATATTATCTTATTTTGACATAAGTTATGTTGCATTACATACTCATTTATAATCGTAAACCGTTATCTCGAGAGAATGATTTAAAAAAAACTTCACCGGAGATGTTTGATAGCGAACAATTTTTAATAGTGACACTAGGAAGTCTAGCGTATGGCGATTAATAATAATTTCAATGACCTAACAGATTGTGGACCAGATGCTCACCGTAATACGATACGTTTCCTATATAGCAATAAAGACCCATTTATCGCCATAATGTTTGAACATCATTATTTCATAAAAACCTTTAGATTTACATTAATGTTGTGTTATTCACACCCCGTCATGAGGGCGTCACTTTGGGTATGTTTCATAAAGGTAATAATTCAGAGATGAATAAATATTTTCATTAACACCCGTCACACTTCTTAGGGCATCTGAAGTCGATTTATTTACTGTAGTATAAGGTGACCAACTGTTCAGGAAGCTAAGGGGAGACATTCTCAACTACATTTACCTGCATATTAAAGGGGCGTGTTTATTGTGCATTTATTGATGGATCAGCCTTAGATAGATAGATGTAATAGATATCAGACAGCTTGGCGTGTTCAGTGAGGGTGTTTCGGGTTGGTATAAATTACAATTTGAGATATAAACCATGATACAGGTTTCCCTCTCTTTATGCGGGTTCGCTTTTTGTGAATTCTCTAGTATTCCATTATTCTCTATTCTCTTATTATCGCGCGTATTAGTATTTTTAAGTAGTTTACGCTCAAATAGTTAACTCGGAACAAAAGCGTCAATTAGTCAATTAATTTACCAATATAGGGCATTTATATCTTATCAATTAAATACGATCTGAGCTAATATCCAGTGGATTCCCATGAAATTGGCGATTTCCATCGCCTGCAATATTTTTATTTGATAGAAATGTAGGAACAGGTTTGATATAAGACACCCACGACCGCAGCACCACCTATGTTACAAAAAATTAACTATCTCAACCCCCAACTACTTAAGCCAACCCGGGGGAGGACAATGGAACGAATCCAATCCCCAACCACTTAACGCAACCCGGGGGAGGACAATGGAACGAATCCAATCCCCAACCACTTAACGCAACCCGGGGGAAAAAATAGAACGAATCTAACCACCAACCACTTAACTTGTTTAATTTCTACTTTTATTTCTATTATAAATGGGGTTGCCGCCCCCTTAAACCCCTGCCTTCTTTAACCCTTGAGTGTGGGGCAGCAGCAGTCATGGGTGTCTTATATCAAACCTAAGCCGAAATATATGTATGTATTCGTTCCATATAATTGACAGCGAATTTTGTTTTTTCATTAACTTTAGAAATTAATAAAGTGATAGATATCACAGAAGGTATAATAAGAAAACTTCTTAACAATTCTTTTATTTCGACCAAAATATAATCGTTAACTTCTTCCTCCCTTAAATACCTGCATGTACATTTTGCTTTCTCTTCAAATGAACATTTGTAGGCATCAATTAAGTCAATTATACTTATTAGATTATAATAACACTTTCCATGTTATACTAGAACACTTTTCATCCCCAAAATAGATATCTAAGTTCGGGAACTCATTTTATTTCGTAGGTTTGACTTTAAAATATTCACGTGACAAATTAGACCTACAAAATCATCCTTTGCATGGCATAACGAATAGTTTAGCTAAATTTGACTAAATCTTCAAACGTGTTTCCACTGGTTGCATCCCTAGAACTTGCAATTCCTGCCCAAGGTTTTTATGTTTATGTTTTTCATGATTACATAATGTGATGTAGTTTCTTCCCCTGGAAATCAATTTGAGTGAAATAAATATATTTTAAAAGTAATTCCACCGATTTTTATTATAATTATTTGATAAAAAATACAAAGTCGCCAAATTTTTCTACGAAGGATGCGGGAAAAATTTATTTATTTAGGAAAAAGATGGAAAGACAAGAAGTAGTGCATATCATCAAGCATTACAATCAAAATTACCTTGGTTTCATTGCTTGGTTTTATTTTCAAATCTTCCTCAATAATGTTTGTCTTGACTTAAAAACCCGAGCAACGTCGGATGCTTTCAGCTAGTATTATATATGTATTAAAATTTCATGTAAAAAACCAAATAGGCTGTTTTTTCCTTATGTCTAATAGTTCATTAGTATTTCTGACTTTTGGGTCTCTGTTTTATTTCTCCTCTCTAAATTTTGAGGCCCCCTCTAAAGTGAGTCCCTGGGCCAAGGCCCTTGCGGCCGCCCCCTTAAGACGGTTATGGTTACTAACGGTATGGTGAAAATGAGTTCTCTTAACTCTTTATCAGCTTCAAACGGTATTTATTCCAACTCCTTACCTCATTTTTGTGTTTTTGCTGTTATCTTTATCTCTCATATATCGCCAGTGATTTCTTCATAGCTATTTCTCAATATCTCTACATCGATTATTTTGTAAAACCAATATCTCTCACTCTGTTTCCTTCCACTACATTTTTTAAATTAGGCAGAAAAGAAGGGTCCCATCATTTTCTAAGACTAAAAATTGGTAAGAGATAAAAAGTGCGGCCTCAATAATATTCTTAGTAATTTGAAATACTGAAAAATGCAGTACTTATTTAGATAGGCTATGGTGAGTAATTATCTTTCATAATTATAATATGGTATATTAATTTAAAACTCATTCATCGTAGCTATTTACCATTTAACCACTGCGGTTGTGCCACTAAATGAATACAAATATTAACAGCCTATTCTGTAACATCATCGCCCTTAGTATTTGAAGGTTGAGCAACTTCAGTTTCACAACAATAAAGAGAGACTAAAATTTATTTCTCGCGCGGACCCTTAAAAGTACCACGCCCTGATTGTAGTAAACAGCCGTCCGCGGAAACTAACGCCTCACACGTAATGACTGATTCACAAAAATCGTTTATGTGGTCTGCTAGCTTCTTTTCGAGGGGATTGCAACTTTCGAGAATTTCATTATCTGCGAAACGTCCTTGAAATATTGCCATCGCATCCAAAGAGAGCAAGATCTACCGCTCTTCTATTTAATTCCACGCAGTGAGAGACCTCAAAGTTAGACACATCGAAGCTTTAGATTAGCCGTATGTCTTCGTAGCGTATTTCACCTCGGTAACACCATTCATTGAAATATCCGTAATACTCATCCTTGATAGTTCTGCAGGGAAAGAAAATATTTTTAAAACAAATAAAACGCCATTATAAAAAGCACAGAGTTTTGGATTCTTATCTGCGATCTTTGAAATAATCTCTCCCATTGAGGCGGTATAACAGTGTTAATCATTAATTTTTCGTAATTTTATCTTACTTTTAAAGTCTGAATGATTAGATTATTTCTCACTATTAAGATCACGATAATTAGTGTGATAGCGGGAAGAAAAAGCCCGTTTGACAGCAAGACCATGTAGGCAAAGGAATGAACACGGTGATGCAGAGGAAGAACTGGGTTAATCGTCTTCAACCGAATGTTGCAAGTGCTGCGTAACCGGCCGTATGTTCAGAGGAGAAAGGGAACAAACTGGATCAGAGATGCCAAAAATATCTCCCCAGTTCTCCGAGGTGGGTTAAGATGCTAAGTAAACAAGGAAGTTAAAGCGCATATAAGTCAGTTTCGTAAACTTACAACAAGAAATCCCGAATGAAAATCCGCCCTAATTCTGACGTGTACATTATTTGTTACATTACTGATTTCTAAAGCCCGTGGGGCCTTAACTGACGTGGGCAGTTCACGACTTTCAAAAAATGCATTTAATGAGAAATAAACTTCGGAAATTTCGTTGTTTATTACATATACATAGTATATTAAAATTAAATTCCGAGGAAGATTAATATGGTTTTGAACAATATCCACTGCCCTAAGAAAATAAAACTTAAGCGGAACACATTTACTTTAATAATATAAATATAAGCAAGTTGTAGTTTATAAGTCTTTCATTTATTTGCGGTTGTTAAATTCTGTGAACATTGAAAACAAAAATATCTAGAAAAATATAAATATATAAAAATATAAATTAATACAATTAACTTTCGATAATTTCAAAGAACGTATAATAATTTTCCTCATTGTTTTACTTCATGCATTGCAAACACATTTGCCAATAGAGCTCATTTCTCTTACTTTTGAACAGTTATAAACTTATTCATATTAAATTGTTCATACTAACGCAATTTCTCGATTACAAGACGATATGTAAGCAGAAAATTTCACACTCGCCTTATAAGCGCGTCCAAAGATATCTTCTATTCCCCCTTTCCCTCTCTCATCCCCACTATAATTCAATCATCTATAGTCTATTATACCCTTACGAGACAGAATTACGCTTACGGCACGATAGCTGGCAAATTTCTCCTGCGTTAGAGCCAGTGCTTGTCTTCGTTCCGTATTAAACGTTTTAAGAAATAAAACTAATCTCATTGAATAATTATATTGGTAAAAAGTTAAACATTGAATTTTCGTGAGCCGTTTGCAGCGTTATCATCGTAAAAAGATAAAAAAATTGTCGGAATAATTTACAATTAAAAATAATGATAGTTACCATTACTATCAATACCCCGGCAAATGTTTTTCTTTCCCGTGGCTTCTGGAATATTCGAAGTCGGCATATAATCGGGCAAGTGCTGCAGTTATATTATAGTAGTATAATTAAATTGATTGATAGGTGGATTGATATAAACTTAATGCTTGCTTACGAGTAAAAATCAGATTTCATTGTCCGTAATTGAAATTAAAGAATTCATCAATTTTATTGCTATTCATTTGTGCCATATCCATTCAGCAGTACCTACATAAATTCGGCTGAGTGAATAATGTTTGAGGCATAACGCATATCGACGCATTATCAAAGAGGTGTGGAGAAGATTAAATTTTCGCCTTATTTGCAGGAAGTTCAACGCTGATATATGAAAAAAATGAATGACGGAAGTTGTGGTTGGTTTGTTTACGAATAGTACGAGGAGAAAAAATGAATCCGAAAACAAATCCCATTATCATAATTGTTTTTCGCAGCTACATAGAGTTGTTAATTTTTTTAAGTAAGAGCTAGTTATTGAAGGTAGTTGCTACGAAATTTACCACTCATGAACACAAATGATGAGGCGGAATTTTATTTTTACTGTAACGCATCTAATTAAATTACACCTGGGTTTTAAAACGCTCTACCAGTAGGAATTATTATATTCTGTTTTTTCAATTTTATCGATTTTATTTTTGAGATACGCCTGGGGAATTATAATTTAATCGAATGTACTTATTTGTGTGTGTTCGAATATATTTTCAAATAGTCTAATACTATATGTAAAAGGTTAATATCCTTTCATTAACACACGAACTAACACTTATATATCAAAAGAAAATGTAAAACCGGAATTCACATATTATTAGTTTATCAATACTGCTATTCTTTTGTTAGACTGATACTAGTTTTCGTAGTATTTTTCTACTCCCATATTATGCCAGAGCCTTCTCTCCTTTCGAGTTTCTCCGCAAGCCTAGAATTATCCAATCATTCAGCATTGAGACATTCCACTTAATTGCTTCTGCCTTGATATAACACACACGTACCTGAGTGCATCATGCACATCGACAAATTGTCCCAAGCCGTTTTCAAATGAGGATCTTGGCCTTCAGATTCCACCTTCAGCCTCTCTCTGCAAATTTCGAAGTCTGTCTCTTCACTTGTCTTTCGGTATGCTCGTGTTCGCATCTAGCCACAATGGAAAACACTACGAAAACATGCAAGAAGATTTTCTAGTTCACACTAAATCTACTATCGTTCCGTTCACGCGCTTATATTTTTCGGCATATTCTTAATGAAAAACTCGTAACGTGAAAATTATTATCGGTTCCGCAAATATAATTCAATTTCCTTCGGATAACACGAAATATGGTTGGAACCATTTTGTTGAACTGAAAGCCAGAGTTAACGAAGGACGGAAAAAATTACTAATTTTTTGTTAAAAAGTATACGCCAGTCCTATTATAAAGAACTGTGTAAATAAATCTTAAATAAATAAATTGCGATTAAGTGGTGTTACATAATAATATAGCGCAAAATATGCCTCACCAGTCACATCTATCATTTGTCCGCTTTCATTTGGATGCAAATATCTACCTCCATATTTTATAAATTAATACTTTAAGCATAAACATTAACACGAAACGTGTGTGCTGATTACTCGCATTTGATTTGAACCTGTTTCCACCGCAATTTATTATACACGCCCACTCGCGCGCTCGCATACAAATTCAGCTCTCTTCAGAGTAAGTTATGTAAAGATGCACTTACGAAATGTTATGCATTGACTGCCGTTGTGTTGAAAATAATCGAATCCACGCATGAAGCTAACGATACCTTGAGCTACTTATTTGCAGGCCGGATATCCATCGGAGTATCTCAGAAATCCCACGTTTCCATAGCAACCAAATAAGTTTTCATTCGAGTCTTCAGTCCCCTAGAAAAAACATTTTTATCGCATTCCAGGATGAATTGCGGAATTTTTTCGAATTTCGGTGATATGACTCACACTCCTGATGGCGCGGTGATTCTGCAAAATGCGAGCCACGGTGACGCGACTCTTTACGGCCCGGTAGCTTCCACTCCAACATGCGGACGAAAAAAACCGAAGCGTTTAAAGAATGTCGGTTAGGGGATAAAAGAAGAAACTTTTTTTTTTAAATCCCATCAAAAAACGATGAGCGAATTTTGAATGCGGACATGTCTCTTTGGGTTCAATTATTTTTAAATGTCCAAAATTCCATTCAATTTTCTAACAACTACTATATTGTTCAATTGCTTAAGAACGGCAATGCGGCCCGGGAGCCGCATACGGTCCGCGGACACATTTTGTACGTGCCGCGTGATTTGTATTTTAAATATAATTTTACTAACTATTCCTTTGCAAGGATTCCAACGGAAAAATAGTAATGTTTATCGCCGTATTTCTTAGCCTACAGAAGTTTATCAGAATTTATCCACTGCACAATCTATAGTGAGGGCACGTATGTTTACCTGCAATTCTCCAGAATCTCAATAAATACTCATGAGATAGATAACATGAAAAGTAAAATTTATTTTCAATTTGCTATAAAGAATTAATTTTCCGTCGTTTTATCCATCACCAGGTAGAACGTTTCACCTAACGAGTCATTATTCTCACTCGGTGTGGCAGAAGTACCAAAGAAATCAGAACGAGAACACAAAGGGCAAGGGAGGCATTTATGAGACGGCAAGAGAATTGGAATTGATATTAAAAAGAGGCCAGTGCAAACGTTGATAGGGAGTCTGGCTTTATATTTGGTGCGAAAGTACGAATTTGAGAAAAAAGATATGAGCAAATCAGAGATTTTTGGGATGTGGTTATAGCGTTTATTGGAGGAAACTAGTTAGACTGAAAGCAAAACAAATTGTTAGGCTGGTTTCCAAAGGAAACATAGCTTTATGAAATGGCCGTGTCTGTGTGTGTGCATGAATGTGTGTCCCACACTAAAAACTTTTGCATCAATGGACCGATTTTTATGAAACTTGGTATGGGGCTCGTGCTTCCAGGGCCCTCCTCCGAGCTTTATTCTATTAGGCGAAGATTGAAGTCCTAGGTTCGATTCCAGAAACGTTTTTCCCCTATATATTTTACATAGGAAGTCTGAAATCCATCGTGCAGAGATGTTTTCTTTAATACTTTAAAAATTTTTAGAATTATGATATCGGAGCGAGGTTTGTAGTGTTCTAAGGGGAAAAGAATGTAGATTCTAATTTCTATCACCGAATCTTGATAATTGATCGTATTTTCTTGAAATTCTACAAAAACAGCGTTTTTGCGTTTTAAATCGCATTTTAACGGATTGTTGCCATGGAGAGGATTATAACCGAACTCGACTGGAGCATAGACGAGTAAACAAATGGGTTATTTTCTTTTCCATTCGACTATCCTTCAGCAATGGACAGTTGATCCATAAATATTAGCGTATAAACAGTACCATTTATTGAATTCGTTTGTTTAAAAAAATACATACAAAATTTAATGTCAGAAAGAGATTTTGACATTGCTTTTAGTATTTTAAATCTGATAATGCTCTATTAATTTGTGTTCCAATTTTTATATATCATTGATTCACAATGAATTACAAATGACATTTATGGAATTACAATTCCTTGGAATGATTAACACTTACTGAAACATTTCCTGTCAATATAAGTAATAAATTCAGAACAACAATTTTGGGAAACCAGCCTGTATTAGTCGTGGTTTGAACTTCTTGTTTCTAAGTTGGAGAAGAGAACGATGTGGGATATAGAGAAGAAATGTATGAGTCAAATTTTGATAGACAGTGCTCACTCGAAAGAAGTCATGAGAAGGAGGAAAAAGTGGGTCGAATTTGGAGAAGCCATAGAAACAAGGAAGGAGGAAGTAAGGAGGCAAAGATTTAGGAAGAGATAAGGAACATTGCAATTATGATGAAATGTGTGTCAGAAGATGATATATATTATGATGATATTCTACACCACAACTTTTGTGCAATGCGGGGTATATATATATATATATATATATATATATATATATATATATATATATATATATATATATGCTATATTTTCCAGTACATTTTTGAAGTGCGGTACCGTAAACTACACCAAGGGTCGTACGTTGAACGTTAAAACGTAGACGTAAATGAATGAAAAATAAACGACAGATTCTCAATCAGTTTGATGCTTCCTATCACATGCTTATTTTTTCCAAATTTCATCGAAAGATTGTGTAATAAAGAGTTGTACATATTCCTCAAGCTTGCGACTCAGCGTTAACTGATTAAAGAAAGAGATTTTTTCCGATTATAATGGTTTAATGCTTACATCCTCAGTACAAGCAATACGTAACTGAGGAAATAATAAAGAATTAATTCAATTGTTCAAATCAATCGCATATCAAAAGTGATATTATTCAAACGATCGTTTAACAATTAGCTCTCCTATCTAAAGAGAAATGCATTTTTAGAACAAGAAACTGTCTCTACTTCAATAGTTTTAAGTGAGAGATTTTTAATTCTACATCACTGCGAAAAACATCCATGACCTTTTTACTTCTTTAGCCATACCAACTTCATAGTTATGGACGTCGATATGAATTTTTTAATAGCTTGAGATTGTCCAAAAATTAAAGTAGTTATCTGAACATGTTAAGACTTTACTAATTAGAAATTCATATGAACTTTTTCAAAACAGTGCAGAATGATAAATTTAAAGCCCACTAAATCTTTCAAGAAGATTTAATTAAATTTTTAACAACATGAAGGACATTACAGTTAAAAACTTTTAAACGGCATGGAACTTATGAGTACTCCGAAGGACAACAATTCACAACGAGAAATCTTTCCAAAATAGGAAAAGCAAATAAAATTAGATGCCACAAATCATTTATTATGGAATCGAGCGATTTCTCCTGGTACATATTACTTTTTCTTGATTAAACACCATTTGTTTCGCAGTATCAGTTTTGTAATCATATTTCTTAACTTAGCTAGGGATGTAGCTAAGCTTTCCAAAATTCTTTAATTTATATATGCAAATTTTAAATGAAGTAATTTAAAAATAAATTGCCCTTTAAAAATATATTTGTCCGCCATCTTCACGTAACTTGGAATAGCTTGATGACCATTTTTCTGAATGTATTACCTTTTTTACAGCCGACGACTTTCAGTCTTTTCTTTTAATCCAATTCATAACAAATATACAGTTTTAATAAAAAAGTTTTTCCCAACATTTTCACTCTCAATAACTTATGTTCTAAAAATATTTGAGTTCGATAAAATAAAATTCGACGCATATCACAGTCATTCCGTCCATCATTTTCTCACGTAGGAAACCATACGTGACTTGAGCATCTTTATTCATAAAAACATTGATATTATATACATAAGACAATAAATCACGCCGAACATCAGTCAACTTTGGATTTATAAAATCCAATTTCAAATAAAGTAAAAATACCGCATTATTACGGTAGTATTGATATCAGCTCCTAATTCATTCACAAAAATATCCAGTGTCACGTCTTCCCAGTCATATCTTTAGTTTTATCTTGAACTATTCTCCGTATTTCATTTCTGCGATAAAATTAGGAGCACTTGTTCGTCAGTTCCTCTTGCTCTTTCAGCTTCTCTCGTTTTTTCCGACTCCTCGTATAAAAATATTCTATTACGAACACCGTTACAGCGCTGAAACTCATTACATTGATTGCGTACATAGCTAAAATGTAGTTTTCACTGTTGTCACGAATGTAGCCTAGAAAAGGAAGCGATGGAATTTTTACAATTAGTACAATTCAGATACACAAACATTTAATTACAGACATACATGTATAAAAAATGTATCAGCCTGCCAATACGCAATATTAATAAAGTGAAACGAATTATTTCAAATACATCCATATTATAAACGAAAGTTTATTTGTATGCCACATGAATTTTTTAAGCAAAAATTAATCTTTCGTTTGGTTTCAAATTAGTATTTTCAAAAGTTGTATTACATTATTATTAAATCACTTTTTTCTGCGATAATATTATGACCGAAAGAAATCAACTACCTACGGTAGTTCTCAAAGTTAGAACTGTTGAGTGATTGACAGAACTAAAACTTTTATGTTAGGAAAGGAAGAAAATATCCGCGATAAGTCCTCAATGAAAGGACAAACTTAAGCCAACTTAGTTTTTCAAAACCACTAATAGTTCGCTTAATTAATATCTATTCCTCTATATTAAAATTCCACCAAGTAAAGCAGTTCTCTAATCAATGAGATTTATTTATAGTTATATTCATATTTATATTTACATTGATATTTATATTTACATTCATATTTATATTTATAAAAAATGCATGTTACTTCCTATAGTTAAAAACGCATGAAAAATTAAAATCTATATTTCAAAAATTAAATTTCATCGGGGCCTAATGTATATTAGATTTAACACAGATGTTATGGAGATAATAACATCTACTACGTTTTCCACGTCCTTTTTTTAATGCGTCTGACATCGTCTACTCACCAAACATTGGCCCAATCAATATGAACATTATTCCGTTGGCTGTCATGTTAAGTCCGGATGCAGCTGGCAATCTTTCCAGCGGAACCGTCATAGGCATGATCAGGGCCATGTAAACCGTTCGGAGACCCTTTCCAAGTCCACACCAAAGGGTTACGAAAAGGATCGGATAAAAACCGCTGAGATGCACTAGCACTGCAGTTTGAAAAGTGAATTAAAAGGATTCGGATTTAATGACAAGGTAGCGATGAACCAATATATATTTAGCAATTACACCTTAGTGGTTACCTGTTTGTTTTCTGTTCGATGAGAAAGTTTTTACTTTATGTTTATTTTTTAAACTTATAAACAGAAGTTGCCCGGCCCTTTACACGTGTGTAATAATGATAACAAAGATTATCACGTTTAAATCATCTCAAAAACTAACGACAGTATTTGTCTGTTTTTTCTCTGGCGAATCAGCCTCTTGGACTATTATCGGTATCGACAGTATCAAATAATTCTTGTGGGAGGGTAAGTGCATGAACCATTTTATTTTGGCTATAGGGCATATTGAGTGAAAATCAGATGAAAATGAATGTTGAAATTATATAAAAAATAAAAATGACAGGTTAAAGAAGGAAAAGAAAAGTCAGAAAAGAGAACGAAAAGAATTGCTCGACTAGAGTATCTTTAAATTTATTTTTTCAAGATTCAAATGACGTTTCCAAATTCAAGAATTGAAACATGAAGAAAAGAACGGAAGTGATCAAAATTAATAGATATACTGCGGTGTTGATATTACAGCGGTAATGGCATTATTCGCCAATTCCACATTCTATTGTTAGATAGGTTATATAAAAGTCATCTTTCATGCGTTATTCGTATAAATGTATGAAGTCAAAAAGGAACAAGAATGGTTCAAGCACGACCGAACCTCGAACCCGGATATGGCACTTACCGGATGGTCGCTTAAGCAAATCTGCCTTGGAGACCTTAAGAAACAGCTCGCATAAAAACTAAATTAACTATCTACTGAATTTGAACTCGAGACTTGTTTTTTAAAAAGAATTTCCGAATTCTATAGAAATTCTTTTAAAATTTAAAAAATATATTGATTAGTTTAAATAAATTCTTTAAACTTGGAAGTTTATTTTCTCATTTTCATCATTAATTTATGTACTTTAAACCAGTGATTCTCAACCGAAAGTTAATCGCGGACCGGTGTTTTAACCGAAAGTCGGTCGCGGACCGGTGTAATATCTGAATATTCCATAAAGGACCGGTAAAATCAATGTAACCACCAAATATTTGACAATTTTGCACTTCGACAACTGAAAACACAAGCCTCTCCTTAATCAGTGCTGCCCACTATAGAACCTTTATAAGAAAAATGGAATGTCGCGGCCCGGCCAATACTTAACCGCGGACCGGCGGTTGAGAAACACTGCTTTAAACCGCTATTTTACGAAATTTAATTATATTTGATATGGAAACTAGTCCTCCTTAGTCATTAATAGGGAAAAAGGAATTTATTCTTTTTATATTAATAATTAGGGGTGCCGGTGGTGTAGTGGTTAGGACGCTGGCTGCTACTCGCCCGATGCTTGAAAAAAGTCATCGGGTACGAATCCTGCGCGAGTAGGATTTTTTCTCAAGGTCACCCGGCCCCCTTGTTGCGTGGTTTGAGGAGACCGCGTAAATTCAGCTGTCCCGTCCTTCGGAAGGGACGTTAAGCCGTTGGCCCCCCTGGTGTTCTTCGCAAGAGCAGGCAAATGCCGGCACCGGGTTTCCCTCCTCCCTTCTGTGTGTGTGTGTGTGTGTCCGGTGTGGAAGGCAACGGGAAACCACCACACCGTGTATGTATATTCCCTAGTCAAAACCAATTAATTAATTAATTGGTAGGACCTGTCGCAAGACAGAACACAAATGATGATGATATTAATAATTAAACATGTCCACCAAATTAATTATCGATTATTTACATCATTTTGCCATGGATATTCTGGTTAACCACGTAATTATTGTGTGTAACAAAAAAATATGAATAGCCCTTAAGTAGATTTCATATAACAGTGATTCCCAGGCTTTCAGATTCGCGTACTGCTAACATTCCAACGAAAGTGTCGGGGACTGACATCCCAAGAAATCTTACAAGTAAGATAATTTATCAATTTGATCACAGAAATTATATGAAAAACCTTTTTAAAGAGCATATTTGCAAACGGAAAAAACAAAAAAATAAGAACCATTTCCACTCAGTTTTCTAGATAAATACAAATGATAAATAATTTGATTAATTATCAAACCGTATGAGAATTTAATTTTCTGTTTATATCCGCAATTTAGAAACCTAAAAACGCTCATTATTTTTTCCATAACCGGTGCCGAGGAACCACTGTTATAGAATACAAGGAATATTTTAATTGCCAGACTTACTAAATCTTCCTGTGGAGAGTATTGTGATACCGAGAGCGTACATCAACTTGCAGTCGAGCTTGTACCTGTCCGACAAGAACGGGACCGTGAACCGCGTGACCAAGTCCACGGACGCCAGGATAGACATGAAGAGGGCAACCTTTCTCATTGGGAAACCGTGATCCGCGAGAACGAACGGTGTCAAGACGGTGAAGTTCATCTCCCCACCGAACGCTAGAGTCATCCCGAAGAAGATCAACAGGAACCTCGTTTCGCTCAAGAGAGTCAGGTCGAAGAAATCCACAATGCGCGACAGAATCCTCTTTAGAGAGGACTTCTTCTCCTGTGGAGGTTCTTGGGTGGCGACTTCCGATTCTTCCTGTTCTTCCAGCAGGGCTCCACCGGCGTCCCCCGCCCTTTTTTCGACAGCTATCTTCTCCAGGGAAAAGGAAGTCATCCTCGAAAGTTCGCCGGTGCTGGCGATGGACCACTTGCTGGAATGGCGACTGATCGGTGCAGTCACGTCGAGACCTATAGTACTTTGGGTGTCCACCAAAAACTCTCCGTTTCTTTCGCTGACGGGTTTCCTGTGAGGTTTGGGAGTCATCGGTAAACTTTCGTGTCCGAGAATTCCTTTCGTCTGGTCCTCTTCCATCAAATCCTTCGTTTCCTCGTTTTGATTAGTTTTGGGCGGCTCATCGACTTTGATCTCCAAGATGCGGATCGGTTTCGTGTGCCACTCTACCGGATGCATCAGGAGAGATGCAGGGATGTTGTGGAGCATCATCCCGGCGAGCAGGAGGACGGTTCCGTGGACGTCGTAATTGTCCAACAACCACGTGACGAAGAAGGGGATCAGCACGGGAGAGAGTCCCGTTGCCGTCCAGGAGATTCCGGTCGCTATGCCACGACGGCGTTTGAAGTATGTGTTGATGGCTAGGGCGGTCCCACTCCAGCCGAAACCCAAACCCAGACCTATGGATAGAGTATGGGGATGTGTGTATTTCTGGGTAGTAGTTGTAGTTTATTTATCACATACAGGAAATCTCAATTACATGTAATTTAATAAACACAAATAAATAAATTATGGAATAAATAGAGAGAAAGTGAAGTGATATATTAAAAACATCTTTTAAAAAAGTTAGCGAAAATAAACTAGGTTTCCCGTAACAAGCATCGAGTCATCAAAAATGTCGATGCTTTGGTCGTCCAACGCATCACAAATACGATTATAGGTTCTGAATATCCTTGCAAGTGGGGAGAAATTAAAACTATTCTGGAGAATTGGGACAGCAAACAGGAAGGTGTGATGATCTCCTGGCTAGGAACGCAAAATTGATGCTCTGGAGAAGATCAGGTGCTTCCATTTCCCCGTGGAGAATTTTGTAGAGCTAATCAACCTCTTGGATTATTATAGCCCAGTACGAGGATAAAAATACTTGTATCATTTGATATTTCTAGGCCTTTTTCTCATCCATGTATAGGGTACTGAAAAATTACAAGGATATTCAATACGCTGAAATTCGGTTTAAAATTCAAGTACCTCTAAAGGTAAATGTTTCTTTTGAACAGTTAGAAAGGATGATGTTCCATTTTAAAATTGATTACGTGTAGTTGCGATCCCGGGTCCAAATCCGGCGGAGATCGGATTTTTCAACCTGGGACTTGTGTGATTTGTGGAGAGCGCTCCGTCCTTCAGAAGGAACGTTTAGCAGTTGGTCCCCTTGGTGCTAAAGAGCAAGCTAATTCCGGTAGAGGGTTTCCCTTCTCCCTTCTGTGTAGAGTCGTGTAAGTTAAATAATGGCGTAAACAGCTTAAGAAGTTGATTCTCCAGAAAAAAACACACACACACATTGATTACAGATTGTTAGCAATAATAAAAATTTGAGCGAATACAATCTTTTGAGAAACTATGACAAAGCAAATTTCAAAAAACATATAGCACTAACATGTTCTATTAAGATGAAATTATTAGAATCAAATAAACAACAAAGTTTATATAGTTATTAAATTAAAGGATTCCTCAAATTAAAATAAAGAAGCGGGCCACCAGAAAAAAAACCCGGAAAAGTATATTTTTCAACGAATTCGAAAGTAACTTTGTTATAATTCCTTCACATAACCAGTCATGCTTCATCAATGAAAGCATTTAAAGATACCAAGGTAATATGGAACCTACTGACTGCTTTTAATGTATTCAAATCAATCGTGTTACCTCCTATGATTGAGAATGTGATCACGAAGAAGTGAAACTCCTTCACTTGGGATGTCAGCACGGCTGAACCACCAACAAGAATGGCTCCCAAGAATGCTACAACTCGGTATCCGTACGATCTCAGCATAGGACCGGTGATCAATCCTAATCGAAAAATAAAAAAACTTAATAGTTCACAGGGCATACGAGTAGAATAAAAAGAGAGTTAAATATAGGAATGGAATGTGTAGTTTGTTTTTGATTTGCGTTTTATTTAATTTGGTATTGTAAAATAAAAGGAGAAATTTTAATTTTTATTGGACCGGTTAGGTTAACAGTTTTAATTGCGGAAACCTTGTTGGTTGTTCCCATGCTGCTAACTGGTGTGTTGTTGGTCAGATGACTCTCACATAAATTAAATTTATATTTTAAAACCACAAGCATGATTTTTGGCTCTTGTATCTGTTTTTAAGAACGTTCACTTTCCAACGTGAGCGCCTATTCTGTTAGCTTCTGGCTGCCCGACCACACATAAGCATGTTCGTTCTCGACTTCTAGTAAACGGATTTTCATGAAGTTTGGTATTTGGGACTTTTGATCAAAGTCAATAAGAAAATTGCATAAATCGTTTACATAAGTCAATCAGAGGTGCCACTTGACTGGAAACAAACAAGAGTGGGAAGATGCACACATCATGCGTTCATACATGCGAGGCAGAGCCGTTCTTTACGATTTATGCAATCATGTCAAAAAAGATAAATATTAATGGCTTAGTTATAATGTCTACGAACTGAAATGCCGGTAATGAGCCCTAGTAAATGTCGAATTTTTGATTCACCGACTAATTTCTTAATCAATTGTAATTTATAAAACAATCGACAATTATTTAAAGCTTACCTCACTTGAATAGTAGTAATGTAATCATTATGTCTACTTCCATTCATTGGTTGTAAATTATCCATTTATTTTTACTTACAAACGCTGTGTATTATACGTAACGAAAATAGAAATACATATTTACGTTCATTTCTTCGTCGCAGATTATCCATTTCCCTTCATTTTCCAAATGTTGCATGCGCACGAAAGAAAATTAAATTAATTAGTTATTCACACCAGATATTGTTTACTTCAGTTACTACAAAGATTTTTTTAGTTGACAACAATTTTAAAAAACACGGGAAAATTTTTGTAAGTCCAAAGTGAATTACGACTTTCTCGTTTGATTTTCTTGAAATCGGTTATTCGTTCGATAAAAATTTACTGAACAAAACAAATGCTATTTTACTAATTCTACAAATTCGTTTAAATATTTTTTGTTATAAGTGATATTTTTGAGATATAAAAAAAGTTCATTTTTTGTCACCAGTAGTGGCACTCCCGATTAGGTCACGTTTATATAATTTTCTTAGTTTCTTTGCCCCTATATCCAAAATACTAAATTTCATCAACATCCGCCCAGTAGTTTCTGAGATGAAACATGCGGACGGACGGACGGACATGAACTGACCATAAGGCGTTCTTTTTTTACTTTTGTAAAGAACGCCTAAAAACCAACTTTCCCTCGAATCTTGTAAAATATCAGTCATACCGAAATATTCTGCAAATAAATTTGTAGGGCAAGAATATATCTTACCAAATGCATTCTTATAGGGTAGCCCTTATCAAGGAAATCAAACAGGAAAGTCGTAGTTCGCATTGAACTTAGTAAAATTCATGCATATCCTTTTCTGATACGTAGTTTTGAATTGTTCAGTTATTATACCTACTAAAATCACGTATTATTAATGCACCACTGTAAGGCAAGGCAGAGATTTTCAATAGACTGAGAGACGTAATCGGGTCGTGCTGTTTCGCTATTTTATGGTATGTATTCGTTCAAACTAATATAACGTTTAGTTTCAAATACTCCATCGCACTATACGCGCCTATTTGCATTACACTGTACACTTTCCTAACTTGTTATGTATGAAATCTAAAATACTTCGTTAATGAAGTACGTATGGACGATTGAATTTATTACAAATCTAACGCATACATCCTAATTGTGTTATACAGATTATCTATTTCCCTCCATTTTCCAAATGTTGCGTGCGCACGAAAGAAAATTAAATTAATTAGTTATTCACACCAGATATTGTTTACCTCAGTTAATACGAAGATTGTTTTAGTTGACAACAATTAAAAAACACGAAATTTTTTCTAATTGTAAAAGCCCAAAGTGAATTAATTACAACTTTCTTGTTTGATTTATACATTTTTAGCATGCAATTCTCAGTGGAAATCCGAAAAGTATCCACAGTTTTCAAATTGACTGTTCATCCTATCAACTACACTGTCTTAAAACATCATTCTAACAGCAAAAATTTATCGAAGTTATCAAATATTTGCCGAATTCGAAGTTAAGATAATAAAGATAAAATAAGTGACACACACACACATCTGTGCGCTGTTATTTTGCTGTATTCGGATGGATTTTAAAAAAAAGCAAACTAAAGACGAAGAAAGATAGCGTGTTTCACGATTAGATACGTGGGAATGTGACGGGATGCGTGTAAATAATTACCCACAAAGTTGGACATGGAGAATTGGAAGTTCACGATGAAAGAATACTCGGCAGTGGTCATTCCCCATTGTTTCATGATGTCCTTGTAGATTAGGCCGAAGTTTTGAATCAGAGCCAGCATACAAAACTGTTGGACGAGATAATGCGTTATATTAACCACATGCGGGGAAAAACGATGCGTAAACTTTATTCCCGAGGAGCTTTTACACCTGGCACTATAGATATATCCCGGGGTATCGCATCAAGGGATGTGTAACCAGAGGCACTTGCCCAAAGCAGTTCGAATTGCGGTATAAATACGTCGTACGCATTTTCGATTTCATATGTGTCAGAGGTAAACTTGCCTTTTTCAAATCATGAATATTTCTGATTTATTCTCACACGAGAAAGCTTTAACTACACAGTTATCGCGTGAATTTAACCGTATTTAAGAAGTAAGGTATTCTATTTTCAACCATCGATTCAATATATTCATAAAACCTCCACATCTACCAATTAAAGCAGGTCGTCAAACTCGGAGAGGTATCATGGCCACATAAAATCGATGGGTGGAATAGAAGGGTCGCATTAGGATTACTTTTGTTTAATAAGGTCAGAGAGTAAAAGACTTTATGTAGAAGATTGGACGTCTGTTTTGTAATTAAAAACAGTTGTTTAGAAAACGCGTTCTTATTGTACCTTAATAACTATGGAAAAATCTTTCCTCCTTTTCACAAAAATAAAATATTTTTTAGAAATATCTAGCGATTTAGTTAAGAAAAAAATTAGCGGGCGGCAGCAAGGCATAATAAGGCCCGCTAGTTTTACGTGGCTAGCTTAAAGAAAAGGAAGACAAGCTACATTGCATACACGAGGTGATGATTGACCCTTCATAAGACAGCGTCAGTGGCATATCTACAGAAGGGAGAACGTTTTATGAGGTCAGACCAATAACACAGAAATTGAAAAGTTATGTGCTCAGTGTTTTATTGGGTTCCTCACGGGACGCAAAACAAACTTGCTCGAATGAAAATATTATTGAAAACGCCTTATGGAAGATTAAATAGCTATCCTTTCTGAGCTACAATATCGTTATTCATCATATTAGCTTCGGAAATCTGTTATAACTCCTAAATAAGCGTATCAAGAACTGAAGGTGATAGAACTAAATTTTTTGGAATATCCGTTCATCATTCAATGTAGGAATCAAAATTATCTAACGTGGACCAATGATATATTCTTTCGATTAAACCATTCGATAGAGTTTCATATATGGCATCAAATTCTCTTGGCCGAAAGTTCATTGTGATATGCATACAAACAGATATGCGCGGTGAAGCTGATACACGCCAAAGAATCGATGAGGAATTCTACATAAAATTGTTGGTTATTCGAAGAAAATCTGAAAATGTTCTTCTATTCTGTTTTATAGTTCTACAGTAAAAAGTCTAGAAACCGGAAACCTTAGGACATAAGGGTTGTCTGTTTTTTAAGGTGTCATTATTTTATTTTTAACTAGTCGTTGCCGGTCTTTTACAATGAGGGGCACGCCAACCGCCCCTCGACCAAAGTCGGCGACAATACGCACATGCGTAACAGTGGGTCTTACCCCCTCCCAAAATTCCTTGATTCTGCGCCGCAGATTAGGCAAAAGGACACGGGAAAGCAAGATACTAACAGGGATGAGGATTTTCCAAATAGAGAGTCATCAGCAGTAGTGGATATACACACAGGCACATACAGATGCCTATAAGTAGTCTTTCGCAAAACTCGGTCTCCATAGCACCGACTTCGCACCGAAACGATTTTGGATTTTAAGGCCAAAAATTCACAACTGCCGAAGAGTCGCGCGTGAACGTTTAGGAAAACATTTTTAAAAAATAATGAATGAAACAGCAAAAAACGCATCGATTTCTTCAGCTGTATATTCTTTTTATTTGACGAGCGTATAATAAATGGTATTAAACTGTTTTATTTTTTTGTAGCACTCGTTGTCGCACATTTTAAATCAAATTCAAAACATGAGCATATTTTTATTATTTTTGTACATATTTAAGGCGCAAAACTCGTTGCTTATATATATCCGTCTTAACGAAACGATATGACCATTCAGACCTCGCAACGTTCCGCTTAACTCTCTACACTCTGGACTATCTTGTTTGAATGAGCTATAAGTCAGTAAACACGTGGTTTTCGAATCGTGTGTCATCCAGGAAATTTTTTTGCTGTACGTACCTCTGAAAGCAGAATTATGACAAGGAAAAGAGGCACATCAAGTTCATTAACAGAAAATACATATTATAAACCAGGAAAATTATTATCGTTATAAGCAAAGATGAATATATTGCGGTGATTGGCGAATGCAGAAACTGTATTAGCTATTGGCCGTATGTACATATAATGTGAACGAATCCAGTATAAGATCGATGCGCCGAAATTCAGAATTATTTTTTTACTGATTTACTTCATCATCATCATGCTGCTGTCCGAAGACAGGTTTTTAGCTGAATCGCTGCCTCCATCTATCTCTCTCCCTAGAAGCCTCTTTTATACCTCTATAAGTACTATATTCCTGCTTTGCTAATATTCCTATTCTTTTTCTCCCTCTTCCTCTTCTTCCACTAATTTTTCCTTCTAAGATCGTCCTTTGTAAACACTGTCTTCTCAATATGTGCCCTATCCAATTTGCTTTTCTTTTCCTGATTGTTTTTATTAGCATCCTTTCTTCTCCCACCATTTCTAATACTTATTCGTTTCTCTTCCTCTCTGTCCATTTCACATTCATCACCCTCCTCCATACCCACATCTCAAAACTTTCTAAATATTTTTCCTCCTTTCTCCATACCGTCCACGTCTCTGCACCATAAAGAGCTATGCTCCATATGTATCATTTTGCTAATTTCTTCCTTGTTTCTAGATTTATTTTCTTGCTTGTGAAAAGCTCCTTCTTCTCGTTAAATGCTGCTTTTTCCATTGCAACCCTACTTCTGATGTCCTGTGTACTACTTCCATCCTGCGCTAAAATACTGCCGAGTTATTTTAGAAACTACTTACTTGTTCCAATTTTTGGCCATTTACCATTATATTTAATTCTTTATGTTCCTTTGAAACCACCATGACTTTCGTTTTTCCGGCATTATTCTTCATTCCATATTGTTGGCCAACCTCCACTAGTCTGTCTGTCATCCTCTGAAGTTCTTTCTCATCTTATGCTATTAATCCCTGATCATTTAATGGTGGTAATACTTTCACCTCCTATCTTAAATCCTTTCTCTTCCATCAACGCTTCTTCTGTTATTGTTTCTGCATAAATATTAAATATCGCTGGTAAAATAGGACATCCCTGCCTCACTCCTCTCCCTATTAAAGTACTTTCTGTTTCTTCTCCTTCATCCCTGACTCTAATCTTTTGATCAAAGTAAAGGTTTTTAAGTAGTCTTTTATCTTTCCAATCTATTCCTATTTTATTTAAAATACCCAACATTTTATCCCATTTCACTCGGTCAAAAGCTTTCTCCCAATCTACAAAACAAAAATACATATTTTTATTGACGTATAGCGCTCTTTCTATCATCATTCTCATTCATTCTATAGTATCTCTAGCACCTCTTTCTCTTCTGAAACCAAACTGATTATCTTGCAGCTCTTTTTCAATTTTACCTTCAGTTCTTTTGGTTATTATTCTGGTTAGAACTTTAGCTGTATGAGAAATTAAACTAATAGTTCTGTAATCCTTACAACTTTTTGTATTGTTTTTTTCTCCAGTGGTACCATAACAACATCTAAAAAATCTTCAGGTCATATGCCAGTATCAAATACTTGGTTAAAGAATTTTGTGAGTTGCTTAACTGCTTTCGACCCCAAAACCTTAAGAACGTCCGCTGGTATATCATCACTCCCAACAGCCTTCCTTCTTTTCATGTCATCAATTGCTCTTTTAACTTCAGACTCGAGAATACTTGTTCCTATCTGGTCTTTTTTCACACCCTCTTTTTCATTTAATTCAATATTTCTTGGCTTTCCTTCTTTGTCATACAGCAACTCAATGTATTCTTTCCAGACGTTCATTACATTGTCTGGCTCTGAGACTATTTTACCACTTTTGTTCATGATTTCTTTACGTCCTATCTTTCTTGCCTCTTTCTTAAATAGTTCCCTTGCTTTGCTATACATGAGATCTGTTCTACAAATTCTATCACACTCGACAATCTCCTCGCATTTCTCATTTATCCACTGTTTTATCTTTATCTGTTTCTCTTCTTAAAGCATTATTTAACTCCTTGTACTTTTTATGGCCTTCTTCAGTGTTTATGTTCTTCCACTTTCTCCTCTCTTCCATTTTTTGCAGCATGGCTGCTGTGACCCAGGGTTTTTTGTTTCTTTCGCCCGTTATCTTTACTACCTTCTTTTCCATTTAATCTTTAATGTTGCTATGAATGTATTTCCACTCCTCATCTACATTTTTCCTATTTTCTTCAGCTCCCTTCCCCAACCTTTCCTCCAGCTCAGTCATGATAGGCTCCTTGTTCTTAAGGAGTTCCTCTAAGTTCCATTCCTTGTTAACTCTTATGTTTCTCTTAATGCTCTTCAGTCTACATTGTGTATTTGCCACCAAAATGTTGTGGTCGGAATCGATATCTGCCCCTGTTAGTGTTTTCACATTTTTAATGCTATTTCTAAATCTTTCATTGACTAGTATGTAATCTATCTGGTATCGTCTCTGGTCTCCTGGGCTTCTCCATGTGTAAAGTCTCCGCTGGTGATGCTTAAACCATGTCTTAGTTACAATCAATCTATTTCTATGGCAGAATTCCACAAGTTTATCCCCTCTTTCATTTCTCTTCCCTAGTCCATATTTTCCCAATATGTTATATTCCTGTCCCTCTCCGACTACACTGTTCCAGTATCCCATTACTATGGTGGTGATCCTTCCTTTTCCCTCCTCCTCCAATATCTCCGTAATCTGTTCATACATTTCATCTACTTCGTCGTCACCAGCATTAGTTGTTGGCATATACACTTGAATTATAAGCATTTCCACTGGCTCCTTCTGAAGTTTAACGGCTATTAATCTATCATTAACCGTCACTACCTTCCTAATTCTTTCAGATATCTCTTTTCTCATAATAATCCCCACTCCCCTTTCCTTTTTCTCTCCTCCCGAGTAAATAATCTTAAATTCGTCTGAATTTATCTCGCCTTCTCCTTCCCACCGAACTTCACTAAGACCTACTATACCTACATTATTCCTTCTCATTTCCCTTTTTAAGTTCTGTAGTTTACCCCCTGAATTCATAGTCCTAACATTCCATGTGCCTATTCTTAATTTCTCACTACTTGCTTTCTTATTAATGTTGCATTTCCTCTGTGCATCCCTTAGGGTAGTCCCCACCCGGAGATCCGATTGGGGGACTATTTTACCTCCGGAATATTTTACCCCAGAAAGATCCATAGAGGTATTTTCAGCTTTTCAGCCTATCATGGGAAATATAATGAGGTAGTTTCCCCTTGCTTTCCTCATCGCAGTTTCACAGAGTGATTACCCATCTGTAGCTGTTCAGATCCACATGATCACCACCTACAGAGGTACTGTGCAAGCTGCTGCCCTTGCACAGGGGGATGTAAAACCCCCAAGACTGCTTCTTAGTCTAACTCTTCCCCTCAGACCTTCCCGGCTTGGATGGCCCTACCAGGAGAATTATCTCCCACCGGCATAGCTCTTTGGTTCATAAGAGTATACATACCCTCCCACCTCTGTAAGGTTATGCAGTCCTTAGGGAGGGCTGATTTACTTGCTGATTATTAATAATACATCTGGCCATCCACTTAATCTTTGAGATTTGCGTCCAAAAATACAACTTATGTTTCCGCCAACGATCATAGTCTCAATTTTACAGCCCTGTAGACTAAGGCGTGATTGCTAATTTTAAAATGTTCGGTTTGCACCAAAAATTGAGTTACTTGAATAAATTGATAAACCAGAAAAGCCATCAGCGCGTGAATTTTGGGAGAGCCTTGGAAAACATTCGTAACCCATGGGACTCGGTAAGTAGCAAGACTATGTATGATTCACTGGAACTGCGGTTCCCAAACTTCTTTACTTCGTGAACCCATTGAACTAACCTATTTTTCGTCGCGAACCTTGGATTAACCTTTTATCTTCGCAACCCCCTTGAGTTGTAACATTTTTGGAGGCGAACCCCTTATAATGAAGAGCAGCATTTCCCAAACTTCATTTGGCAGAGGACCGGTTTTTTCAGTATAATTATTCTGCGGCCTATATCTTACAGCAAACTCTATAATTAACATATACGAACGCTATATTGAACACATATATTTATAATAGCAATAAAAATAAATGAAAGATATTAAATTTCATTGTTTATTCAATCTTACAACATTAAGTTATTTACTATGAGTGTGTATTTATTTTAGATTTGATATAAGGAAGAAAAGAACTTACTAATGTGAATGATGATGTCGTTTGGCATCACATAGCAACTTTATGTCAGGAGGAAAAGGAGTCATTTTCAACCTCAAATCTGGTTCGACATCCAATATCTTCCTGTACTTGTGTTTTAAGAAAACCAAAGTCGAGAAGCTAGTTTCACACTTTTATGTCGTAACGAAAGGCATTATGAATCTGACTGCTTTCTCATATAACTGTGAATATTCATTTCGACAACTCAGCGAAAAATTAATCAAGGAGAGAATAAACGCTAAAATATAAAATAATTATAAAAAAGTACCATTGAAGACGACTACCTTGTGGTTTTTCATAACCTTGCTGGCTAATGGGGATACCTGATATAAGAACTTTTTCAATTTTTTCATATTTAAGTGGACTATTAATGGTGTTTGGAAAGTACCCTGGAGGAATGTTATTCATTACTTCTAAAGGTTTGGAAAACAGGATGATGATGTAGTTCCCTTAATAAACCTTGAATGAAATTCCGGACTAAATGACATGAATGAGAGAGATATCCAAGAGGATATAGAGTCACTTAGAGAAGAGTTACAAGAAGATCAATTAGAGCACCTTGTTAAAAAGCAGCAAAGAGGATAAAAGAAGGCAGAAAGGAAATAAAATAACGAACATCGACAACTAACAGTCTTTCTAAATTATTTGAAAAAGCTGATCATATACTTCAGTTTACAAAGGAATCACATATAAAATGGAGCGAAGTATGAAAATAAACATAAATATTACCGATGCTGTCGCTGTTTATCAAGAAATCTACTTACAAAAAAATTCAGACGAGAGAGTTAATGCTTAACAAGCTTTTTAAAGGTCGCATCAACATCCACTGTTGCCAGTTCTTCTTTTTCAAGTGGAATTGAATCAGACCCTGAACTTTCATAGTCATATTTGGTGAGGGGAGACCCTGACGACCCACCATTACCTACAACCTTCCATTACTGTACGTATTCGATATCTATGCAGTCTTCTTCAACTGTCATTTATAAATGAACAATATTATTGTAAATTTATTTGTATGTAATTTTTTATTTGTAAAATTTATCATTTTCCATAGCTATTTACAGAACTTTTCATGATTACATAAATGTATGGAGGCGATATGGGTTTTGGTAGAGGTAGAAGGAGCGCATACCCTTATTTTCCATTAAAACAATATCTCGCAAATAGCTGTCTTAAGAATGCATTTGTCGGAATTGGAGGACTACTGTATATATCGAAACCATGGATTATCAAATAAAGTTCACGTGGAGTAAGGAAAACAAAATAATATATTATGAAGTTGTTTTATGTATTAAACAAAACTTATTCTTTTTTCCTTTTGATAATTAAAGATATAGAGGCAATGCCTTTGTTATGATAAATCTCGTGGTCAGAGGTTAAGTTGCTAGAGATTATATTTTCGATAGAGGAATATTTTTTGCGGTACTTTCATTAGGTTTATTCCGAATTCAAGTAAATTTCTTTGTCACAATTCACGCAGAATTTTTTATGGATTTTTTAAATGTAGGGTTATCGGATGATTCCTGTTTTTGAACTCAGTAATATCACTGATATTTTCTAATCGTCCTATCTTGATTTTGATCTATTTACTTTGAACTGCGGTGATTTGACGTTATCTTCTTTGGTGGTCTTGGTAGAGGGGTCTAATTTCACTTTTTGATCGTTATTGCGATCATTTTAAAATGCTGAAAACAACTGTTTATGAGCAATTTAAAGGAAAAAATTTAAAATCTGTGGTTAGTTGTTAGGTATTTTCCTAAGAAGAGAGTCATAGCTTTAATTTAAGACAATAAAAATGTTGTATTTTGCGGTATAACATGTAATTCAACCACTACAATAAGATTCGATCTATAACAGCTCCATATTTGTTCGACAAAAGATGTATCCCCATTTTTCATTTTTCTATATATTTATAAAATGAATGAGTATTTCTTGCATCGAGCCACAATAAGAGGTCTATAATTCACTTTTAATTTCAGCTAACCCGCTCTTGGAAATAAGTGGTCTTCGAACACAGTGAGGACTAGGTTGCATTCACCCCACGTTTTTTTAATCTACTTTTGATGCATGAAAAGATAACATATATGGTATGATATTTAGGTTTTGATAAAGAGGTGACAGGATCCGTGTGCGCGCACGGACAATCGCAGCTGAGCTAGGATAGCAAGGACCTTACACGCATACAGTGAAACGGATTGAGGGGTTAACACTTAAAACCGAGAGAATTTAATTAACAGGCTATGGTACTATGCTGAAGTAGTAATCGTGGGAATTTAAAATTTATTCAATTGCTCCCGATTAAACAGAAAAAAAGCTCTTCGGATATCTTTCAATCTATTCATAATACAAAATTAATAGCTACAACTCAGCGCGCCGCGAGTAGACTCGTCGTTCCGCGGCATAAGAGCGGAAACGGCTCGATGAGTATACTCGTCGTCTCATGTTTATGGGTTAATTTAGTTCTTGGAAACAAAGGTTCTGCGAAAGCAATACAGACAAGGTTTCCGCGTTCTCATACTCACGTTTGCAATGCCACAAACCAGCACGATCACCCATCCATATCCACCGTCAGGAGGAACAAATTCCGCCGTCGACGCTACCTTTCCCCCTCCGGTTCCACCCTTCGCCGTTCCGGAACCGGCTTCGACTTCCTTCTTCCCCATTTTCGAGACACCTCAAAGGCCACCGAGCATGTTACCGCGGAGGAAATGTCCCCTTCCTCCTGGACCCATGTAGAGGGAGAGAAAGATGGGGACGCGAAGCACCGGTTACATGAGACAAAGTGTTACCTAGGTGGAATATTTCTTTATCCGGAGCATTCTGTGCGTGTGATCGACGGATACTATCTCATTCTCTGTTCTAGCGTTTGAAGAACAGCTGTGAATGTGGGGTGGGAGGGGCGAGGGGGGATGAGGGGTGGCGGGCGCGGACGGAGAAAGAGTTGATACGAGATTGACGTCGGTCGCGCGAAGGTTGGCGGTGGAGAAGGATGAAAGGAGTGAGATGCAGGGATGGAGTGAGGCGGGAGAATAACCATCGCTCGCGGTTTTTCCAAGACTGCCTAGTTAGGCGTCACGGCTATCTGCATGTCTGTCAAGTTCGTAATATGTGAAATTTTAAATTTTAATTTTTTTGTAACCATTATTCCAGGAGATGATTTGAAAAAGTGCCCAAGTGATTTATTTTAAAGCAATGAAAACTGAAAATTGCGTATTTTCCTTGATAATATCTGACGCCCCTGTTCCTCTTCTTTAGAATTCGATCGCAACATATCAATGGTTTTAATAGAACGGAGTGAGACAAGATCGCGAAGGACTCAAAATGGTCTTCGGCATGTGACTGGCTGTAGACGCTTCGCCGCTCCAGCTGGGATAAATCTCTGTCGACTTAAATTACCATCAGATTTCAAAATATGTTAAACGTATTACATAAAACTTCACCACAAAATTTACTATATCCTTATTTATACGCGTTACATGGTATGAAGTTATTTTTCTGCCTTACGAAAAAGAAGTCCTCAATTTTTTTTCCAACGCAAGAGTAGCGGTCATTCTTAGTGAAAATGCGTACGCAAAGATAAACTTTAGGCTGTTAGAACGACACGCATGTGAAAGCATCACGATAAAAGCTGAGATTTAAAACAGAAAGATGGATCCAGAGAAGAAAGCGAGGGAGTAGCTTAGCAATATTAAATGGGAGAGGAAAATGGATATTTAAGTCGTCATTAGCAATGGAATTGTTAAAAATGGATACTTCATTGCGTGGTAAGTAAGCGTTATAAGAATCAATACTTAAGGACCTTGGTGATGGAAATTATCGTAAAAGCGTGACAACTACTAATTGCTACAGAGCTTCAAAACATCCATAGATTTTTCGAGAGCTAAAATGAACTAATTCGTAAAACATTCATTGACCTGAAAAATGTTTACATTTTTCATTCTTTCTTTCTTAAACGAGTGCGACCTCGGATTACATAAGCTATTTCAGGCATGTCGGAAACTTATATAAACCCAAGCAAGAAAAATAATCTCATCCTTTCGGTCGAATGTATGTTCATAAACTAAGTTTTTATCTCGGTTTTGAAATATTTAAAAATCAGTTTGTAGTATCCGACACTTGCATGAATTATTTAACCTTAAATAGTTTTACGTAAATGGCATGAAGTTTTTACAAGTGCGCGTGCAGAAAAATGGTCTTGGCGAGGTCTTTAAGAGCCCGAAAGATTATTTATCGAAAACAACTGAATATCATCCCATTCGAATGGATTCGGATATGCCACGAGGTGCATTGGAAATCCCTTCAAATCGCACTTCCTCGCGAACGAACTATTGGAAAAATGGCATTGCGTTATGTTTAGGAGTGACGTAACGGAATTCACGGTTATGCAACACACCAATAGGAATCAATGGAAGGAGTGAGAGTAGATGAGCTCGGAAAGGAGAATGGGGATATGCTAGATGCGTAACCAGAACAAAGAAACGGATAGAAGTGTAAATCGATAGAATGACCGTTTTTTTAGGGGAGAAAGAGCCGGATGACGTAGAAAAGTGCTTTATAAGCGGGCCAATAAGGACTCGGTATCAGCGGATGGAATGAATGAGGCCATAAAGAAGCGTAAAGAAGGAATGCTGGAATATTGAACGGAGGAATAGTTTGCTTGGGGTAAATTAAATAGAGAAACGAGGTTGTGCATCGGCTCATTGAAAGGGAATAGGATTCATTGAAGGGTCAATTACAATCTCTATAGCGGAGAATGCGCGCATATTGATAGCTGCCTGAGTAATTTAAAAAATATAAGACACCTTAGTTCAGTTTATGGATACAGACAGTAAATGATCATATTTCTTCAGACAAATTGACTGCATATATTGACTTAAAACCATCTGACGACATTACTAATAATTTTGATTTGATGAAATGGTGGGATAAGCAAAAGAATTGTTTGCCAAATTTAAGTATTTTAGCGAATCGTATTTTTGCAATACCAGCGACCAGTGCTCCATCAGAGATGCGTTTTTGATTGGCGGGACATGTTGTTAGTGAAAGAAGAAACAGTTTAGATCCCGCAAACGTGGATCATGTCCTATTTTTAAATATTCATTATCAATCTCAGGGTAGATACTGTTAATTAATGTTTGCTTTTTTCAATTGAATTATTTTGTAAAATTTGTAATTTTTGTAAAAATAAATCGTAGATACTTTAAATACATTTTTTTATCTTAAAAATGAATGTTAATGTACAATTGCATTTCATTTTAATTTACACAAAATAAATGACTGACTCAGAAATAATATTTTTATTTTTTCTCGATTTCTTGCTACGGATTAGTGTCTCGAGGACCAGACAGTTAAAGAAACATGGTCGGGTCGGACAAGTAGGCCTTCTGTGCGGGTGTGAGCCTGCGGGTGCGGGTCGGGTGCGGGTTAATATTCTGCGGGTACGGGTCGGGTACGGGTTAGTAGTCTGCGGGTACGGGTCGGGTACGGGTTAGTAGTCTGCGGGTACGGGTCGGGTACGGGTTAGTAGTCTGCGGGTACGGGTGGAAAATATCATACCCGTGCAGGGCTCTAGTACGCACACCCTCGATTGTAAACCCCTGCTCTAATGTAAACACTCTTTCTTCCCAACATTAAAAAAACTGGCTTTCTTTACGTACTTAGAACAAAACGTAAATATTGTATTCCTATCCTCTTCAGCGACCTGTACTTCTGCGATTCGGGAATTACTTCAACTAAATGAACAACTGTTCGCCCTTTTAAAAAATCACATCCCGCAAAAAAAACGACTTATTATTTCTGAGTAGAGATTGCGCATGCGATGCACAGTAATTTAATATAATTCCAAAAATTCAGTCCCCTCGCCGAACTTTTTTTCTTGAAACTCGCTAAGTATTTTCTCAGGGGCAGATGTGGACCAGGAGGAACATTGGAGCAGGGGGTTTCTTTGAGAGATAAAAGAGATATAGATGGATCGCGAACGGCACGAGTAGAACAAATATGTAATGTTGCTCGCGTAAAATCATTACGACTCACAGCCGCGGAAGTAAATTTCGATTGTGAACCATCTCGTTTACTGCCCGTGATTTTTCGCAACCAATTGAGAATCAAAAATTCCCGAGCATTCAAATGCTATGTCTCTCCATAGTCATAAAAGGTTTATGAACAAACCGACGCACATTTTGGATACAAGGCATCCGCCATCAGTGGCGCATCTTGTTTCCATAATCTCTTGTGGCAGTTGGAGATAATTTTTGTGCTAATAAACCATAAGTTGAGTTCGATAATTATTTATAGAATTCCAGAGTATTGTTTTATAATACTATTTTGGTGCGGAATTTTGAGAAAACCAGTGAAAAGGATTTTCTTGAAAATATTAGGCGATTAAAAATCGTTAATTTCGTTTTATTTCTTCATTTTTATTGTATATCTAATGTGAATACCGTGAAAATTTCCTGGCAGACTAATTCGTGGAAACATTTCTGATTGGAACCTCTTGAAAGATAATATTTCAAAATTATGTAATATAACAGGCGGAGGAATTACCTCAGTAACCATTATCATCAAGTTTCACGGGTTTGAATATCTCTTACTTAATCGAATTTCATCGTAAAACAGACATCATAACTTCTTCGATACAATCTTTGGTTTTGTCAATGGGTCCTTTCGATTTAATACCTTGGAATCTGCCTATTTGCATTACTGAAAAAGATTTCTAATTCTTAAACTCGACTGAAGAAGCCGTCATGTAGTGGAACTCCATATTAAAGGTGAATAAAGATGGTCTGCACTTGGTAAATGTTCCACATTATTGGAAAGAAGCAGGCGACTGGTTTCAACTACATATAACATAGTTATCATCAGGCCTGATTTTTAGGCTGGTCTAAGTGATGAATAAGATAACTTCACTAGACATTACTGAAATAAAAAGGAAAAGGATGCGTTAAATAAATTTACTTGGAAAGTTAATAATGATTCTCATCACGCTACGCTTGAAAAAAGCTCTTCCTTCCAATCTCTCATAACTTGTATCTTTTACCATCACTATTAATGTCTTCCCTTCCTGAATGATTACTAAGATAACCCCATTTGGTTATAAACAGTTTGAAAAATCAGATGTTGGACCGAGCGGAAAACATACGAGGAAGTTTTGGATACATAAGGATAAGAGGGGAGCTTAATCGGAGTAATAGGCAGGGTTGACAACTGTCCTCCTTTTTTTATCAGGGAATTATCAATTTCGTCTTATGGCTGAAAAAATTCAAGAGCACTTAAAAAATACGTCTAGGGTATCTCCAATAGATACAACAAGGTTATAAAAGTTTTTGTCTTCCTTTGGGAAGGACAGTCCTCCTTTCAAATGATATGTCCTGCGTCCTTACCTGATGTTGGGAAGGGCGCAGTTTTTTCTTCTTCCCAACAAACTTATTATTTAATTGTGTTTAACAGCCCTAAATTATAAAACAGACGGCTATAAAATATCGTTAATCAAAAATTAACGAAATTGTTTAATATTTTTGTTAGGAATTACTTTTTGATACTTTAGTGTGATGTTGCATCGTGTAGAATTATAATTTAATTTTAAATGTAGTTTGACTGATTTTACCTTATTACGGTAATAAAAATGTTGGTTATTTTGTAGTTTTCTGGCTAAAACAATATTGATTTTCCCAATCAATTTCAAATGTTGGCAACCCTATTAATAAGGGAAAGACATTAGAAATTGGTGGGTGATGTGTTGAAAGGTAACGGTCTGCTGAAAGAATTCATAGAAGCGATAATGCTAGGAAAAGGGGCAAAGACTAGTAAGGGAAAAGGGATATGAATTTATTAAAGTTATGATGCCGAGAAAAGCATTGGATGGGACAGATTGGGCTAGGTGAGCCAAAAAAAACTTACCTAAAAGTAAAAAACCTATGATGATGTTGATAGTGATCATATGCGCGTACCGGATATGAATCGGCCGTCCTCAGTGATAATTTACCCACCTCTGCCTCTAAGGGAATTGTAATCAGTGCCATAACTATGGTATGGCGGAGGTGGCATTTGCCATAGGCGCCGCTAGCAAAAGGCGCCAAACGTTTCCGAAAAAAAGTTAAAAATTTATTTTTCCATAAATAAGTATTAATTTAATACTCAAATGCCAAAGTTATTGTTAATAAAAACGCTGTTATTTCTTGTCAAAACGCAGAAAAAACTATATTCTATATAATACAAGGTGTTTTCTAAAAATTTTGCCAGTTACGCCTCTGATTGTAATCATTATTAATTGAATAACAGACGTCAGGTGACTCTATGATTCGTTTTTGGAATCCTTTGCCAAAGTTTACAAACTTATTCGCTCTTTGCGGTCTAAATTACTATTCTTTGCCACCTTTTCATGTAATATATTCTTCTAAGTGAAGTTTGTAAAAAAATTTAATTGAGTGGAGAAAATTAGGAAACAAACGATGTCAAAAATAGAAGTTGTCACTTTATTGAAGGTAATACACTGATATCAACAACAACAAAACAAAATAACTATTTATCCTATATCATACACAACTTTGTTGGATTCTTTTTAAACGAAAATAAAAATTAATTTTCGTTATTTTTTCAAGCTTCTTGGTCACAAATAAAAAGTGTTTCGTTTTACGCACCTGCAACTTATATGAGATTAGAATTAAACCTGTCAACAAATGGCGTTCATTAAGAAGTTCTTTCGATTAGGCCCTTCTTCCTCTATTTTGTATATTCCCTTCATTATTTCAATTCCCTTTTTAAGGTAAAAAATGATGCCGTCAATTTCTTTTAAATAATAAGACGGTATTACTCTAATAACAATTTTATCATTTAGTTATTTAGTTTCGTTAAAAGTTGAAAATATAGTTATACTTTCCATAAAAAATAATATCATATTACCTCATGAGATAGCCATGGTTTTGCACTAAGGCAACTACAAACGTGGCTTAGCTTTCTCGTGCAATAGCTGCTTTGGTGGAAGTGTTACAAATCACACCGTCTCTTTTAAAAGAAATGTCTTCCATATAATATTTATTTATATTTGTCTGAAAATATCAAATAAATAAATTGCATTTTGATAAATAACAATAGTGGATAAATGAGTGTTGTGCCATTCCTTTTCTGTTTCCGTATTTATTTCGGTCTTAAGGCACTCAAAATTCAAATGGATTGTCGATCATAGACACGAATGTCACAGATATAATATGCCGCTAAAACGAATATCCTTGTTAAAAACTGCAAAATCTCTGTGATTATTGTTCAAATACGAAACTCTATACCTTCCTAAGAAGCACTTTCTTCGCATTCCTGAGAATAAAAATCTTCTGAAGCTTATAATTGTGAGTTGTTTTAGGAGATGGTTGTGAAAATGGTCATCTTCCATGTTTGTTCTCCAACCAATCTAAGAGATACGTCAAAAACCTTTGTTCTCCAGACCTCGGCTTCGACACATTTTAACTCGATAGAACTTCTAGACTTGTGTGCGTCAACAGAAAAATTGATGGCGCGTATACCAAAGCTTGCCAAAAATAACTTTCAAAGATTGCCCGCGAACATTTTTATCAAAATTTCGCCGAGTTGTCAAGGATGGTAAGAGAAAAACTATGGTTTTTCTTCAAGGAAAATAATTTCTCCATTTCTTGCAATAAATAAATACTGCAGTGTAAACGTGTGTTTAGTGAAAAATATTTTATTTCTTGTATTTAAAAAAACCTGACGTAATCAGTCTGTTTTCGTCATCGAGGCCAATAGAGACCAAACATATGATTCGATTCGAAGATTGCAAATATGTTACTTATCCTTCGAAACTCTTTCACTTGGTGCAAAATCGGATTTCATTTTGTTTCCGTTATTGAAATACCTTCCCATGCACGAGGTTACCAGTAACTCCATCATCCATAACCCAACGGCTGTAAACGTCAGGACATTAATGCAGTGCAGTAGCATCGTATAGTCCCCGGTGCTATCTCGCAGATATCCTTAAAAATAAAGAAACAAGTCACAGATAATTCGCCTTAATCTGATTCAATCGCGGACTGCAACGCGTTTCAACTCGATCGCAATTGTATCTTCCAACTATAATTAAAATATAACGAGAAATTACAACAAGTCTTCGAGATTTTTAAAATCTATATCCGACTTTAAAACATTGGCGACCATTAGGAATCCCGCGGATTCTCCAAAATTCGAATTTTATGCGATAAACCATCGTTCGTCGTTTTCATAGAAATTTGTTTTGTTTGTTAAGAACTGGGATCAACCCCAATATGCTTTTTAAAACTACGTCTCTTCAATATCCATGAATAGTTTGGGAAAGACAAGATGCGTATTTCAGTTACGAAGCAGCCGTCAACAGTGGTTCCCTGTTTTTCTCAAAATTTATTTGGTTATTATAGAGTCGAGTTGGAGCCGTAAGGTGAGCTCGATAACACTCTTTTGAACCAAATTTGTAGGACGTGAATATGAAAAAAGTTCCACAAAACATCTTTTGAACCAAATTAGATAATATGGTAAATGAAATTGACTTTTAATTTATAATTTTATGAAGTTGAAAACAGGCAAAAGTATAAAATCTGGAGATGTCGAACACGTCTTTATGGCTGCTACCAAAACTAATCTGTGATTCCTTACAAAATAATTAATTGACACAATTGGACTGCCTTTTTATGTGCTCACAAGACAAAATCATTTTCTGCATTGACTTTTTTTAAAATGTTTTCTTTTTTTTTAATTGTAAAGAAGAACGAGGAGTTGATTTTGCAGATGGAATGCTGTAAGATTGAAATTCGAACATTGAATAAATAATAAAATAAGAACATGCGTGATAAGGCTAACATTTGAACAGATAAACATCGAAATAGTATGTTAGGTAAGACAGATCGCAATGAAAACTTCAATGGCTTAAAGACCAAATCTAGTTGGCAGGGAATTAGAACTTATAGAGAAACGGGCTTCAGAGATCTCACTTAACTGTGGAGATTGAAAAATGGACCAAGTTTGTACTGCAAACCTGGCAGCATATATTAATGCTGTTGAATGATTTATTTTTTATAGTTAATTTGAAAATATTCTTGCATGCTTTTTGTCACCCATATTAAATACAAAAATTTCAGCGCTTAACTTACCAAATATTGGTCCGACTGTCATGAACACTACGCCGTTTGCTAACATTTGCAGACCCGATGCCGTAGGAAGTCTGTGTAGGGGAACGTAGGAAGGTATGACCAACGCCATGTACACTGTACGTATACCTTTCCCAAATCCCAACCATAAAGTCGCTGCGAGTATGATATTGAAATCCTCAGCGTGCGCCAAAGCTGTGGATTAAAAATTTTATTATTAATGTATTTTAGCGTTAAATCTCAATTAACATGGTTTTACTTAATTCGATCAAATCGAATGGAAAAATATAAGAAAATTTTACGCTATAGTATGGAGTATTTCTCACACTTCTTTTCAGAGAAATAGGGTATAGGTTAACTTAATGTAAACCGTTATTTCCTTGTAATGTTTGTCACATTTTATAATCTCCCTGTCTGTTTGCAGCCATTTAACACAAAATAATTTTATCGATTTACCAAAACTAACCTCTATCCGTTACTAGTCTCCGTACTAATATGGCTTTCGCCTATTTTATTTCAGAGATCAATTTTTGGGAGAATATGCCGATTTTCACTATTATAATTAGATGATTATCACAAAAAGTAAGTGCGAAGGTATATGGAAGATTCCTCCTTAGTCAAAATTACTGAAGTATTTGGAACCACAGTAAATTTTCCATAAAATTTTATAAAATGAATTTGAAAAATGGAAGAATTAAAGATAATATTTAAATTTTTTTTAATTAGAAATGTTTATTTTATTTTTTATTTAAAAAATATTCCAATAGAAAAGTATAATTTATTTGTTTTAATTTTTTATTTATTTATTTATTTTATTTTTTATTTATATTTTTATTTATATATATACTCTAGTTCAGGGGTGGCCAAGCTGTTTCTCTTTTACCTTAGCATGCGGTTATTTGAAATTTCCATTTGGAGGTATGTCAACGTTTTCCTGTTGGAGATGCCTAAGGGACACATATTATATCTGAATTGCTTCGGATACAGGTTATGTTTTACTGTTCGTAAATTTATGAGCACAGAATGCCTGTCATGCGGCTCTCGAACTTCTGAAGATTATCGAATGCGGCTCCAAAGGTAATTGTTTGGCCACCTCTGCTCTAGCTCGTTAGCGCCTTTTTATTTAATCAGAGTAGAAAGTTACTGTGGTTCTCTATATATCACAAATTGGAGCTTCCCATACACGTCGCATCTTTCAAACCCATTTCTTAATCGAGAAGACGAAGATAAAACGTTACCAGTGTCGTAACGGAAAATGCGTGACAACCACCGAAACAAAATCGAAGTTCCGAATAAAAATTTAAGGGCCTCACGAAAAAAATATGGGCCCGCTTTGGCCATGGGCTCGCTTTGCCCCCACGCCGCGCGGGGATTGCGGTGGTGTCCGCTACGCCACTGGAAGTTACCATCAAAATAATCCTTAGTATAAGCAACAACCCACCAATCCTTCCGGTGGCCAAGATCGTCAGTCCAACTGAATAAGATATCTTGGGATCGAGCTTCATTTTGTCCGTGACGAAGGGAATCGTGAATCGCGTCACGAGGTCCACAAGCGCCAAAGTTGTCATGAAGAAAGCGACTCGGCTCTTCTCGTACCCAAACTCCGCGTAAACGAATGGCACAAAAAGGGCGAAATTCACTTCCGCCGCGAAAGCCAGAGTCATTCCTACGAATATGACCACGAACTTGGGATCCTTCATTATCGTCAGGTCGAAAAAGTCCACGATCCCAGTGGCCGCCCTCTTCCAGACTGGCTTGGGAGTTAATACCACTTCCTCCTCGTGGTCCTTCTCGACATCTTTGACTTCCTTAACCTCTGCACACTTGTTTATTATCGGTCGCTCCTTTTCTACCGTGGCTTTTAAACCATCCTCCTCCGACAAGATAATCACCGGAATGTCTTCCTCCCCTATAGTTTTGCAATCTTCGCAATGGTAATCCGCGTGGTGTCGGTGATATCCCGCGCTTCCCAAAGACCAACGACTCGAGTGCCTGCTTACTGGAGCCGTCACGTCCAAACCGAGTGTGGACTGTGTGTCGACTATGTAATCGCCATCTTCGTCCACACCCTCCACTTGACATCTCCTCAGAGACGCCCTCCTACAGTGCAAGTGGTCCTCTTCATTCGGCATCTCCAAGAACGTTTGGCGCTCTTCGTTTTTTTCCGGCTCGCTCTTCTCGACGTTCTTCGGATCGGGTTCGATCCATTTCCCGTGCCAGTGCACGGGTTGAAGCAGAAGAGCAGCCGGTATGGAGTGCAAGGCTATTCCGGCGAGGATCAGGACGGTCCCGTGCACATCCGTGTATTCCATCAAGAAGCTGATGAGTTGCGGCATGAGGACGGGCGATAGACCTGTTGCCGTCCAGGAAAATCCGGTCGCGATGCCTCTGCGTCGCTTGAAGTAGGTGTTTAGAGCTAGGGCATTGGATGGCCAGCCAATACCTACACCGATACCTGAAACAAAATTAAATGTATCATTTGTTGGGCGCAGTCAATAAGCTAATATTGATCATAGATGTAGCTGGAAGATATAGCGCCAAAGGCAACATTTTAGGAAACACCGAAGCTGTGCAGAATATTGTTTTTCCTGCGTTTTGATAAAAAATAATGGCGTTGTTATTGAAAATAATTTTAAAATTTGAGCATGAATGGAAAAATAAACTTTTGGCATTTTCGCGGAAACATTTGGCGCCTTTTGTAGGCGTCCTCTATGGCAAATGCCACCTTCGCCTTACTTATGTTACGATATATATATATATATATATATATATATATATATATACTGATATTGACAATACACATTCTGTATCAGGGGTATTTGTTAGTGAGTGTTTCGGAGGGGCTGCCTGGGCCCGCGCCTCTAACGGGCCCCCGAAAATAACATGAAGGTTTTATCTTGTAAAATTTATCAAACAAAAAATAATTAATTTGCCATTGAAACGCATGCAGTAGTGTGAGATATATTAGCAAATTATAGATAGATAGATATATAACAAATTTTGGAGTATCGATAGTTTTTTTGGAGGAATACGAAACAATTATTGAATTTATCCCATAATAATTAAAACATCCTCCAAATGTTAAAATGCGCCACCACTCAGAATCCATAAACGCTAATCCTTAAAATTGCATGGATTTGTTTTACACGTTTCCAGATTAGCACGGTTTTCTTTTAAAGAATTATCTCGACTTTCACGGCCATCAATTTCACTTTAGCATGGGGTAGGAACATTCTCCAAACATTAAAAATCATAAAATATTTCATTTCAACTCAGAAGTTAAAAGGGGGAATAAAGAAAACAATTTAAAAAAGAGTATGTCTAAATTAAAATTAATAGACGAGGCCGAGACATCGTGGAATTCCATAATATAAATGAATTAAAACAATACAGCTTTAATAACACTTACATTTATTCCACACAACTCCGATTTCGATCTATTACCTGCTGATAGTGATTGTTTATCAAAACCGGTCGTTGTTATGTGTTATGCGGAAGAAGTCGGTGTTGTTAAAACTGGGTTGTTTTAATTCATTCATATGACTAAACTTTTTCATGTTGCATTTAAGACGGTGCTCAAATGTAACCTCATGTATTCCTATGAGGAAATCTATCCCACTTAGCATGGTTTCGCTTCGCACAGTCTGTTCCAGAAACCGCGCAATGCTAGGGATGGGTGTATTAAGGGAAAAACTCGCGGCCCGCGAAGCTATGATGAAAAAACAATCCGAAAAAATTAACACACAATTTCATAAATTATTATGAAAATTTTGAAAAACCTTTACTATTGCAATGTTAACCATATATGCCTTATTTAACATTGATTTTCACTTATATGGCACCTCAGAATATATAGGCAACTTCCAATTTACACTCTAATCCGGCCCGCAGAAGAATTGACACTTTCCAACGCGGCCCGCCGAAGGACTTGAAACTACCGACGCGGCGCGCCATGTAAATAGGTTGGGCACCACTGTCCTATACAATAAAGGCCGTGGTTTATCAGCCCGAAGAGCAGTATAGAGTTAAAGTATTTATTTGAATTCGAATTTGAAAATTAAATGATTAAATCACAGGTACTGATTACATAGACAATTTTAATGGACTAACCTCCGATCAGACCAAAGAAAATGGTAAAGTATGTGATGGTTTTAATTTGTGACGTAATTAAAATCGATAAAACGAACAGACTTCCTCCTATGAGCGACATTCTTCGGAATCCGTACTTTCTCAGCAAAGCACCCGATATTAAACCTGAAAAATGATACAATAGTTTTATTTATGTTCCATTTATGAAGTAATGTCAACTATCATAGAGAAACATTTTTCTAAAGTTATCGATCACAACAGTATAATGCACTAATGATGAATTGCTTTAATTCTATCTTTGAATAGGCTAAATGTCGCTGCTTAATAATCGCTCACATTATCACAAATTTATTTCAAGTTTAATTCAGAATATTTGTGAGATCTCAATGTTTTATTTCATACAAACAAATGCCATGATTTTAGTAGCAAAGAAAACAAAGTCTCTGGATTTAAATTTGAAATATTTATTCAATAAAGAATTATCAAGATGTTATTATAGATAATATCAAATCGAAACTGTAAATACTTTCCTAAGTATCTCGAATAGCCACAAAAAGTTTATGAAAAACTATAAGCGCAAAATGGCTACAATACAGCCATCTTCAGTGGTACTCACCGGTAAAAGGCTAAAAGAATATTAATTTATGTCCTAACTATCGTTTTTAATAAACTCTTTATGGCTATCGGAGGTGCTTGAATAAGCGCTGATTGTTTCAATTCGAAATATTTTTCTTTTTAAACAATTAAAGCTCTCCAAATATTTAAAATATCTTGTTTGCATTTCGTTTGTCATAATGTTGCCATAAATGAAAGAGTGAAATTACAGCGGCATATTTTACAGGTATACCTCGCTTTTCGGGAGGTTTGTTACGTCGAAAATTGGTCGTTGACAAATTGCGATTTCCCATATACGCCATCGCTATACTGATGTGTGCGTTCGATAAAATTATATAAAGCAAATTTTAATAACAACTGTTTTATGGGTAGTAATAATGAAAGAAGTTCACTTTAATATACTCTATTTAACACAAAAAACGCTTTTCAATGGCGTACGGATTAAATTTTATGGGAATTATTTTTTTAAGTATTGTTAAAACGAGTTAAGGAATCAAGAACCGAATAATTGTAGCGGTTTTCAAATATTGTTTTAACGAAATGTCGTTAGCCGAAGAGTAGTTTAACGAGGTATACCTGTATTATAAAACGTTTTAAAAGTATAACTTTGAGAGATGAGAAATCATTGTGACCGAAAATTTACCGGCACAGCTTGAGATTGAAAACTCCAGATTCCGCATGAACGAGTATTCAGCCTGGGTAATACCCCATTCTTCAAACTTCTCCTTGTAGATCAGGCCAAAGTTCTGGCCAAGAGGTAGCGTAGAGAACTGAGGAGGAAAAAATACACTTGTGCTAATTAGCAAACGGAGAAATTCAACATGTCAACGAAATAAAGCACAGAGTGAAATCATTATAACATGTCTGAGGTTGCCAAACTTATTAATACCATAATAACATCCTAATTACTGCATCACGGCCAGTTAGTTAGACCCTGTGAAACTTTGGAGGTAAGGAGGTAAGGACAATTTGGATAAGTATTGAAAGATGTATCAAATTAACACAGGACTATTCTAACATTTTCCTTGGAATGTGAAGTTGAGCGATGTATGATCCACCTGCTGAGTTGTTTGAACGGTCAATGAGTCAGCTGCCATTATGCATCGTAATTGCTATATTGGATAGCTTTATTTTAGTTGAACTGTGCTTTCAAATGAAAGTTCAGTACCTTAAGTGTAAGGAAAATCTCTCTAAAGGTAGAAAATTGATGCTCATTGTAGCAATATAGCCTTCAAAGAAACTAATTAGTTACTCAGAATTATCTTATACATGGGAAATTAATGAAATTCTATCAGCGTAAGAGCTGCCGGAAGTTATAAATACATTAAGCCCTTTTCCAGCGCGGGATTCTTCAACGAGTATATGTTTATACGCGTTTGAGTACATATGTAGTCTTATTTACTCAACCCGTATAAGTTTTAATAATACACGACCCTGAAATATGCATGCATCGCATTTTAAGTATGAGTGTGACGTGAGAAATCTCGTAGCCTATACGAACACGTGTTTTTTTCCATAAGTTATTGAATGTGCGCTACGCACTTTCGCACAACGCGCCCTTTTTTCCGAGAACGCAACCCTCGCGTTGCGCAAGGGAAAACTGTCTTTAATGTTTTTCTAGTTTAGGTGGTTTTCCTGATATTGAATGTTTTTTATATTGTGACAGTATAAAATTCAGTTTTCGAAATTAACCTGTTAATTAGGAGACGTGAAAACGCTTGGGCTTGGGAGCCGCCTAAAACGATGGAGCGTTAGAGGGCGGTAAAACATTCTTTTGGCCTCTATCTTACTTTTTATTAGGTAGTGCGGAAAAGGCCATCAAAGTTTAACTTCTACGAATGTACAATAAATACGGTAATTGTTTTTTAATCAGCACAAATGATGTAAATATAATTTGATTAACTCTTCAAAATATCGCCGTTCATTTCTTTCCTGTCGTTTCACGTAACTGTGTCGAGATATCCATCAGAATAAGTATTTATCTAACATGTCTGCATACCTGAAAGGCCGAGACGTTCTTTACAAACTATTTGGTTATGTTAAATGACTAATTCTAAGACTTTTCATAGAAAAGTTGTTTGATATGACTGATATTTTTTCTACGAGATATGACGGAATGTTCAATTTTTTTTATGAAAAGATAGCACTCCAGCTTCAGTTATGCGGGCCTTTTATATAATTTTCTTATTGCCCTTGCCAAAACATTCCTTAGTATCGAACTTCATGAAAATCCGCCTACTATTATCAACACATGAAGACAGACAGAAGAACACTACCTTGCCATAAGGCGTTAATTTTTTTACCTTTTCAAAGAACGCCTAATAAAAAGTATCTTATCGATGCGCATCTGAAATAATTAGTTTGTTTGCAATAATGAATCGAAAACGTGTCGCTGTGAAAATCTTAGAATAGTTTTAGAAATGATGCAACATTTCAATCGTCTGTTCATCCGATGCGTGAGCAAAAAACCACCATCTCGTGTGTCCCATATTTTTAATCACTGAGATAGGAGTTTTTGTATTAAGCTTAGGTAAAACTATTTTATTACTATCTATGCCACGACAATACTCCATTCTCAAACGGACCCGACCGGTTGCAAATTCCACGCGATTCGCATATATTATTTAAAATAGCCGCGCGCATATAGCAAACTGTCTATAGTCTATACAACCCAGTTTAATGCATTGCCGTGGTAAAATGAAGGTCATTCTATCAAATTAAAATCATCATCTCAAATTCCACTGCGCGGTGAAAGGGAGGTCGCACGGCTATCGCCGGTCTGCAAGACAATATGCTCTTAATGCAGTAGTAATGTGATCGTGTATGCAAAAATAATCGTGCATTATTAGCAAAACGTTTTCGAACGTCATAGTCTATAATAATTGCCCAAATTTTATTAAAATCTCATCTATAGATAAGTGAGACGACGAATGCTCACCGTATATTTCATGGGTTTTGGTGCTCCATAAAATGTTACGAGCAATACAACTATTTAGAATTATTGCAGAAATATTTGTTCCATTTATTTTGATTAAAACTTGACGCCGGTCGATTAATGAATTTAAAAGTCACTCGACGCTGTTAATATATCCACGTGTAAGGAATGACTTTGCGTCTTTTTTCCGCAAGGCCATCCGCTCAAAGTAACCCCTCCCTGAATAAGTGGCCACTTTTTAAGTTCTCTACCTTACCAGAAGTGAAGCAACTTTTCTTTGTCGTCGCTTACCATATGTAACCTTTGCGAATGAGACATCCGTCATTTCATAAGGCACTAAAATATCAATTTAAATATGTTATCCTTAAATTATTCCAGTCACGAACAATCGAGATAAGGAAAAATACAAACTGCGGGTAGATTTCTGTGTCAGGTATACACGCCGCTTTTTACGTAATATTACGTTTGATGCGTTCAATGAGATAATTTATTTGTTTATTAGGAACGTTATAAAGACATTTTTAATTTTAAAAAATCAATTAAATGCGACTGCATGGTACCCTCAACTATCATTGGCGAGAGGACTGGATGACCCAGATGCAGCCCAGAAGGAATCGCAGACTGGGACAACTGGTCTTCTTATTCCTCAACAATTATCCCATTATGACACACAAACGCACACAAGCAAAAAACACTCGTGACACACCAGTGGAGGCAAGATAGAAATAAAATTCATATAAAAAGCGGAGCGGCAAAATATCTTACGTTTGACATACCGCAGGCCATGACTATCACCCATCCCCATCCTCCATCAGGTGCAACGAACTCCAAACCTTCTCGTTGATTTTTCTTCTTCTTCCTAAGGCTGGAAAGAGCCTTAGAATTTTCCCTGCATTCTCCGGCTTCATTAGCCGCCGTGGGCTTCAAAGAAGTCATCCTAAACACTCACACAAACAAAGAACGACGAAACCAATCACGTCACGCACCACTCTTTCTCGACGAATCTGCGAAGGCACGAGGGAAATACTATTTCTGAGATCTATCGATTCGCAAAGCTCCAGATGTTTGACCTACGTTGCGGATATGAATGGCATTACCGTCCGAGTGTAGCAAAACGAACGATGCGAGCGCCGGGTCCGTATCACGCGACTTTCCATGACGACCACTCCGGAGGAACGGCAGAGCACCACTTCAGATGATGCTAGCGGCGCCCAGTCCGAGATCTCGCGACCTTGGCGTGACGCTATGAATACGAGCCAATGGTGTGAAAGGTTCGTCTTTAACAGGAGTCGCGAAACGCCGATTCATTATTCTTCGTTCGTTTAGACTTTTTGGATTTTTTTTCCGGATCCGTCGCCATTTCCACGCTCGCGTCTAAACATAGGAATTTCTTTCGAAGTAAAAGTAACCGAAACCGTTGTGCGCTTTTTTTTATTCCGAGGATATGACTCGATCGGCTATCGCTGATAAGAAGGTCAACGCGTGACCGATGGCTTCCGATCAATTTTGTTTTGCTCGTTCGGTCATTGGAGTCGTTATGTTTTTGTTTACTGTTAAATCGGATCTGTTTGTCGGTTTAAAGTGACCGCTCAGTGGAAGAGTATATTTTTACGTCTATTTAATTATATCGTACTCTGTGCTTCCTGTGAACAATCGAGAATCATAAGACCGCTACACGATTTTATTATTTCCGCTCGTCGCCTTCGCCTTCTCCTATCAGCTTAGCAAGAAGTATTCATATCGAAAAACTGTCTCGCCAATACACATAAACGGGTTGGGGAACCAGTTGGCTTTCCAGCTGCAAGGCAGCCATAATCAGTGGTTATTCACCGATAGCAGTTTCTAAAAATTAAAGGACTCACGATGACCTCCAAAATTAACTATTATATCTCGTTAGAGAAACGCGACAATGATTAATTAATCAATCAATTAATTAATTAATTAATTAATTAATTAATCAATTAATGATTTAATATATTCTCACAAAATTCTTTTTTCTCTTTTGCTTCATAGAGCATACACGTGTATCGTGTGAAACAAGCGGTACTTGTTCTTAGAAAAAAATGTCTGAGAAGTAGCTAGTCACGATGAATATACAATAAAATAAAAAATACCTTTCACTTATGATCGATCGTATTGTCACCTTTTATTTTGAACAAACTTTGAAATTCGTAAGACATTTTTCGCAATAACAATCACGCAGGAAAAACACTAAATCTTTAAAATTATTTTTTTAATGGACATATATATTAGCACGTTATACCGCAGTTAAAATTATTACAAATTTATGATCAATGTAAATAAAATGATATACTTCCTCCTAAGTAAAAACTCCGTTGCCTGAGTTGAGTAATTTAGTAAACATTAACTTAGAATAAGCCAAACTGTAATCTCAGCCATATCATGAGATAAGCTCTCCAGGTAAATGATTTTTGGCAATACCTTGAGACAACGTCAAGTGTATAAACATATTCCAAATGCGATAACTACCAAAGGTGTAAAAATTACTCGGGTAGACGAAGACTGTTTACCTGGGTTTTACCTGGTACAGGATGTAATAGTCTAACGACCAATCAAGTCAGTTATCGGCAGCTGTAGAGCGTTTCATATCTTGTTCTTATCGGAAATTGTTTTAAAGTCTATTTCTTTGAAGAAATAGCGCTAATAGTCCGAGAGTACCAACAGAAAATCAAAATATTTTATCTTATCCGAGAACGCTGCGAGAGAATGATTCTACCTTCCCAACCACCATAGATCTAACTGGACTTTTCTTCATGTCATACCAATTACCATGACTATTGCGTTTGTCTCATATTTCGGAAGTCAGTTTTTTTTTTAAATTTAAATCCTTACAATTGTAGAATAAGATTTCGATATATTTATGGAATTATTAAGTGAAAAAGTTCGAGCCGCCACGCATGAAAAATTATTCCAATATGGGGATGCCATAATCTTAACATAAAATACCCCAATTTATCCATAAATAATAGTGTAACGATCTAAATGATGATTTTTCTTATCTTATATAGGGTGATCTGAGTCACGAAACTTGAAATACGAAAACTGACTTGAGCCGATTGCCAAAGAATTTGGAAATTACGGATAGATGCCTTAATTTCGCGGAAAGTTAGAAATACATATTCCGTGAGAACTCGCGAAATTTATTATCTAATACATATGGGCTGCACGTGAGTGCTGCTGCACTGGAGATGGCGTTGATTTATTTACGAGTTTAGATCTTGGTGTATGGTGATTTTTTAAGCGCTTGCAGCACCGACAACTCGTTTGGATAAATGGCACCAAGGATGCGATTCTCCGATATGCGTTAAATATTTCGACGTCACTCAAAATACCTGTTTTACGACAACTGCTGCGATTTCATTTTCAAAATTCTACGAAAAGGTTTTGAAAATGTTGACAAAAATATTCCATTTTTTTATTTCTCGCGGTTGAAAGACTTTGATCTTACTGTGTTATTGAAACGCTGGCCAAGATAGCTCCACAGACTTTCGGCGCCAGGTAGCCATTTACCCTCATCATATTCACTTCGATCTGTCATATTCAAAGAAAAATATGTTCTATATATATATATTCTATACATATTGAGTATTCTCTTGCTCTAGAGCAGAGGTTTCCAAACTGTGGTTCAAGAACCCCCTAGGAGTTCGCGAGAAGACTAAGGGGGTTCGCGGAAAATAATCCTTAATGGCGTTTGTATAGCATATTTCATTGCACGGTTTATGTTAATCATTGTCTGCAGTGATGGGACTGGTTCAGTTCAAGGAGTATTTCTTCCCTTCGTTTGTTTAACATAGGATTGAGATTAGAATATATTTAGTTTTCATTTTAAGATTTCTTAAATTAAACAACGAAGTTAAGACAGAAGCTTGTACGCGTATATTAATAAAATTTATTTTTGTTGAAGAGAGAAATCGAATCCTTGACGAATTTGCGTGAATTTTTTTAGACGCAGACGCAGAATTTTTCAAAAATATATTTTTAACGATAAGAAATTTTAATTATAACGACAAATGCATTATCGCCTTATCTACCTAAGTCTGTCGTTAGTTAGGAGCGAAATTTTTCTTTAATTATATAGTATCTAACACATAAGTTGTTGAACAAATTACTACATCATTAAAGAAAATGATAATTTTAAGTGCCTAAACTTGAATTCGACTACGCTGTATAGGACAATACTTTAATAAGAAATTTTAAATCATTTTTTGTTTAAGTGTAATTTACACGCAAAATTGAAGTATTTTAATTTCCATACCTAGAGGGGGATGTTTAATCACGTAACACCTCCCTTAGCTACGCCACTAATATTCAGGTAAGGAAGATGATCCTTTAAAATATTTATTTTTAAGAGGGGGTTCGAGAGATTTGAATTTTTATGAAAGGGGTTCGCGGAATGAAAACGATGGGAACCACTGCTCTAGAGAATTATCCAGCTCGTCCTATGGTTGAAAACAAATTTTAAAAGTAATAAGCACTTCAACATGAAAAATTTTAAAAATAAGTAGCTATCGCATGTATAGCCACAAGCAATTTATGAAAAGCCAGAATCATATTTAGGCTACAAATGCTGCCTTCTTCAGTAGTGATACACCGAAAGTAAATTTTCATAACCTTGTTATGGCTATTGGAGATAGCGAAGTGCTTACTCTTTCAATTTTTTATGTTATAGGGTTTTTATTCTTGGACGTTGAATATCGTTTTACGCAAACAATAAGCAACGATCACGAATACATTTTTGAATGTCTCTTTTGTATATCGTCCGACTTGTAGAAGATAACGAAAAAACAAAAAAAAACAAGAAATTTTAAGTCGAAGTGGGTGCTTCAACTCATGCCATTACAGAAGTCAGAACCATTCGTGTATGACATGGGTATGAACGGATACCGCCCGATTTTCGTTCTCCTCCTCCATCTCCCCTCTGGACCGCATTTTCAAACCACCCTTAACGGTCGCCAAGCACATAGAACGTGCGTCAACGCCTGCGTCCACGAAGGCGCGCGACGCCAACTGTCGCTCAGGCGAAGGATATCTTTACCAGGCGCTTGATGGTCGACGGGGAATATCTCGGCTGTGATGTTGATGCTGAGAGGGAGAGAGCGCGCAAAGGAGGAAAAGATTGCCGTTCTCTTACGTCGTTAGAGAAAAAAGCGAAGGCGACGGCCGTCTGCGGATGGGAGGGACTATTCGAGGGAGGAGGCAAGGCGAAGGAAAGAATTCAGAGGGAGGGGAACTTAGAGGAAAGGGAAAATGGGAGGTGGCGATGGATAGATAGATAGATAGATAATCGTCTTTATTCGGGCGAAATTTAGACCAGAAGGTCCATTCTTACATTTACATGGAGAGGGGAGACGAGTGAAAGGAAAAGGAAGCAAGAGGAGAAAGGGAGAGGAAGAAAGGTATATGAAAACGGAGAGGGAGATGTGGAAAGTACGAGGGAAAGGGAAAAGGATAAATGGAGAGGGAGAGATAGCGAAAGAGACGGAGAGAGATGAAGGAAGAGGAAGAGAAAAATGAAGAGAGAAGAGGGCAGATAGGGATAGACAGATGAGAAGGCTGGAAGGTAGGTAGATAGATAGATAATCGTCTTTACTCAGGCGAAATTTAGACCATAAGGTCCATTCTCACATTTAAACCTTCGTCAATATAATAAATATAAGAAAAAATAAGACATTAAAATACACATGGAGGGAGGGAGATAGATAGATAGATATGCGTCTTTATTTGGGCGAGATTGAGACTAAGCAGTCTCTTCTTCCATATAACCCATTGTCAATAACATACAGGAAGACAGTAACAAAGAAAAAAATAAAATAAAAGATTACATAATATAAAGTACTACAGAAATGCAATGTCAAGTTAGCAATTTATGAAATGAAAAGAGATGGATATTTGTTTGTGGGGAAAAACTATGGATAATTAAAGTACTAATCCCTTGGAAAACCCCCACTGCAGGAAAACACCCACATAAGGAGGTTGTGAAAAACCTGCAAAACCTACTAATAGCAATATTTATAGATTGAGAAGATCATGAAAGATAAGTACTTAAAATGAAATGCAAACATAAAAAATACAGGGACGTAGTCAAAGGGGGCCAGGAGGGGTACCGGCCCCCCCTAAAATCTCATCGCCCCCTCCTTGGGGGGGGGCGATGAGATTTTGTTTCTTTGATCTACTTTGAATGCAATCAATGGATTGCACGATTAGTTACAAAAGGCACAGAGATCTTAAAGACGGTTTTTCGACTTCCCTTTGGTATTTTTTATTTATTACTGAAAAACCTTTACTAATCTTTAGGCAAGCAAAGACCTGACCTCGTATTTCGATACTTTTGGTGACCATATGCGGAAATGGATGAGGGTAAACAGGAAAACCAAAACGTCCTTCGCACACATGCTGAGACGTTTCTCTCTTGGTCTCCACTCTGTTCTTGAAAATGGTCGCGATGGGCAAACAGGGGCCTACCATTTAGGAAAGAGTATACTCCATATGCATCCTTGTTCACTTTTAACTGAGGTCTTGAGGGTTAGTCGCACCAATAAATCTCTAAATGATTCTCTCCAACTAAAAGAATTGTATATATTTTTTTCTGGGTCAGCTATTCATTCCCGGTTTATAAAACTACAGAAAGATATGTACCGGAATAGCAAATTACGAGAACTAAAACGAATTTGTTATACCCGGTGGACAGCCCAGGTATCTGCATGCTCAGCTTTGAAAAATACTTTCGAGGCCGAATTAGTTTTATTAAATATTATTGCAAATGAAACAGGTGAACGGAGAATAGAAGCCAGCCATTTGCTTAATGGAATTGATTTTCAATTTGTGCATGTTTACTGAAATATTAACAAAATTCAAATCTGCCGGTGACTTCTTGCAAAGCGTCAGTTCAGATCTATCAAATGTATTAACATTAATACATTCTTTACAGACATTTTTTTTGGATGTGCGATCAGATGAAAACTTTACAATTTCAATTTTTAATTTTGGTAAAATTTACTAAGAATCAGTGACAATTGCAACAAATAATAACATTAATATTCCAAATAATGAAAATTCAAACAGGATTTATAAATTTCCAACTAAATATGCAAATTATCATATTACAGAGGAAAGTAATTTTCAACGTAATATCAATACGAAAGATCAAATTCGTACTCAAATTTATATACCTGTTCTGAATAGAATAATAGCAGAATTAAATGCAAGATTTACTAACAACAGAAAATTTTTAGAAGGTATATATATATTTTTTTAAATACACGTTTACACATTAAGACGTACATATATATATATATATATATATATATATATATATATATATATATGCAGAGAGAAAAGAAGAGAGGATTAGAGAGGGAGAAATAAGGATTTTAGAAGAGAGTGGAAACTAGGCAGACAGAGAAGTAGAAAATGAGAAAGAGAAAGGAGCAGAAGATAGAGAGTAGTAGAGAGAGAGAGATGTGGGGAAAATTGCAGCGAATAGGAGAGGATGAGACATTGAGAGGGAAAGGGAGAGATGTTTGGATGGAAGAATGGATGTGTTGATAGAACTACTGAGAGGCGTGGGAGGGAGGGATCAGAAGGGAAGAGTTGCCTAGAGTTTGATTGATAGGCATCCATAAAGGCCATATTGAATTGAGTCATTTTGATAATGTTGATAAAGTTTTGAAGTTATAAGGAGGAAGGGATTATAAATCCGCCATTTACTTAGTCACCAACTAGAAATCCAGTCAGACCCCGATCTAGCGTCCCCCCCATATAGTGCCACCCCCGCATACCGCCCATGAATCGTTGTGAACAGAGCTTCCATCTTATGATTACATGGAGCAATCATATATGTACCTCGATTTACCGCCACCCCCGCCTTATCGCCAATGTAAATGATGAACAAGCGGTGGCGCTGAATCGGGGTCTGACTGTACTTCACGGTAGCCCTCCGGGAAAGGAAATTCGCGTGAGGTTCGGCGAGACGAAATTTGCTGCTCATCGGGGACATCATAAGCTAAATATAGATCGTACGGTGATAAGGGGAGAGGAAAGGAAAAGAGGTGAAAGAGTGAATGTGAGGCGATGGATTTCTGTTTCCCTCGATAAATCATTTTGTGAAGTCGCTATGCTTATGAAAGTTATCGATGATCGATATAAATATCTGATTTAGCCGCCAGAATCGAATTAAATAGTTAAGTTTTCAAGGCAGATCAAATTCTCATTCTTAAAGATCTGAAAAATAACTCGTTTTTCTGTATAATATAAATATAAATCGACAAAATTAGGCTCGTCTTTGTGAAATGATCCCTTGGCGTTCAGAAAGAAGTAAACTTTATATTTTACCACGCAGAATTTTTTATAAAAAACTATATTGCTATTACAATCAGATCAAAGGATATTATAACAACTAAACCAGTTTCAGTGTCAATTCCAGTGTTGAATTTTATATTATTGCTACGTTTCATACGAATATATTTCTATCGCATACAGAACATGTTTTATGGGTAAAAATTGCGTTTGTTTACCGGCGCAAGTGTCTGTACTGGATACTTATCTCAATTTAAACACGTTTATAGACAAATCTATATTATTAGGCGTACTTTAGAAAAAGTGGAAAAATAAACGTCTTGTGGCCAGGCTGTGTCCGTCCATCTATCCGCATGTTTAATCTCATAAACTATTGAATGGATATTCATGAAGTTTGTTACTATGGACTTTTTGAGCAAAGAGGAATAGGAAGATGATATAAATGGCTCACATAATCTAATCCGAGTACAAAACTTTCCGTCATTTTCCATCTCCGAAACTATTGAGTGGATTTTCATTAAATTTGGTGATGAGGACTTTTAGGGCCAAGGGCAACAAGAAAAAAGTAATATAAATAACTCCCATATCCCAAGCAGGGGTGCAACCTTTACCCAAGCAGGGGTTGCAACCATTCTATGAAAAAAAAATTAACTGTCCATCGTGTCACGTATAAAAAACTTTAGTCAGATCCAAAAAGGTTTCTAAAAAAGTTGCAGAATTGGTTATGCAACATACTTGCTTAATTAGTAAAGAACGCCTATGCCTATCATGTATGCACGCATGAAGTGTGCATCTTTTCTGTCTTGTTTGCATTGACTCCGTTGAGTAAAATATGCTTTTTATGTCTATGATATCTATCCTTCATGTGTTTATCTTTGAAACCCATCGACTATTCCTTAGCTCTGATTAAGAAAATGTTACGTGGCATGAAGGAGAAGAGTCGCGCTGTACCGTTTCCAAGAGTCGGTTGAATTGCCATTGAAAAGACGGGTGGCGTTAATTTTAGGGGTTAAGTTACGAAAGAATCGTTGATGCATCACAGCAATATGAGTCAATTGAACGAGTCGGGCTAGATCAGTTTGGAGTGAAGGACAAGGGTCGGAATATTTAATCCAATATACAGATTGGAGACAGATAAGCATGGAAGGGAAAATTGAATCAATAGGCTAGAATTATATGTAGGGCAAGAAGTGTTGAATGAGATAACTAGCGAACAGCGTATCAATGAGTAAAGCCGTAAAATCGTTATTTTTTTAGGGATTTAGAAGAAAGATGTGAAACAGATTCATCTAAAACCTTGCACACGAACTATCTTTTGTGAATGAAAACATTTGAAATTGGAAATATGAGCTGAATAAATTATTTGCGATATTTTATGCCAAGAAAAAGTGTAGGAGATTCATAAATTTTTATGTAATGTTGTAGGAAACCTATGGATTTTTATGGAAAATATACTGTACCTATTCCAAGTTATAATAAACAATCGATTTTACGCTCACTATAGGGGGCACGGTAATTGAAAGTTAAGATAAACATTATTTTCTCTACAAACTAAGGCATATTTTTGTTTATAAATGTAGATAAATGCAAATTTTATGGAAAGAATTGATTGCGTTATATCGGGAATGTCTGTGAAAATACATTATAAAAGTTATTTTAGTAGCTGAACGTATCAGCTCGAACGATGATTGCAATGCCTATTCGTTCATAAGTAAAACTTTCTGATGCTGATGTTTTGGTCCATTGCTTCGAGTCTTTCGTAATAAATACATGAGTGACCACAGCTTAGCACGATTCATTTTTTCTCAGTATCTAAGCGTTCAGAAGTTGGGAGTCATTCAAATTCTTTGTTATCATTCTCATATTCAAGAACAAGCTTTTAAAAATATTTGTCTCGGATATCTCCAATAGCCACAGCAAGGTTGCAAAAAAGTTGAACATTTCCGTAGATTTGAACGAACTACAAATTCCTTCGCCGTTTTCAAACTGAAGTTGGAAATCGCCGCTGAGGCTGCAACCTTCCATCCATCTGAGCATGTGTATAAATTCTCCGCTATACGAAGGAGTTGAGTTTCTGACAACTGCGATCTACAACTAAACTACATACATATAGCACACATAGCGAAACCTATTTTTCCATACTCATAATGATAAAAGTTGGACTTACGTTCCTGACGGACATTTTATGATAAATTTGTACCATTTGTATCCAAAATAATAGATGATAATACAGTAATAAGACATTCCATGTTAAAAAAAGCTAACAAAATGAAATAAACTAAATTAATAAATGTAACACCAATCGACGATTCTGAAATTGAAACTACTGCAGAATACTGCGACCACATACAGTGTCATTTGACAGTAAATGGATACATTTTTCGACCCTAAATGGAATGACAAAATGAAATTAAAAGCAAAATTAAATTAAATTACAAAAATAAAAGGAGCATGTAAAAAACGCGAGTAAATGCATTTAAATGAGAGTAACAATTTATATAATGTAACTGGAATTTCACGAATTTCGTCTAAGGCTCTTCGCAAACGACGTACACGCAAAGCGACGCAACTTATAACGAAACACTTTGCTCAGTTAATTAATTTACGACGCATAATGAAGCGACGTATTGCTGGGAATTGCAGTACCTCAATCTCTTTCCTCGGGCGTCGACACTCGTGTGTGTGTGAGTGTGTGTGAGAGAGAGAGAGATAATCGCAACTCATACTTGCGACCTCGGCAGCAGGAATGCGACGGTATCATGAGAAAGGCTTTCGCAATTCTCTTCCCGGTGTTTATCAAGTGAAAAACAGCAACGCGACCGTAATGCTATCCCGCTCGAAGTCAGTGTTTTTCCAAGTACGGAGGACGTGACCCAGTGGAAAACGGAACGTAATTAGCTGGGTAGCTCAATTTAACGTCTTCATATATTTTATTCCTTAAATCCTGAAATCTTTGAAAAATTTTACTCGAGTATTTATTTACCACGATTTATGAAATTTGTTCTTTATTTTGTTGAAGTATAGAAAAAGTTTCAAAGGAAGGCAACTAAACTGTGACATAAAATGCTGTCCAACGAAAATGATAGGAATTTTCAGAGAAAAACGCCCAAGTTTCAGAGATTACTCAAGGAAATTTTGTAATTGACCGAGGGAAATCGCATTTACAAAAAAGGTTAATGCACAATATAAAGAATAGATTGTATGCAGTATATCTAAAATAACTACGACCATTTCTATTTTTCTAAAGCAACTTCGTAGTAATTTTTATGTAGTGGAAGTCATACGAATTTGCATATATATTTTTTTAATCGAGCATTGAAAGTTCCTTCAGCTAAACAACCCAATTCAACTTGACCAATTATTTTGTTCCACCACTTTCAAATTAATCTTTAAAGTAGAAATTAGCCATTATATAAGTGAGGGTATTCTCTAGGAATACAAACCACGAAATGATCCACATAACATATTTTTAACTGATACATTTTTAAACGTTTATGTGCATCGGAAATTCGTAACAAATTCAGTAGCGGAGGGTATGTGAAATTGAGATATCTCAACATATGCTCTTAAAATATATTAATCCTTTACGTACCAAACAGCTATAGCGCTTCGCTTTTTCGCTAAAACGATTAAATTGCAACCTCGAGCATATATCTTGCACCTCACGTTGCTGATCATTACCCAGTCACGAGGGTGCTTCATGGAATGTCTCTCATTTATCTTATCACGCTTTACGATTGGCTTGTTAACGCTGCGCTGTGGACAGTTTTTCCAGATTAACGAACGAGTTAGGATCACGGGAGGTACCTACTGCTTTACTGCCCGTGCGTGTGCCTGTCCTCACTTGTCTTCGAGTAAAATGAGAGGAAAGTCCGTCCTTCGGAGGGTGCGTTAATCCACGTAGCTAAAAAAGCGGATTTCTGACTGATGCCAGCCCAACTGGTTTCTTGCCTTTCTCCCTTCGTGTGGGACTGTGACCATGCGTGAATTTAAAAGGACATATACGAGCTTAAAGAAGGACTGCATGTCAGACGGGAGGATAGGGCGATCGGGATTCTTGCGTCGGGCCTCGTCTCAGGGCCTTTCCGCAAATTACCCAGGGGGGGGGTGATTCACGCTCGGACCGAGTATATTTTAAGCGTCAGGTCATCGAAACGGAGAAGAAAAGCTGGATTCCACAACCAGATGGCATGATTTCTTTCCAAATTTTCCACCCTCTTTATTTCGACCCTTTTCCGTTCCTTTTTCGAACCCTTGGGAATACAACTACATCTAACTACCTAATGGGAACTAATAATACAGTAAACCCTCGATATTCGCGGGGGATACTTTCCTGGAAATCGCCGCGAATATCAAAACTGCGAATTTTAAAACCAAAGCCTTATGAAACAAGAAGTCCAAATCAGGACTAATGCAGGCTGGTTTCCCAAAGTTGACGTCCCGAATTGATACTTATATTGACAGGAAATGTTTCAGTATGTGTTAGTCATCCCAAGGAATTCTCATACCATAAATTCCACTTGTAGTTAATAGTTTATCAATGATAGATAAAAATTAGAAAGCAAATTATTAGAGCATTATCAGGTTTAAAATACTAAAAGCTATGTCAAAATATCTTTCTGACATATTTTGCAACTATTTTTTTAAATAAACAAATTTAATAAATGTTACTCTTTATACGCTAATATGTACGAATCAACTGTCCATTGCTGAAGGGTAGTCGAGTGGAAAAGAAAATAACCCATTTGTTCATTTGTCTATGTTCAAGCCGAGTTCGGTAATAATCGTCTCTATGTCAACAATCCGATAAAATGCGCTTTAAAACGCAAAAACGCTGTTTTAGTAGAAACTCAAGAAATACGATCAATTATCAAAAGTCGATGATAAGAATTAGAATCTATATTCTTTTCCCCTTATAACACTATAAACCATGCTCCAATATCACAATTTTAAGACATTTTAAAGTATTAAAGAAACATCTCTGCACAGTGGATTTGATTTTTCCTTTGTAAAACTAATAGGATAAAACATTCCTGGAATTAATAAACAATAAAATGCAAAAAAAAAACATTTAACTCACCGACGATGACGATATTGAGAAGATAATGACGGGTCGGGTATACAGGAGGATGGATTAGAGAAATGTAGGATCCTCTTGAAGATCTTTCCGAGAAGAGGACTTACAGGAGTCTGCAGAGGAAGGTGGTGTAGTTGCGATGTTCTTAAAAAAACTCGTTATGGACGTTTGCTTCGTCTGTCGTTGCAAATCCCCGTAGCTCTCCTTGTAAGAGCATGTAAGAGCCTCCAATTCTCTTTTAAATATTAGACTACGCGACTACGCTCCATCGAATGATCCATTTAAAAAACTTTGTCAGCCAAAGCCTTGTCCTAGACATGGCCAAAATCTCCGCCAGTGCCTTAAGTGACAGCTGAGGCATTTGAATCACATAACTCTCTTCTTCCTCGCTGATTTCACTTGAACGTATGAGTTCCGCAAGATCCTCCTCGGTCAACTGTACTTTATGGGAGTCGAGGAGTTCCCCCACCTCGCTTTCTTTGGGATCGTCAAAACCCCCTCCTCTCACATCATGTGCCAAACTCACAACCCTCCGCAGCTCTTCTTCAACCGATTAGACGCCTTTCATGTTTTTCGCTGCGTCAGGCAACGGCTTCCTCCAGCATTCAAGTCGGTGGATTGATATCATCTAGAGATTCCTTTGTAATTGTTATACAGTCAGCGATGTTATACTTTTTCCAACAATCGCTGACTGACATAGAGGAATCGCTCTACATTTGGTCTAGAATTTTCGCAAACGTACGGCGGGTGTAATGCGACTTAAACGTTGCGGTGAGACCTTGACTCATCGGTTGGAGAAAAGAGGTGGTATTACGTCGTAGGAAGATTACCTCCACGTTCGGGTGGGCAAACTGCAGACTTTCAGAATGGCATGGCGCAATGTCTGAGAACAGAAGTACCTTGAATGCTAGGTTTTTGGCCGCAAGGTACTTTTTCACTTCATATACAAAGCACTAATAAAACCATTACAAAAACAGCTCAGCAATTATCCAGGGCCTCCTTTTAGCACTCCAGAACTCCATGATATGATCCTTGTTTTTTCTTTTGAGTGCTCTTGGGTTCATAGATTTGTATATCACCGAATTCGCCTGCGGCATTTCCACATACGAGAAGAGTTAGCCGGTCCTTACTCGCCTTAAATTCCCGTCTTCTCCTTGGACAAGAAAATGCGAGAGAGCACTCTTTCAAAAAAGTGATTTCACCAGCATTGAAGATCTGATGCATACTATATCCCTTCTTCTCTACGAGTAGTTTAAGTTAGGGCAGGTAATTTTCTGCTGCAACATGGTCAGTCCACGCCGCTTCTCTCACTAATTTCACATTGTGGAAGTTAAAGCGTATTTTAAAACTATCAAACTAACCTTTACTGGCTTGAAGCTGTGAACAGCTGCGTTGGCACTGCTACCTTCACCCCCGAAGGTTTCATAGTAGAGACGCTTGGCCTTTTCCTTATCAATGGACCGCTCAAGGGCACGTTTCTCTGAGTTTGTTCTTCAATCCATAAAGACAGCGCTTTCTCCGTTCTCTCGAGAGCTGCATCACGGGTTTGAAAAGATGCTTAAGCACTTTCGGACGCACTTGCTGCAACGCTTGACCGAATATTTTTCACATTTTTCCGTATCTACAGCACCATAGACTCATTTATACCATAATTGCGTCCAACAGATTCCACACCAAAGAAGGTGTAACTGCCAGACGTCATCCATACTTTCTGTGGCAAGTTCACTTCCATTTTCAATCATTTAAATCGGTTATTGTATGATCAATTTTCAAAATTCATCGTTGATCATTTACTCAAAAAATGGTCAGTTTGGTTTTCCCAAGAAACACTGTTACAAAGAAAATAAAAATACCAACTTTCACTACACATTTACGTGAATATATAGAAAAAATCATGAAGCATAACTATGTAGAGACAAGTATATATATGCCTGAAATGTAACATAGGCTTTCAGAGTACCTACCTGCAAAAATCGAAACCGCGATTTTAAATAGGTACACAAAGACAACCCGCGAATAATAAAAACCGCGAATATCGAGGCTTTACTGTATGTATATTTTCAAAATTGCATATTATAAAATTTTAATTTTTCATTCGTTTGCCAAAAAATAAATGGGATGTGGAAGAGATTTAAACGAAAGAAAATACCGAAAAGTGCTGCAGTCACTCATGCCAAGCTTCTTGAGCCAAACATTCCGTGCTACGCCCCTATGTTGTATACTTTTAATTTTTATCAGTACTTCATTTTGTAAGGCTTATTTATCTTGGTAAAACCTTAGAATAATTTTAAATACAGTGTTATTATCACTACTTCTTTTTCTTTGCGAACTTAGAACCACAACGCTTCGATTTATTCATCCATCCATATTTTCGGTCGTAAAATGTAAAAAGAAGCAATGGTCAGAATTTTCAACCACATGTTACAAACACTGAAGGGGAAATAGTGTAGCATTCAGCATATCTGATATACAAGCCTTTTCTAGTAGTCATTGCCGAAATAATGTTAAAATGAAAGAACGAAGACATTAGTATATCCATTTACAGTTCACTGATGTGACATATAAAGGTAGATGTAACAATCGATTTTGATTCGAAGTTAAATTATGGCATGTAATTGATTAAGGTAACTCAGAGGCATTTAACTCAGTTTTATGGACGAATTGTATAATTTATAAAGTGAATCAAGAAAATAACTTCTTAATAGAGAATAAAGTGTCATCATATGACTTAAACGACGAAGTACTCCATCATCCCTTTCTCCTCTATGAATATGTATTCCGTCTTCTTTTTCCTCATATTCATATGTACGTATTCTTCGCTCCATGCTGTTATAAACTTCCACGTTTTACATTCTACGCACTCAACTGGCTCCAATATCGTAAAGGGAGACACAGTGGCCCCTCCATATTCGTGTGGAGTTACGTTCTTGGAAGACGGCACGAATTTAGACACTTAAAGCTCATGAGAAAAATAGAATTAGGGAGATGAACTTCTTTTGCTTCTCTCGAACTTTTCTCGCCTCTCATTTCACTTCCTTTTTGTTTTGGAACTCCAGCGGTTCCGAAACTGAGTGTCGCTAAGATATGTTATAGCTTCAATATTGTATTTTTTAAATTTAATTTAATTGCGTGATTTTTTCATTATTAATATTTTTTAAATCCTGATATTTTCTAAATGTTTCATTCAGATTTTCTATTTATTGATAGATGGATGGGGTTAAAGTGGTAGGGATAAGCTTGGCTGCCATAAGAGAGGGTCGCGACAGGATCGGCTGCTTTAAGAGGGGGTTGCAAATGCACGGTTTAGGAACCGCTGTTTTAATCACAGTATTGTAAGTTCATAAAGATTGTGGAAATTAAAACTAATGGCATGTATGCGAACAGAGACTAAATTTTTCTAGATTCTAAATTATTTAATAATCATGTGGGACTCCCGCTTATAACTCTCCCCCAATCGTTCTGCGCCTCCGTCACTACATCTGTAGTACATATCTACATGTATTTGTTTTGTTTTCGAAAGGAAATGTTGCAGTTTTCATAGGTCTGAGCGAAATGGTAATGTGTGCCGTGGTCAGCAGGCGTAAATAAACGAAATTTACCTTCCGCGGGCATTGAAAATTGTTACAATAAGATGGAATTTAGGTAAATGAAGCTTTTATATATTAACATATAATTCTGACCGCAATTTTTATGGTAGAGAAGTGGAAAAAGTCTGAGCTTTTTCAGCATTGTGTGTGCATAAAAACTTTATTTATCTATAATCCATCTTGTATGCTCAAGTTATCTCACTGTCTAGAGGGGCGGCACCCTTTTAAAGGTAAACAAAATCGCAGCACCCCAAACTTGAAACAAGGTTTTTATATTTTTACATACGGGTAATAGAACCTTCGGGCGCATCCATCTGTTGGTACTACATCACAATCAATGTATTAGAGAAAAAATTATTACCATATTTACCAATAAACATCCAAATCGTTATTTATTAAGCTAACTTTTTCTCGGCACCCCTAAAAATCAGCTGCGGCGCCCCAGTGTAGCGCGGCACCCAGAATGGGAGCCACTGGTCTAGGAATTTAGTAAGAGGTTTTTGTGCAGTGATTCGGAGAAGACGTTCAGCGTTCTAAGGTTTACTACTCAGTTAGCCCTCCTTCACCAGAAATATACCAATACGAAAATGAAGAATTGTGATGGCTCAATTGCTTAGTTGGTTAACGCACCTGCACGGGAAATAGGAGACCCGGGTTTGCTTCCCGCTCAAGTTCAGAATTTTTCTTCTTCTCTAAGTTGACATTTTTACCACCATTTTTTTGCGAATAAGTGAAATCTCGAACACAACACCAGTGAAAATCTACTATCAACTTGTATGTAAATATCTTTGGGAAAAAATAAAATAAAAAAATTCAATGAACAATATAAGCTCACATTTTATTGAGGCTGGTGAAAAAATACAGTCGTCGCAAAGTAAATAAATAAATGTTAATTTCTGCGATGACAACTTCAACAATTTTGTTTTTCGTTATTTTTACAACTGATCACACATAAATAATCTTCGACTCATAGGCAACAAAATGTGTCATTTTACACAATTGTATATTAAGTACGACAAGAGTATTTCCAGTCACTAATTGACGTTAAGTACCAAGTCCTCGACACTTAATTTTCTTTCATCTATTAAAGCATCTCGATTCCTTTAACACCTGTATGCAAAAATATGTGGCTCTTGTAAAAGTTTCTGAAACTAGTTGCGACAATAAGTGAAAAACAAAATAATAGCACATTTTTGAGCCTCGCGCAATCTTAATCTTTTTTTTGCTGAGACGGCTTGTAAAAGTCGCATTAATATTTTTTATCAAAATAACTGCTTTTGCTAGCAACAAAACAAATTATACAAGTAACGAATCACAGATTAGCTTCCTATAGGGGGATGCAACTAGAATTGTTGGAAAACAATAAACGAAAATTTAACTTTCCTATGAATGCACATGGCCGCTGAAAGATAATCAAGTAATCGAAATTCCTTTTATGCTATTTAAAATTTATACAAAAATAAATACACTACAGACAAACAAGCTACCTGGCTAGACATACTTGGACGCAAAAAAGTCGCCATAATTTTAAACCTACGCCAGTATTTTACGATATTTTACTTTGCATCCATTTTTGTTCGCTCGAGTTTGGAAGTTGTTTCTCTCAGAAAGATTGCTTCAGAACGCTCCTTCATTTTTGTTCCAATAACCGAGCCGAGAGCGTGGTTCAGAGATCAATGGGCAACAGACCTCGGCCATGACACCATTCACTTCGCTACTCTTGTGGAAGTTCTGGGCTTCAACGGAAACATTAATGGCACATAGACGAGAGAAGGTCAAAAATTCCTTCCAACTGACATTAAATTACAGCGTATAAAATTGTTGTTCGATTCCTCTTCATGACATAATACTACTTAATACAAATGTACAAACTGTAAGATTCACTCCTGCTATCACCAAAAACATGCATAATCTTATTCGACAGTCCAAGTCGGAGAAGGCGATATAAACAATTCGGAAGAATTGCTGAGATATTATTTCACTTTTGCAACTCCTTCGCTCGGAGAAAATTCGACTTGAACCTTGTCGTCTTTCTTGCGATTTCTTCCTCTACACCACGTTATCACCGAATCCACCGTCCATAACCCAACGGCTGTAAAGGTCAGGACGTTGATGCAGTGCAGCAGCAGGGTGTAGTCTCCGGTGCTATCTCTAAGATATCCTTTAAAAAAGATCACAGATAATTATCCTTGATCTAGTTCTGTTACAGATTTAAGTACGTTTCAACTAACGAGACCACGATTCTATCTTACTCAAATATTATTTACTAGGCTGACACAGCTTTATTATATTTGCAATTGCTAGAAAAACAGTGTGGAAATGACAGCAATTTCTGCATCAGCTATAGATGCGGTAGGATACTTTACGTGAGAGTTTTACTAAATTACTGTCTTTCCTCCGGTAAAAATTGTACCGTTTTCACCAATTCGATTCACTTTTGCGTCAAATTAAAATAAATTTCGATACATAACCATTTTACTTACCAAATATCGGTCCGACCGTCATGAATATGAAACCGTTGGCCAACATCTGCAGACCCGACGCAGTAGGAAGTCTGTGCAGGGGTACGTAAGATGGTATAACCAACGCCATATACACCGTGCGCAATCCTTTTCCAAACCCCAACCACAAAGTGGCGGCCATTATGACATTGAACTCATGCGTGTGTGCCAAGACTGTGAATTAATCGAAAATTTACCTTGTTGAAATGGTCTAGCTGTGATTCGTGTTCCAAAAAAACTTAAAAGACATCTTCACCATAAAACGTATGTCTAACATTTAAAAGGCGCAAAAAGAGCATTCTCAAAATGCGGCATCATTACAGACTGAAATGAACTACATTAACAACAGCAAACTCGTTTTCTTAAATCAGATTTTTATTTTGTACCATTGCTCTTTTTCTGCCATTTAATATCTATTTATGTTTGCTATTAACTGATTAAAGCGTCATTCCTTCAAAAGATAGCGTGCAATAATATGCTGCTAATTACAGTAAAGGCATACTTGTAATCTGAATAATTTTACAAGAGCATTTTTGCAAAACATTTATCTAGTTCTAAATTAAACTAATGTTTAAAAAGACCTCTCTTCAAAATAAAAAGTAACTATCAAAAACCGAAAAGAAAATATCGCTTTTAGCAATAACCACCTACCTATTCTTCCGGTGGCCAGGATAGTCAACCCCACAGAATAGGACATCCTTGCGTCGAGCTTCATTTTATCTGTCACGATGGGGACTGTGAATCTCGTCACGAGATCCATCAGCGCCAGCGTGCTCATGAAAAGGGCTACTCGGCTCGTGTCATACCCGAACTCCGCGTACACGAAGGGCATAAACAGGACAAAGTTCACTTCCGCCGCGAAAGCCAAAGTCATCCCCACGAATATGACCACGAACTTCGGATCTTTCATTATCGTCAGGTCGAAAAAGACCACTATCGAAGTCAGCACCCTCTTCCATAAAGGTTTGGGAGAGGAGACGCTTTCCTCCTTATAGTCCTTCTCGACATCTTCGACTTCCTTGACGTCCGCAGACTTGGGTTGCTCCTTTTCACCTGTAGTTTTGCCGATTTCGCAAGGGTGGGCACCTCGTGGAGGTTTGGCTTCACCACTTCCCAGAGACAAGCGACTCGAATGTCTGCTTATTGGGCCCGTCGCGTCCAAATCGAGGGTGGACTGAGCGTCGAAAAAGCAGTCCCCGTCTTTGTCAACGCCCTCGATTAGGCCGCTCTTAAGAGAAGCCCTCTTACGATTAGAACCTTGGTGTTCCTCGTCGACTGTTTCATCCAGGAACGCCTGCTGTTCTTCAGTCTTTTCCAGTTCGCCCTTCTCGGCGTCTTTATTTTCGGGTTCGATCCATTTCCCGTGCCAGTGTACCGGTTGAAGCATCAGGGAAAAAGGTAAAGAGTGTAGGCCTATGGCGGCTAAGATGAGGACGGTGCCGTGCACGTCCGTGTATTCCATCAGAACGCTTATGAGTTGAGGCATCAGGACGGGAGACAGGCCTGTTAGCGTCCAAGTGAATCCGGTCGCGATTCCGCGGCGTTTCTTGAAGTAGGTGTTGACTGCCAGAGCATAGGACGGCCAATTGATTCCCGTAGCGATGCCTGGGAAGAATTGCAACCGAATCTTATAGATGGCCCTGATAAATACACCAAAATTACACTAAAGAAAATAGGAGTAAGAGAAAAAATATATTCCTCAGAGAGTGGAGTTAGCTCAACTATTTTTGGGGGGCAAACCATTAGTTATTTATTTTTGATCAATAGAGTGATATTAAAGATTTAAAATGCTGACAAAAAGCTTTCTGGGTTATCAATCGGAATTTCAAGTAAGAAAACAAAGCTTTTTAAAAATAAAAATTATATAATTGCAGCGAATTTATAAAGAGTGATATTAAAATGTTACCGGTAAATAATCAGATAATCTAGGCATATTCAATACCCACACAACAGTTGAGTTGGCTGGTTTATTCAACATATTATGGCTACTGTAGTTACCATGACTATATTTCTTTCATAGAGTGAACAATTTACTGTGAAACCTCATCAATTCGGACCTCGCTGATTCGGAATACTCTAAAATACCAATCTCAAAAAACATTTTGAACATTCCGAATGAACGAGAATATATTTTTAATATACCGCAAATCAGTATATTAGTTACTAGTAGTTGGTGCTTGCATACTGCAAGCATTTCATATCACCTTGAAAAAACATTCATTTTTCAGACAGACATTTCATCATTACAAATATTCTTTCAATTCTAAAGATTTCACCTCCGCAGCGATTTCTGTTTTTCCCACATGTAAAAATAATAGTATAAAACAATCCCCAAATGTTGCAATTTTAAAAATTTTACACTTTCTTCATTATAAGGTACTAATGATACACATTTTAGCCAAATTTTAAAACTGTAGCACTTCTAGAAATAAAATAATATTGTTCTAATTGTTTAAATTTAATTAATTTTTAACGGCCGCTGCAATACATATATGGTAAAATTGAAATGTTTATTTGTGCAAATTTACTATACTGTAAATAATTTGAAAATTTCAGCTTCCTAGCTCATCCCATAGTACCTAAACAGCTATCTATTTGTTTAAACTTTAAGAATTTTTTACTGCCAAACAAATTAAAATATCAAAATTTGTATAATTTTTATTTCGTTTTTTTAAGAATTCTACTTATAAAAAAAGTTTCAGCTCCGTAGAACATTCGGAAATGCCTAAACCCTGAAAATTTGTTTAAACAATTGCGAATTTTTAGCGTCCGCATTGTTGCACTTTTTCAAGATTTTCGTTTTTTCTAGTCGGTTTTGCACAAAATTCTACCTAAGAAAAAAATTTCGAATCTCCAGCACATCTGGAAGTGCCTAAACATTAGTATCCTCCTGTTATATGTTATCATTATATATCGACGACTCTTACAGAGGAGGATATAACATACTAGTAGTTGGTGCTTGCATACTGCAAGCATTTTATATCACCTTGAAGAAACATTCATTTTTCAGACAGACATTTCATCATTACAAATGTTCTTTTAATTCTAAAGATTTCACCTCCGCACCGATTTTCGTTTTCCCCAAATGTAAAAATAAAAGTTTTAAACAATCCCCAAATGTTGCAATTTAAAATTTTTACACTTTCTCCATTATGAGAAAGGTGCTATAATATTCCAAAATTTCAGCTTCCTAAACTTATTAGATTGGTCTACACATTGGATTGCGTTTTCCCATGCTAACTTATGGGAGATATTCCGGGGTCTCTGGAGTCGAACTCAAGACACTGAAAGCAAAAGTGACAATTCTTCCTAATAGATATTGCGGCCATCTAGCAACACTGAAAATTTCATCTTTCTATTTTACCGGCAAGTGCCCATAATTAATTTACAAAAATGGCGCAATGCTTTTCTTATGGGAAAAAACGCAACTTTTGGAATTTCTGGAGTCGAACTCATGTCACTTAGGTGAGAAGTCTTATTTTATCTGAAGGTTTCTCTATCATATCTCGTCGTCGATATATAATGATAACAGGAGGATACTAATGTTTAGGCACTTCCAGATGTGCTGGAGATTCGAAATTTTTTTCTTAGGTAGAATTTTTTGCAAAACCGACTAGAAAAAACGAAAATCATAAAAATGTGCAACAATGCGGCCGCTAAAAATTCGCAATTGTTTAAACAAATTTTCAAGGTTTATGTATTTCCGCATGTGCAACGGAGTTGAAATTTTTTTTGTAAGTAGAATTTCTAAAAAAACGAAATAGGGATTATACAAATTTTGATATTTTAATTTGTTTGGCAGTTAAAAATTCTTAAAGTTTAAACAAATAGATAACTGTTTAGATACTACGGGATGAGTTAGGAAGCTGAAATTTTCAAATTATTTACAAAGTAGTGAATTTGGTTTAATAAACATTTCACTTTTACCATATACGAATTGCGGCGGCCCTTAAAAATTATTTAAATTTAAACAATTAGAAAAATATTATTTTACTTCTAGAGGTGCTACAACTTTAAAATTTTGCTAAAATTTGTAGCATCAGTACCCCATAATGAAGAAAGTTTAAAATTTTTAAAATTGCAACATTTTATGTTATATCCTCCTCCTCTGTAAGGAACGTCTATATATAATGATACGGCGTTTCTCTGGCGTTCCTGAAATGGCGTCGAAATACATGCCGAGGATGAAGGATTCGACCAATACGTTCTTTCGCTCGCCAAAGTTTCAAAGCCAGAGCTGGTTGGCCATTTCGAATTCAGAATAGTCACGGAACAGAAAATTTTGTTCTACAGGGAATTGTTAAGCTCGTCTTATGGCTGAAAAAAATTCAAGAACAAGAGCTTTAAAAAATTGTCTCAAATACTTTCAATAGCCAAAAAAGGTTATAAAAACAGATGAGCATTTCGGCAACATAGTAGTCGTCTTCAGTGGTAATTTTTATAATCTTATTGTGGCTATTAGAGATACCTGAGACAAGTATTTTTTTTAAGAGCTTGTTCTTGCAGAATCTTTCGTGGTAAAGTGCTCAGCCCGAAAAAAACTCGGACATTACGAAAGAGTTCGATGTGAGTTTACCTCAATTTTGCATTGCTGGTGAAACTGGGATTTTTGGAAATGATTACCCATAAAGAGGCAAATAAAAAGGCAAGTAGCACTCTCGCGAGAAAAAATTTACAGAATGAATATCAGCTCTCCTTCGCGATGAGACTGAAGGACTCGCAAACCTGCGATCCTATGGAAAGCGAATAAAAAAGAGATTTGAAAAATTTGCATTCGACTTCCTTGTCTGTGATGTATACAACACTATACGATGTAATCGGTTAGAGAATGGTTCCATGAGAACTCAGTGACAGAGGTCCGCTGATTTCAGAGGCCATGAAAGTTGAAGAAGGAGATGGAAAGTTTTGGGCAACGCATCTGCCCACACAGCGAATGGTTCGCTTACGAGTTATGGTGGAAAAATGAAATGTCTTCTAATCTCTCCCAACACTTCCTCTTATCCATTCAATGGACGAAGATGTCATTCAAAGAATTATATCGAAAAAGAAAGTGGGAAAAATGATGAGACTGGAAAATTCGCGAGGATGGGTGTCTGGAGATGACAAGGAAGCGATATGTAAACTAAACAAAAGACGAAACTGCCAGAGATGCGGCCGAAGGAGGCGAAATTGACGACGAAGTCTTCCATGGGTTAAATTTTGCTCCCATCAAAAATTAAAACTGTCCGAAGCTTTGGATTCTCTTTGCAGGTTTTTCGGACAGCAGTCAAATTAATCAATTTCAGTTTTGTGAAGCAACGTACGAAATGAACAAATAAGCAAACCCAATCAAAGTTCGGTAATAGTTTTTCAAGGAGCAGCAAATAGATGACTTGAACGGCGACACTGCTTAATGACTTAAATGTTAGAAATAAAATTTAACTATGTATCTTCCACATCGTTGAATTTTATTTCTATCATGATTAAATTCCACAAATTGAAACTTTAAGTTGTTAATGAGATTTAAATGTTAAAATATGTTTTCTTTATTTTTAAGGCACTGTCTGTATTTTAGACCCTAAGTCCTTCGGAAAAATAATAACAAATTCTTTGAAAAAACATCGCCTTCTTTTAAGAAAACGTAGTTTATTCGCGCGTTTAAGTACATCCTATGATTCATGATTTTGTCGATCCGATTAATCGACGACGATTAGTCCGAAATAATGAGGTTTCTCTATTGCTCAGGGTTTTTCCGTTTATTTTACCCGCCATTTGGCATGTACTTTTGGTGAACTAACCTCCAAGAACGGCATAGAAAATTGTAAAAAGTGTAATGGTTGTCACTTGAGAAGTAACTAAAAGCGAAAAAGTGGCAAAACATCCTCCGATGAGTGACATTCTTCGGAATCCGTATTTCTTCAGCAAAGCACCCGATATCAACCCTGTAAATACGACACAATACAGCATTATAATCCAACATCGAAAATTTTTTCTTGTATTCTTGTTAACAAATTATAACCTTATAGACCATAACTAAAGATATTACTCCATTTATGGTATTCTTGGTTGAAGTTATGAGCACTGTTTAACAATCAATCAATTTATAAATGCAAAGCACTGACATGGACTTTATATATTTCATACATTTTAAAGTAACTATTGAAGTCAGTGCAATACCATGAATTCTACAGCGAAAAAACTAATGATACTTAGTTTAAATATATGTATACTTACGCTTTGTTAAAAAATCAAAATTTTCAGATATTTAAAATCAACGGTTTCATTTGACACCCAATTAAAACTTTTAATAAAGCGATCATAAATTAAAGTGTAAAAGTACAGTGACATAATTCAGTAAAAAGCCTCAAAAGTTTTTCTTCGCGAGTGTTCCAATTAACCCAGTGAAATACTGAGATCACAGACATCGGTAGGGCATACGAGCAAGGTTGGGAGGTGATTTGATGAGAAACGTGATTTAAAAATATTTCGAATAGATATGGAAACGGAATAGAAAATGAAAAGTTAACCTCAAGTTCTAATTTTTAATAAAGTGAGTAATACCATGGAACTTAATTTTTTTTACTTTTATATATATATATATATATATATATATATATATATATATAATGATAATCCAGGAATCCCCATTCTCCCCCATTCCTCCCCCTTTTCTCCCTCTCCTTCTCCCCCTCCCTCCCCCCACGGGACTCAAATGGCTTCAATTATAAATTTACCGGTACAGCTCGAGATCGTGAACTCCAGGTTTCGCATGAACGAGTATTCAGCCTGAGTGATCCCCCATTCTTCAAACTTCTGCTTGTAGATCAGGCCAAAGTTCTGCACGAGAGGTAGCGTTGAAAACTGAGGAGGAGGAGTGGAAAGAAAAACCTCGTTAATTGGTAAACAGAAAAAATCGCAGAAAATTCAACTCAAGCCGATCGAGAGAGAATTATTGATCTCACCCTAAAGCTGAAAACAAATTGACTATGTCTCTCCGAATGCCATAAATAGGTTGATAAAGAAATCCTGACGAGTATTTCCCCATAACAAAACCGACATTTTTCAGAATGTAATAGCGATGAATCACCACTGATGACGGCTATTTTGTAGCCGAAATGCTCATCATATTTTCCCAATCTTCTCTGGCTGGAATAATTCTATGTTAGATGAAATAAAGCACGCAGTAGTTGTTAATAACTAAGTAAAAATAAAAACCCTACCGCTTGTATGAATGATCATCGCCATCAAATAACAAATATCACTATATCCATCAGCAAACAGGGCAGTGATGATGATTTTTATTATTTTACTTTGTGTACATTTGTGCTGTACTATTCTTATTTTTATTATTATTTATGAATACCTTGAAATGATTTTCATTTCTCTATATTGATTTGTATTGAATTCTGTACATTTATATTTATCATATTGTGTATCATAATGGTTAGGTGGAAGAAGGGGCCATATGGCCTCAACCTCGCCGTAGTAAGAAATAAATAAATAAATAAATAAATAAATATTAAAAATCTATTATGAAATAGATGAGTAGGGAAATAGTAGTAAATACTGAGCTGGACGCTTAAGATTTGATTTGTCTGCCTTACAGGTTGGCCAACTTAATATCAATGACAGTTTTCTAAAAGCAACCTCACTTGCAAACTGACTGACTTTATCGTCTATATGTTTCCATTCGGCACAATGGAGCACATGCATACATTCAGTTTGAACTATTGCGACATCAGGTAAAAGGACAAATAATTTTTTGTGCGTACCAATGCCGAAGTTCTCTCTTAAGCAAGTAGATTTTTGCGGTGGAGAATGCTCGTATATCCACCGGAGAAGTGATGTTGGTGCGGATATTCACGTAGTTGAATATGACACCTAGCTTGAGGCACTGGGTGATGAAATTGATGTTTAAAGAAGCGAGCCGTTGTTTGTGGAGTAACTTGCGTAAGAGACTGACCTGCGTTGGCTTAACTTGCATTAACAAAATAATCCTTTGAAGACGGCGTTGCTTTGTGGAATTCTATAATAGGAATGTATGTTTTACTGTATACGAATTGTATCACCTAATATAAAACGCTTGAAATCTTTGTCTGCGCGACGGGGATGCATCGCCGGCTCGCCGGGGATATCTGCAGGCGGCATTGGTTGGTCCATGTCAAGCTCTTTAAAACGCAAATAACTCGTTCAAATATGCAGATATAAACTTGAAATTTGGCAGAGATAATCTACTCCGATATGAAAATACCGTGACGAAGAAAAATTTACGAAAACCTTCCAGGGTTCGACTCCAGGGGATGATTTGCATTCTTCATAAGATAACAGGTAAAAATCGACTTTTTGACGTGCAGGATTATCTTCTTTTTGACATTAAAATTAGAAAGCATTGACTCACGAGCTTAAGATCTAGACCATTTTAAAGAAAAAATTACAAGGTTTCTTATTCTGTTCATCGTTTTTTGTCTACAGTTCGAAATTCCTCATATTAAACGTTTAATTCGCGTATTTTGGGGAAATCTTGCCATTTTAACGGAATGTTGCCATGCCTACCAATTACATTGTTAAACCTCGAAATCCTATTGTCATTACAATACTTATGGGTTTACGGGTGCTTTGAAGGCTTTTAATACGAGAAGGAGAGAAAGACGAAAGGAGGGGGAAAATCTCTTCATAGCAATCAATGTAAACAACATTCGTTGCGTTATTTACGAGAAGGTATACCTAAAAACCTGAAATACTATTTAAAAAGATTAAAATCGTCATGATGAGCTAAATTCAATACAGTATAAACAAATGCACATGGAAACACCAATGAATCGGAGATAATATAAATTTTGTGTAAAAGAGCAGGGCTGATGAAATATCTTACGTTTCCCAAACCGCAGGCTACGACGACCACCCACCCCCACCCTCCGTCAGGTGCGACGAATTCCAAACCTTCTTGTTCCCGCTTCTTTCTCTTCCGGCCGCGGGACGGGGTGCCCGCCTTAACGTCTTCCTTCGATCCCGGAGACTTCGAAGAAGCCATCTTGAAGAAACACAATTTACGTGAACACTAACACCAAAAAAGCACGTACCTCCCTCACGGCTTGCCGTTTCTTGCACAAGAAAAACAATTGACTGCCCTCTTTGCGGGTGGTATGCACTTGTGTGTTCGCGAGTTTTACGATCGTTCCGATCCACGCCAACTGCCACCGAGTCACGAATCGAGAGAAGCTTCGCCGATGGCGCTCGGAGATAAAACGGAATTACGTCCCGATGAGCCTACTCAATCCCATCGTCCGTATCTCGCAATTCGCCATAACGACCACCACGGAAGGACGGCATAGCACCACTTCAGGATGGAAGAAGACATCCTCTCAGTACTCCGATATTTCTCGTGACGCTACGAGTGCGAGCCAATGGCGTGAAGGCTAGGTCCGGCTGGTGCAGCGTAAAGTTGCTTCATAGTTGCAGCGAACCATTCTCTTCTTCAAACGGATTTCGAAGAACTATTCGATCTCGAGTTCCGAGGAAAAGAATAACCGTGTCGTGAGCCCATCACAATTTTCCGAATAGAGAGTTCGATTGTTTTTTTATCTGGTTCAAAGGTCGATGAAAGATCGGCCGATTTGGATCGGCACCCATTTTGTCGCATGAGGCAAAAATACAGAATGCCCATCCGGTTCACGACATGTAGGTGCAAATGCCGCCCCTAGAAAAGTGCCGCTTGGTCAGCACTATTACATACTATAATGCAATCCTAATGGGAAAACTCTTTTTCTTTCCATGCATTTCATGATCGGACAATCATAGAATATTAGAATTTATCCCGCTATATCATAATTCCTGCGAATCATACGATTGCGCTGAGGCCAGTGACCTTGAATTCTGGATGGCAGTCCATTTTATGCAGTCTTTCATTTCGAGAAAAAAAATTCATTATCAAAAATATCCTATTTCAGCGCGATCCCGCTACATCCGGGCGTTTAAAACGGCGGTAGGCGTATGCCTGAAGCGTGATGAGCGGATTTAACAGTAATTATTGATTGCCTTGAGTTAACTGTAAATAAAAAATGCCCAAAAGCATATTTTTTATCTATACCTAATATGCTCAACGCTAAAATTTCTGGAATAATACTTTTATTGCCGATTAACTTTTCCCCCCATTATGCAACTTTGCCCGAAAAACTGTTTCAAACATCATTATTGTCACTGCAGATACAGTCAATACATCGCTGTAATAATATGACCAGTATTGTGAGAGGAAAATCGCTTTAATATTTGTAATGCTCCCGCAAACTTAAGCTCCTCGCTAAGAACATAGGGCACCCCCATACTCGCGTGTCATTCGCACGAATCCAATGACGTAAAAAAAATTAGCGAAAACAATTAGGATAATTTTTTCTCTTGATAATCACAGTTACTATCGTTAGGCATCGTTGCGGCTCCTCGTGCTAGCTATCCTGTGTTGTGGTTAAATTTACTTCCGGATGGTAAGAACGAATTCTAGATACTACTGGAATATTTAATACTGATTCATTTTAAACGATTTAAATCCGAAATTCATTCAATTTCCAAATCTATCCTTTGTGAATAATACGAGAGACGGGTTTGCATGACAACGAATTTTGCAAAATTTGCACTCAATAGAAACAAACATAAACGCGAGCGAGTTCTCCCTCGTTTCTTAATTGTGAAACTCGGTAACTTTCGAACATGGAACGGAGGCAAACAATAATGAACTAAATTATGTTTTCGAATAATACAGTTAACCTATTTTCGCTAGTAACAGCATGATGGCTCCCTTAATATTGGAAAGTATTACCAACCAGAAGTCAAATGATATTCCGCCAAGTTGTTCCATTAACTTAATTATGTAAATGTTTAATTTTCGGGGATTGTTAAGCTTTAGCACGAGTTTTTTTTAGCATTTAAGGGCCAATATATACAAAATTATATTCCTATGACTTGTAGATTTTCTCCTGTTGTTTGTATAACTTATTCCTACATTTCTGCAAATTGATAGTGGATACTTCGATTTATTCTCACGAAAGAGTAGCAGAGAAACTCTGTCAAATTCGTTAAAAAGATACACAGAAATTTATATAAGCTGACTGCTTCATCGAAGGCTCAAAGTGAAATCATTTAATCAAGCACTACCACGTTTTCAGCCGTAATTCACATGGTTTTCAAGTCCTGAAGTTGCAATTGCCTTGAAGAAGCAATTTCAATAATAGATCATAGAGATGAAAAATTTGTTTTTTTAGGCAAACATTTTCATTCAGTTGCTGCCGTGCCTTACTAACTACCGAGATATTTTCACCAATTTGGAAGTTTCAACTCACGGATAATTGGAATTTCACCTCCCTTTAAATTCAAATAAATCGTAGAATTTTTAAGCGCCGGGGAAACTAATTCAAAAATTGTTATCTATATATTTAACAACACTAAAAATGTCGTGACAGCACTTAGAGCACTTTCAATGATTAAATTCCTCAATTACATATCACAGACATAAACGCGGTTTGACCTAGGTACATTAATTACTATTAAATCCAATCCCTATGCATGGCATTATAAATATTATAATAGCAACTTCATAGGAAATATGACTATTTTTGCCACAAATAATATCTCAAGTATTTCCTTTTAAAAGTAAAGTTAAAGTAAAGTTAAAGTAAAGTAAAAGACCACAACCGAATGTTGTTGACATCCCGTTTCGATCTACCTGAATTTGTATTTTTCAAAAGAAATTATTTTACTGAGTAGCAAATATATTAAGAATCCAGGTTATACGTATAAAATTAATTTCCACAGAAAAGTGAGTGACAAGTAGCGATTTATATTTTCATCGATAGTTACGAGTTAAATATCTAAAAATTTCCACAGCAACCCTAAGGTGCGAAAGAGAATTTATTTCATACAGTGAACGGAAATTTCCCGCCATAAGCATATATCGCTATAGGGAATTACAGAAGTGTTGACGGAATATAGCAGCATTGATTCACAAAAGGGCTACTGGGACAATAGCACGCTATCAAAAAATTTTTTTTAACTACGAGAATTTGAACAAGGGACACTATGCGCTAATTGGTACGAACTGCGTAAAAATGGCAAAATGTACTGACCGTATTCTGAAGTTAGAATGAGATCTGGGTCCCAGTGTCAAAACATTTAAATAGGCCAATACATATAATAAACAGCGATTAAAGATGGATGAGATATCCCTATACGAGGTCAGACAATGAGAACAAATAACGATTATCAGTTTTTGTTGCTTCTAAATGTTTGCAGAGAGATGATAATTCAAAAAAATGTGATAACAACACTTCCTTCTCATTCCCCGTTTCTTACTTTAGGAACCAGCTGATGACACTGATGGTAACTACGTTTTCTCTATTTAAGATGACGCATGGTCAATCAGAGAATATTTTTGTCTAGATAAGAAACTTTGTTGCTCTGAGTATTCTATGGCAGCACTCACGCTGCGAAATTCTACGTTTTTTATCTTTATTTAAAATGTTTCTTTGATATAAATCGTCAATAAAAATAATTGATAAAAGTACAAAAATCTTGTATGGGGAGGATCTTTAATTCATAATCTACCAAAGCGGGAATATTCTATTTTAAAATAAATTTAAAGAGCTTCGCTCTTTTTATTATAGATGGCGTGTATAAGAAAATCCATCTTTTATAAGTTTTACTTTTTCCTTATAAATGGAAAAGCGTCTGCTTCACAAAGGAAAACAATGGTAATGTATCACGGATGTTTGGCCTTGTGAGCATATTTCTGGAAAAGAATGAAGGTTCATTCTGCTGCTGTTAACATTATCATTAAATGAAGATTCCTCAAACAATGGCCAATTGGAGGGGAATCATCTCATTGCGATTTAATCAAGATCAAGGTAAATTAATATTTTCCTTAAAATAACTTCGAAGAGCGTTTATGAAAAAAAATTCCTTTACATTAATTTTAATTTTTTGTCGTTTAGCTAATACTCGCTGATGAATAATAAAATTTCTAATGCTTTAACGTTAAGGGGTAATTTCTATTATAAATAGTTTTTCACGTGGTTGATAGATGTAACTTTTTCTTTTTAGGGTGTTTCACATGTTGTATGGAAAATGGACTGCGTATTTATAACGTTGAACCTCTTGTCGAAAAGGCTCATTATGGTATGTTAGTGAACATGCTACGTTTAGACAGTTACTTATGAGGTCACACATTGGACATGTTACCGTGCCTAACCATATTATTGTTAATCAAGTTTTTCTATTGAAATTATAGATGCGGAATTAATGGGAAGTGTAGTGCACTGTGAAATGTTATATCGTACCAATTTAATCGCAATTGTTGCTGGTGGTACAAGACCAAAGTTTGCAGAGAACACAGTTTTAGTATATGATGCCATATCAAAGAAATTTGTTATGGAGTTGACGTTTACCTCTCCTGTTTTAGCTGTGAGACTTAGACGTGATAAGTAAGTTTTTTAGATTATAATTTCATCATAAATTATTGAATTATGATACCTACTTGAACTTTTGAATTTGTCATTGATGTCAGTAAATTTTGCAAGTTTTTTGTTTCTATATATTTCAGAATGGTGGTAGCTCTTTGCAACCAAATCCACGTATTTTCATTTCCGTCTCCAACTCAGAAATTATTTACGTTGGAAACTCGTCAAAATCTACAGGGTTTATGCGAAGTCAGTCCCATTACTTCATGTGAGAAACAGCTTCTGGTTTTTCCAGGGCACAAGACTGGTAGTGTCCAAGTAGTCGTGAGTATTTCATTTTGGTGTATATCAGTGCTTCTGCTCTGTGTTGTATTTTTATCACAAATGTTATTAGCTTTTTTGATTAACTCAATTAAGTGAAGAATTTCACATTTTATGAAAGAAATCGGTGCAACAAACATTTGAGAGTATATTAAAATTAATTAACAGTAATGCTCAACTGTTTCTACATAAATTTGGTTGATATTTCTTTAAAAATTTAACATTAGGATCATGAATTTTATTTTCTTCTATTATCCACTTACAGTCAAGCTATTATTAGTGTCATGGTTATCTTCATTTATAATTATATGCTTTTCACTTATTTACCTACAAAGTTGAAATCACAAAAAATTGTAAAATTAGCTTTTCTGTTTATTCCTTTTATTTAAAGACTGTGTATGTTTAGAAATATAACTTAAGAAAAATAGAACTTGTTTTTTGATTAATTGAAATAATTCTTTCATTAAAATGCTCATTTGCTTAAAATATTTTTAAATGGCCATTAATTCACCAAAGTTAGTTTTGATGCTATATCTTAATTTATGCAGTCACAAAACTCAAATTTCAATATTAATTATGAATGAAGTTTTAGTCTGGATGCTTCTGTGATCTTTAGCAAAATGTTTGAGCAAGGTCTTCATTGTGCTAAAATCATGCATTTTTATGCTACAAAATATTTAATTCCTTTACAAAATAATATTATTATTTGTATATATTTTGTCTATTAACATGCTTTTAAACAACATTTGCATTAATTTATTTTTAACACCAAGAAGTTTAATTTTAAGTAGTTGTTAATGTTCAGATAAATAAGAAATACAAACTGAATGCAAGTAACTTAAGTTTGCTGAAGAAATGGCATATCAGATATGATTTTTTTAAAGCAAGAATGTTGGCATGCATGAAATTTTCTAAAGTTATAAACCTACTGTTTGGAATCTTAAAATTTTGCTTGTTCTACAGGACCTGAGTAGCACAGAAGCCGGCATGTCAAGTGCACCAGTAACAATAAATGCTCATCAAGGTGAGCTGGCCTGCTTGGCTGTGAATCAACAGGGAACTATGGTTGCTACAGCATCGAGTAAGGGAACTTTAATAAGAGTGTGGGATACGACAAAAAGGATCTTACTTATTGAACTTCGAAGAGGATCTGATGCTGCTACACTCTATTGGTATTTATCAAAAACATGAAAATATTTATTTCAAAGAAAATAACATTGAGTTGATCCTTAGGTTTTTAATTTTTTGCTTCATTTCTACAATTTGTTGGCGATTGGTGAATTAACCTCTTGAATCCCAATAATGTTTCCGACTCGTTTTGAGTTTTCTTGAATTAAGATTTCTAGCGGAATGGCACTGCATTTATGTTCTTTGGACCCATTCTGCCATATTAAATGTTTGCCTGACTTGCATTGTGCCATATAAATGACTCAAGGTGTGAGAGAATTTTTTTTATGGGCAACAATTTATTCTTAAATACTAATGCAGGCAAGTATAAAAACTTGCTTCATAACATCCTTTGTCTGAGATATTTCACTTTGTGCATTTTAATATTGTTTTTAATAAGCTCATAAATAGCACTGAATGGGCTTTTTGTTTGCCATAATAACTCAAAGAGAAGCATATACAACCATGCTTACACCAAGATTCAAACATGTGACTTAGGCATTGGAAAGCAGGTACATTATCCATCCCTTTACCAAACCTGCCAAACATATTATAAAATATTTTTCCCTCTTTAATTTAAGTGCTTAACAATTTATTTTTCTCATTAATTTATGACTAGAAGAATATTTTTGCTAAGCAAAGTGTAAATTGTGGTTTGAAATCATGTTTATCCTTTGATGTACTCCCATAACTACTGTTATGTTTTAGTTTTCAATTCTATTCAATTTCTTTCATTCATACTGGTGCCTTGAAGGTTGCAAAATTCTAATCTAATTATGTAGCTGTAATGACTCTGATAATGATAGTCAGTCACTCAAGTGATGAGGTTGTCTTCTACCAAGACGATGGGTAGAGAAGAGGCGAGTTGTTTCAGGTTCCTTTACTTCTTAATCCTTTGTTAATCTGGAATATTAGAATTATCAAAACGTCTTTTTGTTGAGTTTGTAAAACTTTATCTTCTTTATTTAGTTTCCTTCAATTTTCATCATTTTAGTAGGCATTTAATATATCTTTATTTGAACTCAACAATGTTCCTGTCAGATATTCTACAGCCTGTTAATGTGATTGGATTGCTTTTGAGTTAAATGCTTTTTTTGTACTTCATGACATTTTGCCTGCATTACATTGTCCATCTTTAGGTTAATGAGACTTTCATTAATTTGTTGTACATATTTATCCTTTAATTTACCATCCAAGTAAGGAGAGGAAAACTATTGACTCAATAACCTAAAGATGGCCACTGCATTGGCAATATGTTGCTGTGAATTGCATCCTCAATGTAACATCCAAGAAATAGATCATCATTTGAAGCAAACCAATTTCTGTGCAAGTTATCATTATAAATGTTATTTCAAGTCTATGGAATTTTTTCACACAATTCTATTATAGATTTCGATGGATTTTTTACTAGAAATTTACATTTTCAATACAAGTTAATTTTTAAAGCTCTTGAGTCACTTTGTTTGCTTAAATTACTTTTAATGGAATTTGAACTCATTAGTTAATGAATGAAACTTCAATGCTTTGAGAAACAAATTAAATTAATCTTAAACACTTGACTCTTTTCAGCATAAACTTTAGTCGTGATTCAGAGTTCTTGTGTTGCTCCAGCGACAAAGGAACTGTTCACATATTCGCTTTGAAAGATCCTCACCTGAATCGGCGATCGACGTAAGTCATGTTAACAGCTGGATGTTCAACTTTTACATTTTATGAATGATTATTTTCCTAATAACATTACTTCTATCATTAGATTTTCCAAAATGGGTTTTCTCGGTAACTATGTCGAATCTCAATGGGCACTTGCGAATTTTACTGTCCCTCCTGAATGTGCCTGTATTTGTGCATTTGGATCAAGAAACTCTGTGATTGGTAAGTTCTCATATAATATAGTATGTTTGTTTAGTGGTGGTGGTGCACAGAAAGCACTCTCACGGAAGGATGAGTTCATCCTTGAGGCGGGACCGCCTATAGGGGAGGCCATGTTTAGCCATGGCCAAAAGCTGCGTGACCTATTCTCCGAACTATTAGTCTGAACCCAAAATGTGCTACTGCGCATGGCCATGATGTCGACTTTCCCCTTCAAGATTTCCCTCCCAAGTCTTTCCCTTCCCCTCTCACACGTCGCAGACTGCCACCACTAAACAAACGCATTACCTAGAATTTTTACATGGAATTTTGACTGGACTCTTTAATGACCTACAATTCCATTTCTTTTCAGCCATTTGCTTGGATGGTACGTTCCATAAATATGTTTTTAATGCTGATGGCAACTGCAACAGAGAGGCTTTTGATGTTTTTCTGGATGTTTGTGATGACGATGATTATTGAGGGAGGTTTTTTACCCGAATAATTCATCAAGGATAAATGTATAAATGAGATGTATAGTATTCAGTTGTGAAAGAAAGCATACTGCCTCTTCCAGTGCAACTCTGTTTCTTTATGTATGTTTTGGTGCTAGTTATATACTGTCATAAAACTGATGAAACGATTTTTCACAAACATTTTTATATTGTAAATATATTATTTCAGTTTTATAAAAATACAGTTATAGTTTAATTTAAAAGAACCATTTCCCAAAGAAATGCTTTATTTAATGAGCATCTCAAGTTAGCGCTGATGTGCAATTAAACTTCAAAATTATCAAAATGATTTTATTCGCTATCATCATTTCGAATTTATAATAATCATTTGCCAAAATGAAAAACGTAAGATGTTATTAATTAGATGAGATTTTCAAAGTTAGCATGTTAAGAAATGTTAATGAAGTAAAGCAATATTTGCATACTGCATCTGTGAAGAATTATGAAGAAAAACTCGGACCCATTTTGTGGTTGCAATTGACCATCAAAGCTGTAATGAGCATGGGTGCTCATACAAAGTGGTAAGGGAGGGGGCATGTGCCCCCCCCCCCTTAAAAGTAATCTTGTACATATGGCATATTTATGGTCATAGTTACTTGAATGGAACATTTTTTTAAGAGAAGGGGGTGTCTCAAACATGGGTGGCCACTGGGAGGGGAGCAGGTGCCCCTCTCTGAACCAGGCTTGTGTCAAGAGTAAACAACCAACTGTGAAAACTTGCTTATCCCCCCCCCCTGTAAATTTTCAGTGGATGGCCATAAGTGTAAATGGTTTCCCTTTTCATTCTAATTGGATTTTGAGTTCTTGAAGTAATTAAATTTATTTTGATCCTATAGAAATCATTAAAAGTCCAACATTTTTTTATGAGATAAGAGATAATGAACTTTTCAAAAGGCATGCTTTAAAAAGTTTCTTCCTTTTATACCAGAAAAGATATGGAAATGTTAGACAATTAGAGCTAATAGCCTAAGTACTAATTTAAATGGTATACCTGTTGCAAAAGAAAAATGTAATTTAATTCGTAACTACTGGGTTTTCCTAATACAAAATACTATACAAGAATTATCATAATCACAATAAACTAATGCAGTTCACATTGTTCATGACAATAACTTTAATAAAAATAGCCTCAGATATAACCAATGCATTCCAGTTTTACCATTTGAACAATATTATAATTCACATCCTGCTATGTGAAAATATACAAAAATACTAGTACCAAAATTTTAACAATGTACCAAATTCAAGGAAATGAAAACATTATGGTTACTGCCCTCACAACTAAACAAAATTTAACGTATTTAATTCAATTACTTGACTAATACTTCTGGCACTTGAATGTGGGTAAAAAACGGTCACCCAAACGATGTCAAACAAAATACATCACATTCAGGCAGCATACCATGCACTATATTCGTACTTCTTTAGGTTTATCATTGTAATTTTTTTATTTCAAGAAAATGTTCATTTTTCGACCTTTCTGTCGAAAGGATCACTCCATATCTTCATATCTGGAAATGCACAAAAATAATCAACAAGTAATTCCCGGTAACCATAATAGTACCCAAGATGCTTTGAACCACCATCCTATTACAAGTAATGACAGTTGAGTCAATGTAATATCAACGATAGCTGTTCATTTGGCAGCGATTTTCTCAAGCAACATGATTTTTATAAAGGGGTTTCTTGGTTCTCATTACATTTTAAAATGTTAATTCATTCTACCTACGTTTACCATATTTTTGGTGTTTAGATATGTGTTGAGAATTGGCGAGAAGATAAACGCAAGATTAAATTTTATGCATTAGAGCATAAGTAAAATTATGTTGCTTAAGAGTAACCATCGACCAAGTTATTAACTATTTATTTATTAAACTCACTGCCAGGTTGGATTTCTTCTCTATTCATCCCCGCTCGCGTTTCAGCCTGAATTCTTTCTAAATAAAAGATATTTTTAATTGATAATAGCAACCATAACGCATCGCTATTGAGTTTGAAATTAATTTTTTTATAATTAAAGGGAAGAGTACTAACTGTATTTTTCGGGATTCATCATCGGTGAAATTACTATTGGATACAGAGCAATTCCTATGAAACCAACAATTCCCCCAATAAATACGCCATACCTCCAGCCTTTAAGAATAATTGCCATGAGATATATTTTCTTAAAACAACCCCGTCCAGGACGCACATAAAATCAAAAAACTATCGAAATGTATGCTCAATTGTTTATATTTGAGAGGATTGGCACGTCTATGTTGGCGCTAGCGCGCTAGTCAATAGATAAGGATTTGGAAATAAATTCATTGAAGTCGAAAAATGTTGCATTTTAAGGACTTTTTAAAACTTCTCCTCATTCTCCTAATACATAGTAGCGTTCAAGGCACTGAGAGGCCTCCTTCAATAGGTAGAACATGAGGTGTTATTTATTTTAATGGAAACATCAGAATTTCTGCTGTCAAAAATGTGAATGTGCTGTTTATTGTTATCATTGTAAAGCGTAGGGGAACATTTTAACGCTTAAATAAATATAGGGATATGGCTCATTAAATTCCTTAGAAGATATTGTTTTATGGTTTGTCCATTCTGATTACAGCTGTAGTAGGGGCCGGGCTCGGTGGCACATCTGTTTCCTACTTTTTAAAGGAACTTTTCGAGGATGAAAAGGTAGATATTAGTATCTATGAAGCTCATGAAATCGGCGGGCGCTTAGCAACTATAGATATAGATGGTCAAAAATATGAAGCAGGTGGTTCTGTTATACACCCGGATAATAAGTACATGGCACATTTTTGCAAGAAGTTCGGTAAGCTATTTTTAAATGGGCTAAGTCCCATATAAATAAAACGTCTAATTTTCGGTGTATTTAATTTAATAAACCTGAATAAATCGTTTGGCATCTTTTAAGTGAAATGGTCGAAATTTATGTTTATCGCCTGTAAAGATGTAATTTTTCAACAATTTTTAAACATTAAAAATAAAATATTTCGAGATCCTTGGTTGTCTTTAATAACGAGACTACTTAATAACGAAATATTTTTATTTTATATTCGATTGCTATTAATAATTTTGGATATTTATGAATCGCAAGTAGCAGAATATAAATATAATTTAAATTAACGCTAAGCATAATTTTTCATTAAGTTCATTTGTATATTTAAAAGTTATTGATTGTTGTGTAGATATCTTCTTTGAATTACTCTTCTATATCAAAATTTTAAAAGTCAAACATCGCCTGGTGATGTCTAGCATTAGAAGTCTGATGTTAAGTGATTTTTGTAAGATATATATTTCTTTGAAATTACTTAGCAAAGCAACTAAACATTTGTACTAATTTATTTTGTATTTTACTGCCGTTTTGCAATCTGTGACTATAATTTTTTTATGTGCATGCGGATGCATTTTACAAAACATGCACTATTCTTCTTGGTTATGTATGTAAGGTGTATGAAAAACTATCAGAAATATAGTTGAATATTTTATGTTAAATCTATATCAGCAAAGGGGCTTAGGTCCGTTATTAGTCATCCAAGATCAAAACATGCACCTCTATCGGCGATGACTAATAACAGACCTGTTCCTAAAAACTTTATGGTAAATACGTATTTTAGTGTCCCTTATTATTTTCGTAGTAAACTGGCCGTATTAGTGTCCCAAATTATTTATAGGAAAAATTCAATAATATAACCTTCTGAATTCCGCAATTATCCGCACCTCAACATCGGGTTGGGTTAGGAGATGGCCTAATTTTTTATTACTAATTTAGCATCTCAAAATTTGTGATCGGGAACCGTATCGGGGAAGTGTGACAGGTAATTCGAGAGTTTATGTTAGCCAAAATATATTTACAGGTCTGTTTTTAGTCATCCAAGATCAAAACATGCGGGTATTGGTATTAGTCCTTTTACTAGCAATTTATCTTTATATTCCTCTATAACTTCTGTAATTGGTTTCATTTTTGTTTCTTTACCCCTCTTTATTACTCTTTTAATCTCGTTAAATAGTTTCTAACAGCAACTATGTATTTTGTCGTGTACGACTAATAACAGACCTGTTCTAGCAAAAGTTTTGTTTGCTATGAAATCTCTGATTTTTCACATTATAATTGATGAAATGAGTTACTTACAATGCCATGATAATGTATTTTTTAAATCAGCATTCATAAGAAATTACCCTGTTCCTTTAAAGTTTATACTCTCATATTTTTCTAAATGTCTCAGGACATAGAAAATTGCATCAGATGGTGTATCAACAAAATGAAGTCAAGAAATGAAACATATCATCCATCTTATAGGTAGAATCCAATCAATGATCATGTTAATTTCAGTAACAATGAAACATTTAGGAAAAGCAGATATATCATATCATACTTAATTGTCAAAAAATATTATGCAGTAAAATACACTTGGTATAGTAAATGTTAGAACAAAAAATAATAGTTAAATAAAATGTAAACAAAAATATATATGTTTGCAAATTGATAAGCCACATTCATATACATTAGGGAAATTCACAAATACTGTAACACTTTTTCAGAAGGAAAACAAGCAGTTCTCGTTGAAATAGATTTAAACTGTCAGTCTTCTTAATAGAGGTGTGCAATTTATTAAACAAAATAATTGGGACCTTTAAGGCTGGTTCACACTGAGGGGATGGTCGCAGTACACTCACGGTTGGGACATTTTAGACCAAAATATAAAAATTCTATTTTCAATGGGGTTTCTATGGAGAAGTCCCAAAGGCATTCACACTTGTAGGGGAGGACACAGTTAGACCTCGGTACGAACCCCTTGGGTCACTCGAGGAGGCATCTTTTGTCCCAAGCCCCTTCGAGTGCTAGCCTTTTTAGTTATCACGACCAACCCTAACCTACCAGTGTGAATGGTCTCCGCAAAAATAGTCCTATCCCTAATAAAGCCCTCAATGCAACCATACCCCGACCGTCATCTCAGTGTGAACCAGCCTTTAACCGCTTTCCTGATTACCCCGAGTATACTCGGATCAAAGTGAGGGTCAAATTCTGAAGAGCCCGAGTATACTCGGGCCACTGTATTTTTTCCTTTCCTTTAGAAACACAACCGAGTTTTTTCAATCCTTCCTAGTAGTTTACGTTCCATCAAAGGTCACTCAGAGAGACAGATTAGATTTCTCGGAGAGTTTTTTGGAGCGGGTTTTTTGAAATATTAGAGTACTGAACTCACGGTCATTTGCCCCACTGTCACCAAAATTTCTCTTTACAACCCAGTTACTTCAATTGCTACTCCAGATGTTCTTTACCCTACCAAGGAGATCATTCATTGCTAGGTCATTCACCCTGAGAGGGTTTTTCCCAGGCTTTCTTTCTTTCCTCAATTCCTGGAAGGTCCTTCGCCTCACCCCCTGAAGATGCCCCTGGAGATCTGCCTTTCGAAGACATTTTCAGGACAGTTATTCGTAGAGCTTTTGAGTGAATACATCTAGCAGTTTTCCTTCCGTTTGTGCTCCGTAGCATTTTTATTATTCTCGTTTTTGTTATATTGTTATATTCTGTTATATTCTTTTATTTTGTTATATTCTGTTATATTGTTCTACTCTGTTATATTGTTATATTCTGTTATTTTTATTGCATATCATTTTGTTATTTTGTGATTTTATATCACTTTATTTATCCCTAATGGAGTATGAGGAGTATTCTGATAGTGATATTGATGCTGAAGAGATTAGCATTGAGGAATCTTGATCAGAATCAAGTGTGTCTGAGGAATATCTTAGTTCTGATGCTGAGTACACAGTGAATCCATTGCAGGATAATCAATGGCATGAAGTGAACACATTAGGTCCTCTTCCTCCTGCTTCAGAAAGATTGACTTTTGAAGGTATCATTGAATTTTGAAGTTGATCCAGAAGGAGGTATTTTACAGTTTTTTGAACTATATTTTTTGATGAAGAGCTAGTTGTTTCTATTACCAATGAAACAAACAGATATGCGACTCAATCTCTCAATGCTAGGCCATCGAGTTCAAGTACTGCTGTACGTCAGTGGCACCACACCACTGGAGCTGAAATTCGTGTTTTTCTTGCAATAGTGATGTTGCAAAGCATTGATCACAAACCTGACCAAGAGTTGTATTGGTCAACAAGACCTGTGTGTTTTCCCCATTCTTTGGGCAGACAGTGCCTTACAGAAGATTTGTGAAAATGTGGCAGTTTTTGCATTTCAGCAATAATGAGACCTACGATGCGGAAAATCACCCAAATCTTAAATTGAATAAAATATGGCCAGTCTTTCAGAGCTTAGAGGAGAATTTCCAAAAAGTTTACACGCCCGAGAGAGACATCATGATTGATGGAAGCCTTTTGTTATTCAAAGGAAGATTGGGATGGTGACAGTATATTCCGCAAAAAATTGCTAGATTTGGCATAAAAACTTTCATGCTTTGCGAGGCGAAAAGTGGGTATATGTTGTCGAGTGTAATTTACATGGGGAAAGGGACTATTCTCGAAAGGGAATTCCAAAATCTTCTGATGACATCACAGGTGGTTATGACTCTATTGAAGCCCTTGCTATGTAAAGGTTACTGTCTAACAACAGACAATTTTTATACTTCGCCGCAATTGGTAGATTTATTGGTTTCAACAGACATTTATGGAACAGTGCGCACAAATCAAAAAGATATGCCCGTTGGCAAAAGGGAGAAACCACTGAGAAAAGGAGAAATAGTGGCATATCGTAGAGGGAAGGTGATTGTGCTTTGATGGAGGGACGTGGGAGACGTAACGGTTCTCTCTACCATCCATAACCAAGAAATGGTGACGGCGGAAGGAAAGAGTGGCAATAGGCAAAAAAACCAAAGGCTGTCATTGATTATAATGACACAATGGGAGGGGTAGACAGAGTGGACCAGCACCTTGCAGATTATCCCATTTCACGGAAGCGTGGGAAAAAATACTATAAAAAACTATTTTTCCATCTTCTCGTCATTGCAGTATGGAATTCATTTGTTCTGTATAAAAAGACTGGAGGAGAACATGATCATTTAGAGTACAGAACACAACTTATTGAAAAAACAATTGAGGTTTATAACCCTAGCATCACCTCCCCTAGGGCTGGACGACCACCTTCGATGCCGCATTCCCTTTGCCTTTCAGGAAGACACTTCCCTGATTATATTCCACCTATTGAGAAGAAGACGAACCCCACAAAGCAATGTGCATTGTGTGGATGAAAGCGAGATGCCCGGGGAAAGCGGATTAGGAAAGAGAGCTGATTCTACTGCATGACGTGTAATGTTCCATTATGCATGGTGCCATGTTTTAGAATTTACCACACAAGTGCAAATATATGAATGTTATATGTTTTGTATTTATTTTGTTTGTTACTTTGTATTAGTTATAAGTTAATATTTAGTAGTTTTATACTTATTATTAGTTCTTTTTTATTGTATTTTGTTTTATTGTTTCATGTTTAACACATAAGTGTACAGGCATACCCCGACTTACGACACATTGCACTTACGATGCTTTTCAATTGCCACCATGCCCTGAACTTTAGACGCTTGCTTTGCAGTTACGACACCTTAGCGACATGATGCCACCGCTCACATCGGCTTCCACCACTTGGCGTTGCTGTCGTCAGTTCGCTTACAAACACATTTCGCTTTGCATCTCTGTGATACGCTCTGTGATTAAGTGAATATTATTAAACTGTTTACATTTTAACTTTTATTTTACTGTTTTTGTTGTGATTAAAATTTAAAGTAGCCTAATAATGGCAGATAAAAGTGGAAAGAAAAGTTGCAAGGCTATTACTTTAGATACAAAGATCAAAATTATTAAACTTAGTGAAGACGGTGTTTCAAACTGTAAGATAGGCCGTAGGCTAGACTTAACGCGCACTACTGTTGTTACAGTGATTAAAAACAAAAAGAAAATTCTGGACGAAGTGAAAAAAATGCATTGCTTCGAGTTGCGACGATTTTCGAGTTATGACAGTGGTCTGGAACCTAACCTGTTGTAAGTGCGGGGTATGCCTGTATATGTATAACTTTCTCTCAGTTTTGTAGTTACCACGAAAGAAATATTAGTTTTGAAGTATGAATTGAGTTCAAATACTTCGTATTTATCAATAATATGAAAATTTTTAAGTTCAATAAAATTTATTGTTAAAAAATGAATGCATTTCTTTAAATGTCTCACTGTGATTTTTCCGAAACTAGAATAAAAAACTGCCTTTTTTTAGGCCTATATTGTAAAAAATCGTCAGGGAAGTGGTTAAGTTGAACCTTAAAGCAGTTAAAATACATGTAAATTATCAGCTCTGCATGTGAAGTACCTATGTACCATTGAATTTTTCTCAACATTAGAGATGTTTCTCTTAGTGAATAAAATTAGACAATAAATATAAATTGAAGGGACAGTAAGAAGTTCTAATTCCTTAAGTATTGGACGACAGCTGGAATAAACACTACTCCGCGTAATTGCACATACAAATTTTTTGAATTAGGAATATATATTTCCTTTAGGCTAGGAGAGGAACCGCACAAAATGATTCCATATTTTACAATGGAGTAGAAGTGAGCAAAATAGAGCATTTTCAGGACATTAACACTAACACTACTATTAAGAACAGAGACATGGTAAAAAACAGAAGATGATCGATGTGACAGTCCCAATCAAGATGGGGATCAATATGTGTGCCAAGGAATTTAAATTCCACTGTAGGAACAAAGGTATTTTGATTAGGGATCTGAATATTGAAGGATTGTCTGGAAGAGGAGAAGCACACAATCTGGGTTTTATTTCTCTTCAGTTTAAGATCATTTAACTTACACCATTCGGTTATTATGGACAGAGTATCACTAGCTGATTTAGACATTGCTGTGGTATTCTGGTTTTTTGGGGGGACACTAACATCATCAACATACATTACTGAGTTAGACAAAACTCCTGAGCTTAAATAGATTAGCCTACAAATAGTGATCCTCAATTCTACAAAGGAATAGAGGATGCTTCCTTTGTACCCATATGGAGAGACCTTAATCATCATTTCAAAGTTTAAAATGTTGATTAGAAATTTCATCATGGAGAATGTTATATATTCATATTTTAGTTACCACTAGTAAATGAAAAATATATACCATATTTACTCATATATAAACCTCATTTTCTTTTCAAATTTTAAGTTTATTAAAGGAAGATGTATGTACTGTATCTTTATTTACAAGTACATCCAGGTTGCAAATAATTTTTATAGCTTTCCACGATAAAGCATAAAAATAAAAACATCTTTAAATATTTTTTGACCACAGATCAGAGAAACAACAAAGCACAACACTGATACACTCCATATCATTATATTCAGAACCTGAGAAACGAAACAATACAAATACAGAAACAACAATTGGTATGGTACATAAATCAATACATAATATGAGCCATGCAACAATAGCACTATAAACTAGAAAACATTTCCTGAAGAAAATCAATTCTTAAGAAAATTTAGCCGTCTGTCGATTGAATTCTGAATAGGAATCTGAAAAATCAATGTCTTGTAGACAGTTGGCCATTCTCTGGGCTCTAGACAAATGAGTATTGAAGTTATAATTTCTACTGTGGTAATTTACACCAAATATATGGCTGTTATAAAGGATCCATGAGGGAGCGTGAAAAACAATTAAATCCAAAAGTTCAGAACATTGGATATGGCTATTAACAATTTTATAAAGGAAAATTAAATCAGCAAATTTTTGCCATGATTATGTTGTCTGAATACAGTAATACCTTGATAGTATATGAATAGTCGATACATGAAGATTCGCTATAACGAACTTTTTATTTGGACTTCTATTTTACATTTACCATCAGCAATATAACTAACATTGGCATTAATAATATACTAACATTTTTATCAAGAACTGGTGTTTCTGTGGGAAAGATGCAATGCTGTAAGTGAATATTTACGTACAGTTTTTACTTCTATTTGTGTAAGTTGTCGTGATTTCAATTTATATACAATAAATAATAATTTTTAATTTACAATCTTTTTAATATGTGATTAGTAATTAATAAAAGGTTTATGCTATAAGATGTGACGTTATTAAGATTGGGAACGCATCTCATTGTAGTAATGTTATTCGATATATGAATGAAGTTTTCGTATATCGAGGTATTACTGTATGTAGATAAAGCATTACATCATCAAATGAAACTTCTAAATAGGAGAGACAGAACAGTATTCCAAATGGCTATGCACTTGTGTAAAGAACAGTATTTTTATTGAACATAAATTATGAAATTTACGAGAGTGTTGCATGTCATAAAGCCCAACATTCATAAAGCTGAATTAGTAATATCTTCCATGTGATCTTTAACCACTCATCTGGTTATGTAATTTTTCGAAACTGGAGGTGGGCATTTAAATTGAGGTGAATCAAATCGCAAATCAATTTAAAAATATGTTAATTATTCAGTAATTGAGTTGTTTATTCTTAAAATTTGTGTCTTAAACTATTTTTGCCATAAGAAACGAATTAAAATATTAATATATATTTATTATTACAATAAAAATTTAATTTGTTAATAATATTTAATTAACACAAATTCCTTAAATATGGTATAAAGACATTAAAAGTTTACACAATTACTAAAAGATAAAAAATAACAATATTATAAATAACATAAATGTTGTTAATTTTAAAATTAGGGTAACGGAAATGCAACCCACAAAGCAAAGTCAGGGTCTAAATACGAGAAGCATATCTTTTCCTAATAAAGAAGTGAAGCCCATTTACTGCTGAAATGGTAAACTAAAAGGATACAGCTAGTTGCCGGAGAAGCTGCGTGACGGAATATTATGGCATACCCATAGCAAACAGCCAATAAAACAGCATGATATATATATATATATATATATATATATATATATATATATATATATATATATATGGCATATCCAAATGAGTGGTTAAAGGTTAGTTTGTTGTCAAACAGTACTTCCAAGTCATGTACTGTTGAAGTTAATTTATTTGGAGAAAAGCCTAAAGTGTAAGTATAATATGAGGCATTCCATGTCAACCGTACCACTTGTCTTCCTTGATGTCATGAATGTTTACCAAATTGGGATATGTACTAGGGCTTGTGGAGCTGTACATCAGGTAGAAACAGTTCGCCCCTGTAAGGCATGGTTGCCCACCATACAGGTAGGGCTGGCGTGAGGTATGTTCGGTATTTTTCACAATTTTTTCTGCCATTTGAGCATCGTGATCTTATGTTTGTTTGTAAAACCATTTGCTTGTCCTTTTTAGTGCTTTTCGTCATTGCTGAAAAGCACTATTATCTTCGTGATGTCTGTCCGCCCGCACACATATGTCAGACATTGGCCAAACCGATTTCAACCAAATTTAGTACATAGAATCGTAACATAAATATAGGACCAAAATGGCATATTTTGACCAGATCAACTCAGCAGAGGAGCCACAATTGCAAAATTAAACTTTTCGGTAATAATGAATTTGGAAGGAATTGTCCCAACCGATTTCAACAAAATTTTGTATGAAGGTATGCAACATTAAAAAAAAAATCAATATTTTAAATGTAGATATAGAAATCAGGGCTGCCACAATACAAGCAATACAAAAAATTCTTTTTACAATTATTTGTGTTGAAATGTTCAAATCAATATTAACCAAATTTAAAATTTGTAATGTACACATATATATGCCACATACACACATATATATGAGCCCTTTATTTTGAAAGTGGCATAAGTCAATTTTCAGAAAAATTGAGTTTTTCACATATTCTGTTTTAACACGATGGTCAATTTTAATATTTTGAAACTGGCTTTAATTATAGTTCAAAATTAAACCAGCAGATGGCGCTGCAATTTTGGCTGCCAAATGAAATTAGGAACTCGTTTATTTTGACAGTGACTTAAATCATACAATGTGATTTCTAAGTAACTTTGTGTTATTTTTTGCAAAAGTGTAAAATTTTGCAATATATTTGCTATTAATAATTGTTTAAGGGTATAATTATCATAACATTATATCATCAGATAGCAGTTTAGGTAAATAAATATTATTTATAATAGAATGCATGTTACAGTTTTTGTGGTCGGCATCTTGTGGAACAACATACTTTAAATTAATATCATTTCAATATTATGTACTTTTTTAGATATACAACCTCAAACGTTGATAAATATTAGGAAAAGAAAAAAAATTATAGAATTTACATCATCAGATGGGGACTTTCCTACATACATATTAAAAGCAAATTCTACATTCCTTGAAAAAGTATACAGTAATACCTTGATATACGAAGTAGATGCATTCCTAAAACTTGGTTCATATATTGAAACTTCGTATATTGAATAACTTTACTACAGTGGTGTGCATTTCCCATTTTAATAACTTCACATCTTATAGGATGATAAACCTTTTATTAATTACAAAGCATATATTAAAAAGATTGTAAATTAAAAGATATTATTTATTGTATATAAATTGCAGTCACAAGAAGTAAAAATTGTATGTAAATATTCACTTACAGCATTGCATCTCTTTCCCACATAAATTTACCAGTTCTTGGTAAATAATGCTAGTATGTTATTGATGCTAATGTTAGTTATATTGCTGATGGCAAATGTAAAATAGATGTCCAAATACAAAGTTCGTTATAGTGAAACATCGTATATCGATGTATTACTGTACTAGTGTCTAGAGATGCATTAAAAAGTAAAGTGAGAGATAAAGCTAATAATTCACTGCAACATTTGAGTAATATTGGCAAAATTCTTATCAGATTCAGTTGAGTTATTTACATCTAGGTCAAATAGCGCTTTTTAAACTTCAGTTGTTGAGACTGAACAATGAGATATATCAACAAATTCTGTAAAGTTTGGGGCATGGGACAATTTTGTCTAGAACAGCAGACATTTGAAAAATATTTAGCAAACAGGTAAGCAATAGCCGACAGTTTTATTACCCAGATGCATATAATTAGGAGTGGAGTGATTATCTTATTATTATCTTAAGAGGCAATGTACCTCCGGAATCACTTGATTTTCTGGAATAGCACATTCAACTGATTCCAAATATCCTGAATAATTAAGTTTAGACAAAGTTTTACATTCTGAGCAAAGCTCAGAGAAGGTTCTATAAGCCTCCAAGGAGCTTGAGGATTTATAAATTATATGGGCAGTTTTCTTTTTAAAAATTAACATTTTAAACTCTGGTGTGATTTCGGATGGAAAGTAACCAGAGTGCTTAAACTAACTTTGGGAACATAGCAAGATATGCACCTTTCCAAAATATCATAGAAATAATATAGTCTCATCTAATGGTACTTGATTTAAGTTAGACCAGTCAACGGAAAAAGAGTTGTTCATTTTAACATAGTCACCCTTCTTAAAATTAAATGTTGTTTTCCAAGTTGAGTCCTGAAGGATCCTGAGGCAAAGACAAAAGTTGATGTTGAAGTGGTTGATGATACTCAGCATCAAGGCAAAACAAAGGATCAGTTTTCTTAATCGTGGTATCAGATAAATCAGTGAAGTATCTTATTTTTAGCATTAAAAATGGTATTGATTTGGTTAAGATTTAGAGAAGCGACAGAATCTAATAGAGTGGAAAACATTGATGCAACTTATATGTAGGGGTAGGTTATATGCGAGTAAATACGGTATAATAATTTTTAGTTACCATTACTAAATGAAAAACGTGTATTTCAGTTTTTTATTCTTCAGCCAATCTGTGATCGAGTTGTCATAGTTTTACGAATTCTTAATTATGAATTGTGAGCGTGTTTTTTGGGTGCACAAAGTGCTGAAGTTTCTGTTCATAACAAATAATCTTATGATTATGATACTAAACATGAACTTATTCTTTTTCTCATAAAAGACAAATTCTGCACCATAAGGTGGATGTAATGGATATATTCCTTCATGTGAAGAGGAGGTAAATTTATCACTCCATATCATTTTGGAATACTCTCTTCCAGGAACTCTAATACTTGTTAACCTCCAATTTTTTGTAAACTTGAAAAATAAAAAACTTAACAGAAATAGAGTTAAATTGAGCCTGAAATATAGAATGATATATCTTTTTCAGATTTACGAAAGAGGAAAGCCACAGATATTCCCGAAAGATTTGGTTTGTATGATGGAAATCAAATTGTATTCGCTAAAAGCAAGTGGGAAATTGTGACTTGGCTGAAAATGCTATGGAGATATGGCTTTAGTCTGTTGACACTAAGTAATCATTCAGAAAAGATGCTTTCTAATTTTAAAAGGTAATTATTTTCGTTCAAAATTACAATTTTTATATTGCTAATGAAATTAATTTACTTAGTTTTACTTTATTTTACTTTTTTGTTGATTTAATTTCCATATGCTGGACCAATACTCATTTCTTTTGATTCAAATATAATATTATAAAAATATTAAATGTTTTGAGGCATATTTTCTCAAATTGTGCTTGTGGACCACTGACAATCCACCATCTCGTTATGATTGTTCCATGTTAAATATTTAAAAAATGAAATAGAAATCTAAAAGATATAACGTTGAAGGTGAGAATGTATCTTTATTTCAAAAAAGTACCTACACTATATATCCCTATTATAGAAATGTGGTTTATGGTTGTCTGTGGTTATACTCTGATCTCATAGGTGGTCTGCGAATGAAAAATGGTTGATAACCTGTCTTAAGGATATTATAGCTTATTATTAGTGCCTGTTCATGAATCGGGTAGATTCAGAAAAAGTGTGCAAAGTCATGGTCTACCATTTGTATCTATACAAGAATATTTCAATTACCTCATATTTTCATTGCTATAGGCAAGAAAATTATTCAATTAAAAAACAATGAGAATGTTGGTAAAATGAATGTTCCTGTGATAAAGCTCACAGTTTGTGAAATTGAGTAACAACAAAAAAGTCGACTCTTAGATAAATTTGAATTTCCATTGTAGAAGAAGATGAAGATTTAAATCTTTAAATGCCAAAAGTCCTGAAGCGCAAAAATGCAATGCCTCAAAAAATAAATTTTATAATGATTCCCTTTAAAAATTTGACTCTCAATGAAGATTTGTTAACAAAACTCATCAGCATCATTTAATACAGCCTTTAAATAAGTATCTTATAAAGTCATAAGTAATTCAGAATGGCACCTATGATTGATGTTGTGTGTGTTTAAATTTGGCACATCTTATTCCATTGACAAAAAACTTCTGCACATTCAAAATTGCAGTTAGTTTTCTGAGACTATTCTTAAAAAATGGTAGTCAAATATTTATTAATTTAATATTATTGTGCATTTGATACCCTTTATTTTTGATTTATACATTTTCTTCATTGCCATCTTAGTTATTATCCACACAATGATTACTATGTAGGTATTACCAATAAGAGTTTCATTCATACTTTGGTACTTGTATAATCTTAAAATTTCTGATACTCAAGTGTTTATTTTAACTATTTAGGCAAATAAGTCATACCTATATTCTTTGACTTTGTTTCCTCCTGACTTCATATTTTTGCTTTGCGAATTCATATTATATATCAAATCCAATATTTCAGAATTTATCAGCTGCAAGATAATGGCAAATCATTCAATTCTGTTGGAGAACTGCTAAATGCAATGAGTCCCGATTTTCTTGAAGATGTGAAAATGTCATCTGCAGAAGGATTTTATAAAGCAGGGATATCAAATATTACTATTAATGAGCTTATAATGGCAGGATTAATGGTGAATTATGGTCAGACATTAGCAGCTCACAAATTTGTTGGTAAGAATATGTATGTACTAGCTGAAAAGACTGGCTTCGCTCATGAAAGTTTTCTTTTAAGTAGCAAACAATTTTTATTATTTTTATTGATATATCACTTTTGTGTCATATTACAATAAAAATAGTACAATAAATTTTGAAATTTACTTATTTTGCTGTTGCGTACCCCAAGTTTTGAATTGCTGGTTCGTGGGTTTGGGAGCAGAGCCCCCACAAAAAAAGATCCAAACTTTACCAAACGTTCCCCATTCCTTAATTATGCAAGCAACATTTACATTAACATTTACTATTTGATGAATTGTATTGTAAAGTTTTACCATTAATATAATTACGTTTTAACATCTTAATACTCAAATGGGTAGATGCACCAAAGCCTTTAAAGCAGCAATATAATTATGTGGATTATGTCAATACTATTAGCCAAAATGTATCGATTTATGTTGTGATAAATCTTTCAATGTTAATGGTAAAAGATAACAATGTTCTAATATTCTTTAAAAATCGTTTGACTCACTTTAATAGTATTCATATAGACTATATTTAGGCATGAATCCATTTGTACCCTTTATCTTGGTGTTGGCTATTCTTCCTCTACTGCGCACCACAGCATGGATTTTCCTTGCATTAGGCTTTGTGTGTCTATCTCCCTTTGAAGAGGACAACAATTAAGAAATTTAGTTTTGTTGCCACCTGGAAAATTGTCATCTAAACCGATCAATTTTGCGCTTAAAGAAATATTTTGAGTGATTTAGCGTGTAATACAACAAAACATGAACAGAATTAAAATATTGTCTTTCGTGCATAAAATAAGCCATTTCCTCTGATCGTAAGTTAATATTTAGGTATATTTATATCCACATCAGTGAAGGGCTGCATGGCATTTTGGGGTTTTTCCACACCATTTCCCATGCATTCTTATGGAAATAGTATTTTGTTGACCCCATGGGGTATAAACAGAGGCAGACTTAGGGGGTGCGAGGCCCCTAGGTGATTGGAGTTTGCAAGGCCCACAAATTACGATTTCTGAATAAGAGTTTATATTTTAATGAAGAAAACATGCAAACAAATATTGAATTATTTATTTATATATACAGGGTGATTCATAAAGATATAGCATAACTTCAGGAGCTGATTTCTGAGGTCATTGTGAATACAAAAGTTCATATGAACATGGGTCCGATTCTGATTAATTACTGAGCTATGGCTGTTTGAATCTTAGAAAAAACAAAGCAATTATGAGCGATATAAAATAAAAATAATAACAATACTTACAAAGACATAAGCATAACTGATAAAGTGTTGATTTATTTATTTGTTTTTATTTAGGAAAATTATAGTCTGTGTTTACAGATACGTAGGCATGTATCGTTCGAGTATATTCTCAAAAACACCACCTTCGACTTCAATGCATTTCGCCGCTCGTGTGTGAATTGCATTCGCTGCTCGCCTAAGCTCATCATGGCTGTCTTTTATGTCTTTTAAGTAATGCATCCCGTGTTTGCACTTTTGTGCGGCACCCTCCGCTTTCTCTTTTTAAGTCGAAGGCACCCTTGCCAACATAAAGGTTGGGAACCCCTGGATTAGAGCATAGGCGTACCCAGGATTTTTGTTTGGGGGGCCCACAATGGTAAACATTCATTTCCATGTTTATATTTTTATATGTAAACATGCACACACATGCATGTATTCACAAACAAACATATACATAGACAGTGGTATATTTAGAATTAAACTCATTGATTTAGTGTATGAAAATACATGTTTTTAATAACACATTTAATATCATGTGGATAAAATATATTTTAATTTAAAAATTACAACATTTGTACCATTACAGTCAAAAGAAAATACGTTGATTTACAAATTTTAAAAAATAAGTTGTCATAAAACAAAAAATACAAGGTCCCCAGCTAGCGCCTATGCATAAATCCGCCTCTGCATATAGGCATTCATAAAGACATATAAAATGAAAAACAATGTTGGTTACAAATTTATCTGTTATTTAGAACGTACATTCTCAGTTTCTCATAGAAATATGTATATTAACATTGAATTTGAATATAAATATTTCGATTTTTCATATCATGAAATTAATATTTATAGATTTTGTTTACTAAAACATAAAATAAAAATTAATTGGATAACACAACTACAATTTTATATCTAATCTTGTCTTTTTTTGTAATTCATATAATGTCTTTGGGGATTAATTCCATTTCCCTATAAATGTTGAGGAGCGCTAAACCATTCAGTCTTTCCTGTCCCATGGAATTACGCAAGTACCTTTTCATTCTTCTTAACATCGAAAATGTTCTCTCTGCTGTGCTAGTTGATACCGGCAGAGTTGCAAATATTGTTAATAAATAATGAATGTTTGGATATATATTTTGATTGCATTGCATTAATTCTTCTAATGCATTTGTAGGGGGTATCCTGTTTTCAATAATTCCTAAGCAATTCCTTATATCTTGATTATTTGCACTGTTTCCAATGGCTAAATTTAAACAATGCGAGGTGCAATGTACATATAATGCTTGTGGGAGCTGTTGTTGTATATGTGCCTGAACACCTTCAAATTTGCCACTCATGGAAGCAGCACCATCATACCCCTGACCTCGAAGGTAAGAAATATCATTACCAAATTTTAGTAAACTATCTATAATGGTAGAAGCCAACCTTTTCCACTAGTGTCTATAACTGGAACAAACTGTAAAAATTTCTCGCAAACTTAATTTCCTTATCTACGTATCTGACGCATAATGTCAATTGCTCAGTTGTTGAAATGTCTGTTGTTTCATCTACTAAAATAGAAAAACATTTTGCATCATTTACTTCTTTAACAAGTTTTTTCAGAATCAAATCATTACAAATTTCTATTATTTGGTTCTGGATGTTGGCGCTTAAATAGGTACTGTTTCCCCTGCATTGTTGAAAGTAATTTTTTAAATCAGTGTCACAAGCTTCTAGCCTTGCTCGAAGGATTGCACGAAAATTACCTTCATTTTTCTCAGGCTTTTTATCAATGTTAAACTCTCCAGAATCCATATGACCTCGTAGTGCAATACCTTGCTGTCCACATAACATTATAGTCATGATTATGGGTTCCAAGCATTTCCGATTCTCAATAACTTGTTTCATTCTCATCCTATCGAGCTGTTTGTCAATAGGTATTCTTTTGTCTGTCATTATGTATTGTAGGTTTTCGTAAGAACATAATGAATTTAAATTATATAAGGCTTTTTCATGAGCTTCAAATGTTTCAACTGCATGTTTCAAATTATTTTACCCACTTGATGCGAGTTGAACTAAAGGTTGAGATTTACTTTGCTCTTGTATGCCGTGATATCTGATTTAATTAATGTTCCATATTCCATATTCAATGCAGTCTGCAAGTTTACACCCATCTCGGGTGATTTTGATAGGACTATCCTGTTTTACAATTTTGGTTTTTTGGTCAAATACTTGAATATCATTCCTATTCCTGACTTTCTTTTATCATCCATTACCCCTGTAAATATTTTTTTAATAAATTATTTCTTATAATTGTAATACTTAGCAAAAAAAAGTAATGCTATTGACTTAAAATTTTTAATTCTACAATTTTAAGTGAACTTTTACCTTGTAAATGTAGTGGCCAAATGAGACTAACACTTTTTACAATGAATAAGAACGGCTATTCCGTGGAAACATGACACCTGGACACAGCTTACTGAAAATATGCACAAATTTTAACCTTTGAAATATATAATAGTTATATTTTCAAATAAAAATTTACAGTATTTATTTTTCAACAGTAATATGGCATAACATATTCGCGGGCAGAATAATAAATAATTGAAATTCATATTATCATAAAAAATAATTTGGCGTGTAATACCGTAAATACCCGCGTATAATGCGCACCCTCGTATAACACGCAGGGGGGTTTTCAACCTTGTAATCTATGATTTTTCTATATACCCGCGTATAGTGCGCATCGATTTTTTTAGCGTTACCGTTCCAGAATTAAGTAGATGGTGTAACATGGTGTAAAGCAATGATCAAATTATTGGTATTATGTATTGGTAACATAATGAAAGTGCAAAATGAAATTTTCGAATAACGTTCCAGAAGAACGTCAGCTAACTCAATCATTACATACTCTGTTTACTTACAAGGTGATATTAGGATATACACAATAATCCAATTATATTAATTTCATAGTATGACATATGACATTGTTTGAGCTAATAAAATGAAGGAATGATGATAATCCTATGTCAAAGTTTTTTACATACGTTTCAGTCACGCCTGAGGTGGACGGGTTCTCCCAACCTTCAGTTTTACCCTTTTTAGAACACTCTGGAGCTCGTAAACATGATAGCAAATAACCTTAATTAACTACAGACTCTAAGAATCAAGAATAAATCACTTATGACTGCTGAGAGGAAAGTAGGGAACAGTAACTTGATGGTAGTTTTACAAGAAGCATCAACTCCCAGCACACTCAAAGGTATCAGCTGCCATTGTTTCTAATTGTAAGTAGTACCAGTACCTCACCACCAGGCCGGGCGCCAGTATAGGGTTACGTCATGCGTAAGATGCTGATTCCGATGACAACATCGAAGAAGAATGGTCCAGTGACGAAGTATTTCTTGGCTTTTAAAATGAATAAATATTGAATTCATTCTTTTCATATCTAATTAATGTATGTTTATAGAATTAGTTTAATTAATTTTAATTTTAACTATTATCTATATTACCTTTCGTAAAAATCACCAATAAAATTATGAGGATATCCGGGCAGTAATTACTGTGCCAAAATTGTGGAAATATGGGGTCAAATGAAAATAGGAAGATTATGTACCCTCGCATAACACACATCCTAATTTTTAACTCAAATATTTCAAAAAAAAAGTGTGCATTATAGGCGGGTATTTATGGTATATGTAATAAAAATAATCAATATAGAAAGATTTTTCCAATCTTTGAATCCAGAATTTGAAAATTTGTTTTTAAAATCAGAAAACAACTTGCAACAGAAGCAGAAAACACAGTCAAGTTTTTAAGAACAAACTAGCCAATGACGATTGATGAATTCACCATAAAAGTTTCCGAGTGCACAATTATACAGAAAAACGCCTATTGCTCTCATTCACAGGAAAGTCAAAGTTACTATCCCTGTTTGGACCTTGACCAATTACAAAGACTAGCTGATTATCAATCAGAGGTATTGGCCACAGACCAATATCACTACAGTCAATTCCACATGATTCTGACTTTTCAAACCGAGTTTCTGTTAAGGATATAGATGAAACTGATGTGAGTACTGGTGATTCTACTAACGGTGTTGTTTCAATGTGTTCTTCTAATAAATGAAATTACGATAACATTTTATTAAAGTTTTTATAAGTTTAATTCAAATTACTTTATCAAAATCATTCAGTTACATTACGGAAGGGCTTTCAGTCTCCTAAAGGACATAATTATTAACAACAAAAATTAAAATTCCACATCATAAAATAATTAGCTTTACTTACGAAATACTGCTAATTGGGTACTGTAGAAAGTGGCCGTTTTGGGAAAGTATCCGGGAAAAAGAATTTGTCGGCAACCAAGAACTTCCGAAGCTGTTCCTTTCGTCTGTAGAGAAACACTCGTGATCAACGTAAAATGTTGAGATCAAACCATGAAAATTAATTATTTCAGAAGAATATCTTAATCACCTTTGCGTATTTTCAAACGAATTATCCAGTGTTCGGTCTAAACGAAACATATGAACTTGAACTATTGATGTTGTTTCAAAGAGAAACCAAATGAGACATCCTCTGAAATAGTTTCCCTTTTTCAAAAAGGACTTGGAAACATTCCTAAATCTGGAAACTATTAAAGGGGTTGTTTCCTTTGACCCACTTGTGCGGAGAAAAGAGAAAGACCCTAGTAAGGGGCCCGAGACCCTCTCCCTCCTCCTATGGGAAGGGGTAGTAAGATAAGCATGAAGGAATGTGTGAGAAAAGAAATTCTTTTGGAATTTTGTAAAGAGAAAGTGAGGCAGAATTAATGATAATTCCATTCACTCGATCATTGTTATTTTTATAAGTCTTTGTTCCTTGATTATCTAGCATAGGTATGTAAGTATTAGCAGCGGCCTCTGTAACTGGTGAATCCCTTGGAATTGGCGGCCCTAGGCAGCTGCCTAGCTGGCCTATGCAAAGTCCAGCCCTGCCAGTAACTAATAAGAAATAGTTTTGGAAAAACAATGTTATTACATATTTTAAATTAATGTCAATGTGAACATTGGGAACCTTCAGATTTTGTGGGATAAGTTACTTTAACAGCAATATTTTCCACAAAATTCTTAAAACATTGTGAAAATGTTCGTCAGCAAATTAGATTTTGCGAATGTCTTTCTTAAGAACTTTTTACGAAAATGTAATCGCATCCAAATATCGTAATCATTTGTGAGACAAATCGGCTAATTTTTGGAAAGTATTGCGGCATATAGAATCGAATAAAATTCCACTAAATCATTTGCTTCATATGAATTTTTACTTTCTCTATATACGTAGATAGAGAAAGTATTGTTGCCTTTTTCATTTCTCTCAATATATCTAAATTTCAAATGCAATGTTTAAGCCACCAATACAGTTTATAAGCCACCAATACCGTTTATAAGCCAGATATCTCCTTTAGTGAATCAAAGTAGAGTTAATACCAAGTTTTATGCCATAATTTACAAGATATTCTTTGCTCGTGCTCACATAGTGTAAACGCACCTTTAAAAGCCGCTTTATTCCTTCTCGCATATAATGCAACGAATGTTGTTTAAATTGGTTGCCTAAATCCTCTTTCAAAACATGAATTGCCCAAATTTATTATTAGGGGAGGGGGGGGGCACGGGCCCGGTGGGCCCCCTCGCTCAGTACGCCACTGGATTAGAGGCACTGTAGTAACAACATTGGGCCATGATTCTTAATTCTACAACTAGCAATTTCACATCGAATCCATCTAGAAAATCTTCACTTATTTTACAACAGCAGTTTTCTACTCTTGTGTGTTGGGAGATTCTTTTTACTGTTGCTTAATACACAATTGTAGTAAAATGAACTAAAATGTCAGTTTTATCATCTAATGGAAATTCATCATTTTCTCTTAAGATGGGAATCAGACCTTTCCATACAACATTGCTCATGGGTCAAAGGGAAAATCTACTCACCAGGATCACTAAAATTGGCAAATACACTAGGCCATTGCCCAACAGCAACCAATTCTGCTGATATAGAAGTTGACGGAGCACTACTATCATAGTCATCACACAATTTTGGGTTATTTTGAATAATTACACCTGTTTCAGCTCCAGTTTGCACAGTTATGCTGGAGTCTTCAAGATTTACATTTCTAATTTCACAGTTAACATCAATAAGATTTTAATTTTTCTCATTAACACTGCAATTAGAAAGTTTTTTCCCTGCACTTCTTCTTCTTGAAAAATTTCTTTAAAGATCCTTTACACTTTCGTTGTGATTCTTCCAAAAAAGCATGCTTTTTCCTTTTAAATGTTCTTGATTCAAACATTCTATCTTTATCCCAATCTCTCCCTGACATTTTAATACTTAAATGGGATTAATTATTCTTATCAATGTAATAATGCTAAACTAAATATTTTAGTCAGATTAAAATAACAATGTTAATTATGATAATGATTCACAAATACAATAAAATGCCCTGCAATAATGCCACTTAGCTATTTGCGATACACAGGAACTACGAACCAACTATGAGGACCAGCGAAGTCCGACTAATCAAGTCCTTGAACATGCCAGTTCTCTTTTGCAACGATTGTCTTCATCATCTAAAATGCATGACTAGTTCTTTGTGCTGGGACTTTTCAAACTCTGTAAACATTTCTTTCACCTCTAATATTAAGATGTTGACTTATGAACTCAACGCTATCTGAAGTATATTGTACGATACATCTGATGAGAACTTCACATCCTGCCATCCGACGTGCAATTTACGTCCAGAAAAGAGCAATGGAATTAAATTTGGATTTCCAAATGAGAGGTAGAGCTTGTTGGGGTCTTATTTCTTTTCATCATTCAACTCAATCTCAGACATATCCACAAAACCCTTTAACCTTTACTCTCTTCACGATGGCATTCCATGCATGACTGCACATGCTCAGTGTTTCTTTCTTCCTCTCTCCAGATCTGTTTCCTTTAATTGTTCGTTGCTATTCTCCAAAGAAACATCCGCGGAAGCTTTCAAGTTGATGTTTCAAGCGCCATTGCTCACGCATCACTGTCAATGCGTTTCTTCCCTAGTTTGCCTTTAGGGGCCAGGTGCAAGGCCCCTATAAGACACGAGGCCCCTATGAGGCACAAGGCCTTAGGCAGTCACCTAGGTCGCCTAGCCCTGTATCCAACTCTGGGTATAAGAGACCCCACATTCTGCAAACCTAGACCAAGTTATTCCTTTGGTCCATAGGATGGCCCATGAAACTTTTGAATTCGATATCTTCAACAGTGTAAAAACCTATAAAGAACATACACACTAAAATATTTATAAGATGTGTTCATTGCCAGACATTTGAAGATATTATCTAAAAAAGATGTGGGAGATTACATCATTGTTAAGTTAGTTCCTTACTTAAATATATAAAAGTATTGAGCCATTTGAAATATGCACTAATTATGTTTATAAAACCCAGAGATTTTGGTTTTAATAAAATGAAGCATTTCTATAGATTTTGGTCTTTTATCCTTCTTGAAATAACAAACTAAATCAATTTTCCTCAGTGTAGATGAATGTTTCTTTTTGTCCTAGTACATTAAAATTACATGTTAATGTATGCCTTCATTTCATCAGTAAGTTATTTACTGATCAAATTTTAGTTATAGTTTAACCTAAATCTCGCATTCTTGGTACCTAGCACATGATGAAAATTTGAAATCTAATTAAATTTCATGTAATTTTTAGTTGCTGTGCATAGATTTAGACATATTACTTTTCAGTTATTTTTTCATCAAATCATACAAAGTGGAACTACCTATGGCACGAAAAACTGGCGTCAGCTTTCAGTGTCTGCTGCATACAGTGGACAATCCCTGAAGATGCACACATGCAACAGGTGTGAAACGTTGGAGACAGTGGTCCACCATATGCAGCAGACACCGAAAGACGATGCCATTTTTTTACCACAATGCTGCAAAAATCTTTGCCTGAAGTTACCTATGACATATGGCAGTCTCTTCACTGTTTTATGCTTTCTTTGACTTATTTCTCCATCAGGAGAGTTTTGTGTTTACTGTGCATAGTACTAAATCATAGGTGTTTTCTGCTATTTTTTAACTGTTTTATAGTAAAACATAGCAAAACTACCTCTTGCATTCCAGACATGTTTTCGCAATCGCTACAAATATAAACTTGCAGGGGGGAGGGTTTGGGGGTTAAACCTCCCTGAAAGCTCATTCTTCTGAGGGCATTAGTGCTTTTCAGACTTCATTTACCATAAGGAAGTCCACAAGACCACATAATTACAAGTTATAGTTTTGAAGAAAACAATTAGAGAAAATCCTGAGCAAAACATCGCATATTTCGCATAGTTCTAAAAATTTGACAGATATAACCCCCCTACAAATTTAAATCCTGGCTACAGCCTTGAAAACTTGTAACAATATCAATTGATAAAATAACCTAGGATTTTTTTTGAGATTTCTTTTCGTCATCATCTTACAATATGTGAATCGATCATTCCTGCCATGTATCAAAAATGAATCTTGTTCCATTATTGAGTTATTCCCATTTTTATAGCGTGACAGAGAGAGCCACAAAGGGACAGAAGTAGCCTTTTATTATTGTTAGATGTAATGTAAAAGCATTCTAATATTCTATTAGAATATATTCTAATAATGTTTAAGCCATTTTAGTTTGTATTCCTTAGCAATAAAAATAACTGCATCACAATTCAGACTTTATTTTCACATAGCCATTGGAACAAAGTTACAACAAAACAGGAATTAATAAATTGAGCATGTTTTAATGAAATTTTATCCAGTTTAATAACTTAACCTAAATAGTTTTTATAGCTTTGATGCTGAAGAAATCTGTATTCTATGAAGTGGCATATTTTTAGCCTCACATTGCAAGATGAGCATCTTTCAAATAATCAGTTAGGACAGGGCTCTCCAAACTATGACCCACAGGCCATATGTCACCCACATCGCATTTAATGTTATAAGCCTTTATTAAGTCTTTGCCATTTTTACTTTCTCTATATGTATTATAGGGGAAAGTATTGTTTTCATGAAAAAAGTCGACTTTCAGATTTCAACTGAAATACATGTCTTGAGGTCCCCTGAACACGTTTTACCATTTTCTCGATGATGTCTGTATGTGATAGCTTTTTGTGGGTGCTCTAGCTCAAAAACTATTGATCATGTCAATGCGAAATTTTATATTTAACATTTTTATTAAAGTTGGAAAACTGGTTAGTTTTTGGTAAAAATCGGTCTACCAGAAGTGGGTGTTTACTCTTGTCACTTATCCGTTATATTGAAATATTTGCTTTAATATTTGATAAATTTAAAAATGTATTGGAATAAAAGTTGTAGGGAATTTAATTTTCTACAACCTTTGTTTGAAACATTTTCCCATATAATGTATTGTTTAAGAGATATCTTATATTTTTAGCTGCCACCACTATTGCACCTACTGATGACTATTGTTAACAATTGAAGGGGTGCGTCAGACATAGTCATAAGCCACAAAAACTTAATTTTACAGGTGAACGTTTTAAAAGTTTGTTTAAATTCATAAATTAGAAAGAAGCAAATAAATTAATGTTTATATTTATTGTTGAATGTTTAGTCTCCAGAGTAAGGCTGAAAGAGGGAAATTGATGCAAGCACATTTTAAATCAAGTTTTACCATTATTTCTTATTTAATGCATTTTGAAATGTGGCTTATGACTATCTCTGTTACAGTACCAAGGAGTTCAATTTCGTGGCATAGAGCAATATTAATGCAAGGAAATGTGTTTTTTCATTGGTGTTATTGTTTTCAAAAATGTCATACAAGTACACAAATTTACACAAAAAAATAGTTTTAAATCACTTTCTTGATATTTATATCAATAGTTTTCAACATCAAACCTTGAAGATTTAGGAAAATGCCTTATTTACTTTAGGGATGTAATCCATGAGAGACATTACATCATTCAATTTCTTTTGATTGACTTTCAATTCTGCTCCGTACTTTTCTGGCAAGTTGAAAAGGTCAATTTGAAACAATCGACCTTTACGCCTTAAATTTACTTCACTCATAACTTCTACTTCAGAGTATGTATAGGCAACTTTGAGAATGAATGGGTTCTCTTCCTCAAATCTGAATTTGATTGCCTGAGAAAATCTTCGAGGGGTATTATCATCAATCATTGTCTTCTTTGAAATGCTTTGCTGTAAGGACTGAATGTCTTTGAAATCGTTCCTCATCATTCGAGTGATAGTGAACTTGGAGGATGCTTCTGCAATAGTATTAGTCCAATCATCAGAATCGTATATGTTTTTACGGTGTTTAATGTTTCTCAATCCTACCAAAATCTCTATCGCACGGCAGTCTTGTATGTCTCACTTGGGGAAACCAGTGATTTACACTCTTAAATATCTTCTTCTCAACTAAAGCTCTCTCTAAACCAACAATACACCAATTCTTATTTTGGCCCTTGCAATTATCGCTTATAATATGTAGGTGGTCAGCTACAGGTTTAACTATTTCTATGTATTTCAACAAGCAACTGCCTATTTCATCTGATCCTTTTTTAGCATCAACTTCACTCCACACAAACATGTAACTCAAATCAGTGGAGCAGTCATGAATTCCCAGATTATAGGTCCAGATCTTTCTACTATAAAATGCAGCCCCAACAAAGAACTTGGGGGTTGGCCAAGTTTGCTGAAGATCTATTGCAATTACATGATTTTCAGGATTAGTTTTTCCTAAATCACAAAGATCCTTTATCATTTTCATTCCTTTCTCAGCTTTTCTTTGGTGTAATTATTGGGCCTCTTTGATGTTTTGAATACCTTCTGCAGGAAGATCCTTTGCATCCTCTAACTGCTTATGGAAATTGTCACATTTAGCACATGTGTCAGAGCGTGGAAGTTTGAAGCCTATATTGAATTCACAGTTGAATATTTGCCTGAATTTACTTTCAGATACTTTTCTTAGACCTTTTTGTGAACAGTAATCAGCATAGTAGTTTTTGTACAGTGTTGTTATGTTAATATCATAATCAAAATACTGCTTGCTTGGATTATCAGCACGGCTGTAATGACTAGTATATTTAAGTATACTTGTCAAGAAATCTCTCACGCCTTGTACGTCCTCTGCCTTAAAAGTATGTGGATGGTTCGAGTGTTTACCTAAAATGAAAGGATGCATTTCCATTACGAAGCAAATTTTTAAAAATCTAATGCCATTTGCCCCTTGAAAATGCACAATACCTTACCTCTTCGTCTTCTTTAGGAGAATTGTTGCCATTTTTCAGCTGGTTTTGTAGGTTCCTTATTCTTCCCATTCTATTCTGCAGTCCATATATGTTTAAGAATGCCTCTTTGCAAACTTCAATCCTAGTACCATTACTTTTCAAATGGTAGGAAAATGCAACTCCTCACCGAGAAATGTCACGCTTCCTTTTGTTCGGGTATCTTGAAAAAAATTCAAAATGGTGTTATTCTAGATTGATTATAATAAAAATAACTTAATTTAATGAAGTGATGATAATTTTTTTGATTTAGTAGCAGGAATTCTGACCTACCTTCTTTTAACGTTATCTTTGGTTATTAAGCCCATGAGATACACGTTCTGTGTATTAAAGTCACCTACATTCCAAAAGTCGTCAAAATTTTCTCCTTGTCTGTCAGTTTTTCATAACATTTTCTTGCACAACTGCAATGTGGTCCCATTGTGATTGCTTCAATTCTCTTCTTTGTTTTATCAGAAACATAAGACCTTCCTTAATTTCTTGTCTTCTTACACTTTGACCTTGTCCAATTCTTTTCCGTATTTGTCCTTTTTCTACTTTTATGATACTTTACAGGTGAAACTTCATCAGTTCGAACTTTCCCTGTATCCTGCAGAAAGTAAACAAAATACATCGAGCCACACTCATACAAACTGCATCATAAAATATTACACACATGAATAATGTCAACTAGATTTCAACCATGTCTTGTTAGGTGTACCCAAGAAGTAATGCAAAGAACTTTTGGTTATTAAAGTCGGAAAAAAGGATGTTTTTTTTTCTTACCTCATCGGTTTCAGAAGAAGTCTCACTCGATTCTGGATTCCATGATGACTCAGTGTCAGAAAAATCACTTGCGGTGTTATGCTTATCTTCACTAAGATGGTCAAAATGCTCAGAATTACTAGCAATGAACTCCAGCTTCTTGCTAGCAGTCGCCATTTTATTGTGGCTTATGACTGTATCGATGTCAAGATGTGTATAGATCGAGAAATTGAGAGATCTACATTCTCTCGTAGTTTCATTTTTAATCATCTGATGGCAGCAGTTGTAGGCTACACTGAAGCATCTGTGTTTAGAGGATGCAACTACGATCAAAACTAAAAATTGCCGTACATGTGGCTTTTGACTATCTCTGACGCACCCCTTCAATTGATGCTTAGTTACATCTTAGTAATGCTCCTTTTTCTTTTCTTAACTGTTGGAGCTTTGTGGCTATATCCAATATCAGAAGGCTATGGTTGGAGTTTATTTCTGTTCTTTGTAAAGTCTAAAATTTTCTCGCGGTTTCTTAAAATATTTATTATTATGTAACCTATTTGGAATTTTTAGAAATATTACAGACATGGAGAAAGTCATATGGTGGCCACGTCAGATTCTTTTACCAGATATAACAATCAAGCGGTGTTGGAAAACATTATGCGTAACGTAACGAAATAAAGAAATAATTTTTGAATAACGTAATGATAAACGTTAACAAAATTCTCAAAATAATTGTAACGAAAATGAAAAAAAATCATTATTTCCTTATGTTTACCCTTCTACTGTATGACATGTCGAAAAATTTCCCAGAAAAATCTTAATTTACCCAATTCACTAAACCACTTTTTAATACGAAAATAACCTACATTTGATATTGTGCGCCTATATTTTCAAAATGTTTTTCATATTGATACTCTGGCCCGCGAGCATAAAATTTATTGGCCAAGTGGCTTACTTGAAAAAGTTTGGAGACCCGAGTTAGGGTATAATCTCTAATTGTACAAAGATCCTTTCGTTTTAACCTTACAACTACATATGGATTTGACATCACTTTCCTATACCATTATGTAGCTCTGTGCTACATAGCATGATATTGTCATTGATCTTAATACTTGGTATAAATCATTTTGTCAACTTATTTTAATAGGTGCAGTGTCTGTGGCAGCTGAAGGTGGACATCTTTGGGCCATAGCAGGTGGAAACAAACTAGTGCCGGAAAAGTTGTTGAAATCTTCTGAAGCCAAATTAATTAACCAAAGGATTAACAAAATTAGCCTTGATAAAGAGACTGGTCAGTTTCATGTCAGTTATTCTCCTAGTCAAGATGATACAACTGCAGATACTGCTGAAACTCATCATGAAACTGATGGAAATGTGTCTAAAATTTATGACATAGTAATCGTAGCTGCTCCATTAACAAGTGACACCTCGAAAATTGTTTTTGAAAACTTTCCTTCAACCTTTGTGTTACCTGAAGGAAGATATCATCGAACAGTTTGCACCATTGTTAAAGGTGAATTGAACTATAAATATTTTGGGGATGCTGCTGATCTTGCTCAAATATTCTCCATAAAAAGCAACCTCAAAATTAACTCAGTAGGGATGATTTACCCTGTAGATAGCCAACCCAAAAAAAAATACGATAATGTATGGAAAGTATTTTCTCAAGATGTACTCAAAGAGGATGATCTCAATGAGTTATTTGCAAAGTTGGATGAAGTGGAAGTTATAAATTGGCTTGCATATCCCCATTATAGTTCATACCAGGAATTAGGAAGCTTTGTTTTGCACAAAAATTTATATCATATAAATTCAATTGAATGGGCTGCCAGCGCTATGGAAATGATTGTTATTGGGGCGAAGAATGTAGCTTTGCACGCCTATAAAGATTGGACTGGTAAAAGTTTGGATATTAAACAAAGAGATGAGCTATAATTGTTTTCATCGTTAATCAAAAGTTTCGAAAAGCATTTAAGCCTTGTCATTTCAAATTAGTCAGTCCATTATTATCACAATTATAAAAGTTTCATCTAGTACTGGAGTTTAGTAGGACAATAATTTAGGTTTTCTGGTAATTGTTTGTGATTTCTATCTTAGGCTTATCGATTTCTCTCATGAACATATGACCTATAAAGCAATATCAATGTTCACTTTGGATCTTTAATTATTATTGAGGTAGTCAGTTAAGTGAGTTTCCATCTTAAATGATAAAAAGATCTAAATTTTGCTTAAAAAGTTGGTGATATATTGTTTACTGCAGCAGATTTGAATGACAGCATAAAATTAAAATAAATCCATTCCATAAAATAATTCAAATTTGGTATATATTGTGAAAAATTTTGAACAGGTATGAGTAAATATTCACATTTTTTGTTATTCTTGTTCAGACACTTGGATATTATTTAAATTCATGATCTGTATTTAAGTATCTTTTAAATCTACTCAGGTTACTGCTGATATTGCAACAATCTTCAGGCACTTCTAATTATTCTTTATATATATGGTATTATTTAAAGTAAAATATTTGTGGTCTAAAATACTTCTCTATGGAACTCTATTATTAGAATCCTATGTAATTTTGTTATTTGCTTTTGCAATTAATGTCCAATTAATATGGTCTTTTGATTTTAGATTATATTTAAATTTCTGTTATTTACAAAGATAGTAAGCATGCAGAATCTCTACTTTTACAGCACTTGACATTATTAATTTGCATTCCTTTCATAATATTACTCATGAATTTTGTGTAATCTGCAATTTAAGGCTTATATTTATTATAAAACTATGAAAGTTACTTTAAAATTATTATGCAAAATAATCAGATACATATATGACATAGTGACTGCAGCACTTAAATAGTCTTTAATTAAAATATTAATTGTAAGACTATTTTTACTGAAGTACGTAGTTCATTGTCCTTGTTTTGTGATTCTATATCTTGCTAGTCATAGGTAATGAAGAGAATAATTTAAATTCAGGAATATTTCTCACTTAAAAGCAATAAATGTGAGTGAAAACAAAGGTATGAGAATAAATGTGGGACCGCATGGTAAACTTATGAATTATATTTTTATGTAAAATAGTCAAATTTAAAGATTTTCAATTGAAGCATTGACAGGAATGATAATCACAGGAAATTTCAAATATAAGTGAAAGACTTTAAAAGTTTCAGATAGAAATTATAAAAACTTTTTAAAGAACACTAATGAATATTTTTACAAAATGTAATAATGGCAATTTTCGGCAATATATGTATCAATAATTTGAATAAAGGAAAAAATGAAAATATTGTTATTTTCATCTTCTTACAGCAATTTCATAACTTAAAATTATTTTCATACAATTTAATTCATAAGTTATGTTTTCAAATATGGCCGTTTGCGCAAGAAGTGCTAATTGTAGTGTATGCAAAAAACACGTAAATAATGACAATTTCATCATGCGGTGGCTCCTGTGGCCTTAAATTTCATTTTATGTTCTGGATTGGCAGACAATGAAATTAATGTGATCAGTAGCAGTGTTTCCATTTTTTGGATTTGTGTAACATGTGCTCTTTTTCTTGCCCTGTCATGTGGGTTGGTACGCCCCCTGAAAAAAGACGTCATTCAGCTCGTAGAAAGAAAGAATTGTTATGATTAAATCCGAGCAACTCTAAATGGTTTACAGGTTAGGATGCAAAAGCTAGAAAGTATCACCGAGTGTAAAAGTGGTGCACTCGTGTCCTCCGGCTCAACGTGAAGTTGGCTCTAAAATAAAAAATCATCCACGATCTAGTGAAGGAACCAGCTGTGTAAACTACCAACATTCTGTACTGATGGATGCCACAACAACCGTAACCAATGCTTTGAGATCCAAGCCAACAAATTCACCATTACATTCCCATCTTACTTGCAACTCCCCTCCATGTGATATAACTAAACAAGATTACATCCAGGATGAGGGCTTCGCAACTGTTCAACCACGATGCCGATGCAGGAATCTACTAATTGGCAAGAATAGTGATACAACCAAGTTCAAAGGTATACCAAAAAAGGCCTGGCTATATGTTAGTAGGGTATCCCCCTCCACCAAGGTGGGGGATTTATTATCATATATGCGGTCTACATTCAATAATGTCAATTTTGTGTGTGAAATAGTGCATTCAAATGAGTTTAGCTGTTCCTATAAAGTTGGAGCTGACTTCACGCTCCTAAGTGAGCTTACAAATGCAGAAAACTGGCCAAATGGAGTGATTGTGAGTTGTTTTAACTTTTCAAAGTCATTGGTGATGAGGTCAACATCTTCCTTGAATGATGTACCTTATATTTGTATTGAGGACATCCCTCAAGCTAATACTAAGCAATCAATCCCTAGAGTAGAGAAGATGACTACACGAATGCAAACAGGTACATTAAAATGAAAAGACTTATGACAAATGAAGCCTATTAATAGTAAAAAGGAAAATTATTTCAACATTATGCTTTTCAATGTTCGATGCATAAGAAATAAAATAGATGAAATTAATTTATTTCTCCATCATAACAAGCCTGATATTTTTTGTGTAAATGAGCACTGGCTTTCAGTAGATGAATGTACTGCAGGTGTGTTACAAGGCTACAAATGTGTCCCAATATTTTGTAGAAAAAATTCCAAGAATGGTGGTGTTGCAATATTTGTGAAGAAATACCTCACCGATTATGTATCTCCACTAAATCTAAATGAAGATGTCATGAGCATTGAAAAAGATTTTGAATTTATCAGCATTAGCTATAATCTTATTGGCAATAATATGACAATAGTTTCCATCTATAGATCCCCACTAGGATGTTTTGATATATTCCTTTGCAATTTCGAAAATCTTCTTGATAAGATTTGCTTGAAAAATGGGATGGTTGTGTTAGAAGGGGATTTCAACAAGGACTTCTCTAGTGATCAGGGTGGATTTATGCTTAGGTGCATGAGGCGCTAGCTGGGGGCCTCATCAAAAGAGGAGGGCCTCAATAGATATTGTGCTGGAGAATTCTCAAGAAATTACTGTCCTTTCAAATTCTCATATTTTTTATGCAACCAGTACAGTAAAAGGCGCAGCCTCTTGGGAGATGCACACCCTAGGAATGCTCATCTTGTGATACCCGATGGGTTCCTTCCTCAGCCAGGAAGTGTTCTTTTCTCATTCTTTAAGCTGTTGTTTATGGTTCTCAACTAGTAACAAAAGACTGGAGTTGGGTATGGCGATACCATTCTTCGATCCGACCAACCCCAATAACTCTTGCAGGCCAAGGGACATTTTCAGTCGTAAATATATATTTCTCTCTTGTAAGTAGAGACTGCATCGAGGGCAGGCCCTCCAAGAGCCTCAGTGAGGCCCAGACCGCTTCCAGATTTGGAAGCCCATCACCCCTTTACCTCCCCCTTCACCTATAACCGGGGGTCTGTGGATTTCAGCTAAGAGTCAGGTGATGAACTTTGGGATAAAGTGATGATTGACGATGGCCAATTTTTGAGGCTCCCCCGAACTTGAGGCCCGGGCAAAATGGCACAGAACGGAGTTTTTTTTAGCGGGAAGAAGCAGGTAAAAGGTCATTGGTTATCGTAGTGCAGTTACAATTAGGCATTCCAAATAAAAACTCGGCTTGTTACAATAAAGAGGAAGTCACCTTTCTTCCTAAAATTTTTAACTGACCAGCTATTCATTGCACTACCACTCAGATGCCAATTGCACGTAGCATAGGCGTAACAAGGGGGGAGCTAAGAGGTCCAGTGGAACCCCCAGGGTTCCTCGAGGGGCACCTAGATTATGTGGAGCACCTAGATTATGTGAGGTGCCTAGATTATGTGGGGCGCTGATGGTGCCCAGACACTATGAGGCACTGAAGGTGCCCAGACTATGGGGCACCAAGCATGCCCAGACATTACGAAGCACCGAAGACGCCCAGACTATGGGGTGCCACTGGCAACAATCAACTTATCCATGCACATCTGTGCTATCAACATCACAGCGCTTCAACAGTGGTATCTTCACTATAACTATGGATGAGATGTCAGACATCAGCGGAAAGGAGCAAGTTTCTTTGAACGTCCGAACAGTTAATGATAACTTGGAAATGGATGAACTCTTCTTGGGCTTGTATGAAATGGCATGCACCATGGGTGAACGTCTCACAGAAATTATCTCGGATGCCTTGTGCCGCTTTCAGCTGCCTCTCAAGAACTTGGGAGTGCAGTGTTCTTTTTGGTGAACTTCAGTCCTTCAGGTGTGAGGAGAAATTCATTGAGCTTTGGGCAGCAATGGAGGAGGTGGAAGCCAGGGACCTAGAACCTCCAAAATTCCCCAGGGTGAGGCGGCCGCCGAAGAGGCTTGAGCAGGTTTCTAATGCTGCTCCACCGCATGAGTTTAATTCACCAAAGGCCATGCTGCATGAGGACTTCTACATTGCTCTTGATAATTTGACTTCTGAAATTCAGACCAGGTTTCGTCAGGATGGTATGAGGCAAATTCTGCAACTTGAGAGATGCGTGCTGGTGTCTCAGTCAGAATGGGACACAGATATGGGGCAGTTCTGCTACAGTATAGCATTGACGTGGATGGGCTGGGTGGAGAAACGAAGATGTTCAACCGGCTGCAGGGTGACACTCTCCCATCCACGTTAGCAGGTGTGGTGTCCGTGTACAAAGTTTTGTGTTCAACGTAATTGACCATCGAGAAGCTTTTTCCAGAAGTCTTCAAAATGCTCCAGTTGCTCCTGGTAGTGCCGGCTACATCAGCAATGGTGGAGAGATCTGTTTCAACGCTGCAGCACCTAAAAAAGTATCTATGATCTACAATGATGGCGAACCGCCTTAACCACCTTGCTATCATGAATATCTACAAATCCAGGGTAGACAAACTTCACGTGGCTGATTTGTGTCGTGAATTTGTTAATAAAGAATACCCTGTTGCTGTTTTTGGTAATACATTTTTAGTTACTTGATTAAGAAAAATAAATTACCTGCATACATCTGGTTGAAAACTATTTTTCCCATGAATCCTATTCACCAAATAATTTTTGATATTCATTCTGTGAATGTTACAAACTGGATAAGACATGATTCAATATATATTATAATACGAATTTTCATGACATGCAGCATTTTTAACGGTAAAAAAACTGGAGAGGGGCACAGTGGGATAAACGACCTCTAAAAGCGGACTAAAGTTGTTTTTCCAACTTTGCAGTCGGGCTGGAATTTATACATTTTAAAATAGAATAACATCCAGAGTATAAGATTAAGTGAAATTTTTTGGGTCCGAAGCAATTCTAACCTTGATTAAAGGATGCCAATTTTGACTAATCTCTTGTTGTCTCGTATGGTCTTGCATGACTGCCATTTATGTCTAAGATTCAGTGTGAGATAAATCAGAGAAACATGTGCCCTGACCTGTACTATATGCCTAAAGTTTCCTCATGATATAGGGTTCTTATAACCATGATCGATTTAGCGAATGGCATTTGCATGTGCATTGTCGTGATGCAATTTAAAAACCTCGAATGAGTGGAAGGTGAAATGATATTCCGATTTGACAAAGCCTGTAACTTTTTCTCCACTCATCTCCAGTCGGATTTTTTCTTAGGGCAATTTCTGCACGTCTACAATGTTCCCTAAAAGATTTAGCTGCCACTTCCTGCCACCTTGCAAATTATAATAAATCTGCCTCCGGGTGCAGTACAGTGGGCCAGATCACCTGAAAAGTTGGCCAAAAATCCAATTTTCATGTGATTTACATAAAAATTCATATCTGTTGGTTTTAGAATATTATATGGAAAATAGGAAATTCAAAATGTCTGAACCAATATTTAACAGAAATTGTAACACCAATGAAGAAAATACTTATGGCTATAGTGTGCATTTTCACATAAATCAGACAACATTTTAGAAGAAGTCTGCCATATTGGATCCACCATTTTGAATTTCATACTGTTGTTATATTTGAAATCAGCGACCCCTAAAAATGCCAGGAACATATCAGTTAACTTTTGCTTATGGAGAAATTCCATAAAAAAAGTCTGCCATATTGGTTCCACTATATGAAATTTCCTACTTTCCATATTTAAATTTGAAATAAGAGACTTCTATAACTCTCAGATATGAAATTTCATGGAAATCAGATGAAATTCCAGAAAAAAGTCAGCCATATTGGTTCAGCCATTTTGAATTTCCTATTTTTCATATCATATTCGGAATCAGAGACCCCCTAAAACCACCTTATATGAATTTTCATGCAGATCAGATGAAAATTGGATTTTTGGCCAACTTTTCGGGTGATCTGGCCCACTGGGGAGGGTGGGTCAGCAGGGCTTGGGGATGCCTAAAGGCTCTCGCCCCTGCTAGTGATAGTCATCATAAAACCCGCATTGTAAATTTAATTAATTCTTATAACTTAAAAGCAGTATTAAGGAGCCAACAAGAATTTCACTTAAATCACAGAAAACAATAGATAACATTTTGTGTAATTTAGTTTATGTAATCTTTGAAATTTCTGTTATTGATCCTTGTGTTTCAAACCACAGTGCTGTGGAGCTATTCTTGATTGCTACAAATTTCCCTAATACTGAAACTACCTACCGATCCAGTAGGAGGTTTAACCCTTAGAGTGCCGGGGAGTGCGATCGCGCTCCTCCCGTCTTTCGCCAAAAGTGCCGGGAGCGCTATCGCGCTCCTCATGTAGTGTCACTATTAGATCCTAGTAATTCACAGTTTACTGACAGATGGCACGTAAGTGCAGAATTTTTATGATGCCGAATGTTTGTAGTTCCAAAATTGACCACTGGCATTCATCTGCCTATGTTTTTACATGTGCTACGATTTTTTAAAGTTTACTTAGATTTTGTGGCCCTAAAACTTCAAAATGGCGTCTACATCTAAGTCAGCTTTTATTAGTGACGATGATATTGCTAAATATGTCAATTCTTGCGGTGGAGATGACGATTCTGTAGAAGATATTGGAGAGGATTGTCCCTGTGGAAGTGATCAAGACTATACCATCACATCAGAGTCGGAAAGTGATTGCAGTGATGTTTTTGTTCCTCTGAAACGTAAACGAATTCCTGTAATTCATGAAAGTTCAGAGAGTGACAGCACATGTGAAAACGTTGAAGATTTGAACAATTCTAGTTTTCTTGTTTATCGAAACACAACCTGATCAAGATTTATATGTGCAGTCTGGTCCTTCTTTTCTTGAATCACCTGGTCCGAAGCATGCTCCTCCCCACGACGCTAAACCTGTGGAATATTTTGACATGTTTTTCACTTTGACATTGTGGAATCTAATGGTGGCTGAAACGAATAGGTATGCTAATCAGTTTTTGGGTTCACAGCAGCAAATATCCCCTAATTCTAGAGTCAGAGAATGGAGGCCTGTAACCGTCGTTGAAATGAAAGCATTTGTAGCTGTGCTGTTGGAAATGGGAATTACACGACGGCCTACCATATTTTCATACTGGGTTAAGAATAGTAAAGCCACTCCATGGTTTGGGAATATGTTCTCTAGAAATAGATTTCAACTGATATTGAAATTTTTTCATCTTGTTGACAATAAGAAACTGTTTCCACCAGTTCACCATAATTATGATCCCTGTTCTAAATTTATCCCCCTTGTTGAGCATGCAAATAGGGTGTTCAGATTTCATTACACACCACACCAGTACTTATCCATTGATGAGTCCTTAGTAGGCACAAAAAGTCATTCAACCCTAACTCAATATCTTCCAAACAAGAAGCACCACAAGTGGGGAATAAAGTTTTGGATGTTGTGCGACTCAGTTGTTCATTATTGCTTAGGGTTTTTCTGCTACAAAGGGGCAAAATGTGATGAAGAAAGGGGTGAGATAAAAAAGAAAGGCCTTTGTCAGGTAGTGGTGACCAAATTGCTCCAACTAGGGAACTACCTAAATAAAGGTTATCATGTGGTGACAGACAACTTTTTCACCAGCATTGCTCTAGCAAAATATCTGTTTGAAAATGCAACATACCTCACTGGAACAATAAGAACAAACAGGAGGGGCCTGCCAAAGGATATTGCAGCTGGTTATAATGTAGGGCAAGTAAAATATTTCCGCAGTAATGAGGTGCTTTTGTGTGGATATCGAGAAAAAAAATTTAAAAAGAAACCAGTGTTGCTTCTTTCAACCAACGCCGTTGCTGAGAATGTAACCATGTGTAGAACACGATATGGCCAAGAAAGGGAAATATCCAAACCTGCAATAATAAATCAATACAATAAATTCATGGGAGGAATAGATGTATCAGACATGATGCTTTACACCTACTTAGACGAAAGAAGAACTCTAAAGTATTGGAAAAAGGTGGTCTTCAGCATCTTTGCCAGGATGGTTTTAAATTGTTATATAATATACAAAGAGAACACATCAGGCAAAATAATGTCCCGTATCCAATTCACTTCATCCATTATACAGACAATTGAAGAAGAATGACTGGCGGAAAAGAAGAGTAACTCAATCTCATCGCTACAAACGAAACTGGTAATGAAAGCGGATGATGCATTATTGCACAAATTGCCAGGCAGAAATTTGAGAAGGTGTGTTGTATGCAGCTACAAGGATGAAGGACCTATAAAACGATCCAATACAGTGTGTGCTAAGTGTGGGAAAGGACTCCATGGACTGTGTGTAGGAAAGCACAGCTGTTAGTGATTCCAGAAACGGTGTCACTACTAAAAGCATTTTTTTGTAAAAAGTTTAAATTTTTGTTTTGCAATGATTTATGAACCTAGAAGGATGATTTTTTTGTGCAATCAGAGAACATACCAAATATTTTACATTTATTATCAAAAGTTTCTTAAAAGTTAAAAATTATCTTCATTTATGTATTCAAAGTTAACATTAATTTTTTTTAACATTATATATTTTGTTCAATATTTTTTTCTAATAATATTTTATAATAGAATCAGCAAAGAATATATTTAAAAGATGAAAACAAATATAATAAAGGTTTTCTTGAGTTTTTGAGTATGTAACTTTATTTAATTGCAATTCATAATTTTTTTCCTAAACTACTGCAAAATCAGCAAAAATACCTTGGCAATTTTAGCATAATTCCTAGGAAATTGGTTGGCACTTAAGGGTTAATGAATCAAGCATACAGATGTTTATGTCAGTTTTGCAAAGGACTGATTGGCACCAAAAAAGGGTAGATATCTGATGAAATATGCATGATTTCAGCTCTGGTTAAACAAGCATATGTCGACTATAAATTATTCAATACCCCTGAATCTCTTGAGGAATACAAAAACATAACAAAATTATAGAAAGTTAATTTCTTCATTCAAAAAGACTTTTAATGATGAGAGACTAAAAAAAGCTAGTAACAAGGCAAAGGAATCATGGAACAGCAAGGGAAGCAACTTCCATCAAAGACAAAGTTAATATCAATAGACTCAATGATGGCAATGGAAATATAATAGCCAACCCAGTTGATATTGCTAATCTTTTCAACAAGTTCTTTGTGAACTTAATACCCCACTCATCCACTCAAAATACATCTTCTTATGATTCATTGCAAATAGCTTCACATTCTCTTTATTTGTATCCTATGAATTAACTAGAAATAGTGAGCATTGTCAAGAATCAGTGGCAAGAAATCCTGTGGCTATGATGAAATTCTTGGTTGGCTCCTCCACAAATGCTTAAACCAACTAAAAGAACCATTAGTAATTTCTGTAATGAATCCCTGAAATAAGGCATATTTCCTCCTCTTGAAAGTCTCTTAAAGTAGTACCTATCTACATAAAAGATAATGCATTAGACTTAAGAAACTATTGCCCTATATTCAAAGTTCTCTAGCAAAACTTTTTGAAGTACTTTTTTATACAAGGCTGATCTCATTTATAGAAAACATTCCATACTATCTCAATTCCAATATGGGTTCAGAAAGGGAAAATCTACTGAATTAGCAATTTACAATGTAATTAATCGTATTCTTATAGCTCTGGATGAAAAATGTACCACACTTGGTCTCTACTTTGATTTAAGTCGAGCCTTTGATGCTGTTAATCACTCCGTGTTATTGGAAAAAATTAAATGCTATGGCATACGTGGGGTTTCCTTGCAGTGGATAAAGTACCAATATGTAGCATTGGTGGATACCAAATCCAAACTAATACCAATTAATATAGGTGTACCACAGGGTTCGGTCCTTGGTCCTCTCCTGTTCCTCCTCTTTATCAATGATCTACCAAATGTCTGTCCAGGTGATGCTCATCCACTCATGTATGCCGATGATACAAGTTTTCTAATTTCTTCTAATTCAAACAACTCTGTCCTAGATATAGATAATCAGACAGTGAATTGTCTAACCGATTGATGCAGAAATAACTCTATTAATATAAATGTCAATAAATCTGTTATGCTCAAATAAATTACCAGCAGGCAAACACCAATAGAAAGTCTATTACTTATACTCAATGATCAATCAATGCATGAAGTTGAATCTGTCAAATTCTTAGGTCTTAACCTTGATAACAAACTGACTTGAATAAACCACATCAATAATCTTATGGCTAATCTTAGTTCCGTGTGCTATATGTTAAAACAACTAAAACAAGTGGTAAACATGACAACTATTAAAAATGTTTACTTTGTCTTATTCCAATCTAGGATTACATAATTTTTTGGGGCTCATGTCCTCTTGCGAATGGATTATTCCCGACTCAAAAACGAGCCATAAGGTTCATAGCAGGAGCCAAAACAAGAGATCATTGCAAACCTTGATTTAAAAAACTAGGGATATTATCTCTCCCTTGTTTATATATCATGCATCTATTATTATTTGTAAAAAAATATCAAAATCTTTTTCAGCTCAACTCAGTACACAATCATGGTACACGTAATTGCAACAAAATTCACACTCCATCTTGTAGGCTGAAAACATACTATGATGGACCATATATGATGGGTCTCAAATGTTTTAATAAACTGCCCAATGACAAAATCAATTGTAAATATTCAAGTTTTCAAGAAGAATGTTCATATCATGCTTTTGGATAAGTGTTACTACAAATTTAGTGAATTTCTATTATAATTTCATACCTGTACTTCTACTGCTTATTATATGAACTGTAAATAACGGCACAAAGATGGCAGTGTGCGTGTGTGTAGTTATATTTAAATATGATTGTATTCAGGAGCGGCCCGAGGAATTTTGGCGCCCTGGGTGAGTTAGCAGTCCAGTGCTCCCCTCCTTTAATGCTTGTTGAGATATTTACAAAATACATGTTAATTTATTCATTGATCTGTAAAAATTATTGATAATGGAAAATTAAAAGGAATGCCATCAAGTTTATAGCCTGTTCCTTGATATAAATTCGTATCCAATATTTATTCACTTGCAAGTAATGCATAGAAAAATGATTGGGATAGTGCCCCAAAAGCTTTGGTGCCCTGGAGAGCCGCCCGTAGATCGGGCCGGACCTGATTGTATTTGCAACTTGTTTCTTTTATACTGTATGACTTTATGGATGTATCTTCTCTGACATGTATTGTCCGTACTAGACCTCCTGGGCCAATTTTAACTTTCTCCATATGCATAGTATGAGAAAGTGTTTTCATGAAAAAAATCGAATTCGAGATTTCAAAGGGGATTCATGTTTTAAGGTCTCCTGAAGATGTTTTGACTATTTTCTAAATGTCTGTGTGTCTGTCTGTATGTGATAGATTTTTGTGGGTGCTCTAACTCAAAAACTATTAATCAGGTCAACGCAAAATTTTATATTTAACATTTTTATAAAGGTTAAAAGATCTGATTAGTTTTGGTAAAAATCGGTCGACCGGAAGTGGGTGTTTACTCTTGTCACTTATCCGTTATTTTGGAATATTTGCTTTAATATTTAATAAATGTAAAAATGTATTGGAATAGAAGTTGTAGGAAATTTCATTTTCTACAACCTTTGTTTGATACATTTTCCCATATAATGCATTGTTTAAGAGATATCTTATATTTTTAGCTGCCACCAACATGCCACCTACCGAAGACTATTGTTAACACTTGACGCTTAGTTACGTCTTAGTAACGCTCCTTTTCTTTTCTTAATAGTCAACCAGAAGTAAATATTGACGATCCCAGAGCTAACATGTAATTTGCCATATATATATGGAGAAAGTCATGTGTTGCCCACGTTTATTTTATATTATATACTAATTGTAATATATTTTTACACTTTTGACTTGTCCTATATCATATTGTATGATTCTTGAATTAATAAAAATATTATATTATTATTACATACTAGCTTTTCGAAATTTTATTTTAAATTTAAGATTTTTGATTGTCTAAAGTTAATTGGAAAGTCTACTAACACGTTTCCAAGGCTACTTTTCAATAAATGTTATTACTCCTATGTTTAGGAAATAATTCATAGTTTAATTTTTGTGTGGAGTTTAAAAACCGCGTGAAAATTATAGATGGCAGTACTTTCCGGTCTTACGCGGGGGCCGTTGTTTTTTTTCATCGGCTACCTGAGGAACGTTATTCGTTTCAAATTCTCTGAAACTACCTCGATTGTAAACGCGGCGAGAAGTTGAATTGTTTTCGTTTTATATTTACATTATAGGTGTCGACAAATTTTTTGTTGGAGTAAATAAAGTGATATTACTTGAGATTTATTTCAGCGTTTATTGGTGAATGGATTTTCGATTACCACAGCCAGTGAAATACTCCCTGAAAAAAAAGAAAAGACGATGGAAGTTGTTGCGAGAAGGTATGCTGTGTGCAAATTATGCTAGATGGGATGTGTTCATCTTAGAGGTTTTATGTTTTTCATAACCATCATGTACTGCTTTTTCAGAAACGAAGAAATTGTCTTTAAAACACCACAAAAGAGATGCTTCTTGTCAAACAGATTCGAGTGAATCTTCTGAAAGTGCTACTAATAGTATCAAAAAGAACAATACCCAAATTATCATAGCTGCCGGGGATTCCAATGAATGTAGTGCGCTGACCAAATCACTTGAAAAGAAAACTTCCAGTGTTTCAGTATTCGACGATGACGAAAAAGCCGTTCGTTCTATCTATCATTACTGTACGCCCGCGAGACAGAAAATAGACAAGGACGTCGCACACTGCTGTTATAAAAAAGTTCACTCTTCAGTTACCTCAGCAAGTAAAAGTACTTCTGTAGACGTTACTAATTTTTCAGCAACAACTGAATTAACTTCCTCTGTATGTTTGGCAAAAAACGAAGGAACTATTCTTGATAAGAATAAAATGATATCGGTAAAGTCCCCTGAGGATGAACTCTTATTTCAAAGCGAAAATCATCAGACTGGATCTACTTTGAGTCTATCTTCCTCAACTAAAACTTTGACAAGCAAGCAGAGTTCTTATTCTGATAGAAATGATTTACGCTTCGGTAAAACTTCTGCCGGAAGTACTTCTGAAGCGGAATCGAAAGTAGAATCGAAATCATTAAATAGGAAACGATGTACGACAATTCTGTTATCCGATAGTGACGATAGCGGTTCTTCCTCTGTTTGGAACTCAAATAGTCATATGTCAGTGTTGAAATCAAAGGTTAACGTTGACAAAAACAAGGAATTGGATCCTGAGAACAATACAAGTAGTGACATAAGTCAATTTATTTTAGATTCCTCCTTCACGCCTGGTGATAAAATGATTTCAAGAGTAAATCCCGCCGCTGTCTTAAAAGGAAAAAACTGCACGAAAACACAAACGGGACCAAAACCTTTTCCTAGAAGTAGTGTCTTAAATAAAAGGTTCAATAAGGTTGTTGAAGCTGACTTCGCGCTTTCGTGCAATACCAGCGACTTTTATTTAAGAGTGAAAAAAAGAGTATTAGGTTTGCATAACACCAATTCAGAAAATGCTTCGCATGATAAGACTGACAATAATGATGGGGATAATGTGACGGGTGGTAGAAAGAGTGGAGGTGATTTTAATCAGTCATCAAAGAATAACAAAGAAAACAGAAATAGATATATTCCCAAAGATGGAATTAGAAGAATATCCAGTAACTTGGAGATAATGAAGACCACTTCAATTCCAAAATCTCCACCTTCTCCATTTCCTGTATTCCATCAAAAAAATAATCTAGCAAATGAAATGGCAGTTATTACAACAGCTGATAAAACTGCCCAAAATAATTCCCTTGTAATTATTCCTGAAAGTGATGATTCAGAAAGCGACAATGGTGTGAGCAAATCAAAGGAATCTAAGAAAAGTAATTCTAATGGGTCAAATTTAGGCATTAAGAAAAAGGCTGCGTGTTTGAGAAGTTCAGACTCAGAAAACACCCCTCCAAGAGTTGCTAAAGATGATAAACTCAGATTGAGAAGAAGAAATAAGATAGTGCCAGAGAGATCTTCCAACCCTCATGAAGAACCTTTAATACCTGACGGCGAACTTTCAAGTAGTTCTGGTGGAATAGAATACAGAAGAAAGAGACCAGTATTTGTCATTGGAAGTTCAGATTCAGAAAGTTCAGTTGTTTGCAAATCTGAAAATCAAGATGATATAGAGCTGATTAATGATTTTCATGAAAGTGATTTGGAGGGTATGAATGAATCAAATTCTGAAGGAAGTCATTCTTCTGAGGAAAAAAATGTTGTGGTGGAAAATTTTAATGTAAATAGTGGCTCCAGTGATTTATTTAGGAGAGTGACAAAGAGGGTTTTGGCTCTTAATAGTTCTGAATCTCATACAAGTGATAAGCAACAAGAAACTATTGTAGATGAGGTTTCAAACTCGAAAAATAATTCAGCTTTCAACATGGTGTACAAGCCTGGATTTTCTACGCTATCCCAATCCAAGCATGAAGACATAAAGAAATGGCTGCATACAATCCCATGTTCAAATAACTCTGAAACAGACAAATCAAATGATGGTATTCATGTTCCCAGAAAAACTTCTGATAATGAGAAACAGTGTGGAGAAGATGACATTAATCTAACTGACATGGAGCAGGTGCTCAACGAGTTGTATGGGAATGATTGGTTAAATAAAACAAAATTCACTCCAAAAGCTGTTAAGAAGAAGATAGAGTCACAAATAATTATTGCTAGGTAAAGTATTGATTGAAATATTATTTCCTTAAAACGTTTATTTTTTGAGCTGAAATACCTTGAAGATGTATAATTTTTACAGGCTAACAGATTCTGACGATTCTTCAACTCCTCCTCTGCCTGCTAGTACACCTAAGAAAAGATTATTCAATCAAAAGAATAACATTTTGACTCCAACTCAAAGAAAAAACAATATTTTTACTCCATTAACTTCAACTGGAAAGAAAGGTATCTCCTAGCATGGCTAAAAAGTCATTATCAATCAAATATGAAGCTCGGTATTTATTTATTGTTTGATTTTGTTCTAATTTCCATACCTTTGTAGGCTTTAATGTATTCAGAACCCCAAAAACCCTGGATTCTAAAGCCAAAACTGCCCGGGGACATTTAGGATCAGAGGTTTTTTCTTCTCCAGTTCTTACTTTCGTCGCATCTTTGTCTGGTATGTTAGTGAGTAAAATATAATCCCCTGTAATACAAATTGAGTGGAAAAATTTACTGAGAGTAATGTTTTAGATTCTGTAAGGCTTTTTACTTTCTCCATATACTAAATATGGAGAAAGTATTGTTTTCATGAAAATATCGAATTCAAGATTTCAATGGAAATACATGTTTAAGGTCCCCTGAACACGTTTTGGCTATTTTCTTAAAGATGTCAGTGGGTGTATGTCTGTGGCCGGCATTTTGTGGGTGCTCTAACTCAAAAAATATTAATCCGATCACTGCAAAATTTTATATTTGACATTTCTATTAAAGGGAAAAGAACTGATTAGTTTCTGGTAAAAATTGATAAACCAGAAGTGGGTGTTTACTCTTGTCACTTATCCGTTATTTTGAAATATTTGCTTTAATATTTGATAAATGTATAAAAGTACTGGAATAAAAGTTATAGGAAATTACATTTTCTATTACCTTTGTTCGAAACATTTTCCCATATAATGCATTATGGAAGAGATATTTTTAAAACTAAAATTTTTAGCAGCCACCACCTACCGTCGACTATTGTAAACGCTTTACACTCCTTTTATTCTTAATTGTTGGAGCTTTGGGGCTATATCCAATATCAGAAGGCTACGGTTTGAGTTTATTTCTTTGTAAAGCCTAAATTTTTCTCACAGTTCCTTAAAATATTTATTATCATTTAACCTATTTGGAATTTTTAGAAATATTACAGGTATGGAGCAAGTCATGTGGTGACCACATCAGATTTTTTTAAAAGTATCTATCAAGAAGTACCTTACTTTGAGAAAACTTGCCAAAATTAATTCTTATGCTGTAATCCAAGCTAACTAACCTATTTTTAACCCTTATAGTGTCAAACGGCAAAATATTGTATTGCTAGGCCATCATCCTCAGTAAATGTTCTTAGTTTGTGCTGTGGTGAAATATGACATTACTAGATGTTTTGATAATTGAGCAGAAAATATATACTCTATAAGTCTACTGCCCATTTCCATTTCTTCATTCATATTTCAAACTGTTTCTCTAGTTAATTTTTACAACTTTTTTGAGAGTGATTTTGTCAGTTTCTATAAAATCATTAATAGCTTCATAACTATTTGGTATTCACTGCAGATTTTTTTTGTTGAGTATTGAATATATGCAAATATTTATTTTATGTTTGCTTCCAGAGGATTGAAATGGAAATTTAATTTATTAGAATAATATTAATTCTTTTTTAATTAAAATCTTCAATTTGTTTTTTACTAGAATTTTCAACTTATACGTTGCTGAAAAAGCAGGAGAAAAATTGTCGACCTAGAGTTGAACCTGGGCGGATATTTACCACCAGGCAGACTTTCCTGTTTCAGAATTGGCTATTTCTCTACATTTTATAGGTGTTCAATACTAAACCAATTTTCATATACTGTGTGGAACGTAGGTTCTGTGTTATATGAATAATAAAATCATCTCCTAAAATATCGGGAAAAGGAGGAGATACAGAATATTTTAGTATGGTTTACAAAATGTCACAGTCATCTTTCTTACTTAAACAAAAAATTGTTTAGCATTTAGAGGATTAAAGATGACATGCACCAAATTTCAGCATTAAATTTCCCATTATAATTTTATTTTATTTGAATATAAACGTTTGCAGTTGGTCACCAATCAGCAAGATGTCATCCTGAAGCCAAGTACTTCATTAAAAATTTTAAGAGTAAGAAGGAAGAGCTAGCAAGGAAGCTTTTTCACCTTTTTAACAAAGAAGTCTTTTCTTCCAAGGTAATTTAAATGTGGTTTAGCAATTTGCTCATCACTGATTCATTTATGTTAAAGAATTGCGGGTTAACTAATTTGTTTGCTTTGTGTTTTCCTAGCTACCTCATGATTTGCCACTTCTTTGGAACAACAGATTACGGAAAACTGCTGGTTACTGCTATAACCGGCGAATTAAGAATTCAGAAGGAACTTTTACCAGATCTTCTAGAGTAGAATTGTCTTCAAAGGTATGAATATGTCATAGCATTTATACTCTCTTAATCTTACTCATTTTACTTTTCAAATAAACACGGTTTATTCAGTATACATATTGGGGATAATTTGGAAATTGAATTTCTAAAAAAACTATCGGGTAATATAGGTAGGAAATTATCTATTAAAATATTTACGTCATAAGACAGGTCCTATTTCCTCCAAAATTTGGTTTGTCAATCCTGACTTAATTAATGTATAAAATGACAACATTTGTTATTATAAATTATACAGGTATGCCTTGTTTAACACATTTTTGATATAGCGTGGTTGGCATCTCGGGACTAAAATTTTAGTTTTTGAAATTTTTTTAAAAATAAGGCTCCTAAATGCTACGGTCTTTTATAATGGTCCCAACATTTTTCTCGGTTACCTTCATTCGTACTTCACTCTCTGTTCAGTGATAGTCATCCCACTCTAATTAAAGACAAATTTGTTGTTATTTATACATTTATTAGCTTTATTTATATTTCACTCATTCACTTTTATTATTATGTTTTTTACATTGGTTTGCCGCAACTCCACAGTCTTTTGCAGTGACGCTGACATTGGAAGTTTTAAACTTGTTAATTGTTAACGCTACTGTTGAGATGTGCAGGGTTGGGTTCGCTTTGGATGAGTTTTTGCTTGGGATTGGATTAGATTAGGTTCATGACAACTTTAACTTTCTCGATCAGTAGTCATTTATTATTTTGCTGTTGGTACCTATGCTATAGTTATGCATCTGAAACTGTGACGGCACCGCTGAATCATAATAACACTCGTATTCCATTTTTGTTTACTTCTGCACTGGCTAATCATCATCAAAGATCTTTGTAATCATGAAGAATTTTAGGAACATGTCAAGATATTACACTATACTGATGTTTTACCAAGTATATACCAGAAATACTTATGATATTTTGTATATCTAATTTATTTTATAATACATTTTTTCATAGCAAATGTTATTAGAAATTTGTGATTTTCCATCATAAAGAATTAGCCTTTTGAAGCTGTTGTACAACATGTTCAAAATAAATAATTATTCTTAAATAGTTGTCATATATTGTATTTACTCGTGTAATGCCTCTCTTTTAGAGCTACAAATCTAGAAAAACTGTAATTTGTTTAACGTCCGCACTTATAAATTTTTTATATTTTACAGCAACATTGGCTGAATAATCTGTCTGAAGCTGAGTTTGATGATGCAATTATGGCAACAAGCAAATATTTAAGAAATGACTTCTAAAAATGATTTTTTATACTTTTTTAACATACGTAATCATGAAAAATTCACATCCATTGCCATTATGTTACACAGAGACAACTCAAAAACCTATTTTGGAGTCTAGCTCCTTAACCTCGCAGAAAATTTCAATTTTGAAGCGTTGCGCATTCTCAAGTTATTTAATTTAAAATGAGTAATTTTCGCTAATTTTGCAAAATTACGCAAACTCAGCTATTATTCACCTAGAAAAAAAAGCGAATTTTACATAAATTTACGTAAACTGTTCATGCTCAAAATAAATCCCCTTGTCAAATCCCCCAGAGATCACGCAATAGCATAAGTAAACTGGTCACTAGATGCACTGTGAATTCCATGTCACAGGATGACCTGTTAGTTTATTTTCAAGTTATAAAATATCTTATGTAAAAGTGAAATGTGTGCTCTTTTAATGAATTATTTTCTATAGTCATTGTAAATTAGAGCTTATCAGTACTGCTATGTGCTGTATAAATTAGAATGCATATTTCTTTATGCATCATTGTAAATATTTTTATTATCTGTAAATATGTTAGCATTAAGGTTGTTACTCTATGGTTACATTATTATTTTTTGCCAATATTAATCTTGTAAATATTTCATGATTTTACTTTTGCGTGATAAAATATACTTTGTAATGTAACAATATAAAACGCTTAATATCTTTATCTGCTACAAAAAACCCAAATCTCACTAACTTAATACGTAGATATAAACTTGAAATTTGGCAGAGATAATCTACTCAGTTATAAAAATGCTGTGAGGAAGGAAAATTTATGAAAAATGGCCAGGGTTTGACTCCAGGGGATGATTTGCATTCCCCATATGATAACACGTAAAAATCGACTTTTTGAGATGCAGGCTTTTCTTTTTTTAGAGATTAACCCTTATACTGCCAGCCGGCCGATATATCGGCCCTTGGGGTATGTGTGAAAACTGCCACCGGCTGATCTATCGGCCGTGTTTGTTTATGCTCTGTCCCTCTCGTCTCTGTGAGTAAGATGGCTTTTGTAAACACTTATCCGTTATTTCTGATGCTTACTCATCTCTGTCAACGAAAATCTCAATAGAATTGCAATACTTGCTTTATTTTTCGACTGGAAGAACATCGGCTGTTTTTTCCGCAGTAGCTCATCTGGTGTTGCTTAGAAAAGGTCGCAGAAGTGATTTATCTTGCCTGTAATAGTTACTTTTAGCCAATTGATATTTGATTTTTTGGATACGGGAAAGGAGTTACTTCATTTCCAGTAATAATATGTAATGTATTTCCGTGTTTTTAAAAATAATTTTCGCAAAGTACCATGAATAAACTAATATATGTTTTAAATATTTTTTGGACGAGCCTAAATATTTTAATTGGTTTTGTAATATACAAATATATATAAATAATATGTACATATATTATATAATCTACACCATAATTTATTAGTATTTTAGAATACATATAATTACATAAAATGAGTGTGGGTGATGGGCGCAATGTTTAATTAAATTAAGTGTAATTATTGCAAAAATTATGCCACGAGCATAAAAATTTGTTTTTAGGTTAAAAACTAATAGCAATAACTAATATCAACAAAATTACTAACGACAATAATTTTCTATGCACAGTTTTTATAATCTAAATGTAAAAGTTGATATTTTTTATAATTAAACTTATGAATAAAATATTTTTCCTAAATTTAAACGCAGTGAAAACAACATAATTAAATTGTATTCTATATCCTGCATGTTTAAAGAGAATAAATAATAAAATTTAGCTTCAGAATATTAATATTAGCTTTTATATAAATTTCTATCCGAAAACGTACATATTCATCAAAAAAGCCCTGGCATTTTTCACATATACCACTTGATGGAGGCTGGCAGCAAAAGGGTTAAAATTAGAAAAATATTGACCCACGACCTTTAGATCTGGACCATTTTAAAGAAAAAATAATGTTTCTTGTTCTGTTCATTTTTTATTGCCTACAGTTCGAAATCTCTCATGTTAAACGTTTAATTCAGATATTTTGGAGAAATCTTGCCATTTTAACAGGGTGTTGCCTTGCCTACCAATTACATTGTTAAACCTCAAAATCCTATTGTTATTCCAATCCTTATGGGTTTGTGTGCTTTGAAGGCTTTTAATAGGAGAAGGAGAGAAAGATGGAAGGAGAGGGAAATAATTTTTATAATTCATTGTGTTATTTACAAGAAAGAATAACTAGAGCTGAAATACTATAATGAGCTAAATCCAATAGTGTTGAAATAGAAACGGTATGAAAATCGGAGGAACGTGCTGGATGTTTTAATAAACAAACCGAACATGTAAAAAATTATGGAATGAAGGATTGGGCGATAGGTTGCGGAAGTTAGGTAGAAGAATAGAGGTCTTAAGGACGGTTTGGGAAATAGGGAGATAAAGATAGATTCAAAAGAATCACAAAAATAATAATAAAAGGCTATGTCTGTCCGTTGGTCTGAGTGTCAAGCTATTTAAATGCGAATAACTCGATCAAGGATGTAGATAGAAAATTGAAATTTGGCAGAAATTTATATAATGAGCTAATCAGAATATGTTTATATAGGGTTGACATGGTAATTTAAGAAATAAATGTCCATTTTTGGTGCTATTTTGAGGGGGGCTATATTGCACTTTATACTTTGCAATTTATACATTTTAATTTAGTGCAACAAAACTTTCTGTGGAGAGAGAGAGTAAGGGGAGAGGGAGGGAAGAGAAAGGGAGGAAGAATGGGAAGTACCTTAATTTTAATACATAATCTGCACATACCCATCATATTTGACAGGAAATTACGCTAGTAACACTATATAACACTTTCAATTAAAGAAAGAAATTTTTTATATATCTTGGAATTTTTAGATTTGTTTCTTTTTAGTTAACACTTAAGAAAATGGTTTCTGCTCATCGTTAGTTTTACAAAAATTTAAAATTTTCATGTAGTCCATAGAAAAATGCTGCTGTCATATGCTTCAAGTGGGGCAGCTCTGTTTGTTTTCTTTTGTTCCAAGTACTGCATCACCTTCAGTTTTTTAAATGAGGTTTCTGTTAAATTTGGTCACTTTTTAAATTGTTTTTTAAAAAAATATTTTTCATTGGCAACTGCTGCAGAAATTTTCTCTCATCAGTAAATTTTACATTTTTAATGGTCTGTAATGCTACTACTCTAATTCTTTTCAGATTGTTGACAACACTGGTCGCTTGAGAGACACTCTCATACATGAACTTTGCCATGCAGCTACGTGGATTATTTCTGAAGTGACTGGAGGGCATGGACCAACATGGAAAAGATGGTATTAGTGCTCTACAAGAATATAAAGAGATGATAATTTTTTTGTTTGAAATATTCCAGTGACCTTTTGCTTTTTTGTCACCCTAATTTAAGCTTTTCTGCAATTGGCACCATTTTGGTTTTATCTCATTAATTTTCTTATCTTTGTAAGTTTTTTTATTTCTTCAATGAGTATCTCATATGTCATATGTTATTTTTTATTACTCAGTTGACAGCCTGCATTATAGATAGAATGTTTTGTGTTCGTTTTTTTTTAGCCTTTAAAAGTTGCAATGAACACTAAAATTAACGATTTTGTCATTATTTTTATTTTACACTTTTTACATTGTGAATTACAAATAAAGTCCTCATTTAAGTTAATTCACAGTACAGGTTTCCCTCTCTTCATGCGGGTTCACTTGTGCAAGTTTGCTATTATGCGACAAACTTATTGCTACCGGAATTTCTTTTTATGCATCTTTGATTCACTCTTATGCTGTTACGTGGCAAGTGCAATACAAATGCAAAAAAGTTCTCCACTACACCACAAGGCGACCATTCAATCTCTCATTATCTCTTATGCTGTGTGTATTAGTACTACAGTAATAGAGATGAGAGTGGAGAAGATATTGTCGAGTGGAGATGAGACGGAGATTTATTGTGATACTGTTTGAACATACTTGAGAAGTTTTTTTTTCTCCTTGCCCACGGAATTTGGGTTGGGCCAAGAGAACTCTCCAGCACTTTAAACCTCCACTATTATGTCACCCACAATGGCCACAACTTGTGCTCATCTGCTTCCTTTTATAATCTACAGTGTTAATTGTTATGTTTGTATTTAGTGCATAAGAAGTCATTATGGAGCGAAAGAAGAGTGTCTTGGAGAGGAGTTAGGATTGCTTGTGGAACGTATCTTTATCTTTTAAATGTAAATGTGAGTTCTGTTTATGCGAATTTGCTTTATGCATCACTTGCCTGGATTGCAACCCCCACATAAAGAGAGAGAAACCTGTACTCATCCCTAACTCCATACTGTGTTACCAACAAACACATGTATTTGCCCTAATTTGCTTAAAATTATGTTAATGTATGACAAGTAGTATCCTTTACAATTTATTGATATTATAAAATTATACATACATACAGTTTGCAACATTTTCCTCCAGTCAACACATTATTTAGGAGAAAATTTTGTCAATGAAAATTAAAGTGAGAAGAATCAGCTTTAGTCAGTGGCAATTCATTATCTAGATTCTAATTATCAAACCTGTGAACTATTAATATATTCTCCCAATAGTAGATACTAAAATTAGAATGTACTGTTGGTGAATCACCACTGATGAAGATTGATAGGTAGCTGAAATACGCATTTGGTATTACCAACTTTTTTATGATTCATGACTGTTCATAATTTTTCAATTTGATTCCAGCCATAAGACAGCCTCAGTAATTCTCCATTGTAATAAATACCTAGTTACCGTTACAATCAACTTTCTTATTAATGCCATTTTAGCACAGTTTTGTAAATGCGCTTGTACTTTCACTTTGACGTCTGGCTATCTGTACATCCGTGTACTTGCTTAAATAAAAATTGTGACAAAACAGCAAATGATAGAAAGCTGAAACTTAAGAGTGTAGATGTCTGTACTGCTGTCATTTGTTTTTATTTAGATTTGAGTTTTGAAACATATATAAGGTTGGATAGGAGCCCATTTGAAATTTATTTTTTTTAAATACAGGGTGATTCACTAGGCAGAGGCCCCAGGATTTCACTAATATTTTCTTTATTTATGAAGTGATTTCCATAAAATTTGGTTAAAACAGACCTCATTCCATTACGAATTGAGCCCAATTACATTATATGCTGAATGTGAACTCCCTGGGCATCTAAACATAATTGTACCCGACGTTCCATATTATCGAATGTTTAGTGTAGCACATCTTCTGGAACACCAAACATTCAATAATATGAAATGTCGGGTACAATAGTATAGACACCCAGGGAGTCCACATTCAGCATTTTATGTAATTGTGCTCAATTTGTAAGGGAATGAGGTCTGTTTTAACAAAATTTTATGGAAATCGGTTCATAAATAAAATATTAGTGAAATCCTGGGGCCTCTACCTAGTGAATCACCAAAGGTATAAAAGATAGATAACTGAAATTTTGAGTGTGTAATGTAAATAAAAACGAATTTTGTAAATTTCCACTAGACAAATTTATTCTGTCCAGTTTCGGCTGTTATTGAGTGTATTTTCACATGAATGCCTCTTACAAATGAGGCTCTAGTGACCAATTATGTGGTGGTATAACCACATAAAAAATAAAGAAAGTGCTAATTTTATCCATTTTTATGGAAAACACTGTTTAGAACTAATGACATTTGATGTTTTTCCATATCTAGATTGCTGTTTTTAATAGATCCTTTTAAATTTGCATTATTGATTGAAGTCATAGGTCAGTGGTTCCCAACCTTTTTGTTGGTGCGACACCCTTTCAAAGATAAACAGAATTTAGTGGCACCTCAACCTTCAAGCAGTGTTTTTCTGTTTTCACAAATGAGTATTAAAACCTTTGGACATATCCATTTGTTGGTACCACACCATAATCAATTTATTAGAGATAAAATTAATGTCCTACTAACCTGTAAACACATCCAAATTGTTGATTTATTTACAAAACTAATTTTATCATGGCACCCCTAAAAATCAGCTGTGGTGCCAGTGTGCCATGGCACCCAGGTTTGGAATCACTGCCATAGGTAGTAGTAAATTTGTGAATTTATTACCAAATCTATAATATTGTATGTATCTGTCCTCTAATTGTAACATACTTCATTTTCAGGACTAATAAAGCTATGGAGGCTTTTCCTGAACTTCCTCCCATCTCAAGATGTCATAATTATGATATTGTTACAAAATATAAATACAAATGCAGTAGTTGTAATTACAGGTAAATACCTTAGAATATATAACTACATAGATCTTATATAGCTTATTACTGCTACTAATTGTGGGTTTATATTTTCAGCATTGGGAGGCATTCAAAATCTTTGGATGTTCAGCGCAAAGTGTGTGGCATTTGTGGTGGCAAGTTTGAGCTCTTTCTGAACCATAAGGATGATACTGGGAAACCAGTGCCAAGAACTCCACGAACTCCAAATGCATTTGCATTGTTCGTCAAAGAAAACTATGGCTCTGCTAAGAAATCTAAAAGTAATCTGAAACACAAGGATGTCATGAAAATATTGAGCGAGCAGTTTGCGGCAACAAAAATTACAGTAGCCATATCAGAAGAAATAGACTGTTAATATGTGATTATTGGAGAATAAATTTCAATTAATCGAGTTTTAAGACTTTAAATTTAGCACTTTGAAATGTTTGTTGTATACATGATGTACTGGTAAATGGATTCCTTGGTATTATTGTCATTTATTTATGATCACAATATATTTTACGTGATTTTTATACACCTTTATAAACTTGACTGCTGCTTCATTCGTAGCAAGTAAACATACATCATTGGGTTTTATTTCTTTACAAATTGACTAAACTGCCGAATATTGGCCGTATGAATGCCAATAAAGGTATCATTCACTAACGTGGCTGTTAAAAATTTGGCATATTTATATAATGATAAAAATACTAATATAAGATTTTGTCTGACTAAAATTTATTTTCCATAAATCGGCTGCATAAGTAATAAATTTATTACGGTACAAAACGTTTATAAACATTCCGAAAGAAAAATTATATTACGCAAATACGAACATGAAGAACTAAGGAAAAATCACGTCTTAAAGTCATTAATTTATTGCTTTTTGAAATTAACTAATTTTTCAAACCCTACTCTATAAAATGTCATATTACTTTCCTTAAGGATGCAGCCAACATTTACCGAGTCAATTAAAGATTCACGTCAATTATGTCCAAATTGGTGAAAAAGAAATGCTTCATAAGCAATTACGCCTCATAAAGCTCAGCTGTTAATCTACCGCCGAGAGATCCCGGGACCACAAGACCACAATGCCTTCTATACATTTCAGCGCATGCGCCGAGCGTGAGTTAACAGTTGAAGATGGCGACGTGTTACCAGGTTGTTTAAAATATGTTCCAGTGGTGTAGTCTCATTACCCGTGGCGTATGTGGCAAATGTAGTTTAAACAATGTCCGAGCAAAAGAGAGCGTCATTAACAACGATAGGTTCGAACAAGAAAGAAAAGAAAGTGAAAGAACCTCGGAAAACAGTGCGTTTAAAAGTGAATCTCTCTGAGTCTAACGAGAAGACTTGCCCGGAGTATAACTACGTCGATCTACTCAATTCTGTAGAGGTAAGTTCACAGAAAATGTCCACCTTACATTACCCGAAGTCAACTTTCAAACAGGCTCGTCGTTTTTCAACGCGATTTACGGACATCTCTGCTCTCACATGGGGCTGCTTAGGTGAAACTGTCTGTCTCGAATTAACCTTCTTAGAAATGAGAAAGTTCGCTTTGTAAGAAACCAATCTCTCCTTGGCAAGACATGCTGTATTTTGGTTGTAATTATATAGTGGGAGAATTTTGAGTCGCCATGTTTGAAGTGAATGTAGGGTTTCTATTGACGTTGCGTGAAATCTCTAATTCTGAGTAACTGACACGTACTGGATGCATAAACTTATTTTTTTATTGATTTTTTAACATTGGTTTTTTAATTTGGAGCATTTTCCTTCATTTTTTATGGCTGTCACCTCACCATTTTGCCGTAAACAGAACGTATATTATCTCAAATAGGAGAGTTGATATCGAAGGTTTGTAAATGCAGGATCTCGGGTAAAATTTTAATAGCAATTATTTTATTGATAACTTGTGTTATCGAGTGATGTCCTTATAACAACGTGTATGAAAAGTTAAAAATCCATGACATACTTGTCCACTAGTTCTAGGTTGACAGCAACTTATCCGATCGCTGAGAATTTGCATCGCATGAAATGATGGCAGTTTTTTTTCAATTACTTTAAAGAGATGTGAATTATTCCAATTTTTCTGTTAGTGAAAAATTGACAATCTTAGTTGAAAATGCAATTAGCTTAGGATCCGGCATATGCACGTTTGGCGAACGTTTGTTGTCCATCGGCGTTAGCGTGGAGAATTGTTTCATTTTTGCTTTGTGGGTGGTACGTAGCCTTCGACCTGAGGTCGGCAATTAACCAGCTGGGTTATTCCGTTAATCTACAAATAGAAATATTCGCGTCCGCCTCCCGCAGTACTAGCCATTCGCGCTCTTTCTCCGTTAGTGCCGCATGTATTTTGACGCTGATTATTTTTCACGAAGGAGATATTTTGGAATTGTGCATGTTAACTGGCAATTTACCCAATTATTTGACGTTACTGTATCTAGAAATACATTATTCAGGCGTCCTTGATATCAATGGCGGATTTATTAAACCGTTCGGGAAACTTAAGCGTTTATATCAGCCTTAAGGGGGTGTGGTTTTTATTACCTAAAATTATTTAATGCAGTTTATTTTTAAGGTAGATCCTCTGAAGTTGAAGAATATAAAAACGGTTGGGTGGGTATCCATGCTATGACCAGGGTAGCGTAAAGCCTTTGTACGGAATTGCAATTGGAGGGTGCAGTAACCTTTCAGCCGATCGCCTGAGAGGGGAGTTGTTAGTGCTAGAAAGCGTCATGTAGGAAGTTGTACGGGACGCCATAGTGAATCAATTCCTGCAGAGGGCGATTGTGATAGGTCTTGTGAGAAGGTTTATTATGGGTTATTTACTATTCTGTAGGTGTGGGAGGGCGTTAAGAGCTCCGTAGCCATAGTGAAATGTGGAAATCAGCGCTGTATTCGCACGCGTGTGGAAATGAATACTATTTAAGGATTATTTTGAATGGATGTATTCTTTAATAATAATTGAAAATTAATTTAAGATTATAATAACGTATGTGTGAGAATGGTCATTGAATAGATGTAAATAAACAAGTTAGTCACTGTTTTGGTCGCTTTTGTGGTGATAAGTTTATATTTTGCGCAAAGAGGCTCTTTTTCTGTAAAACCTTGAAATAACGAAATTCGATGATTAGTTAAATTATATTCTAATAATATTTGTAACAATATTTATGATAATTGTATAAATCATGAGTAATTATTGCTCATTATTTACTCGATTATCATTAATATTGTCAAATTTATGCAATTGATATTGTGTGCATTTGTTAATCCAAATTCTTTGTATATTGTTGTATTCACGTTATTTGTATGACAAATAATGCAAAATGATCCATATAACATAAGCTTGAGAGTTCTCTTTGTATTTTTATTATTTTCCTCGTCGTTTTACATTCTTTTTCAACTAATTTTTATTTGAAATAGAAACTATTTAAGCAGTAGTATGATTTTATTCGGACATTAGAATTTTATGTTCCTCTAACATTTGGAATTGACGGTGACTGAATTATTTGGTTTATTTCCTTTCCTTTATAAGGTTTCTATTAATTGGAATTTGAAACAATATGCTATAATCTCATAATATCGCCGAAGATCAATTATTGTCTTTCTTTGTGTGAAACCTTAGTTGAAACTTGTTTCTTATTCATTTTGGGATTTAAAAATGTTGAAAACTTTAATGGAATTTAAATTGATTAAATTTCTGAAGGCAAATTTTTTACGTGCAAAATGCCTCTTTTTTTATTGCGTAAATTGCACGATCTATGTTATTATAAATCATAAAAAACGATAAATCAGAAAGGGTAAGGTGCATCCAAGAGACATTTCTATGAAATTCATTCTTTTGATGGGTCCATAATATGATTTTAATTATATAACTCCAGGCAATCGTTAATTTTTTAACTGCGGTATATATAAGCGTTGTTGTGTATGTAAACATGATTATTTTGGTGTATACTGGTTCCGCAGCTCGAACTGGATCTAATAAATGTGCATAAAAACGGTATAATTCATTCATTGCGTCTTTTCAGCATTATTCATTTTAGACGATTAAAATTTTTTATAACCCATAAAAAGTTAGACACATATTAGGTATTCCGTTAACCGAGCGTTGGTAGTCAATTATCTAAGAATCCGCATTCGCGTATTATTTTCCGAAAAATGTTTTCTTTGTTTGCTTCATATTGTAGATATGTAATTTTTCTTTTGCCTCTCCGTTTAAGTAGTCTACTGCCGAACATTCTGTCATTAGTACCAGAGTTGTGCTCAAGAATAGCATTAATTGCAACTTGGGTTATTTTTTTACTTAAAGAGAAATTTAAGATGTTTGAAAAAAAACTTTTTTATATTATTTATCCTGGTTAAACTTTTCTTAACACTATGACATTGCATTAAATATTTGTATTCAATGTTTCGTTATTGTAGTTAAAAGCGTTTTCTTTTCGTATAAGTATTTGATGAACACTCGTTGCTAACCATTTGCCTGCAGCCGGTATGGTCGTACTGTTTCTGGCAAATACGATAGCGTTTATTAACTCGTTCACTTAAATTCACTAGGAATTTGGTGAGCTAACTACTTTTATTTTTAGTTTGTTTATAAATAGAAATGTATTGTATGTACTCCATCGTTTCTCTACGCTGCGCTTCAAACAGCTAAGATGTAGTGAAAGAGACCGGTTTTTGTTTGTACATTGCTCAATTTTATAATATCTATTCCAAATCTCTTGTATAGTGTCCCTGCCCATTGTTCCTCGACAACTTATAAACTAGATTATGAAAATTTCAGTACCCACTTGATAACTAATGTAAGAGAATATCTTACCTTTAAAAATTATTATCGGCAGCTTTTATTATTGATTCCCACGTACAATAATGTAGTACTTACTCAAAATTATAGACCAGTTGAAAAATCATTTGAAATGTTTATCGCAATACGCTGTTAACATCTTCAGTTTGTCAATAAAAACGACAGCTGAAAATGTCAAGAAGCAGCCCCTATTAGCATATTTTATAACCGAATTTGTTTAGCTGATTAATAGCTTAAGAATCTATTTAGGGTTCATTCGTGAATTTCGTCAAAAGTAGGTCTCTTATTCAATATTCCTGTAATTGTTTACACATTTCTATTGTAGCCAATTTTAATGATCCCCGCTCTTCGATGTTTCAATGAGCAGAAAATGAACGATTTGGCGACGTCCGTAGACGAAACATCCGCATACGTGCACGTGTAATAGGATTTTTAGCTATGGCCGACCTGACCGCGTCTCAGAGTGATAGAAGAGCCAACTGCCATGCAATGATCTCAAATCGCACGGGGGCAAATGAATAATTTTGCGAAATATGACGGGCAGCATGAAATTTTTAGCAATTCTTAGAATACGTTTGTTGTGAAACGTAATCAACGCTCTCAACCGGTTAGAATACAAAACATTCGGATATTAAAATATTAATCCATCGTGCATTTATTGAGTACCAAGAAATTATTGCGTTGATACTCATCTCTAGTATTCCAATCAATCCTCTCATTCCATCCATGTACATTAGAATCAAAGCGCTGAGATATGAACTGTTGGGCCGTATGTTCGCCGTCACTGCCCGAAGCAGGCTCCCATTTTTACCGCGAAAACGCGTCATAGTTCACGTATTCAAGCGCCCACTTTCTGTGTCTTGTGTTTTGGAAACTTATGGTCATTGTTGAAGGGGGCCCTTTAAACTTAAAGAAGTGAACCTTCGAACTCCAAAAGTCTCGAAGGCATTAGTCAATGCGCGAAACGCTGCTCTTTGATTCACGTAGATTCCAGATTAATGTTAACATAACCGTGTCACAAACATTTCATTGTTCTGTAATTCAAAATTGTTTACTATTCATCCAGATCCATGCCGCAGTTTTATTAATTTCTGACAGCGAACAGTAAATAAATGTGGTCATTTCAAAGTCACACTTTTTATTTAATTGTTATTTATTTATGTAACCAAATACGATTGGTTTATTCTCTATATCATTCTCTTGGGAGAAATTTTTTTCACTCGAAAAGTTAGTAATTTATTAAATTTAACATTTTAAAAACCTTTTTAGGTTTTTAGGCTGCGATGTTAAATGTCAAATGAAAAAATAAGCGATCATGATAATTTTAGTAACAACTTTTTCACTTATCATTAAACAAAACTGCGATCTATTAGAAAGCAAATTATTGATCAGCTGTGATATCTTTAATTAACTCCCAAATGGGACGTTTTTAACTTGTTTTTATTATAACTCATTCCTTTGTTGAAGGTTATCGTTTTGCTATTTTTCAGAAGAGAAGAAAGAAGAAGATTGACGCTAGTCATGTTCATTCAACTGCGAATGGCCTTGGTGATTTGGATCCTTTTGCTGATGATGATGAAGAAAAGTTGAAAGAAATTGCTAGAAATTTTGAAGAGCGATATGTAAGAATTTCTTATATTCAAGCATGCCATTTCAAATGCATTCCCAATGCAGCTAATTAACTAAATTCATTATAGGGTCCATCGATAACGAAGAAGAAGTATAGAAAGCGGGAAGATTATTTGGATATTGGTGCTGGATATGATGAGACAGATCCTTTCATTGATAACACTGATGCTGTATGTCATACATTTTAAGTTTTTTCCCTCCAAAAAATGTGTTGTTCATAAATAGGCTAATATATGTGCTTCTTGATATTCTCTAGTACGATGAAATTGTCCCAGAAGAGATGACTACTGCTCATGGAGGCTTCTATATTAACTCGGGAGCCTTGGAGTATAAGAGAGTCGAGCATAACTCGGATCTGTCAGATGCTGAGGAGATAAAAAATAATAAATCAAGGAAGAAATCTAAGGTGTGTATTAGTACTTTTCTACTTTTTCAAAAATTATTTGTACTTGGTTTTGTTGTATTGCATTATTGGGTGTTTTACTGTGGTGTACCACTATAAATACATCATTAAATTCACAAATTACTTATTCTTTTGTTAACTTTTTATGTTCTTTGCCTCTGGTGTGAATCTTTTCATATTTTGTCTCACAACATACTATTCATAATGAAACACAAGTGGTACTTTTATTAAATATATATTATATTAAACACTTCCACGAAGTCACCTGATAAAGTAAATTATGTTACAACATATTGTTTCCATTTATTTGCCAATTTCTCTGGATTACATTTTCTAAAACGGTAGTGATTGGTATGCTTTATGCTGTGAAATTCATTTGTTCCTTCTTGATAAAGTAGGACATCTTTTTATCAGTAAAACTTAGGTACAGCTTGATATAGTGGCTTACAACAGTGTTTCTCAACCAGTGGGACATGAAGGTCGTCTAGGTGGGATGCAAAGTTTCAAAAATAATTATTACAAGTAGTTGGTGCTTACATTCTGCAAGCATTTCATCTTACCTTGAAAAAACATTAATTTTTCAGAGAGATATTTCATTAATAAAAATATTTTTTTAATTCAAAAGATTTCACCCCTGCACCGATTTTCGTTCTTTCCTTATGGAACAATATTGGAGTAAAACAATCCCTAAAATTTGCAGTTTTAAGAATACTATACTTTTGCCATTTTGGGGGTACTAATGCCACACATTTCTGCCAAATTTCAAAGTTGTAGCACATTTAGAAGTAAAATAATATTTATCTAATTGTTTAAATGTATGAAAATTTTAACGGTTGCAATAACAACTTCATGGAGATTTTCAAATATTTATTTGTGCGCTTGCACTAACATAAGCTCTAAATAACTTAAATCTTTCAGCTCCCTAGCTCATCTCTAAATACCTAAACATTTATCTGTTTGTTTAAACCTGAAGAATTTTTAACTGCCAAACAAACTATAATATCAACATTTCTATAATCCCTGTTTCGTTTTTTTTACAAATTCTACCTTTAAAAAACATTTCAGCTTCGTAGCACATTCAGAAATAAATAAACATTAAAATTTTGTTTAAACGGTTGTGAAATTTTAGCGGCCGCATTGTTGAACTTTCTTGAGATTCACAATTTTTTTAGTCGATTTTGCACATAGTCGTACCCACATAAAAATTTCGAATCTACAGCTCATCTGGAAGTGCCTAAACGTTAGAATCCTCCTATCATTTATACCATAAGAAGTATCTATATATAACAGATAAAACTTTTCTTCATCAAAATTATTACATTATTTAATGTTCTTAAAGTTTTTCATTAATGAGTAATACAAGACTATGATGCATTTGTCATAAAAATTCACTTATTGTAAAAGATGGGATTTTGTTTTTATTGCGGTGGGACCCTATTTTTTACAAAAACTGGTTGGTGTGTTCAGGGCCAGCCCAAAGCATGGATGAGCTGGGCAGCTGCCTGTGGTGACAAAGTCATGGAGGCACTATCTCGATCATCTATCTATACATTACTTGCAAGTGAATAGATACAGTTTATATCACGGATCAGGCTGGTATCTTGATGCCATTCCTTTTATTTTTCATTATCAACGATTTTGCTGGGCAATGAATAAATTAACATTTACTTTGAAAATATCTCAACATACATTTATGGAGGGGGGCACTGACATACTCGCGTGCAGTGCCAAAATTCCTTGGGCTGCCACTGGGTGGGATATAAAATCCTCTAGGTTGTGGCTTAGAAGACATTTCTGGTTTTTTCTTAAAAGTGAGAATTTCTCTATTTTTTTCCATAAACTATACCAGATATTTTAAAAAATTGTAGATTTTCAGTTGGATTTTATTCTCATCATATAGTTTTTATTGTAACATTAACTGCTTTTAAGAGATTTCCGGAAGAATATAAGACACACACGTTTTTTGCATACTCGAACAACTTTCCTATCTCGTATTACCAAAATATAGCTGTGCTTGTTCATTGGATAGAGGGTCATATCCTGAAAATTTGCTTGTTCTATTTTTTTTTCTTTGGCAGATGTTGTTGGCATAATTGGATAAATCAAAATGATATGTTTTTATGAAGTGCTAAAAACTAAATTCAATGTTAAAATCTTAATTGTTCTATGGCAGGGGTTCTCAACCTGTGGTATGCGAGCCAGTGCAATGTGGTACTCCAAAAAAATAAAAACATGGTTTTTGCCTATAGTGGTGGCACGTGAGCATTTTCATTTTTGATTTGGTGGTACGCGAGCATTTTCATTTTTGATTTGGTGGTACAAAAATAAAAGAGGTTGAGAACCTCTGTTCTATGGGATGCATTGGAATGTTAGTTTCATTACTGATTTCAACTTCTACTTTATATTATTTTACCATTGGTATATCTTTCTCCTAACTTTCTTATGGGTATTTGAGAAACCTTTTTCACTTGTGAGTGGTGTGAATGAGTTAGACCTAAGTTGAATTAATAAAGCATTTAGATTGTCCTATTTTCCACCAAAGGAGTTAGGGAGTATATGCAGATGATGCATGGCACAACGTAATTTATTTTTGGATGATGTGATTCAAAATGTTGTTTAGAAACATTCACTATTATCGATACAACAGCCATGTTATTCAATATCTGACTGTATTTAAAATATTTTGATATTCTCAAAATATTGTTTTTCTTGTTTCTGTTTTGTCTTGTGTCTATATGTATATATATATATATATATATATATATATATATATATATATATATATACATACACACACACACACACACACACATATATATACATAGGGAGATGCTTGTTGAAATTCAACGGGAAAGTATTTAATGAAATTTCATCAATAGATGCGACATGAAGCTTATTCATGTTAATGGTACCCAATTACACGAAACTGGCAACAATGCAAACCACTAAGAATGTGTCAAATTCTCACATTAAAAACTGATCTGTTATCAGTTCGACGCATATTAAAAAATCAATGGTAGGAATACAAACTTTCATTCTTTTAGGCGTTCATAGTTTCAAGCCTTGAACTCCTACCATGATTCTAAGTAATTTGAATATGGGAACGATTAATGTTCTAAATTCAAATGTATTCCTTCTCGTAATAATTCAATGAATTTTTTACATTGGTTGCTATAAAAACAATTTCCCTCTCCTTCCTTTTCTCTCTCTCTCTGTCTCGTATTAAAAGCATTCAAAGTATACTTTTATCCATAAGGATTGAAATAACAATAGGATTTTGAGGTTTAACAATGTAATTGGTAGGCAAGGCAACATCCTGTTAAAATGGCAAGATTTCTCCAAAATATGTGAATTAAACGTTAAACATGAGAGATTTCAAACTGTAGGCAGAAAAAGATGAACAGAATAAGAAACTTGATACTTTTTACTTTAAAATGGTTCAGATCCATAGATTGTAGGTCAATTCTTTATAATTTAGATCTCAAAAAGAATAAAAGCCTGCTCATCAAAAAGTTGATTTTTACTTGTTATTTTATGGGAAATGGGAATGTCTTCCTTAGAGTTGAACCCAGGACATTTGTTAAGATTTTTTTTCGTCATTCTTAAAATATGCAAATTTAGTATTTCTGCCAAATTTATAAAAGAAGTCCTGATCTTTTATCGAGTTATTCGCATTTTTATAGCAAGACAGAGGGAGCCACAAAGGGACAGAAGTAGGATTTTATGGATTTTAGATTTATATTATTATTGTAATGCATATAATTGGGGTTATCTTGTTTGTGTTCAATAAATTATTATTATTTTGTGTAGGTAGTTTATGATTGATTTTTTAAAGGAGTCATGATCTTACATTTAGTGACATCTATTTTTTTCCAGAAAATTTTGGTTTCTGATGATGAAGAGGAAGAAGATGAAGAAGAGGAAGATCTTGAAGAGAAGTCTGAGTTAGAAACTAAGGTAATAATATTTGAATTATTCTTTACAAACTCAAAATATATGGTGTTCCTAATTAATGCAACAGCTTCAATGTTGAAAACTTCATTTTTAATCAGTTATATTGATGATTGGCCTCATATTGTTCTTCCATTATTGATTATTTTAATTGCAGTGTAATTTAAGGCAAAAGATGTAGTGCTTGTAAATATTCTTTTACATGTCACTTTTAATAGTTATAATTAATTTTTAGCATCAAATGATCTTGATAAACATAAAGGAAGAGTGAATTATCTTAATTATGAGACAAAATGCTCGTGCAACAGCAAGAAAAGTTGGGTTTGAATTTCAAAAGAAGTTCATATGGCCTCTAGAATTGCAAAAGTAGCACAAAACTTTTAAAAAAATCTGGATCCATTTATGATGAAATGCAATCAGGGCAGATCTTATTGTTTAAAAGTAAGAGGGGTTCCACAGTATTTCATGATTGATCAACTTGACTAATAAGGCATTGCTATGTTCACTAACAGTTTCAAATCTGATGAGTGATGGTCAGTCTAAATATAAAGTTAGCTACCAAACTATTTAAATTGAAATTAAAACTGTTGTGCTACTTTGGAAAACCCTGTATTTGGTGAAATAAAGGTATTTATTATGTTGTCAGTTTTTTAAATCTCATCACACTATGTATAAAATTAACTGATAATCATTTATATTCCTATCTTCTTTTGTCAATTACTGTTCCATTTTATCAGTTTCCAGAAAAATACTTGTTCCTTTCATTAATATTTTTGCAGCACCCACTTATTTGCTTATCGGTAACAATGACTAATTTATGTATGAGTTGCACATGTACAGGCATCCCTCAAGATACGTTCATTTGAGATATATACACCAAGATCTAAACTCATCATAAAGAGTTCTCACAGAATATTTCTCATTTTCCACAAAATTAAGGCAAGTACTGCCACTCCCCAACTTAGTAAGGGTTCCGTTCTGCAAACCTCTATGTAACCCGAGTTTTATGTAAGTCTGAATTTGCCTAACTACCCACACACTTCAGTACAGTAAGTAAGTCATTGGGAAAAAACCATTCTAATCACAGAAATTAAGAAAATTATTTAGACCCTGTGCTAGCCCTCACACGGAAAACGTTAACCGCAAAAAGTTCCAGCCTCGCAAGCAGTGAATGGCAGTAATATTCCCGATAGGCAACTTGTGACTGAGCATAATGCAAGCGCCTTGTGGGAGATGCCATAGATCTTGAATACATTGTTGCATTTAACATCTATGGGAGATGCCGGCCGCCCATACTCTCCGCTGCTATATGTGGTATCCTTTCGCACACACCGAACTACCATATATACTCGCGTAATTTGCAACTTTTTCATTTTTTAGCCATAAATTAAGGGGTCGCAAATTACATGAGTTATGTTTTTAAAACAGTGAAATCATCTCTTGTTCTGAACATATTTCTAAGCATAGCCTTACCCGTAACTTCGATCTGAGGCCTTGCCTCACTGACTTCTAATTTTTAAGTAACTTATTATTATGGATGTAGATTTAATAAAGTTCTCATGTAACCTTATTTAATCTTTCAACCTCCATTATGAAAAGAAAAATAAAGATCTGCAAAATTACCAATAATTTATAAAATAAACGTAAGAATAAATGTTTGTTTACATGTAAAGACCTCTGTAAAATCAGGTAACCATTCCCACAACACATTCTAATGTTTACGGCATTAGACTGAGTTGCCAAGTGTAAATTTTTTAACCATATAATATGAGTAAATGAATTTTTAAAAAGAAATGAGAGGAACACGGTAGAAACCATCTATGGCAACATTATTGTGTTACGATTGTATGATAGTTAAAGATGCGCTAGTAGGTAGGCATTTGTTTGGCTCTTAGCTGTTCCCGCAACACAACATTCTTAAAACATTTCTGACTAGAGCGACGAACTGTGATAATTGCAGGTAATTAAAAGGTATTTTTTTCTCTTTGAATACATTTGAATGGTTTCTCTTTACCTCCATAAAGAGAGAGAAATCGTATGGAAACAAACTAAAGAAAATGCACTATATTTTAGGGGAACTGTAGGTCGCGCTACCAGAACTCAAAAATTCCAGCTTGCACATTACATGACACAAGATCAAAACAAGATTTTGAGGCAAAAAATAAGGGATCGCAAATTATATTTTTTCTCTTTGAATACATTTGAATGGTTTCTCTTTACCTCCATAAAGAGAGAGAAATCATATGGAAACAAACTAAAGAAAACGCACTATATTTTAGGGAAACTGTAGGTCGCGCTACCAGAACTCAAAAATTCCAGCTTGCACATTACATGACACACAAGATAAAAACAAGATTTTGAGGCAAAAAATATGGGATCGCAAAATACTTGATTATATATGGTACGTACTTTACATTCCAAGTGGAACGTAATATGTGTGCACTTTGAATTTTTTTGTTTGTGGCTTATGGAAAAGTTTACGTAAGGTCGAATTTACGTAAGTCAGGGCTTACGTAAGCTGGGGAGTGGCTGTATCCATAATTTCCAAATTCTCTGGCAATCGGTTCATGTCCAAGTTTTCGTATTTCAAATTTTGTAACTCGAATTGCTGTATGAGCAATATGAATAATCATCACAATACCCTATATGTTACACTAAAAGTAATGGAAAAATTAGAATATTTTGTATTAGGATTATGGCATCATCATCTGTGCCTTTACTACATACCGTATTTACCCGAATCCAAGACTTTTAACAGACTCAAAACAGAAAAAAAATTTTATGACCTAATTTCTCGCTGCATGTACCGTATATACTCGTGTATAAGTCGATCTCGTGTATAGGTCGACCCCGACTTTTTCATAAAAAGTTTTGCTTTTTTGTATTTCTCGTGTATAAGTCGACTCCAGATTTTCAGGTGTAGTAGAACGAATTTTTTGTATTCAATACGTGTTGATCCATTAAGTTCCCTTTGGTCTGATATAACTACGTTGTGTCAAAGTAGTGGTGAAGCAGTCTGATGTCTCCTCCAGCGCCACTGCATAACATCAAAGTCGTAACATTGTATACACCTTTTTAATAGATCGAATGACTCTGTATCCTCGAGATCAGTGTTTCTCAACCTTTATTAGATCATGGAGCACACCACGATATCCCCTAATTTAGGAGGAGCACCAGACCAAATCCTTCTATTATATAAAATGAAAACCCTCCCCTCTCCCTATAGGTTGACATAATATTAAATGGGAGCAAATGCGATGCAGCATATTTTTCATTCGCAATTTAAAATCACTTAGAATCCCTCTATGAATGCGGCGCTTGAACCAAACGACGCCTGAAAGAATGGAGATTCATTTTGCGGCCATTGATTTTCGAATACGCGTCAAATCGTTCCGCAAATTCATTATTAAAAAGAAATTTTGGCTAAGTTTTAGACGAAAAAATTTTGTAGTCAAGGGTATCTGAATTGTTGCTGTAATTAAGTAAGGCACTTTCACATAGAAAAGTCTATGAAAAAGGAGAAAGGACTTCCAGCGCTTTTTCACTTAGCTGTGGAAATTCAATGAAAGCTTTAATTCAAAAAGTTTCAAGAGGAAAATCCTTTAAAATTTTTAATGTGCAGTCTGAGGAAAGATCAGCTAGTAACTCTTCTTCTTCTAGTGATAAGTTATTTCCTTGATTATCATTAAGTGGATCTAATACCCACGAAGAACCTACTCTTGGATCTTTGTTTAAAGGAAAATATTTATCAAATTTATCACTAAGTGTATCCAAATGATTAACAATGATCAATTGAAGTTCTGCAAAATTAAATTCTTCATTGTTTCTATCTTTAACTTCATTCAGAAGCTCTGTCAATCCAGAAAACATATCAAAGTAGTTGTCTTTGGCTCTGTTAACCCATAACTTGAATTTCTTTTTAAACCCTTCTATTTTACTATACATGTGAAAAACATTTTTCAGTGGTCCTTGTAGTGATAAATTTAAGTCATTCAAATTCTGAAAAATGTCTGCAAGTTTTAAGTACCAATTAATATCCTTGTAGTACTTCACACGATATGAATTTTTCTCAGACAGAAAACACACTACTTCCTCTCTAAGTTCACACAATCTTTTTAACACTCGACCTTTGGACAGCCAGCGAACTTCTGCATGCAATAATAGTGTGGAATGTGCAGACCCCATTTCATTGCATAGTATTCCAAACAATCGGCAGTTAAGTGCACTGGATTTTATTAAATTTACTGTTTTGATGGATATTGCTAACACTTTATTTAACTCTGAGCTTAACTTTTTACATGCTAATAATTCTTGGTGAATAATACAATGTGTAATTTGAATTTTTGGCACTACTTCTTTAAATTTTGCAACCAATCCTGCATGCACACCTGTCATACTTGCTGCACCGTCAGTACAAATCGAAACACAATTTGAAATGTCGATATCTTTGCTGGAGAAATATTCAGATATTACCTTGAATATTTCGGACCCAGTTGAATGATGTGGCAAGTAAAAGCTGTTCATTAATTCTTCTTCAATCACTTCACTGTCCCAATCAATATATCTAATGCTTTGTTAGCAATATCTGTTGATTCGTCCAATTGAAGAGCGAAGGTTCTAGCTTTTTTCACTTTCTCTAACAGTTGCTGATGAAGATCTTCATTCATCATTGCGATACGTCTCGCAATCGTATCGTTGGAGAGGGGTATTTGTCTCATTTTTTTGCAGCCTTCTCTCCCAAAATCGTCTTGCATGCGTCTACTAAGCAAGGCATGATTAAACTTTTTCCTATGGTGAAAGGCTTTTTAGTTTTCGGAGTGAAATTAAGATCGATGCATTAAGCACTGAGTCAGTTACTTTGCATATGTTACTAATTAATCCCCTCTGACTTTTAAATTCATTTTCTCTTCTCTTAAAATACTTGACTGGCTTATTTTGATACTGCTGGTGTTTTATATCAAGATGTATTTTTAATTTTGCTGGAAACATGGCGCTATTTGACAAAACCTCAGAACAAATAACACACTGGACTACTGCCTTGACATGTGAAATCGTATTTAATGTAATCAGGATCATACTTTCGATGTACTACCACTTTCTGCTTTTTCCGATCTGACTGTGAAGGTGAGTCCAATGATCTATCACCGGCATTGTCTCTCATGGAAGTAGATGGAATCACTTCATCAACATTTGTTTCACTCACTCCTGAATTTTTCATAAAATAGTCAACCTGGTCTGTTTACTCATTTTATCCTGTGTGTACCAAGCAGACGTAATTATTAGAATAAATAGAAATATATTACATTTAAACTTCATTTTATTAACGCAAAAGGCTAGTCACGTACTGCCAAAATTCGACAAAATATGTAGAATACACTTTTCACAACCACTCACCAACGCATTTAAATATTACACAATGGTAAACAAAAAAAACTGATGTGCAAACAACTACGATGGAACATGTGGCAAATGGCCACCCACATACAGTGCCAGGCTTGTTTCGTGGATATGCGGGCACAACGTAGTTAAACTATAGTCCGTGAGATGTAACTATGTCTCCGAGTCGATTTTGGAAGGCGAGTGGAGGGAGGCAGTGGAAGAGTCCGCAGTCAATAACAGAGGCCTGGCATCATCAGATGCAAGTATATAGAATCTATAGCAAATGTTACACCGAGGGGGAGGAAGGGAATCGGTGAGTAGGAGAGGGGAGGTCGAATGGTGAAGGAGAGGTTGGTTGGCGGGCAATAAAATGTTCTTTTATGCATACAATGTGGAAGGAGAAGGTCCGTGAATTGTAGAGAGGAATAAAGGGAGTGAATATGCTTCTAAGTAAACAAAGTAAGATGGGGAAGGGAGGGTATTGGAGAGTAGGAAAGGGGAGGCAGAAAGTTGGAAGAGGTTGGAGGATGGGTAAGAAAACGAAGTAGTACTTTTTCGGAAAGAAAAGGCAGAACAAGTAGATTTTATAATCAAAGCAATGTTGCGATTATCGTAACGTGATAGACAAAAGTCTTTACACTTCGTTCTAATAAAAAATTTAATATTATATTTCCAATAATTGGACTTTTGACTTTAATTTTTTAAGAGGCTTGCAGAGCACCTGCCTCATGTTTGCGGAGCACCGGTTGAGAAACACTGCTCTAGATAGACTTTGTTCAGGTAACAAAACTGACGTTGGACCGCGGAGGATAGGTGATGCCGAAATTGATGATAAATTGGTGGAAAGATGACCTACATGGTCCTAGGAAATCCGTTTCTCACGTTTTTGGACGAGGGATGAAGGAACCTACACTTCAGAAAGTGCAAGTTTTGTACATGGAACAGTTGAGCAGCTTACTTTTAAGAAAGAGAAACGTAACAATAACGCTAATTATTGTTTACGATGGTAATTATATTTGATGAAATTCTAGTTGTCATTCGTTTTTCCATCTTTCCTCTTGGTAGTTCCATTTCTTGTCGCTTTCTTGGCATCGCCATCGCTAGCATTGCCTTGTTTACCTTTGTCCAGGTTATGCGCACAGTAGCAAAATTTTTATACCACAAATACTTCGGCAGATACTAATTTAATCTGCAGCACATAGAGGTAGGTGTTGCCTTTCTGCGAATCATCGATCAGGTGTTTCTTTGTTTACATCTTATGGAGTTACCATATTGTGCATGTCTTGCTGCCAGTTTTCTGTCTTGCCGCCGTCATGCTACCGAATGTTAGGTTTACCAAAATTGCTTAAATATTTGCAAAGCATCAAAGGTCAACTTCGGATCACCAAATTATATAGTAAGTTATTCTTTCATATACATTGGTTTTTAAATATTTGATAGTTATCGATACAGTTAAAGTACGACAAGAGTGTAAATTCCATCAAATTTCAATAACCGCAGGTCAATTAACATCAAGGGTTTCAAAAATATTTCTCGTGTACAAGTCGACCCCCGAGTTTTTCGCGAAAAATTTGGTCTAAAAACCTCAACCTATATACGAGTATATACTTTGGTGTACATTTCCAACACGTATTCAGTTTAAGTACCATATCTACCCAAATATAAGCCAACCCCCCAAAAATTTCCACCGTTTTTTGACAAAAAAGTAAATTTCGTAGATTTTATGCTGAAGTGTGCCGGGCATGCATGCATGGCCTAGAATACATTATTGGAGATCGAAGAATAGAGTGGGAAATGGTTTAGTTGTTGACATTGGAAATATTACTCCAATTAATAATTTCGCATTGTTGAATATTGTTCCACATTCAGTTATGATAATTTCATTCATATTTATTTTCCCACAAGGTCAAATAAAGCAATAGTGACCTCGCAAAGATAATTTTTAATCCAAGTCTATTTCCAGTGAAATTAGCATTTATCGTATTTATCTGAAAGGAAGTCGACCCCTAAAAAAATTAGGTTCGCTTACAAAAAAACTTTTACATATTATATGTGTAAGCTAAAATTAAGAGGATGAATAAAAAATAAATTTACTACTTATATCTTCCTCTCCTCTGTTTCCTTCCCTTATTCTTGCTGTCCTGTTCATTCATCACAACTTATTCAAATTCGAACAAATCGTCCATGGAATTTGATATGCAGCATTTCTTGAACCCTCTTGAGATACTATTGGGATTGGGATTACAGAGAAGTGGTATACTTGACTTCTTAATTTTCCCTGTAGGAGTTAACCACTCATCTGGGTATTTATTTAATTTTTCGAAGCCGCACCAGTGGTGGGCATTTAAATTGAAAATTGGGCTAATTTTTACCTTCTGAATAATATTTATAAAATGTAGTAAATGTTCAGTATTTGATTGGCTATTTTTTTTATTTAAAACATTAGACTCTTTTTAACACGCAAGAATGAACAATTATGTATAAATATTAATTTTTAATGGAAAATTTAAATTAATAAAATTACATGAAAATTACAAAAAAAATGTGGTGAAAACGGTCTACCATATATAATGGTGCAAAGGCTTTCGCGGCGTTCGGCTGTAGGCTGCATGTTTTTCGATAGCTCACTGCGTTGATCGGCTGTTTCACAAGACGACGTTTCGCCGGCGTTGCAGTCTGCTTCCTCAGGTCGGCTGACCTGAGGAAGCCAACTGCAATGCTCTTTTCACTGAAAACTTTTGAGAAAAAAGGAGTTGCAATGCTCTCTTGTTTACTAAAATACATAGCATAATCCAGTTTTAGTACAATTCCCTGGAGTATGAAGATACCAAGAAGAGTTTTTATTTCATTTGCAGTTGTCTCCTCCCAACTACGTGCTCTAGATCGTGGTTTTAGGCTAGATTTTGCGTCAAGAAATTTTTTGGCATAAGTAGATATTAGTTTGCTCCATTATCATCGTACATAGTTCGTCATCAATAAATAGCTGAAAGGATTCAAGTATATCATCTCCATCCTCAACCTGTACATTTAAACTGGAGTTACCTGTAAATGTAAACTTGTTTCGCACTTCCTCATGTGTATTCCAAACGTAAGGGTGTCCAGGGAGGTTCATTAACTCCTCCTCTTCCCGGAACGGATCCATTTCTTCATCTGTTTCACTATCACTTACATCAGTGTTGATGTAAACATCATCCAAAAATTCACTGGAAAGACTTTCGTCGTCATTCTCTTCCAATAAATGAAGTGCTTCGTCTTCTGTGGCTTCAGTACGTTTCCTTTTACTGGACGAAGGCATTTCACAATGGTGTAATAAAAATTATTTCTAACAAAATAATTTGAATGAAATAATTTAAAAGTTATTGCAAAAAGAACAGTACAATTTTCATGAATAAAAGCTCCAAATAATACCACTAACCGTCTACTCTGATGCTCAAAGGCCAACTGAACTTTTCAATTACTTACCCACTCTCCTATGTGCACATCTGTGCAGACCACCCACTCTGGGGGATTACAAGGGTACGTCAAGGAAAGCAGAAAAACAGAAAAACAATGGTTCCTTTGAGCAAAACCATCAATGTGGGGGATATAAAGTAGGGTGCAATAAAATGACCCTTCTTGCCACTCAGCCATCCTGGGAGCACAAAGCGACCGCATAACAGTGGAAAAGGCTAAATATGAAAGAAAAGGATTTACAAGTAGCATTCTGTTCGAGGAAAGTAAGATGTAAGTGGCGACAAACAAAATTTTTCGCATGAGGGTGTGAAATAATCCAAGATGTCAAACCCCGACCTTAAAAAAAATAGGGGCAGGGGATATGCAACCCTCATGGAAAGTGCAGGCTTTGGATACGAGACGTATAGCTTCCTAAAATAGAGAAGGAAAGTCCCTCTACTGGCAAGATGGTAAACTAAAAGGATGCCGCTATGAGTGAGAAAAGCTGCGTGACGGAATATAACGGCATACCCATAGCAAATAGGCTAAAAAATTTCTGTGCCGTATATATAATTATATATTAAATTGTGTTAAAAATTATATATAATTTGTTCATGAAGTTGGAAGGTAGACACTGGCAAAGTGAAGTTCTTCGTCGCAAACCAAAACCACGGTGCATCATACACACACACCATCCATTACTAGCCTTAAATTCTTGGTGTAGAATGTTTTGCGATCGTGCTAATTCTTGGGCTTTCAATTTAATGATATTCCGCGTCACTGGTTTACTGTCCATTCTTTGAATAAGCACAAGTTTGCAATTTCCTCTTTAATGCCTCGTTTTGGTCCACTAAATGATCTCCGTGTTGAGTTAGCACACTCATGTTTCTCTTTTGCTTGCTTCCACCTTTGCACATTTGCTTCAGTCACATTGTATTTCCTCCTTGCTGCGCAATTATCGTTTCTTCAGCATAGTGCACCACCATTAACTTAAAATTTAAGTCGTAACTTATAATTCCTTTCGATACATTCCCTCTTACCGCAGTCCTTTTTTCTCTACGTGGTCTGCAATTTGTTTGGGGTATCTTATTTAAAAGTTATAAATGATAACTTGTCACTATTTCACTTTAAAACTCAGCAAAGCATGTACTACTCAAGTGCTCTCGTAAATTTTCTACACTCTGAAACTCACGTCCACTTTACGTCTGCCGTTGGCATATCAAACGCAAAGCATCATGTTTATATTGTAGTAGATATGTTTAAATTGTATCAGTCTTGTTTACATTGTATTACTAGACACCTTAATTGGTGCCTACATGACTTTGTGTTTCATATTACACTCGGAACCGCCCAGCTGCAGTAATTTTTTTTCAATTTGTCACCCGATTACCTACCCTGCTCTAAACACTTCCCTACTGCCAAAGTGGTACGATTGGTTTGTGGGAGCAATTTTAAGAAATTTGACCTTAAATTTTTAAAGTATAATAGTAATTAATTAAATACGATGTATTACTTTATGCAATAATAAAGATTTTGATGGACATATACTTGACATCTGGGTGTTTCATGGTGCATTTAAAATAGGGGTGTATTCTCACCTTAAATCCTCATACTCCATTCTAAGATGATACCTAATATTTTTAATGGCATTTTTGTGAAAAATCCTCGTCTTCCTTTCAGGTAAATATGGTACATTGCCTTGAGAAATTGCATTTTATAATTATACATGTTCATAGCGATATATTGTATATAACTTAACACACAGAAGTTTTACCGTAGTTGAGCATCAAAAGCCATCATTGCATTTTGCATAATCGTCTGCATAGTCAGTATACGTCATTTTAATAGATTCCATGAATGAGGTTTTAACATGCATATATACATTACTGAGGTTTTAACATGCATATAAACATTACATTGGCTATAGCAATAACTACAATATCCACGTAAAACTGATAGGAACTTCTTTTAATGGATAATGAAAAATAATACAAATTGCTATCTATTTTTAATGATACTTATGCATAGCCGTGAGAAACGAAAGAAAATATCCAATGGCATTTAGAAACAAAAGAACAGGTAACAACAGCAACAAAACACAGATACTGCTAAATTCAATACTCTAGCTTTATTATTTATCCATTAATGTTCATTGTAGGTCAAATATTTACTTTACGAAAAATATAGTTCTATCATTTGAACGCGATGAAACTGAGAGACATGCTGCCATCTATGGGTGACTAAGAGACAACCCTAACCCCAATTTTTTTTCGAACTCTCATTTAAGCCATGGGATGATTTTTCATGATAGATTTTGACAAAAAACATTGGCTTATATTCGGGCAGATATGGCATATTAGTTTGTTCATTAATTTAAATGGTTTGTTTCAAATTTTTGTTTGGAAAAAAAATTTTTAACGTATTTTATTAATTGAATTTCGGATGGTAAGTTTGCAATGAAAAATTTCAGTAGGTACAATTATTTTATAATGCATTTCATTTGTTTAAAAAACATTGTGGTCAGTTCGTCACAAAAAAATTGTCGCACAACAATACATCGCATGAAAAACTCTTCGTGTGTCAATTCATCTCTCGACAAATTCATCGTGATAAACCGTGACTGGTGAACGGCAGGGGGAGACACTTTTCCACAAAATAATTTTTGCTAATATTTCGATAATACCAGAATTACGCAAGACATATTGGATGGTGTACGGCAAGGGGTGACACCCAACCAAAAGTTTGTTCCCCTGCCATACACCAGTCATGGTGTTTCGCCTTCCAATTTGTCTCAAAATGAAATTGTCATGTATCGAATTTGTCTAGCGATGTATTTCCCTCGGTGACTTTGTTGTGTGTGTGTGTTGTGCAAATTCGCGAAGTGCACGTCCTATTTTCCCGTAAGACGCCATATTATTACGAGAGAGTGGTTCCCAGCACCTCTAAAAAATTATCTTTTTTATCATAAATAATGCAGTTTAACAAAAAATAAAAGAAAAGGTAACAGCAAATGAAAAGCTATCATCAAAAAGTGAAAAAAATGCTTTTAATTATTTTCAAATCGCATAATAGCAAATGAAAACCCAGCATTACAAAGTGAAAACACTTCTTTTGGCAATTGTGCAGTTTAACCCCAGCACATTCTTGCATGCGATTTTCAATCTTCTTTGGTTCATTCCAAGGAAATGCTTTAATTTTAATTGATGAACTACTAAAATGGAATGTTGAGTACGTAATGCACGAATGTTTTATTGGGTTCTGCCACAAACATTTCCAAGCTGCAAAAAAACATTAGCATTATAAAGTATTAACATTTCTTTTATTAATTACATTCGAAATCAAAACCTAGCATAAGAAAGTGATAACATTTCTTTTAACTGTCCGAAATATGTCACAAAAATAAAAACAAAGCATTAAAGTGGTATCATTTCTTTTATTAATCGCATTCAAAATATGTGGCAGAAAATCTTACGTTACAAGATGATCTTAAGAAATGTTGATCCCCTGGGCTAATAATATGAGGCACCCTTATAATGATGGTGTCACATTTCTAATGAATAATAGAAAATAAATAGAATTATAATTTTATATTTAATATAGAATTTATTGATTAATTAAAAGCAAATTATTTGTTTGTGATAATATTAATGTGTGGCCCGGCACCCTTAAAAGGCTGGCGCCCTTGGGCTGAAGCCCATTTACCCGAATAATTAAGGCACTTCTGGATAGCAATTCTTAGATTTACATTAAAAATTCATGATAAAAAATCTGATGTGAACACCACATGATTTTCTCCATACCTGTAGTATTTCTAAAAATTCTAAATAAGTTAATTAGTAATAAATATTATGAGGAACTGCGAGAAAATTTTAAAGACTTTTGAAAGAACAGAAACTCAAACCATTGCCTTCTGATATTGAATATAGCCATGCAGCTCCAACAATTAAGAAAATAAAAAGGTGTGTTACTAAGACTTAACTAAGAATAAAGTGTTTACAATAGTTGCTGGTAGGTGGTGGCAGTTAAAAGATTAGTTTTTAAAATATCTCTTAAACAATGCATTATATGGAAAATGTTTTGACCAAACATTGTACAAAATTAGATTTCCTACAACTTTTATTCTTATACTTTTTTACATTTATCAAATATTAAGCAAATATATAAAAATTTGATGTGGCCACCACATGACTTTCTCCATATCTGTAATATTTCTAAAAATTCCAAATAGGTTACCTAATAATAAATATTTTAAGAAACTGCGAGAAAATTTTAGATTTTACAAAGAACAGAAATAAACTCAAACCATAGCCTTCTAATATTGAATATAGCCACAAAGCTCCAACAATTAAGAAAAGAAAAAGGAGCATTACTAAGACATAACTAAGCGTCAATTGTTAACAATAGTCGTCGGTAGGTAGCGTGGTGGTGGCAGCTAAAAATATAAGATATCTTTTAAGCAATGCATTATATGGAAAAATGTTTCAAACAAAGGTTGTAGTAAATAAAGTTTCCTGCAACTTTTATTCCAATACATTTTTACATTTATCAAATATTAAAGCAAATATTTCAAAATAACGGATGTGACAAGAGTAAACACCCACTTCTGGTAGACCGATTTTTACCACAAACTAATCAGTTCTTCCAACTTTTATAAAAATGTTAAACAAAATTTCGTGTTGACCTGATCAATAGTTTTTGAGTTAGAGCACCCCCAAAAAGCTATCACATACACGCAGGCATCATCGAGAAAATGGTAAAACGTGTTCAGGGGACCTCAAAACGTGTATTTCCGTTGAAATCTCGAAGTCGATTTTTTTTATGAATACAATACTTTCCCCTATACTATGTATATGGAGAAAGTAAAAAAACATAAGTGATGAGAGTAAACACCCACTTCCAGTTGACCGATTTTTACCAAAAACTAATCAGTCTTTTGCAACAAAAATGTCAAATATAAAATTTCAGGTATGACCTGATTAATAGTTTTTGTGTTACAGCACTCACAAAATTCTGGTCATAAACACACCCACAGACATCATCGAGAAAATAGTCAAAACATGTTCATGGGACCGTAAAACATGTATTTCCATTGAAATCTTGAATTCAATTTTTTTCATGAAAACCATACTTCGTATATGGAGAAACTAAAAATGAATGCCCAGCAAAACAAAATAACATTTCCTTTAATTATGTTCAAAATATGTACAAACATAGTAGCAAATGAAAACCTTACATTCCAAAATGATGGGTTCTTTAGATTTTAAACTTAAGTTTCATCATCGGAAATTGATGGTAAAGTTCAAACTGAGCTATAAAATAATTACCTAAGTCAAAAGTTGTCATGTTTGTTTGCTTTGAAAACTGCTAATAATGAACATTATAAGTATTATAAATATAGTTTTGGTGATCTGCCATCGTAACGCTGACATCATCAATGGCACATTTTTAACAAACTTCCCAATTAGGTGGAAGGTTGAAATTTCACAGGAATGTTTGTTTCAGATATAAAAAGTAAATGATTTAAAAAAATACGAAAAAAGACCTCGGTTCAACTCCAGGGGGGCGATTTCCATTTCCTTTTAGATAATACAAAAAGCGACTTTTTAAAGTGCAGGCTTTTATTCTTTTGGCAATTAAAATTAGAAAGAATTGATGTTCGATCTTCGATTATGAACTGTTTTAGGAATATTAATGAAGTTTCTTATTCTATTCATCTTTTTCTGCCTACCATTCGAAATCTCTCATTAAAAATTTAAATAACATTTTTGGAAAATATCGACTTTTAAACAGGATGTTGTCTTGCCGACCACGTCATTCTTAAACTTCGAGAATCAATTGTTGTCTCAACCCACATACATGTAATATATACGAGTGCATTGATGGAAATTGTGGAATATTATAATTTTTTCATTTTCTTTATTTGTGCACGCAACAGTATACATTCTTGAGTATCAGAATTAAGGTAATATTTTACTGTAACACCAATGACTTATGACTTCTTAATAGTGAAGTGGAGACTATGTATCTTTGGATGAGCATTATTGGAAAATTAGGTTTTATTATTTTTATGATACTTTATTTTAAAATGTTATATTTTCTTGTTAACTTGTATTAATTCAATTTATTTATTTTTAATTAAATTGCACAGAAATTGAAAATAAAAGATCCAGAGGAAGAAACAAGTGCTTCAAATAAACGAAAAATTGTTACTAAGGAACCTGACCCTGTGATAAAGAAGAAAAGGAAGACTGTAGATGGTCTTATAAAGAAAAAATCCATGACAGTGAAGGATCTTTTGAAAGAGAAACGTGAGACAGAGAAGCCCGAAACAAAGGCTACACCAGGTTGGTCTAGATTTTGATAAAGAATTCTGGATTATTATCTAAAAATATGTAGCTTGGGAGAATATTTTCTCACAATCTTATCTCCAGTTATTTCTTAAAAAAATAAATGTGATGTATCAAAAAATGTTAATGAGGAAAAATTGGAATTACAGTCATAACTGCAGCTATACCAACCCCTTCAGTAGTTCCTGCAGCAGCTGTGGAAAGTCCAAATGCACCTGCAGCTCCTGCTGTACCCACAGCAGAACCAAAGAAATCTCCTACTACTTCCATAACAGACGTTATAGAATCTGTGATAAGCGCAGCCCGTGGACAGGATGAAAGCAGTAGTAGTAGCTCAAGTTCCCTCCCTAAATCACATTCAGGTATGTCTAAGTTAAATCATTTTATTTTTATTATAAGGCACTTTATTCCATCCATTAGATTTGATTCGAATCATAATATATGTAGTATAGTTATTTATCAGTGATAAATAAATACATTTTATCCAGTTTGTCTTTTGTACAGTTCTTGTTTTTTATAATTTAATTTTGTGAGACTTGTTATTAGTTTTAATAATACTTTAATTGATTGCTGAAAATATATTTGTATTTTATTTTCGTAGATTCGTCAGAGTCATCTGATGAAGAGGATTCTCAAAATGGAAGCGAAAAAGAGAAACAGCTTCAAAAAGAGGAAGTTAAACTTCCTGATAACTTGCCTGAAGATCTTAGGGGTATTATTGTTCTCCTTAAAAATGCTGCCAAAACATCTGTAGAAGGGAAATGTAAATTTTTCTCTACAGAAGTTAATAGATTATTGCTTAGGTATGTATGAAATAACTTCTAATAATTTTTATATTAACTTCACTTATACATATATGTATACAGTAAAACCCCATATTTACGTTATCGGAATGCACGTTTTCCCGCTATTTACAACATTTTTTAGGTCCCGTCAATTTTACTAGGATTCCAGTGTAAGTCAAATCCTGGATTTACACTATTTCATTTTAAGTTTTCTTGCTATTCGCGCCATTTTATGTTAGAATTTCCGATTTTTTAAAAGAATTTAGCATGCGATTCCCAACAGTTTTTAACATTTTTCGGCTTAGCTTTGCAAAAAAATCGGAACTCTTTTGGTCAAAGATTTTGAAAACAGCAGCAGAGCGGGAACAGCACCCCTAGAGGCAGAAATATGAACTCTTTCTTTTCAAAACAGCACTCACTTTATCAGGCGATATGATGCTACTCAGGAACAGCGTGCTTCGAGACGGAAATACGTATGAACTCTTTTGGGTGAAAGCTTTAAAAACTTGTACGTAAATCATGCTAGCAGAGCATAAACAGCGCACCTAGATACGGAAATATTATTTACGCTATTTACTCTTTGAACCAAGTATGAATGCTATTGAAAAGTTGTTCAAGTTTGGTGCTATCATGTTTTAAACCTTTCCACTCCCTTGGCTCCCACAGTTTGTAATTAAATTGAAGTGATTTGTTGTAATTTAAATTACCGTATTGGCTCAAATATATCGCGATGTTTTTTTCCAAAAAGTGAAATTTTAGAAGTAGCCCCCGTGTTATATTCGAGTACTAGTGGTTTTAAAAGATCATAAAATTGTGTTTCGAAAAATCACCGTATATTCTGCATGTCTGTTGAGTGATACAAGATATTCATTGAATTGAAGCTATCAGTGCATCGGCGTATTCTTTGTGCCTACCTTAGCGAGTTTTTACCCATCCGTTATTTTAACAATGGGTGACGAAAAGGATGCTGACTGATGTTGAGAAAAAAGTTTCTTCCATATCTCAGGTTAACAGAGGAATCCAACGAAGTTATGATATGAATTTTAAAATAGTCATAGTTCAAGAGGCGGAAAAAACGACCAATATTCAAGCTTCAAAAAAGTATTGTTCCTGAAGTAAATATTCCTACGTCTATATACTATTTTCCAGCCAATGTAATTTGGGGAATGTAATGGAAACCCAAGCATACTATCCTAGCATTTTAATTCGGCACATTTTAACATTATTATTATTGAAAAAGTGTGCTGGTTAAGTAAATAAAAATACTCTTTATAAACTTAGCTCTTTTAACACTGATTTTATTGTTAGTCTTACGGTAACAAATATGCGAGTTTAAAAGTAAAATCAGTAGCTAATTTTTCTTTTCCCTCAATTTGCCCTTTCCTGCAATTTACACTTTTTTTCCCAGGTCCCTAAGTTTAAATAAGGAGTTTTAATGTATTTATCATTATATATCGACGACTCTTACAGAGGAGGAGGATATAACATACTAGTAGTTGGTGCTTGCATACTGCAAGCATTTCATCTCACCTTGAAAAAACATCCATTTTTCAGACAGACATTTCATCATTACAAATATTCTTTTAATTCTAAAGATTTCACATCCGCAGTGATTTTCGTTTTCCCCACATGTAAAAATAATAGTTTAAAACAATCCCCAAATTTTGCAATTTTAAAAATTTTACACTTTCTTCATTATGGGGTACTAATGCTACACAATTTAGCCAAATTTTAAAGTTGTAGCACTTCTAGAAGTCAAATAATATTTTCTAATTGTTTAAATTTAAATAATTTTTAACGGCCGCCGAAATTCATGTATGGTAAAATTGAAATTTTTTTGTGCTAGTTTACTACTTTGTACATAACTTGAAAATTTCAGCTCCATAGCTCATCCCGTAATGTCTAAACACATATCTATTTGTTTAAACTTTAAGAATTTTTAACTGCCAAACAAATTAAAATATCAAAATTTGTATAATCCCTATTTTGTTTTTTTATGAATTCTACTTATAAAAACATTTCAACTCCGTAGCACATGCGAAAATACATAAACCATGAAAATTTATTTAAACAATTGCGAATTTTTAGCGGCCGCATTGTTGCACTTTTTCAAGATTTTCGTTTCCTCTAGTCGGTTTCACACAAAATCCTACCTATGAAAAAAATTTCGTATCTCCAGCACATCTGGAAGTGCCTAATATTATTTGACTTCTAGAAGTGCTACAACTTTAAAATTTGGCTAAATTGTATAGCATTAGTACCCCATAATGGAGAAAGTGTAAAATTTTTAAAATTGCAACATTTGGGGATTGTTTTAAACTATTATTTTTACATGTGGGGAAAACGAAAATCGCTGTGGATGTGAAATCTTTAGAATTAAAAGAATATTTGTAATGATGAAATGTCTCTCTGAAAAATTGATATTTTTTCAAGGTGAGATGAAATGCTTGCAGTATGCAAGCACCAACTACTAGTATTTATATATTTTTATTCAAGCCCTTTGACAAAAAAAGTTTCTTACCTTTAGCGGGATTCAAACCACCTTAGGCTTGTACTACTGTTCATGAGCCATGGATTAAAACAACTACGCCACTGCAAGTATGACAAACAATTGAGAAATCTATCTATATATTTTTTGATCAAGCTCTATAAAATTGATAAAGAATTGAAAAAGAAAAACTAAATTTGGCAAGAATGCTTTATTCACATATAAAAAGTGATTGACGAAAGCATATTTGGGAAAACTACCCGAGTTCAACTCTAAGAAAGACATTTTTATTTTCCATAAAATATCATGTTAACATTGACTTTTTGACGTGCAGACTTTTATTCTTTTCGAGATCTAAATAAGAACGAATTAGCCAATGATCTTTGGATCTGAACTATTTTAAAGAAAAAATTATAAAGTTTTTATATTATTTTCGAAATACCTCATGTTAAACATTTAATTCACATATTTTGAGGAAATCTTGCCATTTTAACGGGAACCTCGAAATCTTATTGTTATTTCAATCCTTATGGGTGAAAGTGTGCTTTGAATGCTTATAATACAAGAGAGAGAAGGAAGGATAGGGAAATGATTCATTGCATTATATGCGAGAGGGAATACACCAGAATGTGCCACATTAACCATTTGCATATTAAAATTACTTAGTATCATCGTAGGAGGTCGAGATTTGAAACAACGAATGCCTATGTGAACGAAAGTTTGTTTTCCTGGCATAGATTTTTGAATATGCATCGAGTTGATCAACAGATCAGGTTTTAACGTGGGAATTTCACGCATTCTTAGTGATTTGCATTGATGTCGGTTTCGTGTAATTGGTTACCATTGACTTGGATAATAGCTTCGCATCGCATCTATTCATGAAATTTTAATTAAAAACTTTCCCATAGAATTTCAACTGGCATCTCCCTAGTAGTTAATCAAGTTAATTTTTAAAGAATATAAAAAGATTCGTGTATTTCACATTAAGACTAAAAGGAAAAAATTAAAAAATAAATTTTTTATAAAGCATGCAAAAACTGAAAAAATAAAAATTTAATAATTTTTATATTAATAGCTTATATAAAACCCACTGAAATTAAAAAATATAAATTAGGTAAATAAAAAAGCTTTTTAGTTAACTTTTATAAGACAGTGTAATGAAAAAAATATAATTTAAATTGTTGAATTAATAGAGATATTGAATATATAAAAGTAATGTTGCATTCTTTAAGACATCTGAACTACCCTGTTTACATGAGTCTAACACTGTCAAAACAGAAAAAAGATTTTAAGACCTATTTTCTCAGTTACTGTATTTGGTGCATATTTCAAACAAATGTAATCAGAAACAAAGGTGTTGAAATGACATGTTATGCATGTTCGAATAAAGCTGAAATTAAATTTTGGCATTTGAGAAAGAGAAAAAATCCTGTACTTGACCGGGAATCGAAATCAGGTCTCCCCGTTTGTTATTTTCAAGTTAACTCACTTTCTTGAGTTAAAGTAAGGGTTTTTCCGCGATGCCTCTTTGGGGATGTTTGGTGTTGGAGGTTTACTACTCAGTTAGCCCTTCTTCATCATAAATACCCCAATCCGAGAATGGAGAATCATGCTGGCTTGATAGCTTAGTTGGTTAAAGCACCTATCCAGCTAAACAGGGAGACCCGGGTTCGATTCCCGGTCAAGTACAGGATTTTTTTCCTTCTCAAATGCCACATGTAATCAGTATAGGTACTAGTTCATTCATTAATTTAAATGGTTTGTTACAAATTTGTTTAACCTTTAAACACCAGCCGTACCAGTACGGGAACAAAATGAGACCGCTCCCTGCCAGCCGTACCGATATGGGAATGCTTTCTTTGGAAGTTGGTTGCAGATGTCATTTTCATCATAGAGGTGTGAAATTTTGAAGGGTTTGTCCTTGAGCCATACTCTCAAGAATCATTGAGGCAACCATGCTGCTGATTCATCACTGGGGACGGGGAAGACCTCCCACCAACTGTAAACAGAGATAAGGGAGAGTGTGGCAGCACCGCCCTTCACATTTTACGTGGACAAGGGGGATAGGATGGTGACTAGCTACGAGGTCAGCCACCATAGTTAGCGGACGAAGAAGCTCTTCTTCCACCTCCTCAATGTCATGGTCCTCAATAGTTATGTTCTCCTGACGTCATCTGGTAGGAAGATGATGCATGGAGAGTTTCGTCTCACTCTCGTACGAAATTTGATCCAAGAAGGGGTGTCAGCTTTTCCCACTGTTACTTCCCAAAGCGAAGACCGAGCAGCACAAGTGAGACACAATTGCATTGCTTGGAGGCCAAAGAAAACAAACAGTGGCCCATAAAGGGAAATCTCCTTCACTGCCATGTATGCTCCGAGAGAAGAAAATATACTAGAACAGTGGTGAAGTGCAAAATATGCAATGTAGGGCTCTGTAAATTGTTGTGTTTTGAGGAGTATCATACCAAAACAATACTTGAAAAGTTGTAAAATACATGAAAAAGTAGTGTTAGGTTTTAATGATTTTTTATACTTTATATTATAGCTTTACTTGGAATTTGGGTTGTTTTCTTTTCTTTTAGTATAAAGGATGTATACCTGATATTACTTACTTTTTGTTTAAGTAATTTATCTCTTATAGTTCAGGAAATACAAGGTTTTATCTGTTATAAATCAAGGAAAATTTAAATTGCCAAAAATAAGTCTGGCGGTGAGTTTTGTCATAGGAACATTTAAATCCAGCGTTTAAATGTTAAAAAAAGATGTTTTTAAATGTATTCTTAAAATTAAGACTTTATTGATTGAATTCCGGAACCTAAGTTTGCAATGAAAAGTTTCAGTAGATACCATTATTTCATCTTGTTTAAAAAATATTGATTAAACGCGTAACCATACTTCCTACTGATCTATGACAGTTCATCTTGGTCAGTTCGTCGTGTGTCAGTTCGTCTTGGTCAGTTCATCACACATCAATTTGTCGAGGTCAGCTCGTCACGCGTCAATTCGTCACGAAAAATTTTTCGTGTGTGAATATATCACGCACCAATTCATATTTCGATAATACCAGAATGAATCGCAATTCTCTTTGGTGAATTATGTGGGACACATGGTGTAATATATGGCAGAGGCTGACTTCCAACCCAACAAGTGTATCCTCTTGCCATACACCAGTCATGGTGTCTCCCCTTTCAATTTGCTTATAGGCTCAAAGATATTTTTCCAATTACATGTAGTTTCCAAATTGTATAATAAATATGTTAAGGCTTATCATTTAAGCAGTCTACTTGTGTTTTTTCTTATTTCTCACTAGTAATTTTGTAAAATTATTACCATTATAGGATTGAGCAGTCATCCAAAACAATTGGTGTTGTCAACCGTAACTTGGTGTACAGTCATTTAGCATCTTATGTTCCTTGCACAAAGGATACCCTTATGAAAAGGGCCAAAAAACTCGTTATTGAAAGTGAGGAGGATAAATTAAAAGAACCAATGAAAAGGTAAGATATTTGTCTTGTCGAGTAAAACTTTTTAATAATGTTCTGTAAATATATATCACATCCATAAAAGTTCAAGAGACATTGTATTACACCATGCAAGTCAGTGCTCCATCCTTGGGAAGGGACGATAAGCAACAGCCTCCTTGGTACTCTTCATTAAGAGTAGGCTAATGCTGACACTGGGTTTTTCTCCTCCCTTTTGTGTGTGTGTTCGGTGTGGAAGGAACTATGGTTACAATATCCAAGAGGTTGAATAGCCATAAACACAAACCAACAACTGCAGACATTGTATTACATTGGTCATTAGGTGTCATATATTTTAGCACCATAGCCATTAATTAATGTTCAATTTTGTCTTTTTGTGTGGCATAGCAAATTTAGTTTCTTATGCATTACATATGGATCACAGAAATTGTTTCTTCTGCTCTTATTCCGTAAAAAAATATTTGAGTAGAAGATAGGTTTCTATTTTAAATGTCATGCATATTTAACTGCCCTGTGTAGAACATCTCTTTTCTGCTTATGTAATAGTGCTATTTGGCTCATGCTAATTGTATTGATTAACTCTTTCAGGTTGAAGGCAGTGATTGAGAAGATGATGCCTTCCATAATAGAAAAACACACGAAAGATTGCCAAACAGTTGCAGAAGAAAAGTAAGTACCAGTTTAAGTTTGATGTGAATTGTATTATAGATAAGAACATCAATAGGTTGGCATTCCACTTTAATTTCTATTATGTTCTATAGGTAGGATAGTTGAACCATTTCCAAGTTAAGAAACTATGCCCTGATCCCATGTATATGGACACAAAGCCATTTTAATCTTTATTATGCTGGATAATATCTTTGAAACGATTTAAAAGAGCATAACCATTTTTTTCATATACTGATGGCTTTATATTTTATTTAACTGGGCAATTTACTATCAGCACTTCACTACTACTAAGTTAAATGTAACAGGTTTTATATTTTAAATTTTTTTTTAGTTTTTGCTGTATTATGCCTTATCCATATGACATTGGTACCTCACCAATAGCCATGGCCACCAAATGTATTAATGTGTAGTTTGAGTTTGATGTGTTACCAGCAAATCATTATCACCACTAATGTACCACATGCGCTTTTATTTTGTTTTATTTTTCATCTTCATTATCATCATTATCATCGTTTTAGACAAATTCAAACAGTAATGTTGGCCTTAAAAAATAAGAGAGGATTAACTCGTATGCATAGTGTGCACTGATGATTATTTTTTTATCATTCAGTAAGTGCCTTAGTGTTCTGATTATACTTGTGCTGATGTTGCTGTTTTTATCTTTCAAACAGCCCACAAATATACTGGGAGTTATATAGGTACTACTGGTAAGAATCAACTGCTCAGTTATTTTTCCTACAGGGAATGTAAGTAGTGGGCTTTCACTAAATCAGTACTTCTAATAAACTGTATCGCTCTTTTTATCTTGAACACATGAGAAAAAATTTGGCACTTAGCTGTAAATATTCCGCATTTTCCTCTCAATGTATTGGGAAACAGGCCTAAATGTTGTAGTTTTTTATTCACTGCAAACGAAATGGGCAAATTGTTTGGGTTTTCAGTGGAATAATACAATGAGTGATCATTAGTAACATTCTTGCAAATAAAATTCTAAATATATCAAACGCTTACGGTGTGTGGTACTTCGTTTTTTTTTGTTGGTGGTTTGAGGGCTTGTGGTGATGGCTTTTAAATGTGTGTGCTAGGAAAGAGTGCTAGTTAATAAAAAATGTGGTTTTTTTTGAATGCCAATGTAAATATACTTTTCTTTGCTGCTTTGGCATGCTTTGTGTATGTATGGTTGTTCATTGCTTGGGAAATATGGTAAACAAAATTCATCAAGTTAGTTTTTTACAATATTAAAAAATCTCTCAAAAAATGAGAAAAATAATTGTGCACTTATATTTTTTAAACTAGTATCTCAAGTTTAGTATATTGTATTTCCCTTCTAAAATGTGATGCTTTCATGCAGAAAATATTGTACATATTCATAAATGTAGTTGATCTTATTTTTTGCACTAAATAACGATTTTTTTAGCATCCACATTATCCTGGTGCTTATTTTTTATTTGCTTTGGCATTTCCAGGGGTTTAGAAGATTCCTCAGCAGCTGCTAATGCTGGTGGTGATTTAAAGAATCCTGCTGATGGGAAAAAAATGAAGTCTGGGATACCTTTAAGGGTGTTTTCTTGGAATGAAGAACTTAGGTAGGCCTGTCTTTATTTCTGGAAAATGATTGCTGTGTATGAAATACAGTGCATTGATTTTCAGAAGATTATATCTGAACATATATGCAAATGGAAGGAAATACAGTGATCTCATAATGATGGTTGGTCATATAAATAGTACCCGTTTAATGGTAGTTTTTTAACTATCTCCTGAAAGACCTAGTGCTTGCATGGAATAATTACATGGAGAAAGTATAAGTTTTTTTGGCTGCATAACTCAAATTTTTAAAGCATTTCTTCAGTTCACTCAAGTTCCCTCATTAAAATTTGTGATAGATTCCAGATTAAATAAGAAATTGATATTTATGTATGTTAAATGCATTTATTTCAATTATAGCTATGTTGTTTTGATTATAAAAATTGAATTATGTTTTCATAATTTATAAATATTGAATTTTAATTTTATCTTATAAATATTGATGCACAAATTGAAACTGTTGATTTTCTCTGATTTTAACCTCTTGACTGGGGGAAGCAAGAGACCAAAAGTGCACTCCAGTTGGGGAGTCAGGAATGAAATGTATCTTTTTATATTACTTCTTACCATATATTTATTTTTTAATATATAAAGAAATTTGTTCATATTTGCAATTATGTATTGAATTTCGTAAAGTAACTAATTGTTTTAACAAATAATTTGTTAATTACAATTTATTATTAACAATTAAAATAAATGTCGAAATATTTTAGTCAAAGCTTCTCATAAATTATCTAGTAGAATAAATTAAAATCAGTAATGGATTTGTTTTTACGATAAGCAATATTTAGCAATCAAAGGAGTGATGCAGCAATAAAAGTTGGATTTGGCATAAAATTTGTACTTCTACTAATTATAATTATATGCTTGTATATAGACAGTCTAGATTTCCCCAAAATAATTTAATCAATTTACAAGAACGTATTAAAAATTCGTCAATTCACTATTTATTAACAATTAATTTGTTAAACAATTAAATTTTTAATGCTTTTTGAACCAAAGTTTATCTTAATGTTTTCAGACGAATCAATTAAAAAGCAGTAGTCCATATGCTATTGATTGATATTGAGGACAAATAGAGAAAACGAAAAAAGTGCATCTGAAAAATAATGTTTCTGCAAGGGGTAGTGGAAAATATTTATTAGCCCCGGTAAACCATATTTGCCAAAGAAGTAAAATCGGTAAAAACATCAGATGTGTCAAAGAAGAATAATGGGTTATAATTCCTGGCATCTGAGTGCGCATGTTTGTGCGAAAAAATGTTATTGCACGTCTAAGAATTGCCAACCGGGTGGTGGATAAATGCAACCCCACACATGCAGGGTTTCATGGTGAAGTTTCTAAATTACAGAAAATTTGGCCTAAACACCATCTGTTTGCATGAATGTGAACCTAAAGGACCTAGGAATACAAGAGAAATCTCAGGACGAAATAGCTCGTCATGCCCATAGAGAAAGATGAAAAAACCTTGATGACGAAAATAACCATCATGCCCAAATGGTGGCCACTTTGCTCATGACGAGTATGATCATCATGCCCAGCCAAGTGGTTAATATTGACCATATTTTATTTTGATTTTCCCGTTTATTCCAGCCCCTTATACTTTCTTAATGTTTTGATTTAGTTGTTCCTTTTTAATGGCTTTCTATTTTTACAGACGTACATGCAACACACAACTGATGCTTATCATGCTTGTATGATGACTTCATCATTTCCTTAGTTTTTAAAGGATTTGTCAAATTAATAGTATTTCTCAACCCTTGTTTTTTTTTTAAAATGTCACTAATAAAATTCTTCCTCTTTTATAGATCTTTGCTGTGCGAAATTGTGAAAATTAAGCTCCAAAGTTATGAGTTAAGTAAACCAAGGAAGGATAGTGCTAAAGATTATCTCAAACAGTTTTTAGAAACAGAGGTGAAATGTCTCTGGCCACCTGGATGGATGAAGACCATTATTCTGTACAGAGAAAGTCGAAGTGTTCATTGCAGCACTATGTAAGTTGACAATCATGTGTTTTGACTTTTTAGGTATCTGACAGGATGTATTTTTCAGGCTATTCGACACATCCTAATTTTTAGAAGATTTTTCAGGAAAAGTATTTTGGTTCACCAAAGCATATAGGAAGGACCACATTGTGTATCATTTATTGTTGTGGTTAAGTCTGTATCTGACAACATTTAAAGTAAAAAAAGGCATGGTAACAGTTAAATATAATATTTTAGATAAACTTAATTTGTGAAAGGAAATATGATGATCTAAAACAAATAATTGTGCCCTGCATGCACTCGGCAGTTCTATTAATTAGGCTGTCGGAGGGCACTGCACATGTTGCATGTTCAGGCACATCTTACCAATAGTACTTCCTTAAACTTAAGTGCAAGATGAGATTTTGATTCCTAATACAGTAAAATGTCGGTGTAACGAACGCCAGAGTAACAAAATATTCAGTAAAACAAAATTATTTTCCATCCCCTGCCAATTTACTTAGTAACATTATGTAAAAATGTTTCATTTTAGCGAATATCATTGTAACGAAAATATTGGTTTACTGCAATAAAAATTCATCCCGGTACGAAAAAATACAATCATTATAACGAAGTTGGTAAAAAGAAATTCGTTAAACAATACGATGTACACTTTTTGATCTTTACTGGGTTTGGTTTTTCGCATCTGGTAATGCTGCAGTGATTTAAACTCTGTGAAATATCAGTTCAGGCAAGTGTATCGGACAATTTCTTGACTAGTAACCAATAGGCAGGGACTTCACAGCTCTATTGGGCCATTCAGAAAAAAATTACAAACTTTTTTAAGAAGTTAACACTAATTCATGGTTTCGTTCTTTATAATTATTTTGTTATATGTAACCATCCCTCTGACATTTTGGCTAAAGTGCAATACTGTATTTACTCGCATATAAGCAGCACCCCGGGTTTTTCAACATCAAAAATAGAATAAAGTTTTTAGAAAGTCAATTATCCTTTCTCAGCTGGCTTTGCCCAGATCCAACTCAAGAAATCCGTAATTTTACTCCTCTTCTTCCCACCTGTGCTGAAGTTGCGCTGAGTTGGATCTAACCAATCAAATACCTCGAGACTACATTGTAAGCTTCGTAAGAGTCGAGAAGTAATAATCAGGCAAGGCGGCCACTTCAAACGTTGCAAAAATATACTCATCATCATAAGGTGTTCTGCCTCAAAGCAGGTCCCTGGCACCAGCTTTGTCTCCTCTCCTTTCTGTTCCTTGCCATTTCTTTCATTTCCTGATACCCTCCACTTTCTTTCAGGTCATCAATCATTTTTATTCTTCTACTTCCCCTTTTCCTTTCACCTTCTACTGATCCTTCCAACACCATCAATAGCAAACCTTCTCCTCTCAAGATATGCCCTAACCAGTTACTTTTCCTCTGAATTGTTTTAAGTAATCTTCTCTTCTCATTCACCCTTGTTAGTATTGCTTCATTCCTTATCCTATCCATCCACTTAACCTTCTCCATCCGCCTCCACATTTCAAATGCCTCTAGCCTTTCTTTCTATCTCTTTTTTAACGTCCACGTTTCACACCCATAAAGCAATACACTCCAAACATAGCACTTCACAAGACATTTCTTCAGATTTAAATCCATTTTACTACACAGTACCCATTTTTTCCTATTAAATGTTTCTTTTGCCATTGCTATTCTTGTTCTTATATATACTATGTATTGAAAATATCATTCCACTTCAAGCATTGCGAAAAGATAATATGTATTGAAAATATCACTCCGATGTTGATTCAGTCCATATTGCATTCTAGAGGAAATCATGAGATCTATCCAATGGCTTCTAACAAAAAATAACAAAAGTGGAAATCGAAATATTATTTTCAGAATATCCTTTTTTAAATTCTTTTGCTTCATATTCGCGTATAAGCTGCACCTTAATTTTTCAAATGAATATTTTGGAGAAAAAAGTGCGGCTTATATGCGAGTAAATACGGTATTACTCATTACTAATTACACTAATTCTAAATTTTTACGAGTTCCTTTTCCTACTATGATTACAAACATGACTTAAGCACTACACAGTTCTCAGAGTTACCATTTTTGGCACTACTGTCAGGGGGAGGATATATTTTCCTTCCCCTGAATTTTAAAAATTGCGTTTCATTGTAACAAATATATATTGGTTGTCCTCACGACTTTGCTATATTGGCATTTCACTGTAAATGAAATGCATGTATAGTAATGATAGGTATGTTCAACTAGTCCTTTTTCTTCCGCAACTCTTCATGCCTCATGCATAACCATTTTGATCGATACAACAATACCTTACTTTATTCTACTCTCTATTTTTCCACTTCCTCTTCTGGTTGTGGCCATATAAGACCAAGCTCACAAAGACTATGTTTCTCTTTTCCCATCACCTTCAGTTCTCCTCCTGTTTTCTCTGTTTACAGATCATTTTTTCTGTATGACATGGAACAAAATGATCTTCCATTGCTCACTTTGTATGTGTTTTTGCATATTGAACCACCTGAAGCTTATATCTAATAATGTAGGCATATCTTTCTACTCCTGTAATCATTGCCATCTCAGTACAGCTAACTGTATTTATTCAATATCTTTTTACAAATTTTATATCAGCCCGAATTCAAACGTTCCATGGCATTAATCTTGCTATTCAATGGGCTCATTAGGAACTAAATTACAGTAAAACCTCCTATTTACATTACCGGAATGTATGTTTTCCCGCTATTTACAACGTTTTATATGGGTCCCATCAATTTTCCTGTTTCCAATGTAAGTAAAACCCTGTATTTATGTTATTTTATTTTAGGTTTTCCCACTATTTGCATCATCTTACGTTCAAATTTCCAATTTTTTAAAAACAATTTAGCATGTGATTCCCAGCATTTTAAAACGTTTTTCGACTTCGCTTAGCAAAAAAATCCTAATTCTTTTAAAAAACAGTGGTAGAGTAGGAACTGTGCCCCTTGAGGCAGAAGTATGAACTTTCTTTTCAAAACATCACTTGCTTTAACAGATGCTACTCACAAACAGTGTACTTAGAGATGGAAATACATATGAACTCTTTTGGCTGAAAACTTCAAAACCTCATAATACGTAAATCACACTAGCAGAGCATAAACAGCACACCTAGATATGGAAATACTATTTACAGTATTTACTCTTTGAACCAAATATGAATGCTATTAAAAAGATGTTCAAGTTTGGTGCTATCATATTTTTAACCCTTTCCACTCAAATTCTGCCCTTAGGCTCCCCCAGTTTTTAATTAAATTTAAATTACAGTATTGTCCCAAATATAACGCGGTTTTTTTCCAAAAAATGAAATTTTAAAATTAGCCCCACATTATATCCAATACTAGTGATTTTAAAAGATCGTAAAATCGTGTTTCGAAAAGTCACCATACATTCCACACGTCTGTTAAGTGATACTTGTTACATTGTAGACACATTAGGCATACATTACATTGTACTTGAAAAGTGTCTGAGGTGAGAATAGATCGAATTCAGTCGGTGGCTGAACTCTTCATTAGTTATTGAATTAAAGTGCATCGGCGTATTCTTTGTACCTACCTAGCGAGATTTTACCCATCCGTTATTTTATCAATGGGTGACCAAATGGATGCTGATCATGTTGAGAAAAAAGTTTCTTCCAAATTCCATGTTAACCTAGGAATCTGACCAAGTTATGACATGAATTTTTAAAAAGTCATAACTCAAGAGGTGGAAAAAACGAACAATATTCAAGCTTCGAAAAAGCATGATGTTCCTGAAGTAAATATACCTACATCTATGTACAATTTTCCAGTCAAAAAAGATGTGAGGAATGTAATGGAAACCCAAGCATACTATACATACTAGCATTTAAATTCAGCACATATTTTAATATTATTATTATTAAAAAGGTGTGCTGGTTAAGTAAATGAATAAATAGATATGCCTACTTGTTAATTTAGCTCTTTTAACACTGATTTTATTGTTAGTCTTACTGTAACAAATGAACAATTTTAAAAGTAAAATCAGTTGAGCTATTTTTCCTTCTACTGCAATTTACACTTTCCCGCAATTTACACTTTTTTCCCAGGTCCCTAGAAACGTGTAAATAAGGGGTTTTACTGTATATGAATAACATCGCAGCATACTAAAATTGTAATGACTGTGAGCGAACATGTAATATATATAGCGCAATAATGAAAATGCATCATTAGAATTCATGTTGCATAATGTTTTACTCTATATATAACAATTTCTTCATTATTAATTATTAATAAGATATATTTTAATTATTTTGCTATGAATGACTGCCAATTATTCCATTTTGGGGATGGGTGAGATTGTGTCAATACCTAATGCTGTAATAATCTTACCTTCAGTCTGTAAGGCTGATTTTGGGAGTCATTTTTCTGAAAAAATTGTGTCTTATAGCCTGAAAAATGCTGTAATTTATTTCTTTGATATTAATTTTTTTTATTGAATTCTTACAATTTTTTGGAAAAAAGATAATTCTAAAAAGAATATTTTTAAACTGTTAATCGCAAATGTGTAGATGGATTTTATATATTTAAGTAACTTAGACTAGTAATTTCTTTTTATATCAAAGGTATCTTATGTTTAAATTTATCTGAAAATAGGCAGTCCCTGACTTACGGGTGACTTGACTTACGTATTTCCAACTTTACATATAGGTGCATCGCTGGGAATGTTTTCTATTTATATAATACAAATTTTGTTCTAAAATTACTATAGATTATTTATTTAATAAATAGATGCATATTATATTATAAATATACTATATATTAATAAATATTTATGTAATTATAATAAAATAATTTATATATAATGCCAGCCGATTCATTTCCTGAGAGTGTGCATTCCTGCTTCCACTTGTTGTGTTGGTATTAGTGTGACGTACTGTGTTTATCATGATTTTTAGTGCTTTTCGTCATTGCTGAAAATCTCCTTCGTGATGTCCGTCCGTACGCATATATCAGGGGAAAATTGGCTGTACCGATTTCAACTAAATTTAGTACATAGAATATTCACATAAATTAATGACCAAAATGGCATATTTAGATCAGATCGACTCAGCAGGGGTGCCACAATTGCAAAGTTAAACTTTTTGGTAATTATGAATTTGGAAGGAATTGGCTGAACCGATTTCAACAAAATTTTGTATGAAGAAGGTGTGCAACATAAAATAACAAAATCAATATTTTTTAAATATAGGTATAGAAAGCAGGGCTGCCACAATACAATGAATAAAAAATTTTCTTTCTACACATATTTGTGTTGAACTGTCTGCATCAATTTTAACCAAATTTAATAATTATAATATACACATATACAAAACCATATTAGCATATTTAAACCAAATCAACCAAACGGGTGCCACAATAACAAATTAAACTTGCAGTAATTCAGGATTTGGAAGGCATTGGCAGAACGGATTTCAATTAAATTTTGTATATAAGATTCATACAACATACCATAATGAAATCAAGATGTTTAAAGTGGAGCTAAAGAGCAGGGCTACCACAGTAAAAAGTTAAATAATATTTCTTTTACACATTTCTTGAGAACTGACCATATGGGTTATAACCCAATTTGGTATCTATAATAACCAAAATTTCATATTTCAACCGGGTTGACAAAACAGGGCCACCACAATATCAAGGTTAGAATATTTCTGTAACTATGAATTTGGAAGGTATTGACTGAACAGATTTCAAAGAAATTTCATTTGTAGGGCGAGTATAGAATGGTAAAACAAAATGAATATGTTTAGAATGGATCAAAAAAGCAGGGCTACCATAGTATAAGGAATAATAATTTTCTGACTTCAAAACAAATACATTATTATACAGTTTTCCCGTCGAATTAGATAAAAATCACTTCTGTACCATGGGAAACCCGTGTAGTTGTACTTGTTTTAAATTTGTATTTGAACGTATATACCAGCTTTTTATGGAATTATTAACCCTCTTAGTGCCATGCAAATTTTGGTGGGTATAGCCTGAAGTGCCATGGACAATTTGTGAATTTTGCATTGCCTTAGGAATACTATCCATAATTGGAATGTCAGCAGCTTGGACATTCTTAAACCATGTGTTGACAGCCTCTTCAATTTCTTGATGATCTCCTAAGCATAGCCGTTTCCAATCGGGGTACAATCCAGATCTCTCATAAAGTTTCACAATTTTCTCTCGATCTTTGAGTATCGTGGATGCTGTTGTAGGAGCAATCCATTATTCTCTCGCGATAGCCACTTGTTTTTTCCACTCAATTTCTTTTAAAATATTCAGTCTTTCACTTAATGAGGACTGTTTACATTTCTTCGCCATTTTGTTGAAACCACTCATTTTTGTGTGAATAACTAAGGGTTCAGTGTTCAATGAACAAATTCACATTAAAACAAAAGACCACAGTCTACTACTACAGACTACTTCATGCATACATGTATACCTTCTCTCCGGGAACTGTGACCTACAAGCATGAAGGGTTGGAAAGTGAAAGAGAAGTAATGACCAGGTGAAAACACTCAAAAATTTCCCAAAATTGGGGTAGGAGACACCCTTAATGAGTTTCTTAGAAAAGGAGATAATGGAAAGGTAGAGAACCTTTAGGTAGAAATGGGGGTCTAGCATTTTCACTGGAAGCATCTCAGTGGGGATTGGTATTCTTGCAGGTCTGGCGTGAAATAAAACTGGCACAAATGGTTTTACCTACCTGTCTGAGTCATTTACAGATGGAAGTGTATGTTAAAACCAAAAGCAAAATATGTCAAAATGGTTCAAGTCCTATGACCGTAGGTCAATTCTTTCTAATTTTAATTTTCAAAAGAGTAAAAACCTATAAGTCGAAAAATCTATTTTACGTATTATGTTATGGGTCTTTCATGGGGATTTTTTTTCATAAATGGCATTTACAGTATGTTAATTTGAAACACATAATTTTGAAGTACATTGTAACGAGATTTTTCTGTACCATCTATTTAATAATTTTAAGCATAGGAAATTTCTTTAGTAATAACAAGTTTCAATATTTTGCTCTAATGAGTACAGGTTTCCTTTGCCTTTCCTAAAAATCACTGAATCAAAAACCATGGAAGGCAATTACATACAGAAATGAGAAAAATAGGGTAGGATTACTACTCCAGCAAGAAGAGACCCTAGTACAAATTTTTATTAGGCTTTCATTTACTTGGCAAGCAGGTATAAAAAGATTTCCTCAGAGAGTGGTTATGAATAGTGAGGTTGCTATGCATTTTATACATTACTCCTAATGATGATGCAAAGCATTGATTACATGGTTTGAGATCATAAATTTAGAGATTTTCCAGTGGTTATATCTACATTAGGTTTTCTTCTGAAATTTAAAATGCACATAAGAATGCCTGCATATCATAAATGTAAATCTACAGGCAAAAATGTATGAAGAATTTTATTAGTCAATGTATTCAGTTTAGATGATATTTATGGGCTTTCAATCATGGGCATGGCGTTATCTATTCCCAAGCTTGTTCTTACATTTCAGTTTTTGTGGAATAGTGCAGAGTAGGTGTGGATATGGCATTGATTTACAGTGTATCCAATTTTGTCATGATGAGCATATAGTGAGAAATTGCCACAGGCCACCAGTTGGCCTTTGCTGATCTAGGTTCTACCCTAGTGGAAAATAGTGACGTGTTTTATAATGCATTTTATTTGAGTTGTTTTATAAAAATGTAAAAGTTAAAAAAAATGCTATATTGAATTGTTTTTGGCTATCTGTGTTAGCAGGTATTTTTTCACTGTTATTGACCCCTTAACCAAACAAAGTGAACTACTTCAACTGTTCTATAGATGGTAATATTTGTGTTCATTGGGTTTAAATTGGTTAATTTTAAATTTAGCAATTGGTTTGTTGACAGATACAATGAAATAGTAAAAACAAATTTCTCTTTGAGTTTCCCATGTATTTATTACTTCTCTTAGAGTTTCCCATGTATTTATTAACATTTAAAAATGCTGTTAATCTAGAAAAATATTGGCTATGTTGATCTATTATGATAGAAAAAAATGCTACAGGGAAGCACCTAAAATATTAAATAGGAAGGAATACTTTTGTTTGATCTACAGGCTAATTTAAAAAAGAATAACTTTTCCTTAGTTTAGCTGATGTTGATTGGATATCACTGCACAGAATGTTTTTTGGTTATATTGATTTTATTATTTTGTTTCAGGAATAAACCCAGTAAGCCAGCTGCAGCAGCCAAAAAGGCCAATAGTGCGCAAGCTGTAAATTCATCCAAAGCAGCATCTACAAATAATCTCACAGCTGTAAATTTACCCAAAGCAGTATCTACGAATAATCCAACAGCTGTAAATTCATCCAAATCATTGTCTACAAATAATCCCGCAGCTGTAAATTCATCCAAAGCAGTGTCTACAAATAATCTTATACCCAAGGCAAGCATGCCTGTTACCAGTGTCGTTACAACTGCCCCCGTGCCATCCTCAGCTACAATCACCACAGTTTCATCAATCTCATCAACTGTACTGACAACTGCCGCATCAAACATATCTCCTTCTGTTTCAATCATCAAATTCCCAACCTCTCAAACATTCACTCCGAGCCAAAGAGCAAGCAGCCCATCCTCGAGGGCGACAGTTACCTCAATCTCAAGCGGCCCTCGTGTTTCAAGTCCTTTGCTCATGAATTCATCCAGTGCTGGTAAAAGTAAAACCGTAAGCAATGTAAGTGGTGACTCAGAGACGCCAAAAGCCCCAGCGAGGACAAAAGCTTCCAGTGATAATACGAGAGAAAGTGTTGTGACAAAGAATCCGGTCATGTTGCCCCAGGTCCATTTACCCGATTGCATAAGTGTCACGCCTGCCCATTCCATGCCTGCCCCGGCAAACAAAAGTCCATCCACACCTATAATGAGCCTCAAGCAAAGGATTTTGCAGGATGCAGCTGCTGCCTCCAGCTCAAAGCAGTTGTCAGAAGCTGCAAGTGATGGGAAATCGCCCCCAAAATCAGGGAGCAATGATTGTGAGGTTTTGTTAGTGGGCGAGAAGAGGGAGGGGAAGTTAAGTGTGACTCCAGTGCGCCATTCGGGATCTCATCATCCGAAGTCGCACCCCATGAGCATGGGTCACAAGGGAGATATGGGTGCACCTTCTTCAAGAGGTGAGGTCGACAAAGACCTGACAAAGAAGGACAATAGAAACTCCTGTGTTCCTAGGTTGAGTCCGCCCAAGGAAGAAAAAACTTCTGAGGGCAGATTGGTCGACGAGACAGTTACAGCAACTGACGTCCTTAGTCAAATAATCAACAGTAGTCTGGGAGGGTTTCCAAATGCGTCGACCATTGGCAAAAGTGGGACTGGTGTGGATTCGTTGAGCCAGCGACGTGAACACCATGGGGATAGGCATTCGGGAATGTTGAATCGGAACGTTGGGCATGTTGACCACGAAAGCAAAGAGAAGGGGAAAGATGGGAATAGGGCATCTCAGAATTCTCGTGTTGATAACTCGTCTGCAGCTGTCACCGATGCAGAGGAATCTGTGCAGCTAGAAGTGGATAGGGTGATGAAAGAACTTTTGGAGTTGCGTGAGATGACAGAAGACAGTATGGAGAGTGAAAGTGATAAACGTGGGGGTCATTTCAGGCCTAGCGATAAAACTTCACCGGCTGTGTCCACTCACATGCTTTCTAGCTCGGTTTCGGTAATTGCTGTAAACAGTGCCAGTTCTAAACACCACACTGCCAATTCACAAACGAAAATGAACTCTTCATCGGGTCAAATCTCTTCCAGTGTCGCAAACTCTTCCCAGTCCTCTATGGGTGCAGCTTCGCTGAGTAAACGCTCACCCTCGGTGCCGTACAGTGGTGCAGTTAACCCTATCCCTTCAACTAAATCTTATGGATTCCAGGATGAATTTCAGAGGCATGTATTGCAAGATTGTGGTAAGAATTTGGTTGATGGTGATGGTGCTCTTTATATGGGGAACAAAGTGCACAAAGACGGAGAGAGGAATAGGACTGCAAACTATAATTCAGTTTACCAAAGCATACCACAAAGCTCACCAACTGGCCTTGAAAGGAACCGTGGGTTACACAACGCATCAGTTGATGGTAAGGGAGTATTTCTTTCATTTGTTGCCTGAGGTCTTCTTTTCATTATTTTGGGGTGGTTATCCTTTCTTCGTTTCTCCTTTACATTTCTTATTCTTCTTAGGAAAGGGTTTATCAACTTGTGTATTTAAATCAGCCCTTTGGTTTTTGTTAATTTTATGAAAAATTAATTTTCCCAATAGCAATGAGATGAGAGGTCATTTGCCTATTTTTCAGCATTTTTCATCATTATAAAATATCATTTTAACTAAACGTATTTAGAAAAGTATTAGTGATCTTGCACATTCCAGAGTGGAACCTTAACAGAGCTTAACCTAAGCTACTCAGATTTTTCGGCTGTCAAATTTTACTAAAGAAATAATGTTTTTTATGACATTTACTTTAAGTATTATGCATAATGAAATCTTGTAATGTTTTCAGAAGGCTGGAAAAGTTGTCATGTTTTCAATTTAGAAAGAACTTTTAATCAGTTCTCTTTAGCAAACATGAATGACTTGCTCATATTGAAATTTATCAATAGAACTTCATTACTCATGGAATGGCATAATATTTGTTAAATCTAATTACCGTATATACTCGTGTATAGTTCGACTCCGTGTATAGTTCAACCTCCGATTTCTCGGCGAAAAAATTAGATTTTTTCATATATCTCGTGTATAATTCGACCCTAGCTTTCTACTTACTCTTTTACCCTAGTATTTTCGTCAGGATCGACATTTTTCATTTCGATATCTCGAAGCTCACAATCGAGGTATATAGAACCATCTTGGTTTTCAACAGCTAATAATAAACTGTAAACATCGTAAACCTATTGCACGATCTTGAGAAGAAAAATATTTATTACTTTTTAACTATGAGATGTGACATACAAATGGTGGCAGAATTTCTAGCAAATAAACGAAAATTAATAGACACATATTACTCGTAAAACCTTAAATAAAAGTTATGAATGATAGTTGAACAAGATGAAATAAACTCATTTTAATATAATTCATTCCAACTCGTCTGTTGTTATAAGACGCAAGAAAGATATGCATACAAATCAAGAAAAAAATCTGTGAATATGAGACGCTTTAGTATTCACGTAACAACATTACGATGACAAAAGGTCAGTATAATGGTTACATTACGAATTTTGGTTAAAATGCACTATAACCCACCACAGAATGTATTAAAAAATAATGAAAAATACTACTGGGTCGCAATCAAATCAGAATTTCGAGATAATACAGGACAGGTATATAAGTCTTCAGAAAAGAAAAAAAATTAAAAACAACATAGTTCTAATGAAAATCGATAAAATTAAAGGTAAATAGGAAGTTTTGGAGCTATATCATAAAGTTAAGTCAGCGAGGTTGGTGACCAAAAAATATCTTGATTTTTATTATGATATTTTTAAAAAGATATTTTTATAGATCCGATATTATATACCCTCAAAAGTATTACTCGTGTATAGTTCGACCCCCAATTTTTTGCACAAAAATTTGGTCTTAAAAACTCGAACTATACACGAGTATATATGGTAGTCTTACTAGGTATGGCATAAGTTCTCAGAAGCATTATGCCAAAAGAAAATTTAATAGAGGTTTTCTTCCTCAAAGCTTTCAGTTAATTTGGAAAGTAAAGTTGTATTATTTGAATGTGAATATATAAATTAATAAGCCTTGAGACATCATGTAAAGCAATATTAACTAATAATTGCTATCTATCCATGCCAGTTCTGATGTTATCAACTGTGTGCTAGATTAGAGTGAAATTCATAAAATCTCCAGTGGAGGTTTGCTATTAAGAAGATAAATGTAACGATTTCAAGATTTTTAAATAGACTATTGAATGATATTTATAATATTTTGGTTCTTTCATCCTAGCAGCTGTGGTGAATGTCTTAATATCTCTATCTGTTCTGTTACTGAGGGTCCTCTTTTATCATGGCATCTTTTGGAATCCATGCTTCTTCACAATGTGTGCTTTTCGGGATTGGGTCTTTTTCCTTTTAGTTAGAAAGCAAGGTAAAAGGATTAGGAATCAGCTTGAGGTAAAATTGTATTCTTAAAGCTATTTACAATCCATCATTTAATGACTTGATAATGAAAAATAAAATTTGCAACTACAGTAAAATGTCGGTGTAACGAATGCCCAAATAATGAAATATTCAGTAAAACGAAATTATTTTCCGCCCCCTGCCAATTTATTATGTAACATTATGTAAAAATGTTTCATTTTAACGAATATCATTGTAACAAAAATATTGGTTTAGTGCAATAAAAATTCATCCCGGTACAAAAATATACGATCATTATAACAAAGTTTGTAAAAAGAAATTCCATAAACAATACAATGTACACTTTTTGATCTGTACTGGGTTTGGTTTTTAGCATCGGGCAATGCTGCAATGATTTAAACTCTGTGAAATCTCAGTTCAGACAAGTGTATTGGGCAATATCCCGACTAACAACCAATAGGCAGGTTTTTCACAGCTCTATCGGACCATTCAGAAAAAAATTACAGACTTTTTTAAGAAGTAAACACTAATTCATGGTTTCTTTCTTTATAATTATTTTGTTAAATGTAACCATCATTCTGACATTTTGGCTTAAGTGCAATAAACCCAATCCCCGACTAACACAGTTTCTTAAGTTTTTGATTATCACAACTGGTCGCTCGGTGTAACATAATTTCTCCATGACTTCTCTACGATCGTGAAAAAGTTCTAGAAAGCGAAAACGGAAACAAACATTAGCCCTGCTCTTCATTAATTGCGGATTACAATGAGCTCATTATTGTAACATCTTTTCCAGAGGATGAATATGAAAATTTCTACGAGTTTTTAAACTGCAATGTAGAAAATACCATTCTAGATTGTTTTTCTTTGACCATTTTCAGGCATGTTCCGCTTCCAGCATAAGCGCCTATTAGCTTTGGTTTGCTTGTCGGTCCACATGTTTGTTCTCGGCTTTTACCAAATGGATTTTTATGAAATTTGATATTAAAGACAGTCAAAGACAATAAGTAAATCACGTAAGCTGGTCAGAGGTACCATTTTACTGGTGAGAAAAAAATTAACTTTCCATTATATCTCGTAAATTTTTGGTCATATGAAAATAGTTTTCAAATAAACTTTTAGAATTATTAACATAGAGTATTTCTTTTCCTATAAATTTTTCATAGTAGTAGCCGTTATCAAGAAAATCAAACAAGAAAGTTGTAATTCACTTTGAACTTAGAAAATTTCATGCATAGCTACCTAATTGTTGTCAACGTAAATAATCTTATTAGTTACTGAACTAAATAAGATTGCTGTAATTACAAAATACATTTAATTCCTTATGCATGTATGGCAAATTTTGTAAGCTGAAGGAAATGGATTTACGGCAAAGGAAATGAACCTAAACCTAAATATTACAACCAGGGGTGAGCTGTCAGTCTGGTAACAAGGGGCTTGCTATATGCAGGGGTATGATGGGAATCTGTTAACAATTGGCTCATTACATTTTAACAGTAAAGGAATGAATTAGAAATAAACTTACATAAGAATACGTTTTATTTATCAATTTATATTTACAATTATTTATTGAAATTATAAATAAATAAACAATAACATTTGGGTATTCATCTCAAAAATTGTATATGGCCTATTCATGCAAGAACTAGAAAAGTGGCATAGTTACCAGAAATAAGTTGATTGTATTATTGCAAAGTTCAAATTTTCTTATTTTTTTAGTACAATACTGAGATATGAACTTATTGTATAAACAATCTTGCAATGCCACACTTAATCGATGCTGTTATCATCATGAGTGAATGATCATCATGAAAGGATGAAGCTCATAATGGGATCGTTAAAGGAAGACCAGACTTGAAAGATAATAATTAGATTGAATCTAATGATCACTACTTGATTGACTAAATATTTCTAGCTTAAATGGATTTAAATGTAACCTATTTTCTTGAAGATTTAAAATATTTTGTGTGATAATTGGAAGAGTAATGATTAGCGCAGTTTGATCGGAGGTTTTTCGAAAGTAAAAATAGAGGTGCAAGTTTGGCAGAAATATAAAGGAAGAGGTAGGATGACAGTTTTTAGTAATTTAAAGTGAATATTGAACCCAAAACATTACATCGCACTACTTGAATGAAATTAGTTATGTGGATCAGCCTGCACTCTCCCTTTGAGAATTAGTGCACAATTATGAAAATCCTTTTGTAGAAAAAGTATTAGTGTATAAGTATAATGCTCTCAATTGTCATCAGAATATCAAGAATCCTGCATTACTTCACTGTATTTTCTCCAGATACTTCTGTAATGTTTTTAGCTCCTCTGTTATATGAGTTACATTCCAATTTTGTCTAATTGTAAGTTATTTGTTATAAGATAATCTTTTTTGTCTCATATGCATATTGTTTCATGCAGACTCCTACAACAATACATTTTTCACTAAAAACATCCATCTGATGTATTTTTTCCTTTATACCGTTGTAATCTGGACAACATAAGCTAAAATAGAAGAGAAAAATTAAATAAGATGTATTTATTAAATGAAAAATTTTACTCATTTAAAAATTGGTAAACTTTAAAAGCGTTTTCTGGAGTTTTTAACAGTTGTTGCTTGTCTAGTTTTCACACAGATTGTCTCAATTTACATCATACATTTGCAATTTAAAGGTTCCATATCGCTTTTTGATTTCCTGTTGGTTGTACAACAACCTTGATTTGAACTCGAGTATCATCAGCAAGATGATGTTGGCACACAAAAGGCACTGCATCCCAATCTGTTAAAGATTTCCCCAATATTTTTATAGTCATCAGATTGGAAACATGGCTAATTGTGTTTACTCCTTTCACATGTAGCTATACTGTTAATTGCACTAAAACCTTGGTCAGCCTCTGCACTGCTGATTGCAATTGTGTTAGTGATTTTCTTAGCTTTTGCAATAGTAGGTGGAAAAGGAACATGCTGTTTTGATTGGAGGTTATAGACCACAAAATTCCTGAAATCATTAATATCGATTTTAAATTTTAACAACTTATTTAGCTGCTGTAATTTCTTTTCCCCTTTTAGCCATGGAGTATTTCCTCAAAGTATCAAGAGGTTGGTTCCAACAAATCAAAGTGTACTAAATTGCTATTATTTATTGCTTATGGTTATTTGAATTGTTCTCACATTCATTATAATCTGGTTTGAAAAAAGTGATTTGTCAATAAAAGTCTGGCTGTCAAATTATCAATTACACTTTGAATTAGTTGACCTCAAGGAAGAGAGTTTGTTATCTTCGATGTACTGCTTTAAAATGATATGCATTTATAAGTATCAGATTTAATTAACTGAAAAACTTTTTTGTTTACCAATATTTTACTTACGAGATTGCGTTGCTCTTATTGTGCATCTTACAAGTTTATCATTTTTTGTAAAGTTGTTGACCATGATTCTAAAGAGTTTGATAACAAGGATATCTCTTCTAAAATATCTATCATTAGAGCTAAATCACTGAGGAAATTTACATCAGACATTCTTTTTGCCATTCCTTCAAATGTTGTGTTAGGTATGTCCATAAGTCTCTAAATAACACCTGTATTCATTAATAGAAAAACAGTAAAAATCAATATTCATATAAAATAACGAGGAAAAAATCAGTTATTAAATTTCTGTAAATAAAACACCAATTCATTTACTTATGAGGTGCAATCAAAAAGTTTCCGGATGGTCGTAATAAAAAAAATTGGCTTATTGAATGTTGTCCCCTTCACAGTAGTCCCCTTGGGCAATGATACAGCGATTCTAGTGCCTTTTCAACTTCGCGAAGCACTACTGGAACTCCTTTTTGGGGATGTTGTCGAGCGTGTCCTGCAACTCAGCCTGAATCTCCACATCATCAAATCGGCATCCTTGGAGAACTTTTTTCAACTTTGGGAAGAGAAAAAAAATCATATGGAGCAAGGTCAGGAGAGTATGGAGGATGGGGAACAGCTGTCATGTTGTTTTTAGCCAGGAACTGTTGAACAGACAGTGCGATGTGTGCTGGTGCGTTGTCGTGGTGGAGCAGCCAGCCCTGCGATGCCCACTTGTCTGGACGTTTCTGCCTGATGCTCTCCCTCAGTCATCTCAGAACTTCAGTGTAATAATGTTGGTTGACTGTCTGGCCTTGTGGAACGAATTCCCTGTGCACAATCCCTTCCATGTCAAAAAAACACAATGAGCATGCTCTTCGCATTGCTCTTGACCTGTCTTGCTTTCTTGGGTCTTGGGGAGTTTGCACTTTTCCACTGTGATGATTGTTGTTTCGTTTTGGGATCATAGCCATAAACCCAACTTTCATCACTTGTAATGATCTTAGAAAGAAAGTTTGGGTCGTTTTCAAGGCTTTCTTGAAGGTCCCTACAAACGTTCACGTGATGGTTTTTTTGGTCTTGTGTCAACAGCCAAGGGACGAATTTTGCCGCAATGCGCCTCATGTGCAAAACGTCAGTGAGAATGCTTTGAACAGATGACTCAGAGTCCTCAACTGATGTTTTTCCATTTTTGAAATGTGAATACCACTCGTATGTTTGGGTTCTACCCATGGCTTCCTCACCAAATGCTTGATTAACTCTTTGAACTCCGATTTTTTTTCTTGATTCCATTAGTCTACTCAGAATTTAATTTTTAAATACCCCATATTTCATAAATGGCGACACTGTGATGAAAAACTCAATTTTATTTTCATATAAACTTATTTATTTCCATTTTTTGCATTAAAAATTATTTTTCAACTCCTACAGCAATTTTAATCTATATTTTTTCATAGTGTGATATTTTTTTAAACATTCACCCACTTGAAGACCTGGATTACATTCACATGTCTCACAGATATAAATTGTCTCTCTTCTTCCACCTTGGACTTTTCTATTAGAACAAACAACACAATCTTTATGTTTTTTGTTAGGGTGAGGGATGATTATATGGAGCTTTCCATCTAAACGTTGCTCTTGTTCTGTGGATGATGATCTACCCCTAGAAGTTAGTGTGCCATCCCGGAAATCTCCAACTAGATCACGGACAAGTTTCCTAATAAATCGTATATGAGATATCGGTTTTTCTTTTTTGGCATTCTTTGTACAAAATGTAAGAATTCACAACACTGACCTCAAGCCCCCAGAAAAACAATTAACGCCACCATTTTAGAGTCTTCCTCATAAAACAGTATGTGCTCGTGTAGTGATCAGCTATATCAATTCGTATAATTTGGCACAACCTTGGGTTTGACAACTCTTTCTTTACCACCGCCTCGCACTCTTCTTTCCACAGCTTCAGTCTCTGAAGTGTCCCATGTACTAAGCATGGTGACTATCCTCTTGTCCTTCCATGCAAGAAGCATTACATTTTCATCCCTGTATGCCCTTTCTTCAGTTTTGGATGTTTGATAACTGTTGGATTGTCTTTCCTATTGGGCATTATTGTCCCTGTCAAGTGAGATTTTTTTTGAGCAATTCCCTTGCAAGAGTGACACTTATGTAATACCTATCAGTAAAGAGGTGATAGCCTTGAGCATCAGATACTGAGTTCTTCAATCTGTCATGAAGTTCTAAAACTATTCTGGTAGTAAAAGGGAGATCAGGTCTTACCAGGGTTTCAAATGTTATTCCACTATAATAAGGGACAAATGAATGTACATAACCGCATTTAGAATCTGAGAGGACATATAAACGAATACCCCATTTTGTTGGCTTTTTAGGATTATACGTGATGGAACGTATCTTTCCTTTGAAACCAACAACAGCCTCATCAACAGCAATCTCCCTTCCAGGACAGAATCTCTCCCTAAATTTCATTTCCAGATATAACAAAAAAGAGTTCACCTTCTCGGTTCTTGTTCTCAAATCTTTACTTGACTTTTGATCATTTTTCAAGTGTAACATCCAAAATATTTGCACAAACCTCTCCCTTTTGAAAACAGCTCGAAAAAATGGTATATGAGACTCAAAATCCAATAAATTATATTATAACATTAACATAGTAACTATAAATGATGTTATTTCATTTTCATCTGATGCTATACAACAACACATGTTTACAAGTAGCAGCAATAATCTTAGTAGGGTTTACACCGAGACGATTTTGCAAGGGCTCGTTCCAATTGTGAGAGATGGAGTGTGTGTGTATTTGCAAAGGAAAGGATGAGACAGGATTTTGAAAGTGATGATAAGAACCTAAATGATTTATGAAAAGACAATCGTAGGTGAAAGAATGCACATATAAATGGAACTGTTTCGTCTCATTTGTCACATGTAAAGCGTGTGACTCATTTCTTCCAAACACTGTTTATACACGCAGTTTTAGTCAGATGACAGACCGAGAAAGTCTTTTGAAAGTGCCAACCAAGAAAATGAGTGCAGGGCCATCCCTAGGCGGTAAGCAGGTAAGGCACCACTTTAGGGTGGCTACTCTCTGGGGGCAGCAAATGAGTTGGTCTTGTAGGCTGATTTAACATAAGGTGCTTTATTGGCTCAAATTGCATTTGTCCTATAACTCTTTGTCATTGAAAGCAGACAACATTTATATCTATTGGATACAGGAAAATATGCGTAGGGTCAAGTTTACATGCAATTGCGAAAATCGGTATCAGTTCAAACCTCTAGTTTCTTCTTTTTTTGGCACTACTGTCAGGAGGAGGATATATTGCGCTTCCTCTGAATTTTTAAAATTGTGCTTTATTGTAATGAAATTGTAACAAATATATTTTGGTCATCCGCACAACTTCGTTATAATGACATTTCACTGTATAATCTTCAGAGTGTAAAATCACTATAGTTGTATATTTCCAACCAGTTGTATGTTTTTCATTGAAACTTATCAGGACAAATGTTAAGAAACTAGATATCATTTTCTAGCCAGAGCTATTGTGTCTACAATGCTTGGTAGCTGATTACTTAGGTTCGTATAGTCTTCAATGGTGTTATTTTTATAGCTAAAAATGAGATTAGCAATAAATAATTCATAATTCTCTATGTAGATTTTTATGACTAAGCTTTTAATCTAGCCACAGTTTTGGGGAAATAATTTGAAATTATCTGGTTTAATTAATGTTTCTCGCCTTTTTAATTTCTCATCAGCATATATGATGTTACTCATATTTCAAATAGGAAAACATTCTATTTTAATAGGTTAAAGAGATTTTTCTTAGATTCTTCCAATGTAATTAATATTATTTGTAAATCATTTGTCTCTTTATTATAGAAAAGTAAAGGAGAAACCCACCAATAAATTTGTGTATAATTTTATTTGATATAGAAAAAGTTCTAGTTCAAAACATTTAATATCAGCTAATTAACCTTTGCAATGGAATTAATTGTTTTTCTTTTTTCTTGGCTGAAAAGTATTTATATCCAATCTTAATTTTTTTAATTGCTGATTTATCACCTTCTGTAATGCCGCACATAGATATTAACTACAAATGATAATAAAACTGCCCTTTTATTATACAAAAATGTTTACGTTTTTATTTAGAAATTATTTGAGAAATGTTTGTTTTAATATCTCCCATTTAACTTATGGTGCATGAATTGATGGTGTCATTTGATTTAACTGCATATTAATCTTGGATATTTAAAATCTGTATACTAATGTCTGCATCCTTGGTTAACCTTTTACTTTGCTTAAAATTTAACCATGATTGAAAGTTATTATGAATACTCTGAATTTCTTTTAAATTTTGAGCAAAGTTGTAATTAATGGCATTTTTCTGGTTTCCAACTACCGTAAATACCCGCATATAATGCGCACCCTCGTATAACGTGCAGGAGAGTTTTCAGCCTCGTAATCTATGATTTTTCTATATACCCACATATAGTGTGCACCAATTTTTTTAGTGTTACCATTCCAGAATAAAGTAGATGGTGTAACGTGTTCTAAAGCAATGATCGAATTATTGGTATTATGTATTGGTAACATAATGAAAGTGCAAAATGAAATTTTCGAATAATGTTCCAAAAGAACGTCAGCTAACTCAATCATTGCATGTTTTATGTTTACTTACAAGGTGATATTAGGACATAATAAATCAAATTATATTAATTTCATAGTATGGCATATGACATTCTTTGAGCTAATAAAATGGAATGACGATAATCCTATGTTTTTTACATACGTTTTTGTCACGCCTGAGGTGGACGGGTTTGCCCAACCTTCAGTTTTACCCTTATTAGAACACTCGGGAGCATGTAAACACGATAGCAAATAACCATAATTAACTACAGACTCGAAGAATCAAGAATAAATCACGTATGAATGCTGAGAGAAAGGTAGGGAATGATAACTTTATTTAGTTCTACAAGAAGCATCACTCCCAGTGTACTCAAAGGCATCAGCTCCCATTGTTTCTAATTGTAAGTAGAACCAGTACCTCACCACCGCGCAGGTGTAGGGTGACGTCATGCGTAAGATGACGATTCCGATAACAACATCGAAGAAGAATGGTACAGTGACGAAGAATTTCTTGGCTTTTAAAATGAATTAATACTGAATTCATTCTTTTCATATCTAATTAATGCATGTTTATAGAATTAGTTAATAAATTTTAACTATTATCTATCTTACTTTTCGTAAAAATCACCAATAAAAATATGAGGATACCCGGGCAGTAATTACTGTGCCGAAATTGTGGAAATATGAGGACAAATGAAAATAGGAAGATTACGTACCCTCGTATAACATGCATCCTAATTTTTAACTCGAATATTTCCAACAAAAAGTGCGGATTATACGCGGGTATTTACGGTAGTTAAAAATACTTGTGATGCATTGTTTGAAGGTATCTGTTATCCTTATTTTTTAATTGAAGAAGGTAATTTAAACTGATTGCATGGGTAGAGTGAATTGGCTTGCCTATTTTGATTACTCTTAACAATTAGTTCATTTGCTTAGATGGTATTCACATAATGTATCTTCTCACTTTTATTAGTATGCCTAATTTTATTTCTCAGCATATACTTTAATAAAATTTTTTTGGCTTAATACAGTGAAATCTCAATGTAACATACACCCTTGGAACACACAACTTTCTATGTTATATTGAAAGTAAGTCATACTGTAAATATGCACTAGGTATGGAGGGGGATAGAAAAAATAATATACTTATCTGCAACATACTTGATTGCAATTTAAAATATTCAGATATTTTCTTTGGCCATATTTTTTAAGAATATGGCATTTTACATGCTATTGTGCATGATTAAATAACATAAATAATGTCTCTGAAACATGATCAGATCTTTGTTTAAAAGTTTTTAATTTCTCGATCGACTCCAATGCCTCATTTGAGGTGTTGACTACACCTCGATCACCTCCTAAGAGTCGCTACTTATTTCCAAACCTGGCTGGGCATTATTCTCAACAATAGAAGTGTCTGCCAACAAAGAAGTGGAAGTTAAAGTTTGGAGATGACTTCTCCAGGCTTCACCTGGAACATTTCAATCTTCTTACATGATGTCACCTGTCTCAGATGAAAATATAATGATCAACTTTTTCCAGCAATTTTCAATTGTTCTCTCACTAACATCCCATCAGCCACTTTCCATGACTTGGTAAACATTTATGTTAGTACTTAATTTATGATTACTGTCAATCCTTATTTTTTTGATGAGCTGGAATCTAAAATTTATTTTTGCATTTTTTCTTTTCTCCATATACGAAGCATAGAGAAAGTTTTGTTACGAATTGGAGATTTCAACGGGAATTTATGTTTTAAGATCCCCTGAACACGTTTTGACTATTTTCTCGATGACGTCTTTCTGTGTGTGTCTGTGACCAGAATTTTGTGGGTGCTATAACTCAAAAACTATTAATCGGGACCGCAAAATTTTATATTTGACATTTGTGTTAAAGAAAGAAGTGCTCGTTAGTTTTTGGTAAAGATCGGTCAACTGAAAGTCTTGTCACATCCGTTTTTTACTTTCTCCATACGTAGTAATATTGTTTTCATGAAAAAATCGATTTCGATATTTCAATGGAAATACACATTTTGGGGTCCCCTGAACACGTTTTAACCATTTTCTCGATGATATCTGTGTATGTGACAGCTTTTTTGTGGGTGCTCTAATTCAAAAACTATTAATCAGCTCAATGTGAAATTTTATATTTAAGATTTTGAAGCAAGTCACAAGAACTGATTAGTTTTTGGTAAAAATTGGTTAACCAGAAGTGGGTGTTTACACTTGTCACATCCATTATTTTGAAATATTTGCTTTAATATTTGATAAATGTAAAAATGTATTTGAATAAAAGTTTTAGGAAATTTAATTTTCTACAACCTTTGTTTGAAACATTTTTCCCTATATTTTTAGCTGCCACAACCATGCCACTTACCGACGACTATTGTTAACAATTGATGTTTAGTAATGCTCCTTTTTCTTTTCTTAATTGTTGGAGCTTTGTGGCCATATCCAATATCAGAAGACTATGGTTTGAGTTTATTTCTGTTCTTTGTAAAGTCTAAAATTCTCTCGCAGTTTCTTAAAGTATTTATTATTATGTAACCTATTTGGAATTTTTAGAAATATTACAGATATTGAGAAAGTCATGTGGTGGCCACATCCGATTTTTTTAAATATTTGCTTTAATATTTGATAAATGTAAAAAAGTACTGCTATAAAAGTTATAGAAAATTAAATTTTCTACGACCTTTTTTTGAAACATTTTCCCATATAATGCAGTGTTGAAGAGATATTTTTAAAACTAAATTTTTTAGCTGCCACCACCACACCACCTACCGGTGACTATTGTAATCACTGTACACTCCTTTTTATTTTCTTAATTGTTGGAGCTTCGGGGCTATATATCAGATGGTTACAGTTTGAGTTAGTTTTTTGTAGTCTAAATTTTTCTCGCAGTTCCTTAAAATATTTATTATCATTTAACCTACCATATTGTACCAATATAGCACGGTTTTTTTCCAAAAAATTAAAATTTTAAAGTAGCTCCCATGTTATATTCGAGTACTAGTGATTTTAAAAGATCGTAAAATCGTGTTTCGAAAAATCACTGTACAGTTACATTGTATGTGAAAAGCATCTGAGACAAGAATAGATCGAGTTGAATCAGCGACTGAAGCACTCGATAGTCATTGCATTGAACCTATAAGTGCGTCAGCATATTCTTTGTAACTACCTTAGCAAGTTTTTACCCATCTGTCATTTTACCAATGGGTGACAAAAAAAGGTGTTGATTATGTTGAGAAAAAAAGGTTCTTCCAAATCCCAGGTTAACAGAGGAATCCGACGAAGTTATCACATGAATTTTAAATAGTTGGAGCTAAATTGGTGTTGTTAAAATCCACCATAAATGAGAAATCAAGGATAACTGTTATGCTTGCAGTCACGGCCGATGGGCGAAAACTGACTCCCTACATAATTTTAAATCTTAAAAGGATGCCAGAGATAAAGTTACTATCAGGTGTAATTTTTCGTGTGCAGAAGGGATGAGGAACTTGTGTTAGATTGGCTAAAGGTTGTTATATTCGAGGTTTAGTTTTTTCTTGAAAAACTTTCCAAAAATCTTAGGGTCGTGTTATATTCGAGGTCGCTTTATATTCAGGACAATACAGTATTTGAAAATTTTAAAAATATTACAGGTATGGAGAAAGTCATGTGGTGATGGACAGATTTATCATGCCATTGTCAAATGGCTGCAAAAGTGAAGTGCATTGTTGGTTGTTGAAATAATAACTCGTTTAATATTTTCCATCCAAATTCCCACTATATATATGCTGAGCTGTTGTCAACTGGAAGCAATATTTTTCTTTTCTCGGAATTTTATCAGTTTATAAAGGCCATTTTTCAAAAGGGTCTTCTTCTGCCATCGAAACACATCTCTTAGTTAATGGTTTCAGGCATCACTTGGTGGAATTTCTTCACTTCACCTGATGATGCTGCATTGCAATAAAACCTAGGTTGTATATAATAAAAGTTTATGTGGAATTACCAAATAAGTCTTTTTTTTTCTACAACACATCCCTTAGATTTGTACAAATCAGGAAAAGCTTAGCTACCTTTGCTAATTTACTGATCATTGGAGGCCGCAACATTTTTCTACCTTTTGTATTGCAGCAAAATTGAGCAAAGCCTTTCTTCCCATCTCCCACTAGCATTATGTTTCTTGCCTTTTGTGTCGTTATCTTGTCAGATAGAAGTTGATAAAAGTACACTGTCTCATCAGCGTTGAAAATGTTTTCAGGTTTATACAAGCACATTATCCCTTCATCTTTTGTTATTTCCACGTTTTAACTTCATCTGCATCAGAATTCCTTTCTTGCCCTTTGATCATTTGCCAAGATATGTCACTTTATCAAAATCTATACAACCAACATGAAGACAATGAGTAATTCATATAGACTTAATAAATTGCCCATAATTCTTAAACCAAAATATTTTCAGAATTTGATTTTATAGCAATATCAATGTTTCGGCACTTCTTATTTTGGCAACATCCTACCAGAAGACTTCTTTCTAACTAACAGAAGTTTTCCTCACTATAAAAACAAGATTTTCTCAGTCAATTAATCCATTTCAAAAAATATTTCTGTATTTAACCACTACTCTTCTTGGGCTTGATTAGTATATGACTTCCTCCACTGATTACAGTATGTTAACAGTAAATTATTGTTAATTCTAAATAGGAATGATTATTGTTACTCATGTTCCATTAACATTTAGGCTTTGTGTATAGCATTTCATCCAAGATTTTTAAAAAAATATCAATCATTTATGAATAACTCATCTCAATTGTGGATCATTTATCTTGCTACTTGTTCTGTAGTGGGCAAAGTAATCTTCTGTTTTTACCTTAGACAGTTTTTAAAAAGTCTGTCATTGTTGTAATAGGAACTATATAAGTAAAACATTGTTACTATAGTAATGTAAATATTATAAAATGAGGGTTATGGTATTCTCAATCAATCTCACTTTTGTGGATTTTCATTTAAGAATGAATACTTATGTTTATTATCAATTTTCAATATATTATTTTTTAAATGGGATAAAAAATCAGTTGCAATTTTTTGTGAGGTATTCTAGTATCATTCACTTTCAGGAGCCAATGACTACAACAGAGTCTTGATGTCAGTTTCTCAATTAAAAAATACGGGAGCACGACACAGGCAAAACAGCCCTCCCAATGCACATCATTTCTCTCGGCACAGCCTTCCCACCTATAACAGGTGGGTTTTGCTGTATGTCCATGAATGATAAGAATTCTCTAAGGAGAGATAATTGGGCATTGTAACACATTCCCATTAATAAAAAAATACTGGCTTTCAGAAAGGTTTAAGTGAAAAAATGTTCCCTAAAACCCCAAAAGTTTAAGTTTAATAGCTTGATGTCATGCTATATTAGGGATCGGTTTTTATTTCAGTTCTGAAATGGAATCCTGCCCAAATATTAACTTCTCAGGGAACTGTGTCAAACCAAGGGTATCCAGCCAACAATTCTCAAGACCAGAAATATTAACTCAGGTAAAAAAACCTGCTCTCTTTCATGGGAAATTAGGGAACTGACCAGGAAAATTCAAGTGGTGTGTGTACAATTTAAATGTTAATTCAAATGGATTATAGCGTAAAACTTGGGTGAAATGATGGATCTCTTATATCGAAAATCATTCCGGCCTTTTAATGAAAACTACATTATTATTAAAATCATGTTTGAATGTGTTGTCGTTTATCCAAAAATTTTAATTGGAATGCATTTACTTAAAATTGTCATGGAGGCATTTGTGAATTATTTGCTTTAATTTTGGCATTTTTTTACACAGAAACCCTCTTGCTCTTAAATGTATTTAGGTGTTAATTTATATTATTGTTATTGTATGTACTTTGTTTTTTATTTGTAAGAAAAAAATTTCTCAATCCATTTTTTAGAGTCCATAATTTCATTTATAAAGAGGCTTTTTAAACATATTTGATATAATGCTTCTCCATAGTTCTAGAACCAACCCAAATTGTTTGTGCATTGTTTTTTTAAATTATTATGAAATTTCTTTTTGTTGTAATCTATTTACCTCGTATAATGACCTCATTAGAGTATATTGATAATATATTTCATTGTTAAGAATGTAAATAAATTTTGGTTTTTTTATATAGAAAAACAAATTTTATATCGCCGCTGAAAAAATTGAAAATATTTTATAATTTCTAGTTAATTTTGGGTATTCTGTAATTTGTTTTTAGCTCATTGTTTGTGTAGATGGTGCTGCTGCTGCGTACTATTTAAAAAATTATCGTTTCATCCAGTAATTTAGGAAAATATTTTTTTATTTATGTTTGTTTGAAGAAAGTACAAGATACTTAGTATTCCTTTAGTGTATTGCTTTTGTATTATTTTAACTTTTTTTATGATAAGTTACATAAACCTTTTTAATCGTGACTGCTGGTGTAAACATTTTTCAAAGGGCAACTTTTTAAATATTTGTTGCCTAAAAATGTATCTCTGCCCTAATGCATTTTCTGAAATTATGGTGACAGTAACAGCAACATGTATTTGTGTCAAAATCTGATGAGTCGTAATTTTAGCTGCAATTTTAATCCACATTTTCAGTAGAGTAGAATTGTTGCTAGCTTAGGTAGGTTACTGAAGTACTAACATGGAATAAAAAGGACATTTTTGGCCATCTATGCATTAGTATGTCATCATAGTGTTATGTCCATCATATAATTTTACATTTCGTGTTGCAGTTAATATTTTCTTCAAAATTTTGTAATTTTCTGTTGCAGTTTTACTCGTTTACCAAAAGATGTGCTATTTCAGCATATCAGAGTAAAACTCAATGCAAGAAAAACTCTTGGAATAAAACTGCCATTACTGTGAGGTCGATGACACTTAGCAACACATTTTAGCTAGGTTTTTATTAAATGCCATCATCCTGAGTTGGTATAAGTAACACCAATAATACCAATTAAAATTTAGAAAATTGAGTAGCTAGAAAAGTTATTTTTAACACATTATGCTCACAGTTGTGTGTTGTATCTATTTGCTTGACCATTGTGTAATTCCAGAGTACAAATAGTCAACTAGGCACCATTGGTAAAATTGTCAAACATTCCAACGTGTTGACATCCTCACTACCTCAATACCAAGGCATGAAACCATATCCAATGAGGCCTGAATCTTCCTCCCCACAAGGTGACATAATGTTAAAGCTCAATATTTGCGCTCTCCATTTATTAACTCTTTATGTTGTATTGAATATTACATTCTAAAATTTTGTATCCTATGCATAATAATGTACCTTATGTAATGTACTCGGTTTATAATTTTGAGGGAAGGATTGATGTATTGTCTTTGTGCATGTATTGATGTATTGCATGGTTGCATGTCTTTTTGTTGTATTTTTAAGGCATTGATTCATTGAAAAAAATTTCCTCATAATTGCTTAATGATTTTTGGATTATTCTTTATCTTCCAGGCCCTGCCCCACATTCCACAAAATATTAAGTGAAGAAGGTGATATTTTATAGTGCCATTCAACTCATTGAACTCATAATATTGATTTTTAAGCTTGTAAATACATATTTAGTGGTGATATTCAAGATTAATTTGTTGTAGTTCATTTTTGTAGTCTGTTTGAAATTGTGTTATTTAAATTAAGAAGTTTTATAAAGAAAGATTTACATGTATGTCTTAAATAAGTTTACCAAATTAATTAAGGTTGCTGTGTTGTATTTCGGAAATTCCTTTGGAAATCGTCTTTATATCGGTAAATCTTGTTTCCTAAATTGAAACTTTAAATCAATTAATTCACTTTTGAGTTGGTTTTATCATTTTAACATGTCCTGTACAGTTATTTGGCATCCTTGCAGATATAGCTTTAATTATTTGTTATTATCAGTACTTTCAAAGTCTAATTCTTAACAATTGTGTATTGATTCAGCAAATATTTTTCCTGCATTGATCTGTAATTTGAAAAATGTTATGAACTAAAAATTGTGAATAGTGAAATTTATATATTATAATTTAAGATCTTTATTGAATTTGAAAGATATGTTAAAAATAATTTGTATTTAAAAATGTTTACATCAAAAGCACAAATAACATTTGTACAAAACCATAAAAAATAATTTTCAGATGTACATAATGTGTCATTCAAATCAAACTTGAATACACTTTCCATAAAATTGTGATTGTTTTATTTTAATAGTTTTTAGCTTTATGTGGAAAAAGACCAACTAGGACCAAGTATTCTCGAGTCTGAAGTTAAAAGAGCAATAGATGACATGAAAAGAAGGAAGACTATTGGGAGTGATGATGTACCAGTGGACGTTCTTAAGGTTTTGGGGTCGAAAGCAGTTAAGCAACTCGCAAAATTCTTTAACCAAGTATGTGATACTGGCATATGGCCTGAAGATTTTTTAGATGTTGTGATGGTACCACTGGAGAAAAAAACTACAAAAAGTTGTAAGGATTACAGAACTATTAGTTTAATTTCTCATACAGCTAAAGTTCCAACCAGAATAATAACCAAAAGAATTGAAGGCAAAATAGAAAAGGAGCTGCAAGATAATCAGTTTGGTTTCGGAAGAGGAAGAGGGAATAGAGATGCTATAAGATGTATGAGGATGATGATAGAAAGAGCGCTAGAAGTCAATAAAGATATGTATTTTTGTTTTGTAGATTGGAGGAAAGCTTTTGATCGAGTGAAATGGGATAAAATGTTGGGTATTTTAAATAAAATAGGAATAGATTGGAAAGATAAAAGACTACTTAAAAACCTTTACTTTGATCAAAAGATTAGAGTCAGGGTTGAAGGAGAAGAAACAGAAAGTACTTCAATAGGGAGGGGTGTGAGGCAGGGATGTCCTATTTCACCAGCGATATTTAATATTTATGCAGAAACAATAACAGAAGAAGCGTTGATGGAATAGAAAGAGTTTAAGATAGGAGGTGAAAGTATTACCGCCATTAAATATGCAGATGATCAGGGATTAATATCATAAGACGAGAAAGAACTTCAGAGGATGACAGACAGACTAGTGGAGGTTGGCCAACAATATGGAATGAAGATTAATGCCAGAAAAACGAAAGTCATGGTGGTTTCAAAGCAACATATCAAAAATACTACCTAATTTATATTGCATTTTCCCTGTTGGACAGTTATGGGTATTAGTGACTGTAGCTTGTCTTAGATAAGAACCTCCCACAAGGAAATGTGGTAGCTACATGACATCTTTTGGCCGACTTGCAATGGCCAATATACTACATATAAGCTAATACCAAACTGTGAGGCAATCCTGCTTTCAGTTGGAAACAGGAACGTTTCTCTATAAAGACCCTTCTGCTTTATGTGCACTTTGTGTTCTGTGTGCAAGTCCTTAAGGTAAGCCCACAAATAAAAAACATTTGCTTCCTGCATTGGTTTCTGATTCTGCATTAGTTGATTTGTCAGATAGATTCACAACTAATGTTTCCAGATTCTTATGAAACAAAACAGACATAATGAGTTCTGAAGAGGAAAAATCAGGATAAAGTAAATTTTATTATTTTTTTATTTATAGTTACACTAGAAGCGCTGGATCTCTCGTCATACCAAAAAGCGCTGTAAGCGGTCATTTTGACAGCTTGGTTTTTTTGTGGGTTCTTGGGTTTAGATGCATTTGTTCTTTTTAAGTAAAGCTATGAAATTTATTAAACACAAATTAGGTGATTACTTGTACCAACTACATTGTTGTTTTAATGGTTGAGTATTACAAATATGACAAAGTCAGTGAAACGAAAATAAAATTTATAATATTTAATATCAAAGATAAATAATAGTAGTAATTACTGTTTATTCCTGTGAAATATTATTAATTATCTTGGTACAGAACACATGTAATCAATTGGTCAGATCTTGCTGTGCACTTACCACAGGTGAACCTGTCGAACAGCTCTCTCAAGTTTTTGTTGCCTCTGCATGTTGAAATATTACACATTTCATTTTCTATTTTGTGGAAAAGGAGTGGAAGGTGCTGCTGGTACAGGAGCACATGTGGTTCCTGTTTCTTGTTCTTTAGGTACTCCTCGCGCAGTTCTTCAGCCAGCATAAAAATGAATTTTTTGCCTCCGCCTCTGTGTCGAGTTTGATGTGTCAGAGAATGGATTTGTCAATAAACAGATGCCACGTGCTTGCCATGCTATCATTCCTCATGTTGCATTTAGAGTGTGGTGGTTGTCCCGGATTTTATTTCAACAGATTTTGACCTGCTAGTCTACTCGTCATGTTGACACCACTGGGTATCACTATCCACTCCATCTGACCATCACTTCCCTACAACCTCGTTCCAACTACAAGGGCTGTGGTCACTGTTCTACCCTGTCCACAAGCATGGCATTCTCCTCATCCTCTTCCATAAGTCAGGTCTTGTCCGATATCTATGTGAAGGAGAGGATCAGTATGACTACAGTGGAAACAATCGCTATGTACGAAACTGTATGATGTCCCCATGATTATAAAAATTGTGATGCACGCCTACTGCTACAACGTGAGTAATATGTAGCCACATAGAAAGATAACTTACCGGAGACATGTTGCATTACGTGCGAAGATTTATCCTGCGCGACACCCTGTTGAGAAGCTTTGATCTCTTCATCGTCGTCTAACATGTCGCTATTTATCTCAAAATTTTCACTTGAACTACTGCCAGGAAGAAAATCTTCGCCATCAGAATCAGAGAGAACAGGGTCAGGACCATCAACATCAAACTCATTTTTTGGCAGGTCCTGCAATGCCTGAACTATCTCTTCAGGAATAATATCGCATCGCCGGTCCATTGCTTGTCACTGCTGAGCAGCTGCTCCTACGTATCGCAAGTTCTCAGCACAACTGAAAACTCTGTGCAGCATGTGGGGAGGTGTGGATGGCATAAACGAACAGAACATGTCATGATTTGCGAATGAGGCTAGTGCATTTTGTTGTTGAAGCAGAGGCGCTTGCGGTACAAGCAGTTTTTTTCATGTAAGGTGTAAGAAAGAGTATCGTAATTAGATAATAATGGGGTAAAGTGCAAATGTTAAGCAAACAGGTGCAAAAATTTCACCCTTCACATAAAATCTATTCACAATAATCGGAAATAAAAACCTTTTTCGAACGAGAACTTAAAATGACATTAATCGGAGAATATAAGAACAGTGGTCAAAATGACCGCTTGGCACTTATAGGTATACAAGCTAATATCTCAGAAACCAATTTAGTGAGGCCATAAACAATTTTTGGGAGTAAAACTTCATAAATGAAGTCACAAAATAGGAACTTTTTGCAACTTAATTTGAAATTCAAAAATGGTCAGATTGACTGCTCCGGCACTTCTAGTGTTAAGTATAAAATCCCTCCCTATGGATTGCATAACCTTATCTAGGTGGGAGGGTTTGTGTACTCTTATGAACCAAAGAGCTATGCCGGCAGGAGATATTTCTCCTGGTTGGACTACTCAAGCTGGAAATGTCTGAGGGGAAGAGTCAGACTAAGAAGCAGTCTTGGGGGTTTTACATCCCCCTGTGCAAGGGCAGCAGCTTGCACAGTACCTCTGTAGGTGGTGATCATGTGGATCTGAACAGCTACAGATGGGTAATCACTCTTGTGAAACTGACATGAGGAAAGCAAGGGGAAACTACCTCATTATATTTCTCATGATAGGACTACAAAGCTGCAAATACCTCTATGGATCTCTCGGGGGTAAAATTTTCTGGAGGTAAAAATAGTCCTCCAATAAGATCTCTGAATGGGGACTACCCTAGGGGATGCACAAAGGAAATGTAACATTAATAAAAAGAAAGCAAGTAGTGAGAGTTTAAGAATAGGCACATGAAATGTTAGGACTATGAATTCAGGGGGGAAACTAGAGAACTTAAAAAGTGAAATGAGAAGGAACAATCTAATTGTAAATATAGTAGGTCATAGTGAAGTTCAGTGGGAAGGAGAAGGCAAGATAAATTCAGACGAATTTAAGATTATTTACTCGGGAAGATAGAAAAAGGAAAGGGGAGTGGGGATTATGATGAGAGGAGAGATAGCTGAAAGAATTAGCAAGGTAGTGATACTATGACCTGAAGAGTCGACTCCGACCATAAACAAACAAAAGATTTAGCGAGAAGAACCAAGAGCTAAATATGTATTTCGAGAGCCAAGCTCTCATCATCAGTAGCTCTGGAAGAAGAATGAAAGAACTTACACCTTACAAGGTAGTGATAGTTAATAATAGACTAATAGCCATAAAACTTAAGATGGAGCCAGTGGAAATGCTTATAATTCAGGTGTATATGCCAACAACTAATGCTGGTGATGACAAAGTAAATGAAATGTATGAACAGATTATGGAGATATTGGAAGAGGAGGGAAAAGAACGGATCACTGCCATAGTAATGGGAGACTGAAACAGTGTAGTTGGAGAAGGACAGGAAGATAACATATTAGAAAAATATGAGCTAGGGAAGAGAAATCAAAGAGGGGTGAAACTTGTGAAATTTTGCCATAGAAATTGTTTGATTGTAACTAATACTTGATTTAAGCACCACCAGTGGAGATTTGACACATGGAGGAGACCAGACATGATACCAAATAGATTACATACTACATACATTACGTTACATACTAAAGATTTAGAAATAATATTGAAAATATGAAAAAACTACCAGGGGCAGATATCAATTCCAACCACAACATTTTGGTGGCAAATACGCAATGTAGAGTGAATAGTGTTAAGAGAAACAAGAGTTAACAAGAAATGGAACTTAGAGGAACTTATTTGTTTTGCCATAACATTGTAGAATTGCATAATTAAAATGAAAGAAAGTAAGAATCACTTTGTAAAAAACCCCACTGTATGACAAAGAAGTTATGCCAGAAAATGTTGAATTAGATGAAAAAGAGGATGTGGAAAAAAACCAGCTGGGATCAAGTATTTTCGAGTCTGAAGTTAAAAGAGCAATTGATGACATGAAAAGAAGGAAGGCTGTTGGGAGTGTTGATATACCAGTGGATGTTCTTAAGGTTTTGGGGTCGAAAGCAGTTAAGCAACTCACAAAATTCTTTAACCAAGTATATAATACTGGCATATGGCCTGAAGATTTTTTAGATGTTGTTATGGTACCACTGGAGGAAAAAAAACAATACAAAAAGTTGTAAGGATTACAGAACTATTAGTTTAATTTCTCATACAGCTAAAGTTCCAACCAGAATAATAACCAAAAGAATTGAAGGCAAAATAGAAAAGGAGCTGCAAGATAATCAGTTTGGTTTCAGAAGAGGAAGAGGGAATAGAGATGCTATAGGATGTATGAGGATGATGATAGAAAGAGCGCTAGAAGTCAATAAAGATATGTATTTTTGTTTTGTAGATTGGAGGAAAGCTTTTGATCGAGTGAAATGGGATAAAATGTTGGGTATTTTAAATAAAATAGGAATAGATTGGAAAGATAAAAGACTACTTAAAAACCTTGACTTTGATCAAAAGATTAGAGTCAGGGATGAAGGAGAAGAAACAGAAAGTACTTCATTAGGCAGAGGAGTGAGGCAGGGATGTCCTATTTCACCAGCGATATTTAATATTTATGCAGAAACAATAACAGAAGAAGCGTTGATGGAATAGAAAGGATTTAAGATAGGAGGTGAAAGTATTACCACCATTAAATATGCAGATGATCAGGTATTAATAGCATAAGATGAGAAAGAACTTCAGAGGATGACAGACAGACTAGTGGAGGTTGGCCAACAATATGGAATGAAGAATAATGCCATAAAAACGAAAGTCATGGTGGCTTCAAAGCAACATAGAGAATTAAATGTAAGGGTAAATGGACAAAAATTGGAACAAATAAGTAGTTTTGAATATCATGACTTTATTTTAGCGCAGGATGGAAGTAGTACACAGGACATCAGAAGTAGGATTGCAATGGCAAAAGCTGCATTTAACGAGAAGGAACTTCTCACAAGCAAGAAATATAAATTTAGAAACAAGGAATAAATTAGCAAAATGCTCCATATGGAGCATAGCTCTTTATGGTGGAGAGACATTGCCAGTAAGGAGAAAAGAAAACAATTTAGAAAGTTTTAAGATGTGGGTATGGAGGGGGATGATGAAAGTGAAATGGACAGAGAGGAAGTGAAATGAAGTATGTATTAGAAATGGTTGGAGAAGAAAGGATTCTAATAAAAACAATTAGGAAAAGAAAACAAATTGGATAGGGCACAATGAGAAGACAGTGTTTACAAAGGACGATCTTAGAAGGCAAAATTAGTGGAAGAAGAGGGAGAAAAAGAATGGGAATATTAGAGAATTTAAAGCAGGAATATACTACTTACAGAGGTATAAAAGAGGCTTCCGGGGAGAGAGTGAAATGGAGGCAGCGATTCAGCTGAAACCAGTCTTTGGACAGCAGCATGATGATGATGATGAAGTTTAAAATCCGTCAATTTCGCATAAACTGAATACAATTTTGTTTAATGGCTAACAAATTATTTTACTGATGTAATGAATATGTATACAGTGTGTCCTTGTTTTAATCTTGCATTGATTAACATTGATTCATGTTAATGTCATCAAAAATTACTACCCATATTTGAATTAACATCAGCACTGAAATATTGCACAAAAAATGACTGCGTAGATGACTTACCCACACATCTGTTGTGTAGAACCTCTCCAGTTGTGACAGATCACCTTATTTGAGCTGGGAAGGTGGTTTTGAGTGACATTTTTATTTAATTTGCATTATTAGCATGGTGATATTTTGTAGCAACGTCTCCAAAGAAAAGGTAGTCATATTGTGTTTCTCATAGTCTCCTCTGTAGTCATTAAAATCAATTTAATGCCCTTTAATAGAATGCTTACAAGCTTTGTGAAATGTGCAGAAAGGAAGATCTGCTGAGTGCCCTATTTATAAACTTGAAATTATTCTATACTATTGGAATAACTTAATGTCTCCCAATTTTATTTTTGTTTGTATCAGCAGTGGTTCGAAGGAGCGGTTATCCTTCTTTGGGCTTAATACAACTTGCAGTTCAATAAAAAGAATTCAATAATTTTTTTATTTATCTCTATTATGACAGATTTTTCATTAATTTCACAGTAACTGCTTCAAAATATAATTTGTTACATTTTTTCCTAGCAAAATCAACTCATGAAATTGCTTTCACAGAAGTTTTCGTGGCTCTCTGTTAACTCAACCTTCTCTATCATTTGCATGACTAAATTTTGCCAAATTGGTATTATATAGTTCCCTTCCATTGTCACTTGAGATACTATTGTGAAATGTTAACCTTTCCAATTTTGACCACCTTAAAATGAAGTTGTCATACTGTTCATTTATTTTATGTAATTTCTATGATAATGTGCAGTATTATTGATTTATTTATGTTCTGATCAGAGCTGTGAAGTCGGAGTCATGGAGTCTGAAGCAATTTTGGTGCTCCTGGAGTTGGTAAAAATGTAATGACTCCGACTCCACTACTCCGGTTCTACACAAACTGAACACCTCACCAGCCACCAAGTCCTGCTAGGCTACATTACTAACTTCCAGCCACTTCAGGCTTACCTATTACAAGGGGCACGATCTTGTTTCATTTGAACAGCACCCTGCGTAATAAATTACGAAATTATTATTTTTAATCAATTAAATTTGAAAAACTTTATGTATGAAACATCAGCGATAATTTCTCTTTTCATTGAGTTTTGCATTATAATCGATGTAGGCTTGAAATTCTTTATTTAAATCTATCATTAGGCTTAACTTTAATGCACCGAAAAAATGTTGTAAGACAAGCTATGCCTTTCTTTTATAGCTATTTTGGAATTGTCTAGTCTTAAGTATATAAGTATTGTCATATTTTCATTAACTGTTTGTAATTTCATTAAAAAGGAAGGATAAAATAGACACTACTGTAGTTTAAATTCAAACATTAAAAAATACCTGATGGCATTATGATGAATTGGCATTGCTATGTACTATTGCGTCCTAGATACAATTAATATTCCTCATATATTAAGGCTGGGGTCGGAGTCGGATACACAAAAAATTAAGGAGTCGAAGTCAAAAATTTTGGGTACTGACTCCACAGCCATGGTTCTGATACCTTTCATATCCATAAAGTTCCACAAATTACAGTATATAACATCTTTTTGTGTTGCAAGAGGTTTTGAACTTTATTTAAGTTTTGACCCTTGTAACGATTCAGTATCATACAGAGCACCATAGACCATGCTTGTGCCTGCCTGGATTGCCCTTTGCGTTTATTTTGTGATATTTTTCAACATAAGGGGTACAGAAGTGCAATATTTCCAAAAAAATGCCACACCATTACTTTAGAGTAGAATATAGATAAGGGTGAAAAAGGTGAGCCTATGGTAGCTATTGGAGATGAGTTCGATTTAAGCTGCCCTACTATTAATACAGTAGTTAAAGACAATGAGAGAATCATGAAGTGTGAGAAAAGTGGGGTAAATTTTCAATGCATTGCCACTACTTGTGCACATTGTAATGTGGAGGAGATGGAAAGGCTTTTGAAACTTTGGATGGAGGACTAACATGAGTGTCATGTTCCCATGCATCTATCCATAATTAAGGGAAAAACAAGGAAAATAGAAGTAGACCTGAAAAATAGTATGTCTTATTCCAAAATACTTAGTAGTTGCATAGTGACAACCTGTATGGCCTTTTTTTAGAAATTTGAGTGATTGCAATAAGGATGTTTTATGACTGATAAAGGTTAAGGAGCTTAGCTAACTTCTATAGAGCCATATGTGGCTCTGGAACCGCTGGTTGCTGACCCGTCCTAGTCAATGCTCCTGTTCATCCAATAAGTTTAAAAAATTTACAACCTATGGTCAAAGTGGTTTTTTTTCCAAACACCAGCTTCTTGTTGCATCCCATGGACAAGACTGCCATTGCTACATTCTTGCAATATTATATGAGGGTGGGAATGGCTGATGCTATCAGGGCCACTGAAAGTGATACTGCACCAACACAGATTTTTGTATGGGCTACAACATCTTTAATGCAGTGAAGAACATCGGTGCTTGCTGAAATGAAATGAAAAAAATCAACTATGAATGGTGCTTGGAGGAAGTTCTTCCTCAATTTGTTGATAAAAAAAGGAAGAAATCGAGAAAATGGCAGAGAAAATATTAGATTCAGGAAGGAAACTTCACCTGGAGATGGATGCTGCTGGAGTCTCATGCAGAGGAGCTCACCACAGAAGATCTGATTGAGTTGCAGAAACAAATGGCAGCAGTCCAAGAACAACTTGATGTCGATGGAACCCGCACCTGACACAAGAAAATTCTTAACACCAAAGATTTAGGCATGATATTCATGAAGTTGGAAGATCATATCAGAGATAGAGAAGTATGATCCTATTTCTGAACTGAGTTCTTCAATACCTAAAACTCTGTAATGTCAATCTTTAAAAATAGTGTACTCTTACTTTTTTCATTTTGATATCAAATGTACACTTTTTGTTAGTTTTAAAAAGTTCACTTTTACTTAACAGATAAAATGTCAATTTATATCACTCTATTCGTATATTCATACTACAAAAACTTCTGTTATTAAGTTTATTTCTAGTACTTCTCTCCTGAATTAATCAAGTACATCTTTATGTTTGCAGCGCGTGAATTACCGTCAAATTAAAATGAGTTGAAAGTTTGTATCCACTGTGTCTTGTGAATAATGAATCAATTTAGTGTGATTGTTTACTTTTGAATTTGCACTTGGTTGGTTTTATGTATGTTTTACTTTAAGTGAATACATAGATGATTTTATAGAATAAGTATTATATTTGACAAATTTCATCAAGGAAAATTTTTATCCTGAAAAACCAAAACAAAATTTTGTGAACAGTTTCTGGTTGTTTTTGTAGTTTAATTTTTTTAGATAATTCCAAAAATTTCTCGTCGAAAATGTAAGTGCAACAATGAATTAGAAAAAAATTATATCTTCATGTACTCTTTTTAGCTTTGACCGATCTGGTAACCCTAGGCTTGAGGCAAGTGCCAAACAAAAAAAAAAGGGCCAAATGTGGTTAGACCGCAGTTATCCCTGTGCCCTTAGAGCAGGGTCGCACAATCAAGGGGTACTCACCCAGCCCCACAAATAATCAAAGTGCTGGAAGTTCAAAAAATTAATATTTTGTACAAATTACTATGGTATGGCATTAAAAATGTCAATTTGATTTTTTATTTTATTAAATTTTATTAAAAGTTCTTTTTGTGTATATCATTTTGTTTTTAAATTTGTGGAAAAAATAGATCTCGGCTGGGTATCATAAGAAAAGTAGATCTTGACTGGTTAAACATAAGAAAAGTAGATATTGACTGGATAACCATAAGATCTTATACCTAAAAATAGTGGGCTCCCCTGGTATATATAAACAGGGAACAGTAAGAATTGCAAGGTTTTTAAACAAGTTACCACAACTTTCAGGCCATTTAGCCTTGGCTAGGATTCTTACAGCCCACTTTTGCAGCTTGACTAACTGAAGAGAATGGTGGGAGTGACTCCAGACCATAATGCCATATTTAAGATGGCAGTAAAAGTAAACAGTACACTAAAAGAGGTGTGTGCAAGGTAGCGGTCTGCATTGATCTTTTGAGAAGGAAACAGCCTACACTAACTTTCTTACAATTGGTATCAATGTGTGATTCCCAGCTTAGAGTCTCGTTTATATGGACCCCCAAAATTTTGAAAAGAAATTGCCTCCAAATATAACAGTGTAGCTTTTCTTAAAATAAAAATCTCAGATGTCGTATATCATCAAGACTAAAACTGTTTGACAAGCTAATGAATTTAATTTTCATCTCTTAATGCATCGAACAGTGGGCACTTGGTTGGAAAGGGATGACAGAAAGGCCAAGTAGAAATGGCTGTCATTTTCTTTACCAATGAAATAAGCAAATTGGAACTATTCTCACAAAACAGCTCTTTTTAGGGAAACCTTTGTTATTTACAGAGAAATGTTAATTTTTACTGTGATAATCAGCATGGCCAGTGTAAAGTTTGTGGACCAAACTGAATTATTAAGGTTTGTCCAAAATATTTTATTACTCTACAGATGATGGGGAATGTATTAAAATCGAGATACATTTTTTGAAATTTGGCAGAAATGCTCGATTCACATTTTAAGGTGATGACTAAGAGTACTCTCAAAATAAGTCCTGGGTTCGACTCCAAGGAAGACATTTTCATTTTCCAAAAAATAACACAAACATAGACTTTTCGACGTTCGGGCTTTTATTCTTTTTCAGATCTAAATCAGAAACAACCTACGATCGTCGCATCTGAACCATTTTAAAGAAACATTTTTAAGTTTCTTATTCTGTTCATCTTTTTCCGCCTACAGTTCGAAATCCCTCATGTTAAACGTTTAATTCACATATTTTGGAAAAATCTTTCCATTTTAATGGGATTTTGTCTTGTCAACCGTTTACATTATTAAACCTCGAAATCCTGTTGTTATCTCAATCATTATGGATGAAAGAGTGCTTTGAATGCTTTTAGTACGAGAGAGAGAAGGAAGTGATTTTCATAGCAACCAATGTAAACAACATTCGTTGCGTTATTTACGAGGACTAAATTTGAACGTAGAACATTAATCATTCGCATATTAAAATTACTTCGAATCATCGTAGGAGTTCGATATTCTAAACAACGAATGTCTAAAAGAACGAAAGTTTGTTTTCCTGCCATCGATTTTTTAATAAGTGTGTGGGATCGATCAACACAAATCAACATCAGTTTATAACGAGAACATTTGACGTATTCTGAACGATTTGCATTGTTGGCTGTTTCGTGTCATTGCGTACTCGTATCATTGACTTGGATCGCATATATTCACAAAATTTCATAAAAACTTTCCCATTGAATTTCAGTGGGCATCTCCCTAGCACAGGGGTGGGCAAACTGCGGCCCGAGGGCCACATGCGGCCCGCGAGGGCATTTTATGTAGCCCGCGATGCCATTATGAAAGCGAACCGTAATATAAAATAGAGATAACTTCATATTTATAGTTTAAATTAATGCCGGAAAACCTTCTCCAGTGATGTTATGGGGATAACATATTATTTATTATTGATTTTCACTAACAGTATCCCTCGCATAACCTCACATTACTTACGATGTGAACCCTAACGTGGCCCGCCGAAGCATTTTCATCTGTTTATGCGGCCCGCCTAAGAAGCTGCAACTGTTAATGCGGCCCGCCACGTAAAAAGTTTGCCCACCCCTGCCCTAGCACCTAATAAACATTGAATAAGTTCTAATGGATTAATTCAAAGCATATACATATATTTACATTCATATTTAAAAGGAAAACATGGGAAGGGAGGTATATCCCAAGGATTACATTTTTCTCGTTTTTACATCTAAAAATTACATTTCGAGTATTATACCAAGGATAAGATAATGCCAGTTATATAATACGATATTTGTCCGGCTCTTTCGCTGTCCTTTTTAAGCTCTAGTATTTACCTGACAACTCGATTCCGTCAGGAACTACAGGTTGTGCTCCGTCAGAGGAGCGAGATAATTTAGTTAATATTTGCAATATTGTTGGAAAATAGTTGAAGTTAAGTTGTTCCTATAAGATATGCGGTGTATTTCCTAAAATTCAATTATACTGCATCTACCATTTCGGCGCTAATTACCGCCTTGGAATATCGTGATCGAGGCAATGCTTTACTGAGCTGGTACTTTACGGTACGCAGTACCGGCAGTTAGAATTTCGACTTTTAGCGTACCAGTATTTTTAAAATTAATTTATAACGTACCGGTACTGTTATTCATCCGACTGCTAAATGAATCGGTTCCCATAATTAAAAAAATATAAGTGAATTGCAATGTGTGCTGCGTTTCCCCCTATCTGCTGTTACGGAGAGTACCAGCACTTATTTTTATCGAAGTAAAGCACTGGATCGAGGTAAGGGTAGTATGGGGTAGTAGGTAAGGGACCGTCCATATATGACGTCACGCACCGAGGGGGGGGGATCCGACTTGTGTGACGATGGGAAGTAGGGGGGGGTTACGAAAAATGTTACGTCACAAAAATAACACCAGCGCCATCTATCAGAGAAAACTACGTGCCTACGTATATTCTTTTCCACTCCTACTAGAAGACAGCAATACACTTATGGCGCGCGCAATTGCCAAATTTTCCTAGGGCTAGGGCTTTCGTTCCGTATTAAACGCTAAAAAAATAAAACTAATAATTTAATGTAGATCACTGAATGCCAATACATGTGCATGTTTTATCATAATTATTATTTGATCTTATCGCTTGATTATATTTGGTAATTAAAGTTAAGCATACTTATTATTTTCGTGAGCTATTTGCAACATTGTCATTTTAAAACAAAAATATTGTCGGAGTAATTTAAAGTTGAAAAGAATAATATTACCGTTATGAATCATTGCGTCACTCATTGAGGACACTCGTTCCGTAGTGGAGTGTGTCGAAGGCCATAACACGTCAAACAATCACTTTCTTTAAACTCTCATACAAGACCGTTTCATTGTATCAAACACTGGGTCCTTCTCCCTTGGGAAAAATCTTCGGCACTTGTCGTATCCTTGTTGAGGATGTGCAAACGAATTTGTGTCTGTATTTACTTCTAAGGAAGCCTCTTTCTTCACAGGTTGGGAGGTCGAGGGTAGGTTTTTTTATTATTTTCTGCATCTCATTTCTTTGGGGTATTTTTTTGAGGCTTCAAAACTGCTTTTTTAGAGTAACCAAAAACCAGCTTTGTTAAGCGTTTTATTTTTAGCTGGCCGTATACACTAAGTTTACATAATGTTTACTTGGTTATAGTTTACCTTAGTTGCATTCTTAGCCCCTCAACGTCGTCCTGCATACTCAGGACGAAAACTTCATATGCGGTCGTCCTGCGTACTGAGTACGCCGCGGAGATCGCTAGATTTCTTTATTTTTTTGAGGCAATACATTTTATTAATTCTGAAAAACAGTAACCTTGTGCCTTTATATTGTGCTTAGTTCCGTAATTGTTACTGTATTTATTTTTACCTTTATTATACGTTAAATTTTGTGGTTGAATTTTCGCGTAGTTACGCGAATTGTGGCTTCTAAAAAGCCTTACTCAATGCTGAGACGAACCGAACCTCTGTACTAGAGGTACTGTGTATTGGAAGGAGATGTAGGCATTGTTTATCTGGTCTGTGACGTCTCTTACTCTTGAGATGATTATTTTTTCTTGTGTAAATACTTGAGGGCTATATGGAAAGGCGGGTCTGGGCTAGTGCGTGGTTCAGAATTTCTTGAGAACAATTAAATGAGAGAGAGAGAGACAGAAACACTTATCTGACATCATTGCACAAACAAGCCCATTCAAAGATATTTGACCGAAAATATTATGTAATTCAGAACGCAATTTTATATTGTTGTTTTTACAAATAAAAAGTGAATTCAAATCAATTATATCTTTTGCAAATTTGTATTTGGGGAGAGGGGGGGGGGTCAAAGCTTTGTGACGTCATAGTTGTTGGGACGAAATATGACGAGGGAGGGGTCAAAAATTCGCCAAAATTGCGTGACGCCATTTATGGACGGCCCTTAACTCGAGTCTAGTCTGAGTGTCCTCTCTGGAAACTGATTCCTCTTCACTGCTTCCTTAGTTTCTAACTAGGATGCCCATTGCAGCTTCGCTTGCAATAAAATCAATAAAAATTAGTTATATATGCGCTAAAATTTCTTAATATTTATTACTCTTTATGAGGTGCAATGAAAAACTTTATCACTTCCAAACAATTTAATAAAAACGACCGGTTTCGCTCATCATCAGGATGATGCTACGATCTTAGCGAAACAGGTCGTTTTTATTAAATTGTGTGGAAGTTAAAAGGTTTTTCATTACATCTGATAATGAGCTAATTCCACAAGGTAGAGCCTGACTTTATTAATGATACTTTTATTACTCGTTTGAGTGTCCTATCCGGGAAATGATTCCTGTACACTCCTTTCGTAATTTATAATTACTTGCTGAGAATGTGCTAAAGAAAAGTACATAAATAAACGCTTTATTGTTAAACTTTCGATGAATTCGCTCGTTAAATCCAAACTAGTATAAAAGCCCGTCAATATGACGGAAAGAAATATATTTACGTACAAGTAGTTCGGTGCTTGCATTCTGCAAGCATTTAATTGCACCTTAAAAAGCATTACTTTTTCCAATGTAGGGTACTAATGCCACATATTTCTGTCAAATTTGAAAGTTACAGCACATCTAGAAGTGAAATAATATTTTTCTAATTGTTTAAATTTTTAATACTTTTAAAGGACGCAATAACAACTTCATGGAGATTGTCAAATATGTATTTGTGCCTATTCACTAGGCTCTAAATAACATAAAAAATTCAGCTTCCTAGTTTGCCCCTTAGAACCGAAACATTTATCTATTTGTTTAAAATTTAAGAACTTTTAACAGCCAAACATATTCAAATATCAAAAGTTCTATAATCCCTATTTCGTTCTTTTACAAATTCTACCTTAAAAAATGTCAGCTTTGTAGCACATTCGGAAATACATAAACCTTGAAAATTTGTTTTAAAAATTGCGAATTTTTAGCGGCCGCATTCTTGCACTTTTTCAAGATTTTCGTTTTTACTAGTCGGTTTTGCACAAAATCTTACCTAAGAGAAAAATTTCGAATCTCCAGCTCATCTGGAAGTGCCAAAACATTAGAATCCTCCTATATGTATGTATCCTCCTCCTCCTCTGTAAGGAACGTCTATATATAATGATAATAAATTTTCAAGGTTTATGTATTTCTGAATGTGCTACAGAGCTGAAAATTTTTATAGAGGTAGTATTTGTAAAAAAAAACGCAACATGTATTATACAAATTTTGATTTTTAATTTGTGTTGCCGTTAACAATTCTTAAAGTTTAAACAAATAGATAACTGTTTAAGTAGTACGGGGTGACCTAGGAAGCTGAAATTTTCAAGTTATTTACATAGTAGTGCATTTGCACAAAGAAACATTTGAATCTATCCATAAATATATTGCGGCGGCCGTTAAAAATGTTTAAAATTTAAACAATTAGAAAAATATTATTTCACTTAAAAATTTGGCAGAAGAAAGTATAAAATTCTTAAAATTGCAAAGTTTGGGGATTGTTTTAATCTATTATTTTTACATAAACGAAACGAAAATCGCTGCTAAGGTGTAATATTTAGAATTTTAAAAAATTTGTAACGATGAAATATCTCTCTGAAAAATGAATGATTTTTCAAGGTGAGATGATATGCTTGCAGAATGCAAGCACCAACTACTAGTATGTTATATATCATTATATAAAAACGTTCCTTACAGAGGAGGAGGATATAACATACATACATATAACATATCATTATTAGACCGCGGATTTTTAGGTTCTAAAAATTAAGTTTTAGGCGACTAAAATAGGCTATTTAAGTAACTTAATTAGGCTTTATAAAACGTAAAATAGGCTCTAAAAACTTCTTCCAAAAACTGTCCAGTAAAAAACAACATCATTTCTGTCAACTATCAACTTTAATTCACGAAAAAGGACTGAAACATGCACGCACGCAAAAATTACGTCAACGAAACATTATTGATTTGTGTTTTCGAAGAACATAATAATATTTTATTACTATGCATTGAAGCTTATTCTTATGGTTAATTTACCATGCGTTACAGAGAAAATACTATCTACATTACATATAGTAATACTGACTGAAAACACTATTCAAGTATATATTTAAGTACTATGCAGAATGTTTGACAAACTGTTTCATTCGAAATTCCCATAATGAATTTGTCACCTCTTTGTGTTTATTCCACAAATTTCCCGTAGTTGGCCTCACAGTAAATAACAAGTACCTTTTCTAAGTTTTCTACCACAAAACTATGGCATTTGTCAGTTAATATCATCCTGTAAGCAGAAAAAGAACGTTCGACATCAACTGATGTGACGGGGGCAAACTTCAACTTAGGTGCATGTTGAAATGGAATTTTGCACTCAACTTCACTGGATTTTCCTGCCAGTATATCTGCTGCTGTACATAGGCTCTGCAAACCTGAGTTCTTTTGTAGCACTTTTTCTAGTTTTGCTCTTCTTTTCCCCCACTTCACCTGGCGCTTCCTTGATTTTTTGTTTCACTTCATTCAGCAAAGCAGTATTTTCGTAGATGGGTTTTCCTGAGCCCTCCAATTCAGCAATAATCCACACAATGGATGTATAGTGGGATCTAATATACACCAAATCCTTGGGAATGGAGGGATCATCCAGCAACATTTTCGCCGAAGTGACACAGGCAGTATCCTCGGCTAGATTTGTCACAACTTCCTTGACATGAAGAATATACTGGCTGTAATATTCAGCTGCTTTTTCTCAAAAAGCCTGTTTTCTTGTTGGTTCCTTGACGAAGACCTTCACGGTGGAGATCAATTTGTTCACCTTGGGGATTTCCAGTCTTATTTGCTCTGCTACGCGGTTCAAACCACGAGCAAGGCATGTCACATTCACAAGTGAGGGATAGAACACCTTGAGCAACTGCATGGCAGCAAATATGTACGACGCAGCATCTGTGTATAGGAGCAGCACTTTCTCTTATTCTAGATTGTTGGGATACAGCACTTTCAGTCCATTGTTCACAGAGTGTGCTATTGTTTCCTGATTTGTTTTGGCAAGTTGCTTATTGCAAATGAGGTAGGCTCTGGATGGCACATCTGGGTCCAATTTCCCGACAACCAAGTTGGCCATGTATCTGCTGAGAGCGTCAGTGGTTTCGTTGACTGATATCCAAATATGTGAATCTCCAATGTCCTTCCGTATCCTGCACATTGCACCATCGTACGTGGGTTGCACGTAATTCTAGCCTAGCGTTGACTCGGAAGGTACCGACTGATAGCATTATCGTTCTAGGAACCCCTTGAATGTTGGATTTTCTAGTGTTCTGAATGGAATGTTGGCTGCCACAATTGCATGATACAAATCTGCATAAAACTGATTCTTCTTGCTGGATTCCTCAGTAGTTTTTGTTAAAAGCGTTTGTTTCACCTTCGATTTGCGTTCAACATTTGCCTTATGTAGCACTCCTTGGGCATGCTGAGTTAGGTGGGTTTTTTTATAACTCGAAACCTATAAAGAAAAATTATGAAGATATAATTAACCTTAAAAATACGGAAATAATCTAATAAATATGGAAATGGGGCAAAAATATAAAATTTACTTTAGAGCTACGAAGGTCCGCAGCTGGATTGCTGAAAATTTTGAATAACCACGTCTATAGTTACCATAAAATGACTCGTGTAAACAAAAAATGTAGATGGTTTTTGCCTCAACGATGACAAGCAATTCACGGCCAATAATTCGTTGCAAGCCAGCATTATAATGTACTTACCTCCTTGTTGCATGCTTGACAGAAGATAACTTTTCCATCCGTTGTGAAGTACGGGAACTCTTGTAGCCACTGACGTATTAAATAAGCTTTCGAACTTGCTACTTTATGCATTGCACTTTCACAATTTTCACGTTCACACTTCTCATCTTCACCCTCTGCGGTCTGGAGATGGACTGCAGGGTTATTCTAGTTTTCCCGTGTCACACAATATGACAATGTAACTACGAGAAATTAACGCTACATCAGATTAAACCCATTGTTACAGTGTCGCATCGTGCGACACGGAAACAGAATAGCACCGCCGGATGCGTGACAGGGCTGAGCTGGTGTTCGCCACCTGATCATGACCGTGGTGTGAAGGACATTTTCCCAACCCTCAACTGAACATCGTACAGTCAGTTTAAAAAATATAACTAGTACCAAAATCTGCTTTTATTGTCGATTTTTTTCTACAAAATTAGCCCTTTTTAGGCTTTTTGCATGGAAATGGCAAAAATAAGCATTAACGTCGAAATAGGCATTTTTAGACATTAATGTCAAAATAGGCATTTTTAGGCACTATAAAACGTTTTCGGGGTTAATTATTCATGAAACGTATATATACAATTGTATATTCAGATATCTACTTAGGAAATAAATAGGTTTTTACCTAAAGATCCACGGTCTAATCATTATATATAGACGTTCCTTACAGAGGAGGAGGAGGAGGATATAGCATACTAGTAGAAGGTGCTTGCATACTGCAAGCATTTCATCTCACCTTGAAAAAACATTCATTTTTCAGACAGATATTTCATCATTACAAATATTCTTTTAATTCTAAAGATTTTACCACCGCAGCGATTTTCGTTTTTCCCTCATGTAAAAATAATGGATTAAAACAATCCCCAAATGTTGCAATTTTAAAATTTTTACACTTTCTCCATTATGGGGTACTAATGCTACACATTTCAGCCATATTTTAAAGTTGTAGCACAATATTTTCCAATTGTTTAAATTTAAATAATTTTTAACGGCCGCCAAAATTCATGTATGGTAAAACTGAAATATTTTTTTGTGCTAGTTTACTACTTTGTACATAACTTGAAAATTTCAGCTCCATAGCTCATCCCGTAATGTCTAAACAGTTATCTATTTGTTTAAACTTTAAGAATTTTTAACTGCAAAACAAATTAAAATATCAGAATTTCTATATTCCCTATTTCGTTTTTTTTTTACAAATCGTATCTCTAAAAATAATTTCAGCTCCGTAGAACATTCGGAAATACATAAACCTTGAAAATTTATTTAAACAGTTGCGAATTTTTATTGGACGCATTGTTGCACTTTTTCAAGATTTTTGTTTTTTCTAGTCGGTTTTGCACAAAATCCTACCTAAGAGAAAAATTTCGAATCTCCAGCTCATCTGGAAGTGCCTAAACATTAGAATCCTCCAATATGTATGTATCCTCCTCCTTCTCTGTAAGGAACGTCTATATATAATGATAATAAATTTCGAAATTTTTTCCTTGGGTAGGATTTTGTGAAAAACCGACTAGAAAAAAACGGAAATCTTGAGGAAGTGCAACAATGCGGCCGCTAAAAATTCGCAATTGTTTAAACAAATTTTCCCCGTAGGGGTACTAGTCTTTGGCTGAAACGGTCAAGCTGACACTTGGCTTTTATATAAGATAATACGGCAGTATTTCCCCACGACCATATACTTCATGCTCCGTAGGGGTACTAGTCTTTGCTTCAGGCCGCTTACCTCACCGAAGGTATTCCATTTGACGAATACATATATACCTAACTCACGTCCTTCTTTGTTTCCTGGCTTGCTCTTTACACTACTCGCGTCTTCTTTCCCTCCGATTTCATGGACAACCCTCAGAGTTTCTCCCTTAATCCTACCCGTCCCTCCCGTAACCTTGACTTCATGAACTCCTACTGCGATTCTCCTAGGTTTTGGTGTTTTCAGTGACCCGTTTTCTTCCGATTTCACTTCAGACTCCTAGAACGGCGTTTCTCGCCCTTTTTAATAACACTGTCCACCTTAACTTAACAAGAAATTTCCTGCGTCCCACTCAGTGCCCTAATAAGGAAATTTGGCGATTCCAAACTTTTGCTTACTTGTTATGTAGTGAGTTTAAAAATATTTTTTGGATCAATTAACTAATCGTAAACCATTTCGCGGCTCACCGGCTGAGAAACACTGTCCTATAAAAAGGAAGCGTGACCCGTACCTACTTAAACGCCAAATGGCGATTATTTTTTCCGTTTTACATTTACCGAATCACAATTTAATTAAAATCTGGTTATTCCTCAAGCGATTCCTTTAGTGGCGATTCATTCATTAATACTTGGATAAAATCAAAGTTGAGGCGCGCGCAAGGTCGAAAACCACCTAACCGCACCTGACTGCAGTTGACGAGGTTAGCGTTGGTCTAAGAGCAATTTGATGTTATCCCATGATATCCTTCCGAAGTTTCGGTTTTCTATGCTTTCCCCACTACCTCCTCGAGATAAACTAGCGGCATCTTACGGTTGGTGGAATTTACTAATTTAGTCAAGATAACTGTGACCGTTCGTGCTTCGGAAGTATCAGTCAAAATTGGGAATATTATTGTTATAGGTATTTAAAATGAATGTTTAAATTTGTTTTACTTAGATACGTATAACGAGACTTTATGATGATAATTTTCGCTATTTGTTAAATTTGTATTGAAATGTTTGGGATATGAGAATATTATAATAATGTTCAATATTACTATTTGAACCATTGCAGTCCTGCAAAATTCATCAAGCATTTGATACAGCCGTTCTGTGATGAGGTCCATGTTTGAATGTTCGCTTTAAGAGAAGCATTTGTTGCATCACAGAGTGATATCCTAGCACCAAATAATTATACTCAGCAGAGGTAGGGAAACCAATGTAACCTGTCTTTTTTATGTTAATTGCATAAACAATAATTTGTAGTAGACAGCATGAAGCATTTACAATGTACTACTAAATAGGAGAATTATATTATGTGTGCAGTTAACTATGGCTACACAATTCTGCAGATGGTTTACTTACTGAACAGTGTTATTGATAAAAATCTTCCTTATTGGGATTCCTCTTTTCTCTCATAGCTGAAGTTTTCATGATGGGCATGCAACTATTTTTTGGTATTAAAGTTCGTTATTGAGTTCCATTATTCTAGGCAACCAGTCATTTACTTATTAGGCAACAATTAAACCTACATGGCTAATATTTATTATCATTTTTTTGGAGTCAGATTAATACGCAATCATAGTGAATCACTAAAAGTGAAATTAAGTAAAGAGAAATCTCACTTGCAGTTACAGCTGGATTTACTTTAATATCTCCCATACATGGCCCCAGCCTTTTGCATTTAGCTTAATATGAATTTAGATTTCTGGTCTCTTCTTACCCATTGTTTTAGGTTTGAATGATTCTTGGTCCCTCATTGACAGAAGTTAGTTGTCATCCTTAATAGTAATATTACATTCTGAAGGGTTTGATAGAGAAAGTGGATGAGTGATTTAATTATATAATATTGGTTTTAGAGATATTTCTTTTGTATCATTGAGAAGGAGAGACTTGATCCCCTTATATTCAGAATTTTCTTCAATTTAAAAATTTTGTGGTGTTTCAAATTCATGAGATGTGTTCCTGTGGTAATAAGGATTTCTTACCTTCTTATTTCTATCCACACTCATGGTTGGGGAAAGGTGATTGAATCCTCTTGAACATTTCTGAATTTTAATTCTTAATTAATTTTCTCATGGCTAGTAAGGCAGATGAAAATTGAGTCAGTATTTCATCCTGTAGTTCATCTATAACAAGGAAAGGGCAATTGTTTGCTCCAGATGTTTCTTAAAATATCTTTAGTTGAAATTTCTCCACTTACAATAATAATTGTAATATTTATTCTATTTGGCTTATAATTTAATAATTATTCTTATAACTGTCTGTCTGGGGCAGTGTTCTTATGCCATAGCCTGGATATACAACTTTTTGCTACAGTGATCACAGCATACCATGTTTGATGTCTTATCAGATTGTTGTTGCCGTAAATGCATTTTTATGGTCATACAATTTCAAGTCTTCAGAAGAGTTCTTAACTTTTGGAAATGAAAGACTTAAAGATAATAAACCTGAGATGACTATTAATGCAGTCATTAGGATAGTATTGAGAGAGAGAATCATTTGAGATGGTTGCAACTTTGTGTGTCTTTAATGAACCAGATCTTCCCTCAAATTTCAATCATTCAAATTTTGTTTCACTTAACTAGAGGTGATATTTTCTTAGTTATTGAGCAGTCCTTAAATTAATTCATGTAATTATCAATGAGAAAATTCACAAGTACCAGTCATGTGTTTAGTTATGTTGATATAGTGGTTTGTAATCAATAAATATTCAGTGTTTATGAACCAGAAACTATATTTTATCTGAGCAATTTAGAAACTGTTTCTATAAACATATTAAAAATAATTTTATTCAATTTCTTTTTTAAATTAAAGTGTAGCATGAGTTTTTATTTAAAGTTAATAATAAAAATGGTGGCATGATCAAACATGAAGGAAATAAGAATATAATGAAATGCCATATGTCCTGTGGTGCAAGATTGCTGATTTGGTTCTGTTGTTGTTTCAGAAGCATGAAGTGAGTGGTTTCTAGGCCATCCCAAACATGAAGTCTACCACACAACTGACATCCTGGATCTGCATGGACCTGTTCTCTTTTGCGACACTAAGAAAGAATAGGGGTGAGAGTAATAAATTTTTATTACAAAGTAGAACGAATGAGCTTTCCACTTGTTGTATTTATCAGGTTGGTTGTTGTATGAGATAGTCTTGTTTGCATTTTGCAAGGGATCAAGTTAATTTACAATATGTCCTATTGATCTGTTAATTTATATAGAAGCATGGAAATTTGGGATGTAAAGCAGCATATTTAAAAAATATATATAGGTATGTTGTTAAGGTGACCAGATATTTTTTTCCAAAAAGGAGGACAGATCCCGTATTTTTACAAAATGTAAAGACAAAGGGAGGGAAAAGAAAGGAGAAAGGAAGGACACATTTCATGACAGAAAAACTGTTTATATGCTATCTTTCATATTTTTTCAAACAAACTAAAGGTTGTAAAAGAACATACATTACAATAGTCTCATGACATGAAATTTTTTGTTTTAAAAAAATGTTGTAAGCTTTCAAGAAAAATAATAATTTTAGATACCATTTTTCACAGTGAAACACTAAAATTACATAATGACAAATCATATTGAACGAATTTCAATTTCAGAAGTTCAAAGGTGAATTGCACAAATTTTAAACGTAAGTGTTCATTAATTATGTGTGTTTTACATATTCGAGAAAAATAAACCCCAACACGGAAAAGTTTAAACGAAGTTCAAAAGCAATTAAAATTGAAAATAATAGATTCAATCCTACAAATTGTTATTTATTCTAAATTATATCCTGATTGCTTGAAAATTATTTTATATAAGCCAATATTTATTGAAAATATATTTATTCAAAATATATATTTACTGAAACATATCTTGTCTCTACAGGCTGAAATATGTAGTATGTTTTTAAAAATGAAGTGTTTTCATTCTAATAATGACATGATTGTTTTGTATTGAAATATTTGTCATTTCTGTAAATTTTTTTCAAAAAATCGTCATTTTTATTTAACATTTCTGAGAATCGCTCGCAGCTATAATCCATGTTAACTTTTATCATTATGATTAAGGTCAATGTTTCCAAAGAAAGACTGCTCTTTACACAGTCCCACACATCATTAATTATCAAGAATACACGCTCTACACTTGCATTTGTCCCAGGTAAACATAAAGCTATTTCAACCAATATCTTTAAATTAATAAAAGGAAGATATTCAGTTTTTTTAAAACTGAAATATTTCCTCCCATCTTTTGTAGACTTCTATTTTATTTTCAGACCATTCTGAAAACTTATTAGCTGAGCAGTGCTCATTTAGTCTCCGAACCTCATCAAACAGTATTGTCATCAATCTTTATGAGACACTTGATTTGCAAATTTCACCGATTCTACCACTTTTTCCCACTCGATCGATTTTCTTAATAAAGTCCACTGAAAAAAATTTATTCCATCCAGAAATTTTGTCCATTTGATCAAATAATCAAGGCTATTTCTATAAAATAGTTGAACCTCGTCCGTGAATGCCCCTCTAACTGTTGGATTATTCTCTTCTAGTTTTTTCAATAAATTATCTGCATTTACTGGTAAACATTTCATATTTAATCTGGATTCCAATTGATCATTAAGTGAAGAACTGACATTACTTCAGCTGCACATATTTTGTTCTTTTTAATTTGCTCTATATTCGACTGAAACAATGTTGCCTTACTATGCATGATATGCAGAGTAATTTCATCTAATGGATTTTCAAAAAAATCTTTTAGAAGTTTGGGACATTTATCTTAACTTAAAAAATGTAAGCTTAATGGTTCAAATAATTGAGTAACACGTTCAATGGCAGGTGTTAAAGCCAACCACCTGGTTTTGAGTAACCTAATAATTTCTTATGCTCAACTGAAGCGACCTCACAAAATTTAGTTTGACTCTTTACTCTCACAGTGAAACGATGAAAATGTAAGTATATTTGTGGAAGGATTACTTCTATATCTATAGCCAGTTGACTTGAGAATACACAAATACACCAATTATAAGAACGCTTGGCTTGAGTAAAAGGAAGGACAATAGCAGAGAAATGTTCAAAAAGGAGGACATGGAAGGGCAAAAGGTTTAGGGAGGACAGCGATTGAAAAAGAAAGACTGTCCTTCCAAAAGGAGGACGTTTGGTCACCTTAATGTTGTGCATGTACAGGCAGAAGTTGAAGATATTTAGAAGTATGAGTTTTATCTAATGAAAAGAATAGAGAATTTTATAATTTTGACTGCTGGATACAATAAATAGCATACAAATTTATGCTATATAATTAGAAATTTGGCAAGGTATTGATAAATGCAGCTAGTAATACTTTCAGTACAAAAAAATGCAACATTATTTTGCACAGATTTGTTTTTCAGCAGTCAATTGCGATATAATTTTATGATCATGAATGTGCAAGTGTGCAGTATAAAATGGGGTTTCAGTTTAATGTGATGTATTAAATGAAAATATTAGAACAAAGTTAGTGTGCGTGGGACAATGTCTATATTACAACATTTTTACTTTTAGTTTGCCTCGCATTTTCATTTCATTATACAAAGTTAATCATAAAATTGGATTTAGTAAGATGCTGAATTTGAGAGAAGTTATTGTGAATCAGTGGTGCTGAATATCATCCATCATGCAGCAGAAATTATTTAGTTCTCTACTTGGCCTCAGATAACTTAGAACCATGGCTAGCACCAATTAAAATATTGAATGGAAAATATCAGTTAACATTTATTTAGAATTATTTGCCTGTATAAACTGTTAATCATGTATATTCATGACATATATATATATATATATATATATATATATATATATATATATATATATATGCAAATATAGTGTACTAATGAGTTACCAACTAATTATGGAGGGTGGAAGCATGTATACTTGAAGAACATGAGTAAAAAAATTTAACCAAAAATTGCCCTATGACAAATAAAAATAAATCATACAATTAATTTAGTAATGCTCTGAGAAATAGATTTATTTTCAGCTGCAAGTCAGTTTTGTCAAGCATCTCAAATTTCATCATGCTAAAAATCTTTCTCATCTATTCAATGCTAATTCTGTTGACATTAAATAAACAGTTTTCTGGTGAAGTAACTAGTATAACTAGTGATTTACACAACTGCTTGGTTTAGCTCTGATAATAGTTCATGAACAAATGTTTCTCAAATGATTAACGAAATTGTGAGTCATTAAATCTTATGTTAATTCTATCAAATTTGACTGGCAGATAAAATGTGCAGCTTACTTGAATTTTTTCTTCACTGTATTTTGTAAAGTAGTATATGAACTTCATAATTCCCTTACATCCTCTCCTACTAGAATTTTTTTATATTCTTTATTTGTTTCTACACTCCAAGTTGAACATTTCTATTAAATATTTAGGAGCAAATCTGGTAAATCATGCTCGAATTATTTGCCTAGACAGCATGCTTTCTCTGTGAGGTGATACATTGCTGATAAATAAGCATAAGAAAAATGTCTTTCATGAATGTAGTAGAAATTACAGTTTCATAGTGTCAATGGAAGGAATAATCAAGAGTACACTGTATATGCATATAAATGTAAATAAATCATGCAACCCACTTTATGGCTTGTAACCAATAGATAATCTATGAAGATAACTCATGCAGCTGGAAGAGTTGACCAGGCTAGGTGTGTGTTTCAGATACAGAACTGTTTTTAGTATGTCTTCAGGTTCTTGATTCTTTTGCGTAGTTTTTGAATGTGAATGGGGGGATGTTAAGGGTATATATATATATATATATATATATATATATATATATATATATATATATATATATATATATATATATATTCTAAAGAAGAGAGCCTAAGTTGAGAGTTAGGGAGGTCATTGGCAAGAGCAATTAAAATAGTATTGTGAAGTTTTAATCCTTTGAGTACCAAGACCAATGACAGGTTAAGCCTGAGGTTCTTTTCAAGAGTCTCAAAATAATTCATATCTCTACCAAATTTTGAGTCTTAAAGTTATAATTTTTCTTAAGTAAAAAACAATATATTGCAAGTATTTCTTGGAAAAATAGCCTATTTAGGAATAATTTTGAATAGAAAAAATTTGAGGATGAACTTCGGAGAAATGCAGTGTTGTTACCGTAATCATTGGTTAAGCACATACTTAGGAAATGCCATAATTATATGTTAAATAAATAAGTTGCATGCCTTTTCATCAAAGCCAGTTGTTTAACAAAGAAATGTAAAGCAATGGAAATTTGATAATATAATATACAAAGAATTAATTCTTTATATTCTGAACTATCTCATGACATAGGCTAGTATTATTTAAAAGTCACAATCACTTTATATAGAATAACTATTTTAAAATAATTATACATTTATCATTAATAAAGTCAGACTCAACCTTGTGGAATTTACTCATTGAGATGAAATGAAAAAAACTTTGTCACTTCCACACAGTTTAATGAAAATTAAATACTTCAAAACTTTGTTGTCTTTGGCTCTTTTTACCTATATTTTTTTGTAACTTTGTTTTACTTCCGCCTTCCTTTTCCAATCCCTTTCTTTTTCCTAACCATTTCTTTTATTACCATCCAATCGCTTTCCGTGTAACCCCTCCTCTCTCCCTCCTCCTTTTTCCCTATATATGGAACTGTTTTTATATCTTTTCACCTGATGATGCTACGATTGTAGCAAAACCGGTCGTTTTCATTAATCTGCGTGGAAGTGACAAAGTTTTTCATTTCATCTTGAATTATACAGTTAACTAAATGTTTTTTTGTTCTGATGTTCACATACCCACATTTAACATCTGCACAAATTAAAATACAGTTAGGCCTCATTTAGCCCAAAGGTTGCATTTTGTAAGGTCTTTATACTTAACAGGTTTGCCCTTAACAAAATTTATAACATAGTATTTAATAGGGATTGGTTCTCAATAGCACATGGTTTGCTATACTATTTTAAATTAAATAAAAATGCATAAATACACATCAGTATTATTGAAAATAATGTTAATTGATCAATATTTACTTAATATTATCTACTAAAAAATAATAATGTTAAAGTTCTTGTTGATTCACTATTTAAACAAATGCTATGCATATCTGAGTGCTGTTGAACATTTTGAAACCTATCAGAACTGGCGTTAACTGTTTCAGAAGAATTGCCACCCTCTCCTGGATTTAGACATTCAAATAGATAAGGGACTTTATTGCAAATAACTGCTTGACTTAGGGGCACGCATTCATGAGAACTTTCAGAATCAATCCACATCACTAGTAGTTTCTCAATTTTTCTAAGAAATTATTACACGATCGTGCAAGTTTCTTCTCAGTTACTGCAGTGACTGATTCAATAGAACTTTTTATTTTGTCTCTATTTAAGAGAATCATACAAATTGTGGAATTTGTGGAGTTAAACTTGCTTGCAATATTGCTCTGATGTTCACATTTTTCATAACACTGAATCACTTTAAGCTTTTCCTTTCCTTGCTAATTTAAGATTGTTTCCTGCAATTTTATTGAATTCACTAAGTTTTCTCTTTCCTGCTATGACTTATTTAAATTATTTTGCTCCTATTTATTGTTAAATACTTATTTTACACTATAAATGAAGCAAACTAACTATGGTGCATGACAGTTGAACTGATGATTTCAAAACTGTAGAACTCAGATGTAGGGTTACCAGATGACAATAGTGAAATCTGTACAATGAGGTTTAAAAAGCAGTACACTAAATAATCTGAATAGGAACACGAAATTAACTATTTTTATTGTAGGTACACAATTTTAATCATATTTCTCATGAACTGATCTTCAAGAGACCTTTCTCTAAAAGAATTCAGCCATAAAATTCTTTGCGTGACATGTCCTTCATATTGAACTTGAGAGAAGCAATCCTCTTTACTGAATCAGTGAACAACCTATTTCATTACTTTGTCCATTGTCAAGCTACAAGTATTTATGAAGAAAGTCTTTCAGTTCCAACTGTGTACTCAGAAAAGTAGTTGAATATTTTCAAAACAATGCTTTCAGTGTCTATGGACAGCAAATTCATTCCATGCTGAATACAGTTATGTAGCATGCGAGCGGGGCATCCAAGACCCATCAAATTCCCATTTATAGATGCTTTTAAATTTGAAAACATATTCTTTCAATCATCTCTCATGGCTTTGCTAAAGTTTGTATTGCAGTTATCACCTTTAAAAGCAATGCACTTATTGAAAATTCTTTTCTTGCAAAGAGTATTTAAAATTATGCTTGATTGTTGCTGATGTTCCATGTAAACATTTAATTTGAAGATTGATTAGTTTTATTTGCAGTCTGCCTTGCTGATAGTTAAGTGCTGTATTAGTTCAGGAAGCATTCTGATACTTCCATGATTAGAGTGTGTGGAAATGCCAATGAAAGAAACATTATTTAGGGATCTAATTGCTGCATCGGTATATATATATATGGTCCAATCACACTGTTGATGATAGCTTCAAACATATTACATGCAAAACATTCTACTTCTTCTGAGCACCATTTTTTTAAGCATTTAAACTTATACTGCATTTTTGCGATAAATTTGCATTTTCTCTTCCCCATTCTTATGCCTAGGATATAAAAAATAAAGAATCAACTGAAAATAAACAAAAAAGAAGTAACACTTTCACTTGATTGCTTATACTCAAAATGGCTTACTATTTTCTTTGTTATATAGATTTATTAAAGGCAGAATATGAAGTATTACTAGGGTGGCCAGATCATAAATTTAGAATTGGGGTATGCATATAAAACGAGAAGGGGTATTTCTAAAAACTGATTCAATAAATGGGATATTGTGTCCCACAATGGGGTATGTCTGGCCATCCTGCATGGCAAAAACATCACATGTCTATTAAATTTTTTGAGTTCAACGAACACGCTTTGGTGTACACCACAGTTAATGCTAGCATCGTTGCCATAATAACTGATAATGTTTTCAGGATTTAAATTCAACTCCTTCATCTTCTGAACTAAGCAGAGTGAAATATCTTTTGATGTTTCAGATTGGCTGTTAAAAAAACTCAAAAGTTTTGTTTGCACACCTCCACTAGTTTTTGAAAAATATCAACAAATTAAAGAAAACATTTTAATGTTTCCTTTATTTGACGTGTCTGTTGCAATTGAGAACAGATGGTTATGAACATAATAAAGAATAGTTTGCTACATTTTATCCTCTGATTTTGCATAACTATTACGTCATTGAAAACTCGCAAAATTAACTCAATTTTAACCTCACTTTTCAACTTTCAAACAATTTACCACTACATATTTAACTTTGAATCTTATCTTATGCGTGAGCAAAATGTTATCCTCGAACTTCTGTGACATTCACAAATGCCCAAAAACTGTAAATTGACACTACCTGTTTATTCTATTTACCTTGACCAAATGCAGTTATTTACGTGAAGCTTTTAACAAGTCAACCCTTTAAAACACAGACTTGGAGTATTGTGGTACCCCATTTGAGATTATTGGAAAGGGGTATTTTTAGCCTCCTTTCCAAAAAATTGAAAGTAGTCTTACTAGATCGCCTCAGTGCCTGTGTGTGTCCCCCTAACATCTTCATGAATGAACCGATTTCAACAAAATTTGGTACATAGAATCTTCACATAAATTAATAACCAAAATGACATATTTGGACCAGATTGACTAAGCAGAGATAACACAATTGCAAAGTTAAACTTATCAGTAATTATGAATTTGGAAGGAATTGGCCCAACCGATTTCAAAGAAATTTTGTATAAAGCAACATAAAATAACCAAATCGAGATAGTATAGATATAGAAAGCAGGGCTGCCACAATGCCAGGGATAATAAAATTATATTTACACATATTTGTGTTGAACTGTTCACATCAATTTTAACCAAATTTAACACTTATAATATACACATATATACAAAACCATATTTAAACCAAATCAACCAAACGGGTGCCACAATAACAAATTAAACTTTCAGTAATTAAGGATTTTGAAGGAATTGGCTGAATGAATTTCAATTAAATTTTGTATATAAGGTTTGTGCAACATAGCATAATGAAATCAAGATGTTAAAAGCGGAGCTGAAGAGCAGGACGACCACAATAAAAAGTTAAATAATATTGTTTTTACACATTTCTAGAGAACTCACCCAATGGATTTTAACCAAATATAGTATATTTAATCTTCATTTAAATAAAATTGTCATATTTCAACTGGGTCGACTAAACAGGGCTACCATAATATCAAGGTTAGAATATTTCCGTAACTATGAATTTGGAAGGTATAGGCTGAACAGATTTCAAAGAAATTTTGTTGTAGGGCAAGTATAAAAAGGCAAAATGAGATGAATATGTTTAGAACGGATAAAAAAGCAGGGCTACCAAAATATGTGGAAAAATAATTTTCCGATTTCAAAGCAAATACATTACGATTATACAGGGCAAATTTGACGAAAAGCACTTCTGTACCACGGGAAACCTGTGTACACCCCTACTTGTGATATACATATTAAAATTGTATTGAAAGGAAAGTAGGCGAATTGGTTCTTTCCAGAACTACTTGTTAAAAATGGATTCTATAAATGGGGTATTGTACCCCACAATGAGGTACGTCTTAAGTACTACCAGCGATTATAGAATGATGGCGTTTTTGGATGAACGCAAAATATTCTTTGTCAGGTTTGAAAGGTCTCTTTTCTCTGGCCCAACACCATTCAATCATACATATATAGAGCAAAATTACAACAATGTTGCATGCAAAATATCAGTAGTCAATTAACTTTAAATCCATCATTGTAACAATGAAAAATTCACTTAGCTTGTTAAACCAAATCATCCCATTAATTATATCACAGTCAACTTAATTATTTGTCAGCCACATTGGAGGGTTTAAGTTGTGAGAAACCTTTTCAGAACCAACAAGAAAATTTGTTTTTGCAATAAAATTCTTAATCCGTTAAACCTTTACCATACACACAATGCTTATGCATAGAGCTAAAGGTGTGACCATGCATACATACCAGTAACAGATTCAAACCCCAAATATCTGTGGCCACCATTTACATTCTTGACCCTTACTCGTTATAGTATCAAAAGTAACCAGCATGAATAAGGACATTTCAAAAGTAAATTAGGGGTGATTGGCCAATGTAAAAGTTTACAAAAACATAAAACAAAACTTGCAATAATGCTTGGGGTGCACAGTATTTTAATTTTACAGTACAATATTTATTTTTTAATTTTTTCAAAATAAAAATTTGTCCCAAGATGCCAATTGCACTATATGGAAATTATGCTAAACAAACATGACTGTATTGTAATGTTAATATATATATTTACACAATTTTAGAAACAATGGAGTGGTTATTCTTTGCTAAAAGTTCATGATGATCTTCATAACTAACTCTTCCATCAGGGTTGACAAAAAATTGCAAGGATTTGGAGAGAAGTATGGAATTAAATTTTCATCAAAATATTTTGACTAACATATTTAGTTACTGTAAACATTTTTCTTTAAATTTACATCTTAAGTACCTTTGTCTGCTAAATATAGAATGAATTATTTGATGATGAATGACTATATAGAGTTGTCAAACACTCAAAGGGTTAAATATGAATGTAGGGGAGTTATTCTAAAGGAGAGGGAGGGTATAAGTTGTTTTGGGTGAGAATTGTTCAGAGGAGCAATTAAAATAGTATTATTAAGTTTTTGATCATTTATATATTGTGGAAAGCTCATTCAATTCTACTTGCTGGGTAGTTATTCTGATTACAATTAGAGAGATATTTTTCAGTTGTTAAGGTGGTCTCTCATCGTTGTTAATGCCTCCTGTTGGTTAAGTGAGTTGGGATAAATTAACTCTTTCATGGCTATTGTGTGATATGTCTTCCACTAAATTATATGCATCATATCAGGCAATAATTATTTGCACATTTTATATGCTGAATGATACTTTTGTTGAACACATTGCGATTTTGACTTTTATAATCTTTTTTGAGAGTGGATTCTTTTAATTTGTCATAAATTAATCAATTATATCCAAATATTTAATTTAAGATAAATAATTATCATGTTTATTAAGTTTCTTATCTATTCAACCATTTTGTCAATCACAATTATCAAAATATCCATTTAAAAAGTGTTTTGTAATGCTAGTTCATGCTTTGCTAAATTTACCTAAAATTAATGTGGCCATGAAAGAGTCAAGCCATTAGAGAGAGGCAATGTACTGTGAATGATAATGCCAGCAGTATTAGAGTTAGGCAATGTAATTATTACTCCCATAGAGGATAAATTAATATTGAATCATTAAAGTTTATGCATTTACTGTATGTACCTGGATATAAGAATGGAACTTAAAAAAATATTCAAACAAAATTTTCTCTTAAATGGTGCATTGTCATGCATTTGCTTTGATAACATTCAAGTTTTATATTGTAATGTCACTTTGAATCTGAGTTTTATGTAAGAGCCAATAGATATTTGTGATGCTGCATATAACTTTTCGTCTCACGTTGATCACGTCTTAAAATCAATTATGTATCAAATTTTTGTAAGTTGTTCCCAGAACTATCTGTCATCTCCTTGAGTTCATGTTATGCAATTGTACGAGAATTTCTAAAATATTAAAGCAGGAAAAAATATTCAGATACATAGTGTAATGTTATGTATTTATTGATGTATGGAACATTTTTTAAAAAAATGTGAAATTTTTTGAATGACATTTGCCTTTAGTTCGCAAATTTAATGCAAAATGAATTACTTGTTTCAGTACTGCTGGCATTATTTTTTAGTCATATTGCTCTCATGTAGAATCAATTGTCTTCAATCCCTTACTTTTTCAATCTCTTGACCAACAGGAGGCAATTTATTGAGGGGGGTACTGTTATGGTGAAGTGAATGCTTGTTTTGAATTGGTGAGAAGCAAGTGTTTGCTGAAGATTGTGTGCTTATTACATCTCATGAAGTTGCAGATGTTTTCAATGGCTGATGTGGAGAATACAGCAGAGAAGTGAAGATTTGCAGCTGCAGTTCATGCAGAAAACTGGAAAATCAATTTTCATGCTGTAGGGTGGGGCTGAGAAGTTTGATTTCATTTAAAAAAAGGCCTAAAAAAATCACCCTAAGTCCAACATACCTAAAATAGTGGCCGGGACAATTGTGGAGACTTAGTGGCAGAAAAGTGAAAAACAAAGGTTGTTCATATATATACTTTTATTGCTTTATGAATATTAATTTACATTGTACAAAATCAAGAACAATAAATGATTTCTCTAATTATATGTGATATTATATTTCTTCTTCCTTCGACAATCCCAGTACTTAGAATTTTTTCTGTACTTAGAATTTTTTCTGTACTTAGAATTTTTTCTGTACTTAGAATTTTTTCTGAAGTACAGAAAAATTACTATCCGTACTTAGTCCTTATACAAGACATCAAAAAGACCAGCTTTACATAATGAATACAAGATTATTTTTCCATGTTGTTTCTTCTTCCTTCAAAAAAGGGGCAAGGGAAAAAAATCCCTCACCCCTTCATCCCCTCCAAACGTAGGTACAAGAATAAACAGGAATTTGTCTGCAGGGCTAAAAAGGATAGGAGAGTAGACCCCAGATGCTGCTAATTCCAGTTTGTTCATAAAAGAAAACCATGACGATAATTGGAATGGGAAGAATTGTTACACCTGGATTAATACTTGCTTTCAATCGTACATCTAGCAAAGAAATGGAAATTTACAAAGAAAAATGCCGCCTAGCAAACTGGATTGATGGAATTATAAAAGAATTTCATTTCAAAAGATATGACTAGTTTAAACACAGGAATTTTAATGATTTTAAGTTCCCAAGAAACTTCATACTAAGTATTACCCTTGATATGAATTCATAATGTGAAAGTAAAAAATTAATTGAAATTTCATTCACTTTAATCTCCATATCTACTGTTAGTAACTTGAAATGCTCCAATTTTGCTGATAAATGAAGGAAAATTGAATATTGCACTTTTCCTTACTGGCCTCGAACAATAAAGTTAAAAATAAATAAGCAAGACAAACTTTCCCGGTAAGTTTTAATGTGGTATACTGCAAATTCTAATCAAAATATTCAACTTTATCTTGACGGCTGTACCTAGTAGTATTAAACATGCTTTCCATCACCCAATTAGCTAAACACCATTCACAACAGGAATGCAATCAAGTCTGTATATGTTAATAGTGCAACCTCTGAAGTAAATCTAATATGCAAATTTGGCATGTAGGCATCAGGTCACTTTTCAGAATTTAACATTCCAAGTGTACTTTTGGAAAATCAAATATTTTTTACATGGCTTTCTGTAATCCTAAGAAACTTGTTAGAATATCATATTTCTATAAACAAGTCAAATTCGTGCAAATGAAAAAGTTAAATTTATGGAAGGATGATAGTTTTATACAAAAGTTGAAATATACTTCAGAAAATGAGTTGCATTACATTAATCCGAAAGTTGCTAAGTTCCATCAGACAGTCTCATATTATGAGAAATAAAATTCTCATACTTCCAAAACAACAGGATCAGCAATGCCCAGGAACAAAACATGCTTTTGAGGTTGCACTGTATTTTCCATTTCTTTAACAAGTGTAGTGAATTAAATGATTAAGAGCAATTAAATTCTGGTAGATAGTTTAATCCAGATGTTGCAGTTCTTAATGAATATTCATTCCCATCCCAACAACCACCGTCTGCTAATATGAACAAACCAGAATTTGCAACAGCCCATCTCCTCCAGCCAAAACTCCTCTCTACTCTTACACCCTGATGCCTATATTTTGGGTGTGGCACAGCAGGACTCTTCACTTCATGGCTCCATTCTGCAAACTTGCTCTGCTCAACCTGGTCCATTTTGGCTTGGCATCAAGTGCAAGCACCTAAAAGAAAGAGGAAAAATTAAAAATATTATTGAATTCCATATAGAGATAAAATAAAAATGGACTGAATTTTGCAAAAGGCGTTAAAAGAGAATATTATTGTTCATTGACAATATTTGGGCAGTACCAAGAATTTTCCACTTAACTGTCTTTGGAGAATGTTAATTTAATGAAATAATTGAAATGTATGAAGAAGACATGGTAATAGTACTCGGACATAAAATTGAAGCTTTTGACAAGTGCTGGTTTTACAAGTTGAAAATATTGGTAATTTTATGTCTGCATATTGGCGTGAAGTATAGCTGCTTTCAATTCATTTTTCTTTTACTTCAGTTATGAATTTAACAGTGGTATCTTTTGTTTCAGTTTATTTTATACTCTTTGGCCATTAATGTTCTAATAATGTTAGTAGACTTCATAAATACATTGGTAACTACGGGCAATTATAAATAGAAATGAATCCAGTTGTTATTTCAAGTCACCCAGCATTTGTGGTTGTTTTTTAAGCATTAATTTTCAATCCTTTTCATTGAACTTCACAAAAATCAAAGAAATTGATAATCAACTTTATCATATCATTTTACATTTGGGATACCTAGCAAAGTGATTAAGAATTCCAGCATTTATATTAATATGCAAATACAGTAGATCATCGATTATCCAGTGGCCTGGGGAGGATGGGATCGCCGGATAATCACATCCAAGTTTTTATACAGCTTATTTTTTAACGTTCTTTTATAAAATTGTCTTTTTTGTGTTGTGTGTGTGTTGTTTAGTGTTTTGAATTTGTTTACCGTGCAAAATGTTATAAATAAAGCATGGAATATTTAAAAACAGTACTGTAATATAGAATTACGAGAATGACGTACAATTCAGTTACATACAACTCAGTATGTGTGGGTATGAATTTGCCAAGTGTTTTGCCTAGGGTTACATAAAAATAACAAGTATTACATATAACTGGTTTGCATGTAACTAGGCTTGGTAGTGTTGACATTTATTTTTTGTAAAAATCGACTAAAGTATTGACGTTAATTTTAATACATTTTACTAGGATTTTTCAACTTTTATATTTCTTAAAAAGGGATCAATAATATAGGCGTTAATTTTAGTACATTTTATCGGTTTTTATCTATAAAGATTTTATAAAATGAATTCCTTCTAATTAAATTTAGCTAACAGTATGTAAATAAAAAGGCTTCTTGTATGCTGCCTTGTTTGTTGTTAACTATACTTCGTGAATTTCTTGTCCAATTTGAAAGTTAATTTTTCGGAATAAATCTGAAAGTATATTTTACTCGTTAATTCATGCCTCCTCATGAACAAAATCATGATCATTTGTGGAAAAATTTGTCATGAATATAATGAACAACCTAATGTATGAATGAATATTTTGATTTAAAAAATGACTATGAATGCAGGAAAAAGCCCAGAGTGCATATACGGAACGATGCATCTTCAACAGTAATGGAAAAGAAGTTAAACATGGGAGACTCTCTCGGAGGTAGGATTATATTAATTTTAGAACGGTGCTTTTTAAAAAGAATGGTAGTCATTGTTCATTTCAGGAATACTTTAATTTTTGGCTTTTGGAGGAGGTCAATAGATCTTGTCATACAGAACACAATCCACGTGTCCTGACTTTTCAGTAAATGAAATCCAAAGCACATAAGGATTACAGGATCCAGTCGAAGGTAAAGACAGAGCGATAAACAGATCATATTGTTTTGTCCCTAACTTTGGCTTTGTATTCTGCAGAAGTGACATCAGAAAGGAAAGTGTAATAAATTCCGAACGTAGTGTGGCCATTTGGTATGATAACTATCGACTTCTCTTCCGTTTTGGATTATTGGTGATAAAATATATCAAGTTTGAGTGTGGCAAGGCAAATTTTAAAATCATGACGCATAATTTTGTAGAAAATGTAATGGTGAAAAATCGACTTATCGTTGACAATTCACTTTCATCGAATATAAAAGTTTTTAAAATTCGATGTTTATCGACATTTACCAATTTAAATCGAATCCTACCAAGCCTACATATAACCCAGATCCTACTGTACTACTTGTGATTGTCCCTAAACGTTTTGGCACCATGCGGTGCACTATCGCCAGACTGATACTGCCTTTGATGCGATACTCCGGCGAACGCAACTTTCGCAGGATAATGTTGGTAGTCAGATAATTGATCGCCGAATAATCGATGATCTACTGTATAATGAATCCATATTGAATAAAAGAATGGTTACTTTTACAACTTTGAAGGCCTTGTTATCAAAGAACTTCAGTTCAGAATACTAGGAGAAAGAAGAGTAAGCCAAGATTTCCAATTTGCCTGAAGTAGAGCCTTCAATATGACAAGGACCTGGTATTGCACTTGGTGGTATATCACTTCTGAACACTTATCTTGTTTCCTTATATCTCATTTTGTGTTATACTACACTCCACATTGTTTTTCACCAATACCATTCTAATACATGAGGCAGCCTAGGTAGTACGACTTGAGCATGTGGCACAAGTAGAAAGTAAAAACTTTAGACAATTCAACCAGAATCGATTTGACAGTTCAAACCAAAATGGTATCAACTGATACTTGGTTCAGGCAAGTTATAGGGCAGTGCTTCTCAACATGGGATATGTGTACCTTCGAGGGTAAGCAAGAAAATTTCTGGTTTATGCCAACACGATGCCAGAAGTTTTACCCAATAATGAAATAATATAACTAATCCTAATTTTTGTATACAAACAACACAATTATATATAAAATTCTGAGTAAAGCAAAATTGTTTAGTAGGTAGAGATTTAATGATGGTTGGGATTTCTGTGCATTATGTCAATGGGGATAGAATGCGTTAAATGTATTTTGTTTCAAGACCCTGTGCTAAAATTATGAATAGGGATTACAAAGAAATTATTCAATCTCTACCATAAATACTTTGAAGAATTTGTTTGTTTGTACATTTATAACGCAACAACTACAGAACGTACAAGCAAGAAGGTGCCATTTTAACTGCAATAAAAAGTTAAGCAAAATGGGATAGTTTTTAAAGCAATTTGAACTACATTTATTATTTTTATGTTTTTCTCTTTTAATTTTTCCCATTTAAATAACATGGGTATGAGTGTATTGTTGGATTGACAATCTACGTGACAAGCATTATAACCAATACATAATACCTAAGAAACTAAAAGAAATACTATATACCTAATATAAACTAAAGTAGGGAGGAAAGAGACACTAAGGTTATTCAAAGGACAATCACCAAAAAACTATAAATCTGGCTAATTATTTCAAAGGGTAAGTGGAAGACAGTTTTAATGTGCAATTTTAAGTGCTTTCGTTTTCTAAAAACTTTTTATGTATTCTGCATATTCTTTATACTTAATAGTAGTGATGCACCAAAGTTGGGCCATGGTATTCGGCCAAAATCTGCTATTCAGCTTCGGCCATTGGAAGGCCAAATAGCTGAATACCTACATCTTTTTCTTAACGAAATGAAAAATCTGGGTAATAGATTGTTTAATTTACAATGTAGTAGTACCCCCAAATGTGTGGCTTTGAAATTCGCATGCTTCGCAGTTTCATCGACTATTTCTGCCGTTTATGAAGTAAAATAAACAACACGAAATAAATTATCCATCTATGATCTGTTGCGCATTCTGGGAGTCTTCCAGCAGTGCCACCTGTTGGTGAGTAATAGCACTACTAGAAGAGGAGCAATCTTGAATTGAGAGTTTTTGTACTAAAAACATGAAAACAGCAAAACTATAACAACAAAGTGGAAGTAATTTGTGTTTAAAAATAATCAGTGGCTTATAGCAATAATTTAACCATGTAAACCATTGCGATATGAGCCTCCATTCCAGAGATAAAAATTGATCTATGATTACAAAACTTGACCATTACAAAGTAAGAAGTTACACAATGAAACTATATTTTAACTTTTTACCATAATAAAAATATGCCCGATACAAATATTATGCTTAATCCATGAAATAATATTTCAGTTAACATTTCTGTACCATTGTCCACATCGCTCACTTGTATTTATTGTTAATATGTGAATAGTCCCTTTCAATAAGGTAATGTATTCCAGATGTAACTCGAAGCAAAAATCATATTATGTGCATTAATATGTTGAAATTCTATCAGTCGAATATATTATAAATAACGTTTAAGAGCTGTATTTAGTTTTTATTTATTTAATTCTATTTAGGCCACGAGTATTTCAACAAGTCCTATTTGGAAAATTTTCAGATCTTGTGAGGATGAATTAAAAGCAGAGTGGCAACTTTCCACATCAAAATTTCACGAGGATGAAAAACGCCAAAATCATTTACAACATCGTCTATGATAAATCATCTTTGACCACAACATAATAAAGAATGTAAAGAGTATGAAGAAAAGCAAGAATTAGAGAAAAATGAGGTATCTAAAACACTGTTTTCACTAATCAAGCTTCAAAACAACAGACAACAACAGTTCTGAGTCTATGGATGCTAAAAATTTAAACAAAAAGCTTGTCAAAATGATTGCTATAGATTGTCAACTATTTTCAGTAATTAAAGATGAAGGGTTTTTGAGATTTGCCCAAGCTATGAACCCTAGATACAAAGCTCTTCCTAGAAAACATGTTACAGAAAAAAATTTTCCTGACAATGTATTAATGATGAATTCAACTATGCTTCTGCTCTACTTGCTTGCCGAGAGATTTCTGGGTCTCACACAGCTAACAACATAATGAATCTGAGTGAAGAAATATTTATGGAATGGAAAATCAGTAAAGAAAAGTGTCATGTAATTAATTATCACTGACAATGGAACAAACATGGTGAAGGCTATAAGTGATTTAGGAATCACGAGCACACGATGTTTTGTTCACACCCTTCACTTGTGTTCAGAAAGCGATTATAACACAGCGTAATGTAACAGAATTGCTGGTCATAAGATAGTAAGCCACTTTCATCATTCTTCTTTAGCCAAAGACAAGCTACATGACATACAAAGATTTTGGAACTGTTTTGTCATGTGTTTATACAAGATGTTCAAACAAGATGGAATAACAGCTATTACATGTTAAAAAGGCTGCTTGAACAAAAGAAAGCAATAATACTGTACTTTGCAGATAACAATACCAACATAGCAAGACTTACTAACAACCAACGGTTGCTTGCAGAGAAAGTAGTTCATTTGCTGGAACCAGTTGAAGAAATAAAAAAACTGATGTGTCTTGAGAATGCAAGTATTTCTTACATGATACCTGCTGTAAAGATCCTCCTATCATTCTACTCCAGGGAAGATGCTGAAATTGGTATGTATGCAATGAAAGCTGAGATGCAGAAGGAAAGTCATAGACGATTTTGTTATCTTGAAAGTCAATTACATTGCTCCATTGCCACATTTCTAGATCCTAGGTTTAAGGGCAAATGTTTCTCAAGTGATGATCTGAAGCAGCAAGTGCATGCAAAAATATTAGAAATAAAAAATATAAGTGAGGGCACTGATCTTAAAAATGCTTCTGAAAATATTCAGAAAACAACTCCTTCAAGCAGTGCACAAGGCTTCAGTTTGTGAGATTGCTTCAATGAAATTGCATCATCACCATCAACCAAATCTTCTAGTCCAGGAGTTGAAGAGGAGATAAGGGTTTACATTAGTCAGGCACTATTAGAGAGGAAGGAAAGCCCAACAACTTGGTGGCAATGTCACCATCACCAGTACCCTATACTAGCCGAGCTTGTCAAAAAATATCTTGCCCCTCCACCAACCTCAGTTGAAAGTGACCATCTATTTAGTATCGCAAATGTGCAGTACAGTGACCGCAGGAGCAATCTAGCAGCTGATAATGCTGAGAAATTGTTGTTCCTGCACTATAATGTCAAACTTTTAAAATTTGACTAATATTTTTATTGATAAAATTGTAATAATAATTAAATAATCATTTTGATGGAGTATCAGATTTATTTATGTATCCCAGAAGTTAATTCTATGTTGGCGATATTCGGCTTCGGCCAAATATCGATTTTAACACTGCCATTCGGCATTCGGCCAAAATGTGTATTCGGTGCACCTCTACTTAATAGACGGCGAAATATGTTTTTCATTAACATTGAAAATGAATAAAGTGAAAGATATCACAGAAGGTACAATAAGAAAATTTCTACAATTCTTTAATTTAGACCAAAATTTATAATTGTTAACTCTTCCTCCCTTGAACATCTATATGTACATTTTGTTTTCATTTCAACTGAACATTTGTATGCATCAATTAAGCCAATTATACTTATTATATTACAATAACACTTTCTAAGTCATATAATCACATTTTTTATCACTAAATTTGATTTCCAAGTTCAGGAAATAATTTTGTTTCATAGGTTGGATTTTAAAATATTCAAGAGTCACATTAGATCAAAAAAATCAGACTTTGCATGGGGTAACATAAGGTTAAGCCACATTTGAATAGGTATATCTTCAAACATGTTTCCACCAGTTGCATCCATAGAGCTTACAATTCCTGCTCAAGTTTTTAATGTTTTTGAGATTCATGACCACATAATATCATGCAGTTTCTTCTACTGGAACTTAATTCAAGTGAAATAACTATATTTTAAAAGTGATTCTATCAACTGTTTATTATGATTATTTGATAAAAGGTACAGTTGCCAAATTTATCAATAAAGAATGCAGGAAAATTTTATTTATTTGGGCAAAAGATGGGAAGACAAGAAATATTGCACATCACTAAGCGCTGCAATAAAAATTAACCTGGTTTCATTATTTGGTTTTATTCTCAAATCTTCCTCAATATTTTTTATCTTGACTTAAAAACTCGAGCAATGCTGGGTAATTTATATTTAAACCAACATAGGTTTTTTAAATTAGGCAAGTGTAAAAACCTCATGCCCATCCACTTCCTTTCGTCAATTGTCATTCAAATTGAATTGAAGTGGGGCTGCAATGCAAAATATCACATATTTTGTTTTACATTGATCACTAAGATGGTTCTCTCAGCAAACAATTAAAAATCCACATTTTTCTCTTCCATGCTCTTATATGATCTGTGAGGTATAAATTAAAAAATGTATTCAAATTACATTATTATCACAAAAAAGTCTGCGAAGGCATACAATTACAACTTATAGTTTTGGAGATAAAAATTCAAGAATTGCCCGTTTCATATGTATTTCCCAAAAAGAACGCCTTTGAAATTTTATTACATTAATTAATAAGTTATGTTAGTAATAAGACTATCACTTTCTTCAATCAATATTCTCAGAAAACATGACAAATTAAATAAATTATTTATTATAAGAATATAATCCTATCATGCATACCATGACAACATTGTTATTTTTCATCATTTGTATCCCGTAGGTTTAAAAATGTCTGGGCTCCAACACATGGCCATCTTCAGGGCCAGTTTGGGCATGGTTGGCAATGCTTGGCATCTCCTCGTGGGAATCACTTCCGAAAAAGTCAAGGCCCTCTCTACTTCTGTAGAATAGCAATGCTCTTAGGACTACCAAGGCGAAAGTAGGTTTATATGGGCGATGTGCTTTCACTTTGCTTTCGATTCATCTGTCGTTCTACATTGGTTGCCTTGTGTAAACAGGCCTTTATTCAAACCATCCCTCCTATGCTTTAACTATTCTCATCTCTTTGATGCTGCTATCATCTTGGTTCTAAAGACCACCTAATTAAGTTAAGTTTTCAAACATTGCTTGCACCTAAATACATTATCACCACTAAGATTTTTAATTTGATTACAGATGATATCTCATTATCTTATAGTATAGGCAACTCTCTCTGAAAAATGTTCATTGCAGGAAAATTGTTGACTTCCATGTTAAAAGCAAAGATGTGTCCCAGCCAAAATATTTTCATCCTTGAATTCATTTTTATACTTTTTAGCTATAAAAAGAAATCACCTGTCAAAGCACTTAAAATATTGGATCAAATGAGACTACCAAACAAGAGCATGTGAGTACAGGATTGGCTTGTGAACAAACCCTCTTAATGAAACAATCCTAATGCCTGTGAGAATCTGAATGTGGTTGACTGCTTTCACTCTATATCACAGACTGAAGTATAGAATAAAAAATATTAGAATAACTTGGACATTTATTTGATTTTATTCACAATTTCTATATTTGCCCAAGTATAGCGGTGCTTGCCAAATCAAAAAGGTTCTGAGTCCCCTGCTCTATGGATATACAAGTGTGCCTTTGAATCTTCATGACTTTTCATAAACGATTTTCTATTATCTAAGTTGGACATTTGTTAAAGTGTGCATACATTCCTTGGCTTAAAAATTCAATAGATTTGTTAACTTAACTATGTGTTAAATGGATGTTCATTGAAAGAGAGAAAGCCTGTATCCCTAAGTGTCTATGCTACAAAGAATAATGTCAATTTTACAAGCACAGATATAAGGTTCGAAAAGAAACCAGAAAATAAAAAAAATTCATATTTCCTTTGCATAATTTCTTTCCTTGCTTGGATGCTTTTATCTGGATCTTTGAATAAATGATCTACTGTACTGAGAAGAAAGGGAACCTGCTTAAATGATAACACACTAGTTCTCTGCTCTAAGAAACCAGAATCATATATGGCTGTATCAATTGGACCTAACTTTCTGGCAATATTATCAATTCAAATGGAGCACAACCAGAATGGCATTTGAAAAATAAATTGTACACAATTTTTGCACATGGAAAACTGGAGCTACCACACAAATTCATTTTTATTATGCTTAACTGATAAGTAACCTACCACCAGAGGAAATATACTGAATCAAATAGAAATGTTGATCAGAACTATCACTAGCATTACATATCAGCTCTCTAAAATTTGGATGAATTGTACGTATTCAACAAACTTTCACAGATGAAAACCTTGGAAACTTTTACAAATTGCCTTCCAAAGCACTTCTACGAATTTAACGGAGTCTACATTTTCCAAGCAAAATATTTCAATCTATTATTCCACTGACAAAGCGCAGAAGAAAAGAATGAAACTATTTCATCCTTTATGAATTTGGATCTTATTGCTACAATTCTTCTCATATTCTTATGATTTTGATGCTCATTTAAATCCACAGACCACATTCTAAACCTATCTTTAAAACAAAATCTGAGAAATGTTCATAGTGCAGCTTTTCTGTATAATTTAAATCATTTAACTTGAAACCTGAAGAGCATTTTTTGTGCTTGCTTATAGACAATACTGAAATTAAGAAAATCATCTGTATAACGCTAAAGTCAAATTGAGGTGATGCTGAAAATGCAGATTTACAAGAGACAAAATACGGGAAAATATGCTAAAAATAAATTATATTTAAGAAACTAACGCATGGGTGCATGAATAAATATACCTAGGTATCTATTAAAATGCAGTGAGAATACCCACTACAAGCTTCTAATGTAATAGCAGATGACAGTTATTCAAAAGAGCCAATTGGTTAAATGTCACATGTAAAGGGAAGCTCAATGAAATTACTTCGTAACACACATTGATAATACTCACCGTCAATACTTCTTGGTGTCACATAACAGAACACTGCCAAATAGTTCCAGGATGTCATCTGTGCGGCAGACTGCAAGTTGAGAATCGCGAGGTAAGTAGACCTTCGTCACATGCCTCTGAAACAACAAAAGAATCAAATCAGAAATACATTATGCACCATTCCCATTTTCCTCATGCTAAATATTTCCACTAATATTCCAAACTGAAATTGTTCTAACTCAAGTTATTCTTCAATTCAAATATTTGTAAAGCGGAGAAATCATTTCTCGCTAAGCTTAATACTCATTTGAAAACCATTTGATCAGCATTTATTGACTACATATCAACTAAATACATTACTGGTTTTAATGAATTTGCTCAGACAATTATACGGCATAATTTACGATATGCTCGACGACTTAAAAAAAGAAAATGTCACCTCTAGCTCAATGGACCGTCTGCACAATTAACGATTGATATATGACCATAATTAAGGAATGCGATCGAATTGCAACTTTTACCTACCAACCTAGATGCCAACAAATCTATTAACCAGTATTTCTCAACTGGAGATTCCCGGAAGCCTAGGCCTTCGCGTTTTATTTCTCGTGTCCGCGAGTTGCTTAGGATAACTATAGCTTTATCTACAACTATTTTGATCCCGCGTACAGCTCTGATTGATACTTAAAAGTAAAATAAACGGGGCAATGGATGAAAAATTTATGGACTTTTCAATGGGAGTGTTCACAGAAATTGTGGGAATTCGTAGGGGGTCCCCGGATCCAAAACGTATGAGACATTGCATTCGACCACTCGATAACCTCATTTCATTATCAACTTTCCCAATTCAAGTCTAAGTGCACATCGCCTATTAACATAGATTTCAACACGAAAGGGTAAACTTACGACCCTATTAGGGGGTTACGAGTTCTTTTTTTAATTGAATCTTTCGATTTCCAAAACGTTTACAACTCGGCATGGGAAAAATAATAAGAATTTAAGACTAATCTATGCGAACGTCAAACATATTCTTACTGCGACATTAATGCGTTAGTATACATCCGACACCACGTGGCCTACACTAGGAAAAAATCAGGTTTTCGCGACACGTTAAATAAAACCAAAGAGTCAATCTCGCATTATCGTTCACAATAAAATAATTATGAATAAAAAGATAACAATAAATCGACGTTAATTCCAAATATTTCATTACCTTATAAAGACCACTTGATCCCAAAGCCGAAGAAAATTGCCTTCTCCAAATCGACTTAACTAATACCCTCCATCCATCTGTATCAGGTCATCAACGCACCAACACGAATTGAGACGGATATTAATTTTATTTTGCGGAACAGCTCTCGAATTACCCGTCCGACTTCTCCGATGCGATTTCCGATCTTCTGTTGTTGTTTTCTGCTAGGATTTGAAAATGCAAAATACTTTATTTGAGATGATTCTTGATCAACACGTTCCTTTGAGGAGGAACCAAAAACACTTAAAATAACTTACTCAACTCGGTGGGGTCAAGCAAAATGTCCCTTTATGTTGAAATTTCTTCAAAAAATCAAAAGATTGGAAATCTCATCTGGAAAGTCTGACGGGTAATTCAAGAGCTAAGTCCATTTTGCTAATAATATGAAACAATTACTGTGCAAGTATCTAAAGATCTCTTTAAAATTAACGAGATTCGTGAAAACACTGAATCGCTCGTTTTTTAAATAGTACTGAATTAAAGTTCGATAAAGAATAACTATCTTATCATTAACAAGCAGTGTTTAACACATTTATATTGCTATTAATAATGATAACTGACATACGCACGGCAAGGAACTGGAATCGCCGAAATTAACTGAATTTCATTAAATTCCGTCGGGAATCCGGCCAATTAAATAATCGCGAAAGGAAAGGTCTATGAGAAATAAACATGTACACTACGTAGAACCATTTTTGGCTGCTCAAGGCGTAGACCGTTCAATACAAGCGTACAAGATAACCCTAATGAGTGTTGAGATTAGCATTAAAAGATAATTAACAGTAGGCATTTGTATAATTGCTTAAGTGCATCGCTATTGCCATACTGTTGTCAAACTTTTTTATTTAAACAAATCCGGATCATCTTTAGTATTTTTACATTCAATTCCTTTTTCGGGTTTTTATTGATGGTGAATCGAGATAAAAATAAAACAATTTCCTACCCAACTAGATCTTAACATGTATTGTTGATTATGATAAATTACGATATACTTTAAGTTACCTAATGTTTCTCATAATTCGTATTGACCAAATTTTACACGCGACAGTTTTACGACTAAGTATATCGATATTCCTTCGTTTTTAGGCTGCAACAGCGTCTTTTCCACCTGATTTATGATAAATTACATTTGGCTACATCTCATTTTGTATTTAATATTCGTAATGTTGGAATAAAAATTTCGTAGCTTCTTTTTTATTTCGATATATTTTCCTTTCGATCCTATCGCGTATCCACGTATAACTTTGCATGCATGAAAAGAAATGTTAATTTACGTTCGGGAGAAAGTACCTTGGTTCTTTGTGAGTTTTACTCGCATGTTACTGAAATTGAAAGAGACTATGTCTTAAACATTTAAGATGAAAGTAAATGGGATGGAAAATCAGCCATTAGCAGTGGTAATAAAACCATTTTAAAATTATCAAATATATCGTTTCCTTCCGTTTATAACTATTTAATTCATTGGTTTCATAAACGCAAGCGGCAGTCGTCGAAGGTCAGCGTAGAACGTAGTGACAATTTATGTAGGAGGAATGATTTAGGAAATGGTGTTCAGAAGGCATACTATAGGCATCTCTACTTTTCCCTGCAGAAACCGATAACAATTTTTTAAAAAATTAGAATTCGCGCGCGAGATCTGTGTATTGTACGATGCCAAAGAATCAGTTTATTATGAAACTAAACGAAGTCAGAAATGAGCATTAACAAATACAATTTATTCTTTAAACATCCATTTTTTTATTTGATACAGTTTTTTAAGTTGTTTATTTTTGTGACAAAGATAATAAAATGTTGGGCATGTGGTCCAATACTAATATTTAAACCATTTACTCAAGAAATATTTGGTGAGTTGTGGTATACGATCGAATGCTAAAGTTGATAAATGAAAATAATGCAAGTATAGCAATATTTATGGGTATAAATTCGACTCATTTTCAAGGTTGTAACATATCCTTAATCCTAATACATAATGTTTTGATCAAATTGCACTACTCGCATACTATTTTAAAAGTTGAGGAATCTTTTATGAGTCTTGTCTCTCGCAATTAATGCGTTTAAATTCTTATAAGCATTTGAAAGTTGGCTAACTAATATATAGTTTAAATAATTGGTTTGTTTGATCGCACAAAATTAGATATAATTAAGATATTTTATGGTGTATAAGAACGTCTTTAGGATTGACTTGATTCATCACTTCTTTGGTCTATCTGACATTTTCACCATTATCCTGGGTTATAATCAAATATATACTTTAAATTTTTTTTGTATAATCACACAAAACATGATATTTATAATTAAGATATTTTATAGTGTATATGAAGATTTTTATCATTGACATGATTCATCACTTTTATTACCAATCTGATATTTGTACCATTAACCTGGTGTAATTTCTAAATCCAGAAGATAAAAAGTAATTTGTTTACCAAATTCTGTGTATTTCATCTTTCTTAAACCTTTCAAATAGGTAACAGGTTTTCAAAATAAAATTTACCTTTGTAACTATTACTTTTAGTGAAATCATGTAATTTCTTAAAAAAATAAAAATACATTCTCAAGAGTGACAGCTGTATTTATTTATTATATATTTTTAAAAGTAAGAATTATAGCATAAAAATTAGACATTTTTTTCCCTGACATGATACACCATAAAGATCATATTATTTTAAAAGAATATGCACAAAAAGAAATCCATAAATGTCAAAAAGGTAAATTGCTGTTCAATTGCATGATACATTTAGAAGAGATCATTTCATTTATTCAGTCTAATACAATATAATGAAAAAAAATTAAATAACTGTTTCATTAATAATTGACTTATTATTAATGATATAATTGAATACTTATCAGTAAGAAGATGCACAATTTCAAAATAGTCATATCAAATTAATTTATTTTACATCTATAATGGCAGTAGAAAAGTTAAAATTGGTAATATCAATATTATGCACACCTGTAAATTTCTTCAATACTCCTTATCTACATGACAACACTTACAACCAATAAAAACATTTAATTTAAAACTCAACTGCACAACTTTCTTCTAACAATTTTTTTACAAATCCTACTAGAGGTTTATAAGTATGTACTTGGATATTTTTGCCTTAATCTCAGGCTGCTTTATTAATTTTGCAATTTATATGCTGTATGTGAACTCAGTTTCAATATTAAAAGGATGAATTAGGCATAGTTGTAAAAAGTCTCAAACTGGATATGCAATGGAACTTACCATTAAATATATTGTCAAAGACAAACATCTATCATATAAGCTGACTGGTTTCATTCAAGGCATGTAACATAATGTTGACTTTTGAGTTTGCCTTTATCAAAAGCCTAAGCTTTGAGCTTTAGTGCCAGATTATATGATAAAAGGAGTGCCACATCTCCACACACAAATGAATACATGGATTGCTGCCAAAACATTTACAGTACAGATTGTACACACACACTATAAATATTAAAGAGGATCATTGACAAAATGATTTATTCAAAGGGGTTCATATAGAGATAAGTGTAAGATAGGTACATTATGTCTGTCAACACAGCTTTATATGATGATTACTTATGATGACATTATAATTGGAATTTATTATGGCCAAGAAAAAAGAAGTGAGATGGAATCTATATTGATGACAATGTACACTTGTGCATTTATTCGTTGAATATACTACACCCAACTTATTTTTCCAAATAGTAATGGTTCTATTCAAAATGTTTATGGTTTTAGACATCACTTTGTGAAACTCCCTCATAACTATGAAGAGAAAACTTAATTTGATCAGGTGTACTGACAAACTTTTGTTTGTTTGGCAGTACACCAGATTATGTAGCTAGGCTACAAAACCTAGGTTGTTTTCAAAAATAAATATAATAGGTGGAATTGAACAAGGTTTTCTCTTCATTAAAATAATGAATCTAATTAATTTCTACATTCCTGTACTCCTTATTAGTGCATTATTCTAGAAAATGTGTGCTTAACTTTTAGAGGGGCCCAGTGAACTTCAAAATTTTCTCTCACAACTCTATCCACTAAACATCTTTTATATTTAAAAAATTTCCAACTTGAGTTAAGATGAAAAAAGTAATAACTAATTTAAACACAAGTTTATTAAAAAGTATATTAACTAGCATAGGCTGTGGAATACAACTTAAATTGTTTCCAGGATGCTCAATTAAAAAGGAAGAATATATTTTAAATTGGAAAAATGAATAATCAAGCTCATCTTATGATTTGTACTGAATGAACACATTTATTACAAAGTGAGCATCATTAGCAGTAATTACATGACTGGGTGTCCCAAAGTGATAAAAATCATAGCTTAGAGAAATATAGCATATGCCAAATGAAAATAATACGATAAATTACAAGAGGGACAAAAACACTACTGAAACTACTTCAACACTGTAGACTAAAAAAAGTTATGCACTTGCCATCATCAACTATTTGATATTGGTCATAAGGTGAGCTTGGTAATTCATTTGTTGAATTTTTTCATTCTATAGTTTTAAAAAACAACTCCGAGATATTAGCAAGAAGTGACAATGGAGCATTAGTAGTTCACTATAAGATTAATGGATAGCTTAAGAATTTTCAGACAGAAAAAAGAATCAATTTAATTTTTAAATACTCAATTTTTTAGCATGTGTCCTAGTTGAGTAGATAACATGATTTTTTATATTCTTATTATTATTTTAAATGAATTAGTCCGAGAGAGATCTTAAATAAAGCCATGGCAGCTTAATTTTTTGATGCCACCAAATTTTGGAATTTTTAATGTTTGATGAAAACTTATGTAACATTTCTTCTATTTCAAATCTAGATTTAATGAAACGTTAATTTTAATAAAAATTTTCATGAATTTTTAATATAAATAGGGGCGACAAATCTAAATGACTTTGGGGTGGCAAAAGTGAAAATCTGCCACAGGCACTAGTAGATTAGTTGTAATACTTAAGAAAAAAAGCATTGACTTCAATTCTCATTTTATTTAGGTATACACAAGTGTTCTAAAAGAACTTGTTATTATTCCATAAACTAATTTCTGAATCACAGTTGAGTAAACATCTTTAAAATGACTTAGACTTCATCATTATATAAGTGAATTAAAAATGAAAACATAATCTTGACTTTTCCACATTTATCATACTAAACAAAATTTCCACTATGGTCAATTTTTCCACCAAAAACTTCAAAAAACAAAATAATCAAGCAATCACTAAAGCAAATATAAAGACTTATGAATTACATATTATAACATGTGCACATCTACTCAATTTCAACACAACAGGAGTAGGTAAAATAATAGAAATAAATGTTTTAAAACTTATTTTTTAACCATTGACACATTTTAAAAAGTGCATGCTTATTCTTACTCCTGTTAAGAATGGAGTTGAGTAGTATCAGAAAGTAGCCACAATCTTGAAAAGTTTCAATGAAAATAAGTACAAGATACATACATTTATTTGAATCTGCTGGATGTCACAAAATCATTTCTTCTCCAGGTGGCCAATAAATAATTGCTGCTTAAAAATAGATTTACCTTCACAAAAATTAGAAATCCACAATTCGTTCTCTAATTCACAATAACTAATTTCTCATTGTATTCCAGTTTCAAAGTATTGAAAATAAACCAATTACCGCAAAGCTTCCCCTTACAACATTATGATCATAGATTTTGCATCACATCAACAATTGCTAATATTTATTTTATCAATTTTTCAGTAATTACAAGTTTTTTATGCACATGCACATTAATTGTCAGCTAATGGCTTACTTAATAGTTCAATTTTAAATTTTCATTTGTATTCAAAACGAGGGACAACATAAATACAGTACTTTAAACAGTATACAGCTTCACACCTTCAAAAGACAATAATAATGCTTCTTAAAAATGTCTACAAAATCCTACATTCAATTAAATTTAGCAAAAAAATAAATAAATACAAGAATCAATTGAAAATGACTATACATTTATGTAGACATAAATTATACAACATCATACTGTGTACCTTTACCTTGGAAAGAACTAACAAATTATTATTAGGTGAAGGTTTTTCTAATCATCCACGCAGTAAAACCTCAACATCATATTGCACAAAGAGGCACCAGAAATGTCAGCCATGAATGCTACACAATTATCCAATTTATTTCTTTATTTTAATGGTGCTGATGAATCAACAATTCAACCTTACAAGCCAGCTCTTATACAATTATCTACCAGAAACATGCTGACAGTTACATACAGAGAGCAATGATTATAATGTTCCATTGGCCATGAAAAAATTCAGTTGATAACCAAGTAAAATCATTATTAAAATAAATGTGGAGTACTCTGCACATGCATGTTAGGCAAAAAAGGTAAAAAATATGCTGCTGTACACTCCAGACCAAAATAATAATTAATAAAAATTGATCTTAATTTTTGCTCATACGATTCATAAAAGGGAAATGATTTTCTTGCTATAAAAGCACCTTTAGTTTCTGCATCTTCTAGAAATTTTGATTACTAAGACACACATTATCTTACAAATTTAACTAATCATTTCAATGAAAAGCTGTGAATACATACAACTGCTAATAAGCACTAGACAACTCCCTGTTCTCCACTGGAGTCAAACACAAGTATCGGCTAAAAATGATCTAATTCTAATATTATGGCTATCTTCACAATAACTATTTACCACATATGTGTTTCTCTAATCTCACTGATTATGAGATTTGCTCTTTGCAATGCCTTCAACATTTCAGCCGATTCTTTTCTTCTTTGGATCGTATTCTCTGATTCATACAATAACTCATCTAACATATCTGGTTTATACAAATGAGTTACTAGTTCTGACTGCAAATTGTCCTTCACATAGTTTACAAGGAAATGCATAACAGCTTTGGGGACAGAATCTTTGATAGACTTCCTCACAATATAGAAGTAGGATTTAATTAGCCTCTCTATAACATCACAATCTCTTTGCTCCCTCTCAGATAGTCTTATCGGGTTACCATGTGTCTCGGAATTCCTTTCTGATGATCTACTGCCCACTTCAGCTGAATGCTGTGGAGTTGAAATTGATGCAGGTTCACTTCCATGAGGATTCACAGGGTGATTCCTCGGAGCACTTGCTTCAGCATCCCCCGCACCCATCCCCTGAGAACCACCTGTATTAACCATTCTATTATTAACTATCCTTAATGACCTGTCATCCTCAGCATTTTTCATTAAAGACGACACGAGTGCAGTCTCTTTGTAGAAATCAGGATGTTTTGTGTTTATGTATGCAAGTTCAATGGCCACAATATTTTCCACCATGGTATTTGCTGCAGGTAGTCGTTGCCTGAGGAGATGTGTAACTACATCTCCAACTCTGTCAGATAACCTTGGAAAACGCATCATTTCTTGTTGCACTTCCGTTCCGCAATGAAGGATGATTCTTTGCATCTCATCATGGACTAACTCAACACATCTCAAAGATGGCTTCTCCAATCTTCGAATCTGCCTTTTCACCAGAAGTTCAAATGAGACTTCGGGAACAAACAATGCCGGTCGAGGTCCTGTAGCATTTCGAATGGCAGTCAGTATATCCATTTTCGTTAGACCATCTAGAGGATGTATCGCGTCCAACGTTTTACCAAATGATTCATGAAATATATAACAAATTCTGGCACCTCCACATAGTTCAGTAGTTTCAATGTTTTTTGCTGTACCCTCAATTGTTGCACAGTATGCAGAAGCAAATTTGGTGATTATTTGCAACAGAGTTTGCCTTTTGTCCAGGACATCATCTCCATATGAGTGTAAAAGCGATTGAAATTGTGCCACCATCACACTCAAACGAATCTTTAAATCGGGAAGACAGTCTCTTATATGACACATTAGGAGCCTGTTCAAAGTCTTCCCTAGATATAAGGTACCATTTCTATTGGCTAAAGTCGGGTACCTTCTTTGAAGGAAAGTTGCTTCATCTTTCAATGCATCATTAATGCTCTTGTTATTGATGACATCTTGCTGAGAGCGATTCACTACTCCAATGATTCCAAGTTTTACAGGAATCACTCGACCACATAAAATGTCAATAGCATCAGTTCCTGCATCCATCAAATCCAATTTAGTAACAACTGCCAGAGTTCTTTTACCATCGGGATCCACTTCTTTTGCCATTTTTAAACTTTCACTGGTTGCCATGTCTGTATTTGCTGTTACCACTGCCAATAATATTGAATTGGGATTTTTTATATATTTCAATATCAATTCCTTCACTAGAATTTCAATATCTTCAGGTTGGTCACCTACTGGTACCTTTGTAAGACCAGGTAAATCAACCAATGTTAAATTGACGACATGCTCAGAATATATTTTAAGGTTAATGGGCTCAGGACATATTCCCTTGTTATTGCCTGCCATCCTATCTGTCTCACTCTCAATTTCACGCCGTATTTCATCAAAGTCTTTAATTACTTTCTTGTTATGATGTAAAAATTCCCCCCACTCTTCTACAACTAAGGTTTCATTCTCAGCTGATCGATGCTCTTTGTCATCTTTTGGGCAGTACACCAGCTGTAAAATTAATGGCCTTCTAGTAACAATTCCAGTTCCACGAGGTAAAAAAGAACGGCCAACTAAACTTTCAATCAAAGAGCTTTTTCCTGAACTTTGCGACCCAACGACGACTATTTGCGGAAGTTGAATTGCATCGGCGCCAACTGTATTGAAAACATCTTGAAGTTTGTTTATCACCGGGATCAAAGCCTCCATTTTGTTCACCTAATTACAAATTACACTAAAATCACAAGGTATTTCCTCCACGCAAAACTTTCACGACCTTACAAATTCCAATTTCTTCCTCAACTGCCACCATCGAAATAAGTTATTCATTTGTCTACCGCAGCGCCTTACCACCCTAACCAAACAGAACTCTTATTTCTTTTTTCCCCGAAAAGTTTGAACCTTGCCGCGACTCTTACCTCGAAATTCTACGCGGCTCTGACTTTAGCAGGCATGACCTCAAACGGTGTATTAAATTTACTGCAGAGACTGTTAACTATGTTAAAAATACTTTAGACTACTGCTGTAAAATTTATATTTCAAAGAAAAATCAAAGCACCATCTAACTTTCTTTACGCATACTCAGGCATAGCATGGATGTTTTTCTTATAATATGCGCTTGATCATTCACTAGGTGATTCTACACCGAACTCATTAACATTTTTATTGATGTTTGAAGGTAGCACATTCATACCTTGTTCTACGATGTTCGAGTTACCTACCTATGTCAAAAGTGAGTTTCCTAGACTTCACAAACGAACTACAAGGATGAATGAACATATTACCATCCGGCTTAAAAGCTAAAAATAATCAGCTACCCGTTGGTAACAGGTCAATATAAATTTGAAGCAGGACGTGTAGCACAGCCAGATGCTGTGTTAAGTGACAAATTTATGAGAGATACTTACATGAAATAAACATATATATGCAATCATTTTTCTTGACATTTTTTACTGCCAGGGCCGTCAGGACAATTGCGAATCACGTGACGAAATATTCCTCCAATAAGATTGGCTAAAGTGTGCTAAAGTTTGAAAAACACTTAGTGGAGATTGGCGTATCCTTGAAGTATTTTAATGTAATGGGTATTGGCAACTGCAATAATTAAACGGAAACGTAATAACATTAGCATTGAAACTTGTGACGTGATGAAATAGTGGCGGCTTTTTGCGTGGAGCACTCATGTTATTCGTGAAATGGCGGATAGCTAATCTTCTTTAAATATTTTTTCAATTGTCGAGTATTATGGGCTATGTAATTCAACTACAAAAACTTGGTAATGTTCCCTCAATCATCTGAAACCGTTTTTGTTGGCTACATACGCCAAAGAGTCACGTCTTGGCACTCGGGATCTTAAAGCTTCGCGCGTATGAGCTTGGCGAAGGGCTTTGATTTTTAATTTGGCTATTTATAACAAGCGTAGAACAAGTGAAAACGACGGTAGGATAAAGGCATGTGTTCGAAAATCGTTTTAGTTAAGGCTTTAAATAATACTCAGACAACCACGTGTGGATATCTTAATCCTCGGTGAGCAATTAAAGCTACCGATGAATGTTTACGTCGTAGTCGGAATAACGCAAAATCCTGAAGACTGTCTTATCACAACTGGTGATCGGGTGCATTCCGTTCTAGTTTGTCACATCTTTCTGTATTGACTAAAATAAATCGCACCAAAAAGGATTCCGCAAGTTGAATTAGTCTCAAATATCATTTAATCATGTCATATTTCTGACATATATTAACATTATTAGTTAAATATTCGCAAAAAACTAACTGACGCTTCTGGCTCCCATCTACATGTGTACTATCAGAATTATATAGTTTTCGAACTAAATTTAATGAAATAAGGTCATACATTTTAACAATTAACTTCGATATAATCTTCCTATCGGAAACAGGTCTGGCTGATGACATTCTATCATCTGAACTTTCTTTTCATAATTATAATATATTTAGATGTGACCGCAACCCACCCAATAGTGCCAAAGTTAGTGGTGGTGGTGTCTTAACTGCTGTGAAAAGCAAATTTTCAGTGCATGAACTATCAGTGATAAATAATAATGTTGAGCATCTGTTTGTGTCTTTGCCACTTCCCTCTCAAAAATTGATCCTAGGTTGCACATACCCCCTGATGCTAACCTCAATGTCTGCAGTGCTCATTGTGAAGATGTTGAATCACTTGCCATGAGGTTCCTTGACTCCAAATTCCTACTTATTGGTGACTATAATCTCCCTCTGATTGAAAATTCCAGGTGCTTACAGATATGATGGACCTGCTGAACTTAAGCCAGTACAACTTGATCAGGAACTACAGAGGTAGAATTTTAGATTTAGTTCTTTCCAATATAACAAACAGCACTGTTATCAAATCTTATGAGGAGCTAGTAGACTGTGATATCCATCATCTGCCCTTGTACTCATCCATCTCACTGAACGAATGTGTTAATAATGTGAATTATACTAGTCTTGTATATGACTTTTCTAAAGCTGATTATAATGAAATGTGTATGTTTCTATTATGTCAAAATTGGTCTTTTTTGCACATGGTATACAACCTTGATCAGATAGTAGACAAATCTGATTCAATCCTACATATAGCAATGGCAAATTATGTCCCTAAGAAATACCTATGTTCAAGCATTTATCCTAAGCGGTATAATATTGAACTGATTAATCTGCTAAAGCAAAAGAAATTAGCACATAAGATAAGTAATTCAATTCATGACTGTTTCCTTTTCTAGGCTGTGAACCGATGTCAAACGGCTTTCTAAGCACAGAGATAAAGAATTTATTCATGAATTTGAAGCATTTCTGGAATTACACCAACCCCTCAAAAAATTAGTGGTATTCCTGGTTACATGACCCTCAATAATAAACGTAGTGAGTCGAGTAGAGGCATTGCTGATCCCTTTGCTGAATACTTTTCTTCAGTTTATGAAACAAACCCACTTTAGCTCCTACTTTTGAATATGTTGTTAATCTCAACAATCTCAGCTAATGACATCACAAACAAACTCACTGCCCTTGATACAAAAAAATCCCCAGGCCAAAACCAGATCCCATTATCTATGCTTAAGTACTGTGTTATACCACTATCTTATCCACTATTAGTAATTTTAAACCTCTCCTTGTCTTCAGGAAAATTCCCTAGGTTCTGAAAACTTAGTCACCTAACACATATCTACAAATCTGGGGAAAGGCACAATGTTTATAACTATAGACCCATCTGTATCAATCAATAATTCCTAAAGTACTGGGTGATTCATATAGAACGAATGCCGAGTCGTTCTGCGAGTCATTTGCCCCATTCACGCTAGGTGGCAGGTTGTGGCAGCCTTCATTTCCCATGCATCCGTCATTGTACATCATGTTGTACATGTTGCAGGAGCGTGTGTTTCTTTTGCAAACTTACTGGGTTACTGGCTCATACCGTGTGGCAGACGAAATTCAGGAATAAATTTGGCAGACGCGATGTCCCAGCTAAGTCCACGATACATAATTTGACGCGAAAATTGGAGATGACAGGGTCTCTTTTGGATGACCGTGGAAAACATCATCCACAGAAGCCCTAGGCTATGGTAGCGGATGTGCATGCCAGGTTGGAGCAGTCTTCCAGAAAATCCCTGCAAAGATTGTCTCAGGAATTAGGCTACTCTTATTCCACATGTCAGAGAGCTGCCAAGTAGGCAAAGCTTTGGCCTTACAGAGTGACAGCGGTTCACCAATTGCTGGAACCAGATAAGGAGAAGTGAGTTCGCTTCTGCCAATAGTTTCAGGACCTTGATTGCAATTTTCCGGGAGTACTCGACATCACGTGGTTCCATTTGTCTGGTTACGTGAATTAAAAAAATTCCAGGATATGGGCTGCTGAAAATTCTCAGGTGGTGCATGAAGAACCACTGCACCTGGAGAAAGTGGGAGTTTGGTGCGCCATGTCTGGTCAAAGGATCATCGAAGGAACTGGATACCACCGCATATTTGCACATTTTCTCACAGTTTGCAGAACAGCTGGACGATGTGGAACTTACTCAAGGTTACTTCCAGCAAGAGGTGCAACATGCCACACATCAAGGGAATCCATGGCGATGATCCAGATTTTCTTCGAGGATCAAGTGATTTGCAAGAATCTGTGGCCACCACGGTCCCCCGACTTAACCTCTCCTGATTTCTTTTTGTGGGGTTATCTTAAGGAATGAGTATTCCGTAACAAACCCCACCCAATTGACACATTGAAAGAAAACATTACAAATGAAATCAGGCAAATTGACATCGCGATACTGAGACACACCACCGATAACATGCAGTGCCGCCTCCAGATGTGCCTGGAGGAGCATGGTGGTCACTTCCAGAACATAATGTGATGTCTCTTTTTCAGTTTGAAACAAGGTATGTGTCCATTCAACATTACCACATTTCGTCCACCTGCTCATGATCTACAGCCAAATATATGGGTTTTGTTCTATGTGAATCACCCTGTATTTGAAAGTATTGTGTTAGACAAAATTTTCCCTTCTCAAGAATAGTCATTCCAAATCAGCATGGTTTTGTTCCTGGCCGGTCAACTATAACCAACCTGCTAACCCTTGAAAATTATATTATAAAAGCCTTTGAGTCAAATGACCAAGTTGATGTAATCTATACAGATTTTAGCAAGGCCTTTGATAAAATCTGTCATTCTATACTGCTCGCAAAACTGAATGCCCTAGGATTTCATGGGAACCTTCTGAATTGGTTCAAGGTATACCTGTTTGAAAGAAAGTCAGCTGTTAAAATCAAAACAAATGTTTTTTAGATTTATTGCCAGTCCTGGTGTTCCTCAGGGGTCTCACCTTGAGCCTCTTGATCATATTTGTTAATGATATCACTAATGTCTTTCAAGATGTTAACATCCTCCTTTTTGCAGTTGATCTGAAAATATATAATGTGGTATCTAATTCTGCAAATGCAATTAGGATTCAGTCTAATGTTGATACATTTTACAAATGGTGTGTTAGCTACAGACTACAACTGTTCACCCTTATAAATGGTAAATGTGGTATGAATTTAAAAATCCTAACTCAATCCCTTACTTCCAAAGAATAAAACAAATGTTGGTACTCCTTTAAGGGCATCTAAGATATCTTAAGGGTTTTCATAATCCAGAATGCAAAGTAATTTATGGAAATAACACTTTGGGAAAATAACCATTTAATGTAACATTTAGCTCACTTTGACATAAGCAATAAAATCTTTTTGTAGCAGTCCTGTTCTAGTTTGTATAATCATCCACAATTACTTTGCAGCGATGGGACTTCCACTGCAGATGATGTTCATAAATGGAATCCAAACTGTCCTGCTTGCTGGGCCATGATAGTGGTTGAGATTCCAAGGGTGACATACAACTCACTTCAACATCATTTTTCTCATCTGATCGCTTTAATATGAGTCCTATATACCATTTTCCATCATACTTAAATGCAATATACTGGCCAGGTTGTAGTTTTCAGAGAGAAGTGTCCATGCCTGTACACATAGAGACAGGAGTACCAAATGGATCAGATGAAAGTCTTTTCATTAATATTGAATTATCTGAAGTAACCAAAAATGCATGGTGTGATCGTGTTCCTGGTATTGTCTTGACACTGCTGTATTGTTGCTTCATCACTAAATGATGAAAAACAATCTCATATGAGAGAACAAAGAAGAAAGTGATGCCCTTTATGTTTTCATGTGCCTATCTAAATAAATCTTGCAGTATAAGTATGTAGCTGCATGCCGATGTTGCTTGCAGACTTATATTAGTAGTTAGGCATTTTGTTGTTCCTCCAATTTGATCACATGGGCTTTACCATGCAACGTAGCAAAAAAATGCCATTCAGCCTTAATAAAAAAATCTTGTTCATGCAAACACAAATTCATCATATTCTTCTAGTTCTTGTACTGGGGTGCTGCCCCATCACTGAAGTAAATTATTTTATCAGTAAGCTTCTCTGGGAGTAACATTTTGAGCTCAGACATAAAATGCTTGATAAATACATGCATAGTAGTTGTGTTGTGCTGTAGGTGATCAGAGATGCAGCATAAACAGAGACACTTTATGGCTTTGTCACTTTTATAATACGCCACAAGGGGATGTAATGTAGCCTGTGAATTATCCCAGTGGTATCCTTGCACCTCATCCTGGATTGCAAAACTAATTTTCTGCAAAATCTAAAAGCAGCAGGACTTCAGAGTCGGAGAGATTTTCTTTGCATTGTTTTAAATATGACGATTGTGCTTTGCAATGAAGTGATATTGGTGAATTTAGTCAACCATGTTAGCAAGGTCTTCACAAAATCCACTTACAAGTAATTGCAAAGTGATTAACATAGTCCTGTCTGTATGCAACCATTTATGAAAAGCAAGTGTCATTATCATCTTTAAATCCCTCATTAAACAATCCTAGTAAGTAATAGTATACATCATCTTTTCCAGAACACTTTACATATAAGCAACATACAATTCCTGTTACCAATGTCACATACTGACTTTTGTAATAGCAACTTATAGTCAGAGTAGTGTTGAGGGACAGCATTCCCCATAAGTTTAACATTTTGGTGATACTGGCAGAAATAGACAGAATGAGTGCCTTTTCTATCAACAGGAATACACCATTTAGGTCTCAGTTCACAAAACTTAGAAAATCCTATCTTGTACTCAGTGTATTTACAAAATTCAATGTAGAGTTCCTTTAGGTTAACAAGAAGTATTTTTTGTACATGAGCTCTTTATTTGCCTATTATAATAGAAAGTCTTTTTTCCCTGCACACAGTCATGAGTAGTTGTCATTCTCATAGCAGTTCACAATATCTTGTTTTACGTTTGCTGCAAGTGTTCTACCAAGTTTTTGTTGTGGAGTTGCAAGAATACCAAGTCTATTTTTTTACTTCTTGTGCTCTATGGACCATGTACACAGATACACCAAAAGTATTTGCTATCTCTTCAATGCTACATGAAGGAGGGGAAAATGTCAGAATTTGCACCTGTTCACTTCATGTTGAGTTGCGGCACTTTTCTATAAGCAGATGCAAAATGTCATCAAGATCTTTTCACTGGGAATAAGAGTCACTTTCAGGTGCTTCTAGATCAGAATCAAGACTTAGAGCTTTTTGTATTTTCTCTTTGACTATATTACTAATCTGTTAGGCTTGACGTTTCCTATAGAAGCATTTATTGTTCTTAGTTACAGACTTAAGTGGTGAGATGCCAAGCAATGAGGCTGATATATTCAAGCATTCTCTTTTGATTCAGTGCAAGGTTCATAGTCTTCATCTACATCTGTTCGATTATCCTGAATTTTACTTCTGGCAAGAGAGACAAAAGTGGGACACAATTTTTGTCCTGGGTTTACATTTACTTCCAATTCTTCGGCCAGAACTGCATCCACAGTGTAAAGAGACTCAGAAAAGTGAACAAACCATAACAGTAAGTTTGAAATAAGAAAACTTACTTGTGAAGCCCTTTTTATGTTTGGCAAATGGGACAGAACAGTACTTTTGAAGACTTGTATAATGTACCAGCCAGTTTTTCATGATGGATGCATATTTTATCATCCGATTTGAAAGTATCAATGTCTGTTCTCAAAGTCCTCTTTATCAACAAGTTTCATGAGTGCAGAATTTCTGCAGTGTTAGCTTACGACATTCATCATTTAGCTTCAAACCTATACAACACTTTTCCATTTTGATTCACCAGATAGCTGTGTATTCAACAATAAGAACTAAACCAAAATGACTGCTCTTACTGATATGCTGTTCACATGACCAGTACTCTTACTGCCACCTGTGGTCTGTTTCATAATACTTAATTACACTAGTAAAACTGGATTTACTGTTACTGTCATTATATTTCTTCTCTGTTTCATAAAACTAATCCACTGTAAATTAAACTACTATGGTAGTCTGCATTTTTACTGTGGTATTTTTCACATTTTCATGAAAATACCAAGATTAAGGTTTTAATTTTTGGAGGTAAGGGATTTAGTCAGGATTTTGAAATTCATACCACATTTACCTTTTTAAGTGTGAACATATCTACAAAAACTCAGCTTCATATTTCACTGACCACGTTACTAAACACACTGAAAATAAGACAAATTTGCAACTTTTCACTCTGTGGCTAACTTTAGAGCTTAGTAAGTCTTAGAAAAAGTCTTAATTCTTCACTATTTATTGTGTATATTATACATTACGTAGAGACTTGCTGTGTAAACATGGAGACCTATACTACTTTATTCTTGCAAACTGTGAACATTAAAAAAACTTAATTTTTTTGAGTAGCAATAAAAAAATGCCCATTTCATGGGCATGCTTCACAAAAAGTAAAAGCCTTGACCCAATTATGAGGCTGAATTTCAAAACAGGAGCCTAAACAATTCTAGTGTTTGAAATGTGGTTCCTCTTGTTTACTTAGTATTTCAGTTATGAGACCTTGAATGTGCTCGAAAAATTTGCAGCCGGAGCATTATGACATGCACACCCTCATTCTGGATACCATTTCTCAGAACTGCTTAAACTTAGGACACTAATACTTGACAGGCTTTCATGTCATGAATATAGCTACATTTGTGCCAAATATGATTAAAATCTGAGATGGTCATGTGTGAGGCATTTGTTCATTTGTTATGGAATGACCCTACATAGAATGAGTAATGTGAGATTAGAATTGTACCACTCTCCATTAGCGCAAAGAATGAAGGTGCAATAAAGCAAAATACAATGAATAAATAAAATGTACATACCAATAAATTTTGTTAACATAAAGTCTTTAGTTAGGAATAATTAACTTAGGTACTAACTTAAGCAAAATATTGCACAGTAAAAGTAATCAAACAGTTCAGAAATTTTAAAATGACATCATATTTGGTGAAAATTTCTTTTTTATGTACAGTGGAATACAACATGTATCATTTTGTCAGAGCGAAACACATAGATTACTCATTTTGTACAAATTAAACCCATCAATGACATTGTTTGAAAACACTGAAAATCTAGTCCTTGGTTTCAGTGAGAAACAGCATACATTTATGTACAAGTTGAGCATTGAGATTGGTCTCTAGAATAAATAAAACTTCCAAAAGCAATTCGTGATGATGGCACTGGAAATCATTATTCGGCAGAATCAATTTTTAATTGCATGATACAGTTTTGGGATCATTTCACTTTGATTCACTCACTCATTCAAAAATATAAATGCAAAAGCGTATCATCTTTTCAACATCAATAACATTGACAGTATTCATCAACAAATTCTTTTTCCATATATATTTCACTTTTAAAACATCAACTTCCTTTGATCCTTTAATCCCTGGTTCTAATCCATTGGACATTACTCATCACACGTGAATAGTATACTGCAACCTTTCTTGATCCTTTTGCTCTTGAAACCTGAAATAAAAACTTGGAAATGTTATGTTAAACTTTTAAATTCATGTAAAAAAATTGAAATTAGTTCAATAACTTAAAGGGTAGGTATGATATGAGGCTAATGGTTAATGAGCTACTAATAAAAATTCATTGAACTGCATGAAACCACTTGGAGAATAATAATTACAGAACAACTGATTGCTATATTGGATCAATATAGTTTCATGATATTCTATCAAGTACTTCATGTTTTTATCACTACTGCTATTCTCTCTTAACATATATTAACAATGAAAGGGCTAAAATAATAATATCTATCTTGCACTCTACAATTGCTGTTGTTGATGATTTCTTCTCGTAACTATTGTTCAAAACATAAATCCAGCTGGGCATATTGTCATGATAGATGCTAGATGATGTAAACCATTTAATTTTGGCATACAGAGTAAAGCATCTGCTATGTTGCAAGAATTTTAATTTTAATAGTAATTTATAAGAAAATTTAGAATATGAAATATTTGGAATATTCTGTTCTCCAGTCAATTTTTCAATTAAAGCCCTGAATGTGATGGGATTATATTATAATAACTGTTATAAAAGGGACGGATTTATATGAAAATGCATCTATAATGCAACACAGCAACAATAATTATAATTTGTGTAAATAATTATAGCTTTTTAATTTTATATCCATTTGTATAAATTAATATTTAGCATTATTAGGTGGATAAATTATTTCCTAGATTAAAAAGTTCAGATCATCCTAATTTGATAAATACACACAGGGGCGAATTGAGGTGGAATATTGGCCCGGGAGTTTTTATCTGAAATTATATGATATTTTTATTCAAATATTTATATATACTCACAAACAAAATTCAAAACATTCACATAGGAATTAATATTATTTTGTTTTTTCATGTCACCTCGTAAATATTTCAAAAAATGTTTTTTATACATTTTAAATCTTGCTACTTTTAGCGTAAATGTGAATGGCCCATTGGGACCTGCCTGAATACCCGATAAGTTGATATGCCCCTGAATCCACACTTGGAGATCCTTATGTATATCTCAAATCAGAGATCTACTTTGAATTTTGAAGACAAGGAAAGCCGAATTTTTCAAAGTGACATTTTCGACACAGAGTGAAGATAATCAGCTTAAATATTATTATTCTACAGTAACATCAGTTTTTAAAAATGCACTATAATAGTGAAGATTTTTTTAAACAGACGATACCACTTTGGCTGAAAGTGTGTTGAATAAATACTAAACACGTAGTCTTTACCGATTATGCACTGGGAACCATCTAGTGCAGGGATGAGCAAACTATGGCCTGCGGGCCACATGTGGCCCACGAGGGCCCGTGATGCCATTATGAAAGCAAACCATAATATAAAATACAGATAATTTCATATTTGTAGCTTCAAATTATGGCCAGAAAACCTTTTCCAATGATGTTATGGGGATAACATTATTTATTATTGATTTTCACTAACAGGAGAGTTAACTTCCGATGTAAACCTTAACATGGCTCGCTGAAGCATAGTCATCTGTTAATGCGTCCCACCACATAAAAAGTTTGCCCACCCCTGATCTAGTGCAATAAATTCCACTACTTCTGTGAATTATTAGTGGAAAGTATAAAATTGAGACCAATATTATACTTATTTTCATAAAGTTCCTTATTTCATTGGAAAATGCACATTTTTAAATTTTTGACTACGTCACAATTTTGGCAATGTAAGGAAGTTTTTCATGCCTTATTTTAATCGCAACGGTATAGATGACCGCTCATTTTTCATGCATATAAATCCATCCCTTAAGTCAGTAATTTGTGGCCATAATTTTATTAGTGATTTCAACGGATCAAACTTGCAACTGTTTAATATGCTGCAGATAAGATGAAAAGCATGAATGAATTGCAGGCAGGTGTTGGGAGTCTCTCACCTAGCCAATAACAATGCAAGTTGGGCTTCAAGTTCACCTTCATTGACTACTGAAGTTGATAACTTGCCCAAGTTTCCACCATCAATGTCATCGACAGAGTTTCCATTTGATAATGTTCCCAAACTTTCATTTCTGTCCCCGCCAACTCCATTATTGTCTTCATCAACTGCAAGACGATCACACTCAGCTTCACTTGGCTCCCTGCTTACTCCCATCATCCCCTGCTTTTTCCAATGGTGACCACTGCATAAGTCAACGTATTTCTCTTAATGGTAAAATTTTTTTAAATTTTCCAGAAGCTATTGCTCATTGTGTGGGTACATGCCATTTTTTAATTCCACTGCATGATCCTAATTCGAGATTCGTTTAACTCTTATGCTGCAAAATATGGCCGATGATCTGAATGTGTAAGCATTGAAGGCTTGATGCAATAATTATTTGTAACCACTCAACAAATAAAAATTTCATCTATCCCACTGATGTAATTTTGAAACTTGTAAATGATATAAACAAAAATGTTTACAACACTATGACAAGAATTTGATACTAAGTAAAGTTTACCATAAGAAATTCAAATAATAACTAAAATTAGGTACTTAGTAAACATGCATATAAGAAAATTATACTCCTATACACATTTCAGGGTAAATCCAGTAATAATCACAGTAAACCATTGACTAAACTATAACATAAATAGCAATATCTAATAATATATTAAAGTAGAAGTAAAAAATAGATAGTAAATAATAAAAATGGATGCATTGAATGAAATATTCTATTTTGTTGGTAAATGCAATTCGAAGAAATCAATTCTTCAACAGCAATAGAGTTAAAAGAATTCGATCACTGCCTTTAAAGTTGGCAATCAAATTTCGTAGCTTATTTAATGCAGTTTTTATCAAATTGCTTTAGTTAATTTATATACTAGGCTACATTAGACAACAAAGTTAAAATTTGATAGGAGAGCATTCAATTAATGCATATTAAAATATTTTTAAATTTATAAATAACATTCTCACAAGAAATGAGATTTTACTTTCAAGGAAAAAAATAAGTAGTGTAATCATGGACTGTTTCAGTCAATAATGGGCAAGATATCTTGCTTACTACCAAATCCTCAGCTTATTGGAATGACTAGAGGTTGTGTGTATTTATTCTTTTAACAAAATATTTTTTACTATCAAGCTGCTCTTTATGAATATTAACAGTAATAAATGGTAAAAATGACAATTTACTATTAATGTAACCTCATGGTAGCTTTGCATCTTTTTTACATATATATTATTACTTATATATTTTCAACCTTCAATTTACTCAGAATATAAATTATTGGGATACTCACTTAGACTTTTCATATGATCCTTGGTTATACATGTGAGAATGATTCATGAGGGCCCATCCACCAATACCTCCATCTCCCAGAGACCCAGCTGGGAGGGTGGGATGAAGCATGGCACTAGGGAAAAGAAATTGCATTTGTCAAACGTAAAAATCCTTGAAAACCCATAGCAGATGGGACAATCCCAGCTATACTGCTAGTTCAGAAGGCTTGAAGTGGTTGTAATATCCTTGGACAATATTTTGACATGAAGAGGAAAGTTTTGTGACACAATAAAAAAGCATGAAGGTGATGGAAGTGGAAATAAATTATTTAAAAAATGATCATGCTGAAGCATTGCTTTTTTTAGAGAAGTAATGAAGCCTTTTCAGTGGTTAAACTACTACTGAGCATTTGGAATCTTTGTAAATGGTAGACTACTAAGAATGAAAACTATTAAATGCTTCAATATGTATTAGCAACAGAAAAGGTCTCTATTTAAATCATTCAATTTTAAACATATCATAACCCTTTACATAGTCAACTATGCACATGCAAAAATATCTTGGTACTACAAAAATCAGTCAAAGTTTTCAAATTATGAATGCAGGACAGTATTCTATTTCTTAATGGTAATTCTTGTGATAAGCAAAGCTGTCTCATTATTTGTTATCAAAAGAAAAAGTATCACACAGCAGTGATTGGTACAAAAAACTTAAAATTTCCCTAAACATGCATGTTTGGATGTGTTGAATCAATGTAAATAAGATCAATTGACTGATACATATGAAAACAATTAGCTTTTGGTTGTTACTATGTGTTAGCAATCAGTGTTGGGGAATATTTTGATAAAGATCCATCTGTTGACAAGGTGTAAATTTTGCACATCATTGCCAAGAAAATAATATTGTTACATACAAAAGAACATACAACTAATTTTGCTAGGAAGAGATTTTTTACTGACACTTGAATTAGCACATTGCAGAGCTTTCATTCTATTTTGTAAGGACCACTTTGTTTCATAAATAATATAAAAGGTTATAAATCGAGGTGAATTATAAAAAGAAACAGACCAGAAATTTGATCATTTGCAGCTAAGAAAATGACACAAACACTAAGACATCAATATTTTGAAAATTAGAATAATGAATGAACAGAAGTGTAAAGTAAAAGTGTAAAGGGAATCTCATCAGCTATGTAGGTCAGAAGTTGTATATTAAAATTATTTTGACCGAGATAAATGACAGAAACAAACTTTATAGCAAAAGATGATTAATTTCCTCACTTTCCACTAGCATGCATGTTTATTTAGAAATATCCTGACCAATTCCTTGAAGATTTACATTCCTTGAATTAGATCTTTCCCAACACTAATGACATCTTCATCATGAGCGTCGAAATAGTACAAGAATTCTAAAAATGGGTACATAATCTAGTTTTACTTGCTCTATTTTACTAATCTAATATTCTGTAAAAAGGTAAACTCTCTTCTTTTGAAAGTGCATATCATGAAGTTTAAAAAGAGTGTCATTTGTCCACTTATCTCCATCAGTATACTGTAGCAATCGATCCAAAATTGGAAAAAACAAGCAAGATTTCGTTTAAAATTTTTGACGGCAAAACCATTAAAAAAAGCATCTTCAGTGTATATGTCCTGCTTACATTTTTGTAGCAATGCCAGACAAACCTTGGCTACCTTGCGTCTCGCAGACCCTCTTCCTCTTCGTCGTCTTCCCCATCGTCATCTTCTTCCTCGGCCTCACCAAGTGACCTTGACCTCATCCTCATCTCTTCTTTGCTCCGATCTATTCCCCTTCTCCATCCTCTTCTCCTTCCACAGTCCTGCGGGGATGCTTCATTGGACTCTGTACTGGAATCAGGTCGGTAGTAGGAATCTAACAAAAAAATTTTCATCCTAGTATCATTTCTCGAGGCGAGACTAAGAAAAAGTTTAATGACTTCGAAGCAGTATTCAGTATAATATATTCATTGCTTCAGTAGCAAGAATGAAAATTATATTTTGTTTGATTTTTCATTATTTTGGCATGGAAAACTTTGTCAACACATCAAAGGTAGTTAAGTGTTTTGAGCAAAAAGTAAGAAAACCACTTTAATGATTCATTTATAAATTATATTAAACTGCAAGTACCGTAAGTGCTTGAATAAAAGCCAACATTTTCTGAGATATATCACGAAAAAATTTAAATTTGGGCACAAGGATAAAATTTATCACTGCATTTTCAATAATTTACATGGCAAATTGGATGTCGCTCTTTTGGACTAAAAATCCACAAGACCAGTCCTCTCATGAATAAGACAAGACGGTGATTGATAACTAACTGACTGGACAGAAACTGAACTGGACAATTTGAAGTTAAAGTTTTTATATAGCAATATCAAAAGAGATTCACTGGATTTATCTTGATTATTAAAAATTGTTTACTAGTTTTAATTCAGGGCTTTAAAAATTATTCACTAATGTAATCGTTTTGGGCATCATGCCATCCGTCAATCAAATTACTGTCTGGTGAACTACTTCTACACCATTCAAGTCAGAGCAACCAAAGTTTGAGGGATCGTTCTTGGCCATAAGTTCTTCCCGCGATTGAAATTTGGAGGCTCTAGGGCAGTGGTTCCCAAACTTTTTCATCCCGCAAACCCCTTTTATAAAAATCCAAATCTCGCGAATCCTCTCATAAAAATAAATATTTTTTAGGATAATCTTCCTTGCCTGAATATCAATGGTGCAGCCAAGAGGAGTGCTTACATGTTTAAACATCCCCCTTCAGGTATGAAAATTAATATACTTCAATTTTGCATGTAAATTACATTTAAACAAAGAATGATTTAAAATTTATCATTAAAATACTATCCTAGACCCCTTAATAAAATTCAAGTTTAGGCACTTAAAATTATCACTTTGCTTTAATTATGTAAACATTTGCTCAAAAACATGTTACTATATAATCAAAGTAAAAAATTGCATCAAACTAATGACAGCCTTGGATATGTAAATGTGGCAATAATGTGACTGTCGCTATAGTTACAATTTCTCATCATTAAAAAACCTGATAAATTCTGCATCTGAGTCTAAAAAAATTCATGCAAATTCATCACGAATTCAATTTTTCTCTTCAACAAATATAAATTTTGTTAATTTAAGCATAGAAGCTTGTCTCAATTTCGTTGTTTAATTTAAGAAATCTTAAAATGAAAATTAAATATATTCTACACTCAATCATATGTTAAACAAATGTATGAAAGAAATACTCATTGAATTCAACCATTCCTTTCACTGCAGACAATGATTAACATAAACAGTACAATGAGATACGCTGTGCAAATACCAGTTTTAAAAAATCTGCTCTTAATACCTGATTCATAAGTTCTTTCCTTAATTGTTTTTATTTATTACTGTTAAATTGAATAACTGTAGCATTTTTTGACATTATAATAATTTATTTATTTAAATTCTTCGAGTTTATAAAATTTCTTACATTAAAATTTTTTCTAAATATTAAGGAAATTTTTAAGGAGAAAGCTTAACCCTCTCTCTGGCAGGATATTTTAATGATTTGTGATTAAAATGTATGGTTTTACTAATAATTTCACTCTAAGTTAATTATTTTATGTGAAATTTTCCTGTTAATAGTTAAAAAATGTTATTAAATGGAGGAACATGCATCAGCAACATCATCACTTTCAATATTTACTATCACATCTACATTATCAATTTATATACCAACTAATTTTTCATATAGCAAAGTAAGCACTTTCCTATTAGTTACTACTTTCACTATATGATGTATTTAATTATTGGTTAATTCCTTAGTTTTTGTTTTTATTTTGATGTGAACCTATAAAGAATTTATTCAAATCAAGGTAGAGAATGGAATTCTTTCAGTATTTTCTAATTTCAGAATATTTCCTACAGCCATACGATAGAAAGGATAAAATCAGGCTCTTACAAAAACATTGAGTCAACATTGCCAGGAAAACGGTTAAATTTGAAGTTGGCTTTATTCAGGCAGTTATGGCACGTCTTGTAGGAGAAGATAGGCAGCATCCAATATATTTTTCATTGATTTTTTCTCTTAGGCATTACAAACAAAAGGGTAAACATTTGCTTACTAGAGTTTTTATGCTACTCTTTTGAAGAACTTGTATACAGGACTGGCAGAAGGTGCAAGGCTGCCCCGGGCAAGTTAATTGTTCCGCCCTCCTTCGGCAACATCAAAACATTCTTTAACGTTGATCGCTCATGTAATATGTAACATCTAACACATAATTACATACATATATAGATGCCATACATGACTTTTTTTTAGAAGTTTAGGAAAATATTTTAACATATAAAAAAAACGTAAATTTAATTTTTTTAAAAGAAACGTTCCTCTAAAGTTCACTGTCCCCAAACCTTTGCCTAAGTGGTAGAGCCATCTCTGCTTGCGAGCATGAAACAGAAAATATATTCGATATGATTTAGAGTCCATCAATTTTACTTTTCTGCAAAAATTTTAACCTAATATTAAATGACTTGTTTTACCATTTAACTTGCAAGCAGTAAAATATTTTAGCACAAATAATAAACAAAAGGTAAGAGAGAGAGAGAGTGAATTTCACACCTCAATAACTTTAAACTATGAAGCCATGTAGGTTTTATTTTATTGTTTTTGCTTTTCTTAAACGAAACGAAAATATTAGAATATGCACCTGATCCTCCTCTTTTCACAGGCACTCTATATCCACCCCCTTGAGGAAGCTGCTTAACATTTAAATGGTGGGGTGGAACATTCTGCCTGTGTTCCATCCCCATCCCATCGTCTCGATCATCTTCAGAAACGGATTCTTTCCTGCTATGCTGTTTGAAAAGTGGCTGGCCGGTGTTGCCACCACAACCACCTTCACCTTTTGCTCCAAATGGATCACGAGTTTCAGTAAACCTCTGCTTGTTTCCTTAAATAAAATTTTAACAGTTGGATGAGAAGCAATCATTTGTTTCGTGTATATTTACGTGAGATGAGATAGACCCTAGATTTATGGCTGGTGACATTTAAAACTAATATGAATATCAAGAGGCCATGTCAGGTCTTTTAGGTTCTTATATCAATCAATACTGTTGTACAGTGCTGTGAAAAATTATGACTTTTCAGTATGAGTAACCTTGCCTAAGTAAATAACCAATCAAAAAACTAAAAATAAATTACAACATTAATTTAGAAAAGAAAAAGTAAAGAGTTACTGGAAAATTATAGCAACATAAAAGAACTTTGGACATAAGTATTAAATTTCTCCTTAAAGTAGCCATTATGGATCTTGCGGATAATATTAATTTATTCTGGTGTTTTGTGACAAGTGGAAAAATTTAAAGATAGTCATAGATTATATAATTATTTTTAGGAAAACATTACAAGTATTCACATGGATATGTTTAGAATATCTAGGAAAAGAATTACAGAAGTTTAAAGATGACAAATTTATCCTGAAAATACTGGATAATGTTTGTCTGCCATCACAACAAAGTGGTTTAAAAATGATTCATGATGTTCATTCACTTTACTTTTTTAACTTTAAAAGTAAACCTGCAGTATTTTTGTATATCAAATTCATTTTATCTTTTGGAAGAAACCATTTCACATCCACAAGAATAAATATATCTTTTATTCTGGAAAAAATGAGATATTATTCTTGAAAGCATGTCATGGCATAGCTTTACAAATAACAATTATGTCCAACTTGAATTCTGCAGTAGATATTACAATATAAACACCTTCCAAGATGCATATTTTATATAATATGTTTAAATAAATGATTATTCACTGCATGATGAAAAAAATGCTAACTCTGTTTTATAGGAGTTGCTTAAAAAGTAATTGCATGCATGTTAAGAAGTTTTTTTGTACTTGTGTTATTCCTTTTTCTAACTTATTTGACTGTACAATTCATTTTCAGTTTGACCACACATATATTATAACTCTTTTGCAAAATGTGAAACTATGCAGGTTTTAACTCAAACCTAAGAGGATTTGAAGGCAGATGATCAAGAAATACTGCAACACTCAAAGATGGGCTTTTAAAAAAATTTCATTTCTGTTTCTTCAGTTTTCTAAAATATAAGCAAAACTAAAAAAACCTATTAACTTGAAAATTATCTATTTGTGCTTAACTGGAGGCATCAAAATGAACAAAAAATTTATAAACAACGTGGAATCAATTACCATAGTTTGCATTGTTGTAACGCTTCTTCCCTTTGGGCATTTGTCCCATTCCACATTCAGAGTGCCCGAATGTCCTGAATTGCATAGTGTAATCCATTGTCCCTCCTCTATTTGTACTTGCATTAACTCCGACCCCACTCCCACATCCTGGTGTAGCTCCGCTGTTTGATACAGGAACACTGAATGTGGCATATGGGCTGATTTCGTATAATTCTATAATTTGATGCAAAAAATTTAATGTGTTAAATACAGAAAGGAATAACAAAATCAAACTTCTTTCATTATTCCAATGATTTTAAAATACTATATTAACCTGAAAGGAAGATGAGGCTTTTTCTAAAAATTTTGGCAAAAAATAGGATCATCTTAAAAACAAAGATAAAGTTTTCAATGCCACATGGAACACCCCGATGCCGATTCTATGTCCATCAAAATGCATTTATTTATACATACACAATATATTACATTTAATTTATTAATACAATACACAGTGGCGGCTCGTAGTTAAAATTAGTGGGGGTGCTGCTCCAGAAAATTTTTAGCCTTTGTTTTAAAATTGTGTAAAAGGAAAAAAACATGAATAAAAAGAAAATTTATTCAGGAACTTGATAAAATCTTAACAAAAAAAACCAAACATTTTTTACTTTAACTTAAATTGTTACAGTTCAAGCTTGATCTATTCTTTTAAAAATGAAATCCATAAAAGAACCGAAAAAAATGAATCAAATAGAATAGCTGGAAGCAGAATAATAATCTAATTCTACACTCTTCTACACTTTATCACATTCAAGAATATGGTACACGGTTTTTAAGCACAACACACGCTGAGTAAAAAAAAACTTCCTTCCACCATCACGCCAGAGCCGGTACTGCGAGAGCAACAGTGCTCTCTCTACCTGGCAGTCCCGCCTTCCTCCCCACCCCCCCCCTCCTATGTGCGCATGCGCACAACAGTCAAACACCACGTCGCTGGCACTGTCTGTGAAGCGCACAGTTCCATACAAAGATTTTTGTATCTTCTTCATAAACTGGGGGATGGCTACTGAAGTGCTGACATTAAGCTTAAGGAATATATATTGTACTACAACAATAAAGAAAGAATTAAAGAAAAAAGGACTCATTATATTAAATGTTATCGATAATATCAAGTGGAAATAGGGGGTGCTGCAGTTCTGCAGTGCCTATACACGAGCCGCCACTGACAATACATTTATTCATGTTCTTGAAGTTCACAATGTGCAAATGAAGTGTTGACAAACCTACATAAGGACTTGTAATCAGCTGGGTAGGAAATATGATATATACAGCATTGAAAATGGCTACACTAACAATAAGATGGCCAGCATTTTATGCATGTCTTGTTGCAATTTAAACATATTTGTTACTTTTTGATTGGTGTGCCAGGTGCAGACAACAAGTACAGTTGCAGTTTGAAGAGTATATATGAGAGAATATGATTGATACAAACTTTGCTAAGTTAAAATGTGAAGTCAGGGCTAGTTACAATTTTTAGCAGTTTTAAATAAGTTGTCAGGGATGTAATTAGGAGGGCCTGGGGGGGCCTTGGCACCCCTTTATAAGTCCTTGGCCTCCCCCTTGGCCCTTCTGTTGAATATTGTATTTTAAAAATGGATTAATAAAGTATTTCATGTTTTTATTCTTAATAAATAATTTCCATTTGTGTAACAAGTGTAGTAAAAATAGTTAAAACATTTTACACATTTTTATTTTATTTTTTAAAATGTTGGTGGGCCCCTCCAAATATTTTTACAGTCATGCTGCCCCCCCCCCCCCCCCCTACAGCACAAGCTGGCTTCCCCCAAAGTTTGGATGCCAGTTACATCCCAAATCTTAGGACTGAAATGACAGGTCCTGTAAAGAAGAAAGCCACCTCAGTAAAAGGGAATGTATCACAAGATATGACTAAATTTTGTTAGAAATTTCAAGCTAATTTTGGTGCATTGTGCTGAAGAAATTAACAATTGTGAGGCCAGTAGGAAACAGAAACTTGAAGGTGATAACTCTATACGGAAATAATTTAGTGGACCCAAACAAGGTTGATTTCATGAATTAGAAGAAATAACTGTACAATTTGGGCATACTCAAAGAATGGACAAAAAACCAGTGTTGCGGGAAATCGTTAAATTGAAAGCTCATGAATTAGCATGACCCCCAAATATCCCACAGCAAGAATTCAAGGCTAGTAATGGTTGATCCATATGAATGATGCATTGTAATGGTTTTTGCCTGCGACGAAGAACTTCTATTTGCCAACATTTACTTTCTGACTACATGGACAAACTAATTGCTTTCCAGAAGAATGTAATTGCATTGCAGAAAATTCACAATTACCTTCTGAGCCAAATGGATAATGCAGACGAGGCACCTATTTATTTCAACATGCCATCCAATTACACAGTTAACGAAAAAGGCACATAAAATATCATAAAAACTTTTCAGACTTTTTCAGGCACAAAAATACCTATATACAAGAAAGTAAAAAAATAGCTTTATAGATTAACATACTATCTGAAGGATGCAGCACCGAAATATAAAATATATATCATGAATGGCTGATAGTGAATTTATCATTTCACCAAATTAACTAAAACCTAAACTAAGACATATGGGAATGCAGCACTAAATCATTTAATCCCTTCTCCATCTCATGGCTTGATTCTGAAACTGGTACAAACATGTTACTTGCCTGATCTCATGTCTCCCTGATCATCTTTAAGCTTATCACATCTAGGAACTATATCCTCAGGCTCCTCTGCCTTTGCCAGCCCACCTCCTCCTCGGAGGCCAACTCCACCTGCCACAGGGGACGAAGTGTACAGCTGCCTCTGAACCTGGTGCTGATGGGCCGCAAGGTCTCCATCTCGACTTCCTCGATGCCTAGTGATGCCCACTTCTGATGGTGGCCCGGACAAACCAATGCTCGATCCTGCTCCGACAATTTTGCAACAGGAGGATGAGTCTCCACTGCCTCCTTCCTTGCTCATGCTTCCTCCTTGTTTGCTGCTTCCATCTGTGCTGTCAGCGGATCCACCTCCAAAGTTGAGACACAGTCTAAAGGAAAAGAATTCATGAGTCAGATTTTGACTTTCCTACACAAGAAATGCTCTTAAAATGGCCAGTGATGGATTTGGACATATGCTGCCCCAAAGCCATTTATTTCTCTCTCCTCCTGTTTATTTAAAAAAAATCTGATGTGGCCACCACATGACTTTCTCCATATCTGTAATATTTCTAAAAATTCCAAATAGGTTACATAATAATAAATATTTTAAGAAACTGCGAGAAAATTGTAGACTTTACAAAGAAAAGAAATAAACTCAAACCATAGCCTTCTGACATTGGATATAGCCACAAAGCTCCAACAATTAAGAAAAAAAAGGAGCGCTACTAAGACATAACTAAGCATCAATTGTTAACGATAGTCTTCGGTAGGTGGCGTGATGGTGGCAGCTAAAAATATAAGATATCTCTTTCCATTATATCGAAAAATATTTCAAACAAAGATTATAGGGAATTAAATTTCCTACAACTTGTACTCCACTACATTTTTACATTTATCAAATATTAAAGCAAATATTTCAAAATAACGGATGTGACAAGAGTAAACACACACTTCCAGTTCACTGATTTTTACCAAAAACTAATCAGTTCTTGTGACTTTTATAAAAATGTTAAATATAAAATTTCGCATTGACCTGATTAATAGTTTTTGAGTTAGAGCACCCACAAAAAGTTATCACATAGACACACAGATATCACCGAGAAAATGGTCAAAATGTGTTCAGGGGACCTCAAAACGTGTATTTCTGTTGAAATCTCGAAGTCGATTTTTTTCATGAATACAATAATTTCCCCTATACTATGTATATGGAGAAAGTAAAAATAATAAATAAAAATTTTGTTCACAAAGACAATTTTATATTTACATTATTGTGAAATTAAATTTAGATTTAAAATAGAAGAAATGTCATAAAAATTTGCATCAAAATGTAAAATTTTCTAAATTATGAAATTTCAGCCATGTTAAAATGTCAGGCCACCCTCAAGTCATGACCTTATTGCAGATGTGGCACTGGCCTTGGTGCCAGAATATATGATAAGATCCCCTCTTGAAAAACAAATAATAGCGTTATTTCTTACCTTCTTTTTCTGGCTATCAAGCATCCTACTAAGAATGTAGTGGCCAAGCCTAATACAATGGCAATTGTAATGGGAGCCATTACATAGACATCCTTATAAAAAGATGGATGTCCACCATCGCTAACACCATAGGTTGGTGATTCTCCTTCTTCGTTCCCTGCTTCTGCCAAAAACACAGGAGGGGCTATAGTTGCTGAAAAAAATAATTTGCAACTTTCAGTTATTTTGTTGACCAGAATCCATTTATCTTTGATGAATAAGTCAATAGAATACTTGGTTAAAAATACTTACATAACTTTTTATATGCTATATTAATTCATTTTTTCATATAAATGTGTAACATAGAATTTTAACTTTGGATTATATTAAACACAGTTATTTCAACAACCAAGGCATTCTTTATTTGAATTAAATCATTAAAAAATCTAGGAATTTTTGCAATCGTGAAAAATTTTGTATATAGATCCTTATTTATAAATTCAGGTGGTTTGATAGAATTAAATAATGCAGGTAAACTTTAATAGAAACTTTGAATGAAAGACAAATACATTTTATGGATTAGGAAATATTTTCTACCATTTCAGAAAGTGTTATATTGGATGAAATTATCTGCATCTAATAAATTGTTTCTGCTAATGTACTAATGAATGCCTATAAGTGATTAAGTATAATTTTTTAAATAAAGTTATATGAACTTAAGTAAAAAACGAGACTTATAGCACAGTTCAGAGGACACTGAACTTTTTACTCAAGTTTTTACATGAAGCTTTATGTATAACTGAGTGGGCAACATATGTTTTCTGAAATGCCTGTCAGTAAATCTAAATTACCTACTTTTGAGAATTTTTTGGAATATGTAGTTTTTTATGCATCTATATTAAAAAGAATGAGAACCACTACTGACACTGTTATGGATATGTTTAATGGAATGGGGTGGGCTCCGGCAGATATGGCCAATAAGTGGAGATACCTAGAATGGTTATTCTGAACCAGGAAAACTAAAATGCTTACCTCCAGATCGAGTGGTGGTTGCAAAACGGAATAATCCAACCGTTGATCCAGCGTCATTGTGAGCTGTAACCCTCAGTTCATACCACGTAGCTGGAGAAAGGCCACGAAGAGCCAGCCTTTCAGTTTCTGGCGGCACATTGTTGCTCAGTATTATCCAGCCTTCATCTTCATCAGTCTTAATTCTTCTCGCAGTGCTGGAATCTCTATCATTCTATTAAATAAAAAATAAAATAAAAATCAACGTTGCATTATGCTTTCCTTAACATAGAAGCACATTTTATTATTTTCATACCTTTCAAAAGAGATAACTTTAATGCCAAGCAAAACAGCATTGATTCAAAGCTATGCTATACACATTATGTAGGTGTTCTTTACCAGCAAAACAGTAGTAGCAGAACGCCTTACGGGCATATCTCGTCCGTCTGTCTGTCATGACTCATCTCCTGAACTGCGGGACGGATTTTAATTAAATTAAATATGAGTGATCCTTATTAAAATTTATCAATGAATTATGATTTTGAACTGCATCCATTAATTAGAACTTTCTTTTTATATAAGCACTTAAATAAACTTATACTCATATCTTGTTAAATGGCATTCATCGAGCAACAATTAAAAACAATATTTTTCTCTCCCTAGCTCTCATATGATCTGTAAGGCATAAATTTAAAAAATTATTTGAAAAGAGGGCAACATTTACTACAAAGCGGTCTGCGAGACCACATAATTACGATCTAGTTTCGAAGAAAGAAATTTAAGAAACTCTTAAGCAAAACATCACATATTTTGTTTACATCGGTTGATATGATGGTTCTATAAGCAAACAACAATTAAAAATCCACATTTTTCTCTCCCGAGCTCCTATATATTCTCTGAGGTATAGATTAAGAAATTTATTCAAATTGAGGACATTTACCACAAAAACTTGAGTGTGACCATTTAATTACGACTTATAGTTTTGGATATAAAAATTCAAGAACCACCCAATCTTTCGATACCGTTTTATGTGCATTTCTCATAAAGAATGCCTTTGATATCTCTGTGTATTCCATATATGGAGCATGCTTTTCCTTCTTGTTGTTGAGTAGATAAGAAATTTTCAAAGTAACAAAGTGAATACATATTTGGCAGAGAAGGTGTTGTAAAAAGTAAATTCTATAAAATTACTTACCTGCTGCTGTAAAGGTCTATGTTGAACAGCAAAGTATAAGAAAGGACAACCTCCATTTGGCCATGTATAAAGATGTAAACTCACAGAAGTTGAGTTGACAGTTAAAAGATCATTCTGGCTAGGAACTTTGGAGACTGATCAAACAAATGTTGCACATAGAAAAAGTGTACAAAAAATTAACTACACCCTGGTCCATGGTTAAAAATAGATAAACTTGCATGACTTTTATTCATGCTAATTGAGAAATCACGAACTATGAAAAGTATAGAACAAATCAGCAAAAAATTGTGAATAAACAATATATTTGTGAAATGAATTTTTTTACAAATACCACTCATTTATAAAATGACTTTATGTTAATATTCAATTCACTCTTGCTATTAAGATACTAAATATCAAAGTAATATGGATATTGTTAAGATAAGGAATTATATTTTTTGTAATGGTTTTTTATTGATCTACAGAAGCCATTATAAAAATACAGTTACATATGTATACCTACCTCCACCCTGTGTGGCCGCATTTAAAATATCTGATGGAGGGCCGCTACCCACTCTGTTACGAGCTGTGACATACACTTGGTAGGGAGACCCACAACGCAAACCTTGAAGGTTATATTGCACTATGCCAGGCTGCTGCTGTTGCAAATGATGGTGTATGTGGTGATGACTTGAAGTTGAAATTAAGCTGGTACCCAAGGCACCAGCTTCTAAAGCCACTTCTGTCCAGCTACCATGTTCCCTCTTGTAACTAAGTACATAACCTAAAAATAAAAATACCAGCTATGATGAAAGCTTGTGGAGGCCGAATAGAATTATAAAATGCCATAGTGTATACTAGATAATTCAAACTTACTCCCCTAAATATCAGAAGTCAGATTATCCATAAAAACCAAGTGCCTGAAATGTGAAGTAATGTACTCATTCAAATTCAGTGATTTGCTAGAATTTATTAAACAATAAAATCAGATCAGGCAATACTGATTCATAATTTAAAAAAGTAAATAGTTAAAAAGTAAAAAAATACTTCATACTTCAGACCAAACATTGCAGTCAAAGCTAGACAACAGTTGAACATATTGTGTTTGGAATGTTTGCCTCATTCAATTTATAGTCCTGATTTGGAGTACTTTGATTTCTATTTGTTTTGGGAATTGAAAAAGAATCTAGGAGGAAAAATGATTTCAAGAGGAAGATGAGCTAAAAAAATGTCCTAAATTGGTTAAAACATAATAACAAATCCTTTTATTTAGCTCAAATACATGCATTTGTACAGAGATGATAAAAATGCATTTATATTCAGGGAGATTGTGTTGAAAACTAAATATAGGAAGATGCCGATTTACGAAAGAGCTACGTTCTTGGAAAACATTTCGTAAATTGAGCCATAATATCCCATAAGCTTCCATTATATAATAAAAGATAGGTATGTTCTAATGGTAAAAAATCTTCCCTTATACGAGTATAGCACAGGACTTGTTTTTTAAGACATTATATGGAGCGTAATTATTCCACGCACATACACATTACTTAGCATTGTGTTCTATTTCGCATAACTTAATGTTGTAATAACTTGACTGACTATTCGATCACAGTTTGAAATTATAAATGATTATATCGTAAATTATCACCATTATATTCAATGCATTTGTATTAATATATACAGCGACATCGAATACTCAACGACATAAGTTTTGAGGTGAAAATATAATTTGGAACCTACAGTGTAAAGCATGGAATTAAAAAATAAACTCTTGGACCATAAAATTATCCCGAGAAACAATCACTCGTCAATAAGAATGAAATTTAAAAATTTGTTAAAAAATAAAAAATATTTAAAAAATTTTAAATTACTTACAGGTTTGAAGGATGAACATTTGCAGGGACCTGTTTGTCTAAAACTGTTCAAGGAGAGGAGAGGAAAAGGAACAGAGACACATACACAGACACACAACTGCACAATCACTCGGGAACTTGGAAGATGTTAAATATGCATTTCGAGAGCTATGCTTTCATCTTCGGTAGCTAAGATAGTATGACTATTTTTCATGTTATCTGGGATATTTAACTTTCTTGGTAGGAGTGGAGGGAAGGAAGGGGGTTGAAGGAATTCTTAACAGTCAGCTTATAAAGGGGCAAGTGAGAGATAGGTCAGCGGTCGTTATTTATAACCTTGTCTCCGTATTTATTTATGAAAAGACTTTCGTAAGCATCTAGTTTCCAGTCTGCTTGTGTGGATTTTAAAAGGGTCATTTTTTCGATTTTAATCAGGTGATGTTAGACCTGTTAAACCTATTATGTTTATAATTCACAAGATGTTCCTTAAACCTAGTTTCCAGCTTCCGTCTAGTTTGTCCTATATAGACTATCACAGTCAGTGCAAGTGATTTTAATTTTTGTATTGTCGATATCTTGTCCTTTGGATTATGTAGTAAATTTGAAAGTATATTTTCATTCACTAGTACTGCTTTTAGGTTTTGTTTTGCAAAGACATTCGATAAACCGTTTGTGATGCCATGGACAAAGGGGATTTTTACGTATTTTGTTTTTTTGGGAGGCGTGTTTGTGAGGGTAATGTGTGTTTTTAGTAAAAGGCTGTGCTTGTGTTTGTATAGAATATTTTCTGTTATCTGAGGGTTTTAACAGTTGATTTTAGCACATTTTTTAATGTGTTTTAATTCTGTAATAAAATCAACTTTGGAAAGAGGGACTTGTAAGAGTCTATGTACCATTGAGTGGAATGGGGCCAACTTGTGTGAAATATGATGATTAGAATCAGAAGGAATGTATGTGTCTGTGTGTGTTGGTTTACGGTAAATTACGAACTTAATTTGTTGTTTTCTCTTTTTTAATTTTAACAAATTTTTTAATTTCCTTTTTATTGATTAGTGATTGTTTATCGGGATAATTTTATGGTTCAGGAGTTTATTTTTTAATTCCGAAATAAGTTTTATAGAAACTAGCAAGGCTGAATGCAAAGCGCATAGTGCCTAGGTATCTGCAGTGGGTTGGAAGGCATGGTTGACGTGCGTATAGTCAAGGTTTATCTAACTAAAATAAAAAATACATAATAAAAAATAAATAAAATAGTGCAGTGCATTCAGTAATAATTTAATTGAATGAAAAGTACATCTTCATCTGCATTGCCATAGTTAGTACCATTTCATACAGCATGAGACTAAGGTTTCATATTATCATCATAGTATGTAGAACCACACGCTCCAGCAGAAAGGGAGAATTCCACATTTTGATCATTTGGAGGAGTTTGGAGAGGTTTCTTGTTTTCTTTGGCAGATTTGTTATGAAAAGCTAACAGATTTTTTTATGTAACTTCGAGATTTTTGTTTGTATAATGAAGCACTGGACAAAAATATTTTTTTTTCGTAACTTAAAAATTTCGTAAAACGGGGCAACGTATATCAAGGTCGAACTGTATCATTGTTCTAAACAAATGTCTGTTTTCTTCAGCTGTACAGTACAAATTCCAGCTTTTACATAAATGGCCTTCATATTATAATAGTTTTAAAAGTTGACCTACACCACAAATATACCTATATATCATACATTTCATCTACAAAGTCTTTAATGAAAAATATGTCTTAATATATTTATAAAATATTAAGATGTCTCTATTTTAACATCATTACATTAAAAAATTTAGCAAATGTTGATTTATAATTAATTCATTTACAAATTCTTCGAACAATTTCCCACTTACATTGCTACTTTTGGTAATTTTATGCTTCAAAGGCTAAAATATATAAATCTTAAAAACTGCAATTTTCTTTCATCACAAACTGATAATACAGTAAGTCCTTAAAGTCCTTGATTTAAGTCATCCCACTTTATGTCATTTCGATAACGTCATTGCCGAATGTTCCCTCCTTCCTCGCTGCACTACGTTGTGCTGTGGGACCTATCTACAATGATGCTGTCTACTTAATTTCCTTTATGTTGCTAAATATATCCTCAAACGTTGCTAAAGGTATAAAAAATGTACTAAAACATCACTGCAAAATATCTTTTTCCTCAAAATTTGTTAAATTCATTTGCAACTTATTGGACGAATGAGAGTGGGTGTCTACGTTGTATTTACCAAGCTATCCTCTCCTGTCCTCTGACAATATCAGCTCATTTAACATGAAAGTCGTTATCTACTTTATTTCTATCACCTTTTCCCTCTTAACTTTTGTTATTTTAATGTCGTTTTGTGCTGCTACAAATGACGACGTGATGAGATGATTAATTAAGTTTACCTCATTGGAAGAATAGTTTCATGTGACGTCTTGATATTTATTAGCGAAGTACCTATGTTTCCGTCTTTAAAATTATTACCAGATGTATCGGTTTTGTATCTGTAAGCTATGTCAATTGGAGTGTAGGAGCAGACAAAGGCAGAGTAGAGGGGGGGGGGGGTGATATTTGAGCCAAAAAAAACACATGAATAAGTGCCCAGCCCTCTCATTACATGGAAGAGGCACCATCATCATAGAAGAAATACAATGTAGACATTTCTTCTTTAATGACACTTACAAAATTGTAACACCAAACAGATCGGGACATCAATTGAGTCAGAGAGTTTTTTCTCCTCATTGGCATTGCTTGTTCCATCAAGGAAGCTCAAAGGCCTACCCATTGTTTAGTTTTGAGTGTGTTCTGACGTAATTATGGTCAATTTTTTAATCCATTAAATAGCACAAAACTCTTAAATATGGCTGAAAGACATGGAGAATGTACTTCAGCCAAGAGGATTTGTAAAATTATCAATTTGGATGTTAAATTAGAGGTGCTACACTGTTTTGAAGCTGGAGAGCGAGCTGTAAACATTGGGCATGTGTTACATTATTAACCTCATGGGAAAGAGCCTGCTAAATATTTTCTTCGATTTTTGGTGCAAAATATTTCCCTAAAAATTAACATCTTTGTATATATGAGAATTATTATGGCCACGGAAAATCTGGTTTTGGTATACATTGTTTCACTTTATGTCGTATTTCCCGGGAACGCATCCTCGACATAAATCGAGGACTTCCTGTATAGTTGCCTGTATTTGGACCATAAATCGAGGACTTCCTGTATGCCTGTATTTTTGTCCAAATACCTTTGATTGGTGAACCGCCATCATCTGGTGCTTTCCACCTAAGATGAAGAGCTGAATCGGTAGCATACTGAAGAGATAGATCAGATGGCCGCTCTGGAGGTGTTAGAGCTACAACAGCATACATTACGTCATCTTGCCCAAAGAGGTTAGTGGCACGACAACTGTAGTTTCCTTCCCACCTCTTTTCCAGCTCTGAATATCATGACAAAAAAAATTCACTCATTAAAAAAGTCATCAGGAAGGCAAAAATGTCACCTATCAGATGTGATGGATGAAAATTTGGAAACAAAGCATGAAGTTTTAAGGAAATTACATCAGTGCTGAATGCCTCAAAAATATGCAATTCTTAAACGTGTGCTAATTTAAAAAATAAGTTATTAGAGCAATAAAAATACATAAATACATATAAACCTCCAGCTATTGCTAAATCCAAGTTTTGAATTTATATCACACTATAATCATTTTAAAAACATATCTTAACCTTTTAAGTGTGTAATATTTTTAGTGCTTTGGTGCAGTCCTGTTTAGTATTTAAAAACAAAAAATGCAAATAATTTCTTTTAATGTAATTATGCCATATATCTATAACGGTTACTAAAAATTTACAGATTTAACAAACCCAGTATATACTATGGGGAGAAGTGCTTAGAGTAGTGGCATATCCAGGGGGGGGTGGGTTGGGGGTTATAACCTCCCCCTCCATGAGCAATGTATACTTAGAATATCCTTTGGAAAAGGTATTGATGCCCCAAGATAATTGCGAACATCGGAATGAGTAAATAAAATTCATTAGCTCCCATCGGTGAGACAACTCCGACATGGAGTACACCTTTCCAATCTTATTCTATCAACTCCTGTTCCTTTTACAAAAATGTCAAATATAAAATTTTGCATTAATCTGATTATTAGTTTTTGAGTTAGAGCACCCACAAATTCCTAGCACATACACTTGTATTTACGTTGAAATCTTGAAATAAATTTTTTTCATGAAAACAATACTTTTCCCTATACACAGTGCCATAACTAGGGTGGGGAAAGTAGGGCATCTGCCCCAGGCACAATTAAAGAAGGGGCGCAATTATTGTTAATGACAAGTTGTGCAAGGTTGCATGGCACAATGACAGGCAGAGGCGGATTTAACGGCGGGCGCACCGGGCTCGCGCCCTGGGCCCCGACTTCTGAAGGGCCCCGCAAAACCCCAACTTTACACTTTTTTCTAATGACACCAAGTTTGGTTTCATATGTGCAATTTTAATTACGTACAAGTTTACAATCGGCGGTAAAACCTGTTAGTATGTTTATATTCGCTTATTTTCATTATTTCATTACTATGCTGCATACTATACACATACTATGCTGCATAGGCCCCGCGCGGCTGCGCTACCGCTCATCGGAGCAATAGAATCGTATTTGCTACTTTGTACTTACAAAGGTTCTCCTGCAGTGCAGACTTATGATATACGCAAATACACGTATATCGTATATTGTTGAAATTATATTAAGATAAAATTAATTCCTGTTGTTACATCAGCGCCTGGATTTTCGTAGTTTATGAATAATTTTTGAATTTTAATTAATCATTAATTTTAATTAATTAATTAATCTTTTTTTTTAAGGGGCCCAATATTTTCTTCTGCGCCCGGGGCATCAACCGACCTTAATCCCCCGCTGATGACAGGGGCAATATCATTACTATACTTGTACCAGACATTACACATAGCAAAAACTATAAATTTCAATGATATTATAGGTGACTTTGCTGCATTAAAATCACATAGAATAACTCTTTAATATTAAGATATTTATACATTCTGTATATAAACTACTTATATATGTAATTATGCATGTGTGTAATTATATTTATAATTATCTATTGAAATCATGTACATTTATAGCGAGAAATTACAAAATTTATAGTTTATTTTATCTATTACCATAAATACCCACATATAATGCACACTTTTTTCGAAATATTTGAGTTAAAAATTAGGATGCATGTTATGCGAGGGTACATAATCTTTCTATTTTCATTTGACCCCATATTTCCACAATTTCGGCACATTAATTACTGCCCGGGTATCCTCATAATTTTATTGGTGATTTTTACGAAAAGATAGATAATAGTTAAAATTTATTTACTAATTCTATAAACATATATTAATTAGATATGAACAGAATGAATTCAGTATTTATTCATTTTAAAAGCCAAGAAATTCTTCGTCACTGGACCATTCTTCTTCGATGTTGTTATCAGAATCGTCAACTTACGCATGATGTGACCCTACACCGGTGCCTGGCCTGGTGGTGAGGTACTGGTACTATTTACAATTAGAAACAATGGCAGCTGATACCTTTGAGTGTGCTGGGAGTAGATGCTTCCTGTAAAACTACCATCAAGTTACTGTTCCCTACTTCCTCTCAGCAGTCATACGTGGTTTATTCTTGATTCTTAGAGTCTGTAGTTAATTATGGTTATTTGCTATTGTTTTTACATGCTCCTGAGTGTTCTAATAAGGGTAAAACTGAAGGTTGGGCGAACCCGTCCACCTCAGGCATGACTAAAACGTATGTAAAAAACTTCGACATAGGATTATTGTCATTCCTTCAAAATTTATTAGCTCAAACAATGTCATACGCCATACTATGAAATTAATATAATTGGATTATTGTGTATATCCTAATATCGCCTTGTAAGTAAAAAAAGTATGTAATGATTGAGTTAGCTGATGTTCTTTTGGAACGTTATTCGAAAATTTCATTTCGCAATTTCGTTATGTTACCAATACATAATACGATCATTGCTTTAGACCATGTTACACCATCTACTTAATTCTGGAATGGTAATGCTAAAAAAATCTGTTCGTGCTATACGTGGGTATACAGAAAAATCATAGATTATGAGGCTGAAAACTCCCCTGCGCATTATACGAGGGTGCACATTACACGCGGGTATTTATGGTAATTGTTGACCCAAAATTCATATAATAAAAAATATTTGTATTAGAGATTTTTGATGAAGGGGCGCATATTTGGTAGCTTGCCCCGAGTGCTAAAATAGCTAGTTACAGCGCTTCCTATACTACATATGGAGAACATAATAATAAAAAAAAGAAAAAAACAGCGAGAACGGACTGACTTGATCTTAGATACCTGCAAGAAGATGCACGAAGATGCTCGATCACGAATACCATATATACTTGTGTATAGTTCGAGTTTCTAAGACCAAATTTTTGTGCAAAAAATTGGGGGTCGAACTATACATGAGTAATACTTTTGAGGGTTTAAAATCTCGGATCTAAAAATTATCTTTTTAAAAATATCATAATAAAAATCAAGATATTTTTGGTCACCCACCTTGCTAACTTAACTTCTATGATATAGCTCCAAAACTTCCTGTTTACCTTAAATTTTATCGATTTTCATTAGAACTATGTTGTGTTTTTCATTTTTTCTTTTTCGAAGACTTATATACCTGTCCAGTATTATCTCGAAATTCTGATTTTATTGTGACCCAGTACTATTTTTCATTATTTTTTTATATGTTCTGTGGTGGGTTATAGTGCATTTTAACCAAAATTCGTAATGTAACCATTATACTGACCTTTTGTCATCATAATGTTGTTATGTGAATACTAAAGCCTGTCTCATATTTACCGATTGTTTTCTTGATTTCTATGCATATCTTTCTTGCGTCTTATAACAACAGATGAGTTGGAATGAATTATATTGAAAGTGTCATTGATGACGTTACTTTATGGAACTTCAACAACTTGGATAAAAATAAATAACTTTGTAACATTCCAGTCTTCCTACTGCTTCGATAACCCACCCAAGGATTTCCACTACAAAGTCGTTCTAAAGGCGTTTCATCATCTATTGACCATTAGGAATGTGGCACGGAATTCTACGTTTGTTATATAAGCTTAATTTTCATCTATTTGCTAGAAATTCTGCCACCATTCGTGTGTCACATCTCGTATATAATAAATAATAAATATTTTCCTTCTCAAGATCGTGCAATAGGTTTACGATGTTTACAGTGTATAATTAGTATAGTATTATTATGATACTAAAAGCTGTTGAAAACCAAGATCGTTCTATATACCTTGATTGTGAGCTTCGAGATATCGAAATGAAAAATGTTGACCCTGACGGAAATCTAGGGTAAAAGAATAAGTAGAAAGCTAGGGTCGAATTATACACAAGATATATGAACAAATCTAATTTTTTCGCCGAGAAATCGGAGGTTGAACTATACACGGAGTCAAACTATACACAAGTATATATGGTAAGCAGAACCGATAATAGCTGATTCGCGAATACAGAGGGTTAGCTGTATATATACGAGCACTCGTGAAAACCTCACGTAACTTCACGCACCTAGACCAGCAGAGGAAAATCCTAATCACCCTTCTGGAATTCATTAAGAAAATGTCACATTTTGTTTGTATTCTGAATGAAGAATGACATAGTCACTTTTCTCAAAATGATCTAGGGTAGGCTCCAGGAACTATTTCTTTTGCTTATGAATGTACATACTTGGTAATTTTATATATCAAATCGCTCATGTTATAATAATAATATTAACATCAATCTTATGCAACGTATTTTGTTGAATCTCTAAAAAAACGTCAGTGGTGATGTTAGTGATGAGGCAGGTAAACCTGCCCTTAAAAAATTCCTGGATACGCCACTGGCTTAGAGACATACATTCATCATACTGACAATGGGAAACATTAGAGCTGATGCAAATATGGATCATGTCCAACTTGGAGATTAATAACCTTTTGCAACAATTGTCATTTCCTAAAATTTCTGATTGATATATGGTATTGTTAAATGCATAAAAAAACTTAAAGAAAGATAGACACAAACTGAAATGGCAGAAAAACAGGCACTATTGCACTGCAACTCAATACACATAAAAGGAGCATTTCCTTAAATATCTGATACTGTAAATATAAAAGTTCATGTTGATATCTCTGATAAACAGTAACTGAAGCAAACATACTTGGAGCAAATAGCTCTCCTCCACTACCCCCTCCCACTCCACTTCGTCTTGGCACGGCACGAAAACCTTGCCCCTCGGCAACTTCAGTACCAGAAGCTGCAGGGACCTCAGTGCCACCCCAAGTCCACTTCGTGGTTGGAGATGGGTTGCCAACTGCAAGGCATGGCAACCAAACAGGAGAACCGACTGGACGACGTACCACTCTTGAAAATGAAGCAATTCGAGCTGGAGCTGATGAGAAGAAGAGGATCATAAATTTGCTGCTGATGAAATTAGATTGATATATATTCTTAAGGAGGTTGCCCCAAAATTCAGTTAACATAGATTTGCTTGAAAACTTCTATATCGCTTCCTTAAACTATTCTTTATCAATTTAGCTAGAAAAAATAATGTCCTTCAAAATTAGTTTTTTTGTAAATTGCAATTGAAAGAAAGATTTGTTCTCTTATGCAGTAATGGCCGAAAAGACCGATTAGGACAGGGAAAAGAATTTTTTAATGTACAAAAATAATAAAAATAGTTCCAGAAATATGATATATTATGAAATGATATTTAAGCTATCTGCCAACGTAAACAAAATTGCACCATACGGAACTAATTTTATAGAAATTTATTAATTTATATGTATAAAACTATGACTTTTTATGAAATGCAGAACACTAGCGCCACCAGGGCCGTGCAAAGGTACTTGGGGGCCCGAATGCAAAAGGGGTTAAGGGGCCTCGTTTATTTATGTTGAGACAAAAAATATTAAGTGGACCATTTATTTATTAAGTATTAATTATTACAACTATTTTAATATTATTAAAATATAATTATTACAATATTGTTATGTTTTGATAAAGTGTAAAAACAAAACAATCACCTATAATAGACATTATTAAATGCTATCATCAACTTGACACACAGAGGGAATTTACACAAATATGTTTTATGTATTTTAATATTATTATATTTTGATAAATAGTCAAAATAAACAATTTTTTAAAAACATTTCAAATTCTATGCTCCCTCAATTGGGGCCCGCTAGATCGGGGGCCCTGGTGCGGCACATCCAATGCACCCCCCATTTGCATGGCCCTGAGCACCACTTACAATTAAAAACTTGGCAATGTTGCACTTGTCGTCTACTGAATATATTCTTTTAATTCACACGAAAACTACTAGTCTTATCATCTGTTCAAGATACGAATTTATATACATTTATATATATTTATATATACATTTATATTACATATTTATATACATATATATATATATATATATATATATATATATATATATATATATATATTCACATAAAAGAACTTCAAGTTCACCTGGTAATGAAAATTTATTCCAATAACATTTGTACATAAGAAATTTATCTCGTTTTTGTAACATATTATTATTTCAGGGACACTTCATATAGGAGACCAATTTCGAAAGTTTGAGTAAAAAATGTTAGGAAAATTTGCTCAATTCTAGTTTGCGAAGAACTCACTCTACTTCATCATTTCTTACTATTATTAAAGTTACTGTCATTCATTTTTCAGTTTTAATATGTCACAACAAAATTTTCCTTCACATATACATACATACATGGTATTTAACTTGGCTTAGTAAAATAAAATGCATGATACATTATTCCATAACTTTTTATATGAAAAAATGCATTTTTAAAATTGCAGACATTAAAAATACCTTCAAATTAAGAATATGACAAAAATTAACAAAAATAACAAAATATAATCAAATCTTGCCAGGATTAAAAAAAGTAAAGAGCCAAAACTATTCTTGGTAATTCTGGGTTTTCCATTCACATCTTCAGATATTAGAATATTTATCCCTTCTTCTCCACAACTTACTCTGTATGTCTCGAATAATATGGAGAGATTTAATCCACATGCTACAAATTTATTTAGCATTCCAGAGGACAATGTTTACAAGTCTTCAAGCTCATCAGGTTTTTTTCTGATAGTTTTCTACTTAAATAATTATTTAAGGAGATTGAGTTTTTAAAAAGAATTTCACAGTTGACATTAACTTTCTGGATCACTCTCTCCAACATCTGAGCATCATATAAAACATCATGAGCCCCAAAACAATCTTCATTTAATAAGTCCTGAGCCAACTCTGTCAATTTGTATGACTTCCTTCTTGGGAATAGTGACTTTAGTAAAGGAAGTGTATCTAAAAACCCATAAACATTCAGGATGAAACGATATTTTAAATTACACTCATCAATATCCAAAAAAGAAAATAGCAATCGAATTTTAAAATATTATGACCTATCATAATTACATTTTCACCAAGGCTCTCAATAAAACCTAAAAGCTTTATTAAACACTGGGACAAACACAGTGTCTGCACAGGAGTTATTTTTATACAAGATATTATTTGATAATGAAAGAACATTTACCTCTGAAGCTGATATTTCATGTTTCAGTAAAATATATTCAGAAAATGTTTCCTCATTATATTTGTAACAATTTGACAAATCTCTGCTCTCTTACCAAATCCTGAAGCCTCAATGTCAAAATACACAAACTTGTGTGGTCCTCCTCTTAAGCTTGTTGTTAAACACTGCTCCACTGGAATCAATCCTATGCCTTTCGAATATGATATGCCCTCTCATGCTTCTCTAGCATATTTGACTTGTCCTCTCTGCTCTCAGAAATAGCCTTCTTTGCTTAAAGCATAATGAAGCATTTTAAATTGATTTCTGGATCTGGATTCTTTTTAGATCTGCTCTTCTCCTTTGCTTTTCGCTGACATCCAGCTGACAATCACAATTATTTATATAAATTTATTATGTAACCGGTTCCCAAATTCTTCTGGCTAACAGCAGAAGCTAACCTATAATTCAAGGATTCTGAACCACCATAACACTTGGATTTTGGTGCCTTACTTTCCATAGTCATGTTAAATGACTCATTTGGCATACTTGACGCATAAGGTGCTAATTTGTTTGAATTAAATGCCATCTTTTCAAAAATTTTCTTGATTTCACCATTTGCACTTTCCCCTTTCAGACCCTTGCCTCCAGGCAAGCCTGTTTGTAATTGCATCACTCACCACAATTTATATGATTATCAAAAGTATGATCCACAATAATAATATTGCCTTCTACATTATTTCTATTCTGCTGTAATGAATAGCTGAAGCATTTCTTAAAATATTTAATTACAGGGGAAGTGATGTCTTTATGAGACTTATGCAGCCTATACAACATATTTCCAAGCCCCCTTTCTGCATGCTTAATAACAGGCCATTTCTTTTATTTTTCCCCTTGGAAGAAATAAACTTTCCAGATTTTGACCGGTTATATTTTGGCAAATAATAAATAAAAAACATTTATTAAGCCTTATTTTGCAAATGATTGCTAGTAAATTAATTCCTACATTTATAGCAATAATTTTATGAATTATTTTCTTATGATCATCAACATTTTTTAAACTATAGAAATATATCTGGCAACAACCTTCCTACTTCAAAAATGAGTCAAAATACATTTGTAAAGGTTTATATTAAATATATTTTGCTTTAAAATTGAAAATATACATTATAGGTCTCTATCTATTCATATTACATGCATTATTTTATAACAATAAAATTTACAGATATATATATATATATATAACAAATCAATCAAAATAATATTATTTCTTAATTTTGACTGGCAAAGTCATAGGGATTCCTCCTTAAAGGAGGTATGAAATGAAGTACAGTAAAACCTGGTTCATTCAAAATTCAAGGGACCAAAAAAAATTTAAAATTACAGAAAACCTGGTTAATTCGAAATTCATGAAAATATTGAACTATCTATTAAATAAAAATACAAGAAAATAAACGGCTTACCTTTACGGTACTATTCAATCCAATTCCAGTAGATTTATTTTCAAAACTGAACACAATTTTATTTCACTAATAAACAATAGAAATATGAATGTTATCACTATTACCAGCTATGTTCTTAATGCATAATATAAAATAGTCACTAAAATCACCAAATATCAGTAAAAAACAAAACAACTCATTTAAAATAGTCACTAATTTTGCAGTTTCAATTTCTGAGGAATCCTTAGCGTGATGTCACCAAATTTTTCACATATTGTTACTGGCATATCTTGAGTCTCTGACAAATATCACTGAAGTATGTCCAAAGCTGAAAATACATCTTCCTTAGACGGCAGTGGCTTAATCAATGCTTCAGTAGCATCTTCATCTTCTTCATTTGTGACTTCATCGCTTATGATGCCATCATTTGCAACAACTTCTGAATCGCTGGCCATAGGGACAAATTGTTGAAGTTATCAAGTCGTTGATAATGGACCCTAAAACATTATTCTCGATAACTTCTTCTACTTCGACATCATCGAGTTCATCTGTCGATTGAGAAATTAATCCATTTTTTTAAAGCAATTACTCGTTGTTTGAGAAGTCACTAATTTCCACACTGAAGACAAGCCTCGAGAAGCATCCAAAATTATCCATTAGCACAGCCTCTATTTAGTTGAACTAAACACAATAATAAAAGTCTTTTTCAGTAATGGCATTTTAATGCTTTGGATAATTCCTAGGTTGAGCAGCTGGAGAACACTGGTTGCATTGAGTGGCAAGAAAAACAATTCAACATTTGGGGTTTTCATTTCAGACACTTGGTGAGCAGAGCAATTGTCCAAAATCAGTAAAATCTTTCAGTTTTGTTGTGCCATTCGCCATTGAATACCAATTACATTTTTTGAACACATCCCTTGTCATCCTTGTCATTAAATTTGTATGTCACTGGCAAGCTGTCGATATCTATGTTTTAAAAAAAACTGTGGTTTGGCATATTTACTGATAACCACAAGTTAGGCTTTATCGGACCCATCCATATTGGTACAGAGCACTGCAGTAAGATGTTCTTTGCTGCGCTTGCCACCATGACATTTCCCACCCTTGAAAGACAAGGTACGGTCAGGTAACATATTGAAAAATATGCCCGTTTCATTCAAATTGTAAATGTTCGTACTTATTAAAAATATGCCTATTATTCTCTAGCCAGGTTGATGCTTCTTCTTTGTTAACCTTCTTAGCTTCGCCGCAAATCGCAAGACTAATGATGCTAAATCGCTTTTTAAAGCCCTTGAACCATCCACTGGATGCCTTAACCCTTTTGCTGCTATCGACGCATATATGTGGGCGGGCAGAGTGGTGCCTTGACTGCTAACGACGCATATATGCGTTTCAAGCTTTTCCGTTCGCTGCTCAAAAAAGATGAAAATATTTTTTCGAGATGGTTAATAATCAATATGAATGTAAATGATTGACAAAATAACTTTTAAAATATAAAGAGACTAAAAGACTAACAAAAGAATGTAGATGCGGAGCACAGGCATGCTTCAAGATCACTGAACTCGGCGCACACGGCTGACGCAGAAGCTAAAAGTCCATAGCAGCAAAAGGGTTAAAATGTTGGATATTCATTTTCTCTGCCAAACATTTCGCCTTTTCAATAAGTAATAATGTTATGGGTAGGTTCACCACTCACCCTTGTGAAAGATACTTGAACAGTTTTCCTTCGAGTTCTTCATTTTTTGCCATTAGCAATCACTGGCAGGTACTGTTGTCCTTACAACTGTGAAAAGCCTCTGCAATTTTTGCATGTACTGGAGGCATTTTAGGATGATTCAAAATCATTTGATAAGAAGCAACATTTAAAGTGTACTTAGCCGAATAACACTTAAGCTTAAATGAAGGCACTTAAAATAATGAAAATTCACTAAACATGTAGGCTGCTATGAAGATTGCCAGTGATCCTCACCCTCACTTTCCTTTCAGTCAATCACATGAAATGACCCTTCTCCAACGAAAATGCAAAGAAAACTGATTTAGAAGCAGTTCTGTACTCTTTCCATAAGAATATGAAGCAGGAAGGGGTCGCGAAGAAGAAAGCTGTTCTTGGCAACGATCCTCCAAAACAATCCAAAATCAGAATTGAGATATCCATGAACCGATAAGAGAGAAACTACAAGAGACTTTCTGATGAAAGAATTAGTGATACATACAAAAGAAATACTGCCACAGACCCTTGCTAGGACAGAGAGTACAATTAAGCCCTATCTCCACTGCAGACAATATGGCCTCTAACAATACATTCTTTCCCAAGATAGAATAATGCGAATGCATTCTGCTAGGGTTCGGAGGCAAATTTTGCCTGAGAAATTTTGTATAGCCCTGCTATTTCTTACTTTCCCTTCCTGCTTGAATGGAAAAAGATCCACAATAACAGGGTAAAACCATTCATCGCCTGACCAATGCCCAGAAAAAGAGAAAGTGGTAACAATATCATAGAGAAGGATGGAGGGAGTGAGAGGCAATGGTTGTGTTCAAAAACGCATAATTTTTACGATTTTTTCATATTTTTCGAATTATTCAGGCACAAATGTATTGTCATTATGAGTACAGGGCTAATTTATTTTCGAATTATCCAGGTACTTTTGTGTGAAATTTGCTTATTAGGTCTTAAAATTAAAAGAAAATTCGAATTATACCAAAATTTCGAATTAACCAGATTTTATTGTAGTTGTGATCTTAATTTTCAAGTAAGTTTTAAGGCAATGCTAAAAGAAAAATTCAATTGATTGAAATTTTCTCTAAATTATGCTCCATCGAATGCCATACACGTAAAGGCAGTTTGATACCAGAAAGCCCAAATAATGTAACATGAGACTGAAAGAAAAGAATTTCAAATTTAAAGGTAGATTAAAATGTGCTTTATGAGCATTATTCAAAGTTTGGGCTGTGGCTCATTGGAAGCCTGTGAATCACTTAATGGGCCAAAATGTAGGGTGACTGATGTGAATAAAATGCTGTCAGCTTTATGGAAACCAAATAATGGCATTTAAATTATGAAGTCGAAGTTTCTTTAACCAAGAGCAGTTTAAATGCAAGCTATCCTTCTTTACATTGTATCAATCGTATTTGTTGGCCAAAAAATACTCTCAATAGATAAAGAAAAAACATTTGCAAAACTTATTAACTACAATAGAACAACACTGATTATCTAAGCTAATTGAGACCAAGGGTGGTTCGGATAATGGAACCCTTGGACAATTGGAAAAAAGAAAGATCAACTGTTAGTTTAAAAGATAAACACATTATTTCAGTTTTCAAGGTAACACAAAGTGCAATTGTTTATTTGTAATATGAATAGGTGCAGTTGTCATGTGAAAATTATTCACTACTGGTCGGTATATTACAAACACAGATTTTTAGTCTTGTTTTACTTGGTTAATTTACTCTTCTATGCAGCTATTTTTCCTGTAAACAACATAGGATCAGTATTTTTTTGAAATTTTTTTTAATACCCAGGTGCCTCTCATTGACTGGAAAATACAGTGATTTTCATACTCATATTAAATTATTAAAAGAGGATCTAGTGATGTTTCATTATAATGGCCTAAATTGGCGATGGCATATAAGACTCCAAATTGTTACAAAATGAATTAAATCAGTCTTGCCATTGAGTAAAAAATCTCACCTCTAGAGGTAGGTGTCTGAGATACGAGTGGTGTGGGCAACCCCTCTCCGACTACAGTTGATGCTGTGGCCCAGAACTCATATGCAGTATGCTCTGTGAGTCCACGTACTTCATAAGTCAGCTCTCTACCCCAACCCCACCCAGCTCCTCCGGATTTGGAAGATGATGGTGATGAGGGTTGGGCAGCACCTGCACGGACTTGGAAGCTGCTATGCTGTATAGATAAAAAAATTATGAAATTTAATGACGTGAATAGATTTGAATTGATTTGTGATAGATCGTTATGCTCAAAAAAGTAGGAAAAACATTTTTGGTCAATACTTTCTTGATTGTCAATTGAGGCATTTACATGTTCAACGCTGCCATAAATTTTTAAGTTTTTACTGGTGGCTGACTTTTTTTTTTACTTTTTATTTATTTTAATAAGTGACGCACATTTTCTAACTCAGTCTTATCATATCGATATCCCCTTCAAAACACATAAAAAATTAGTAACAAGAAAATTTATTGGACAATAAATTTGTAATTTATAAGAAAAATAACAAAATAACTGGTCTGTAGTTTTATAGACAAATTATTAACTAAAATAAAATAAGAAAAAATGGTTAACTCTCAAATTTTTAATGAAGAGTATTGGACACAACAACCACAATGAATAAAAGTGCAAAATTGATTCACACAAAGCAAATAAAAATATATGAATTGTGCTTAAAACTGGTTGCAAAATACGCATGTTAAAAAAATGGTGAAAAATTAAATGGCGAATTCAAATTCAAAATGGCAGTGATCCGGATGAAGGTCGAGTGCTAACTGAGGACTGGAGAGGAAAAGGGAATGCCTTATGGACACAACACCCACAATGAATAAAAGTGCAAAATTGACGCACACAAAGCAAATAAAAATATATGAATTGTGCTTAAAACTGGTTGAAAAATACACACATTAAAAAAAATGCTGAAAACTTAAATGGCGAATTCAAATTCAAAATGGCAGTGATCCAGATTAAGGTCGAGTGCTAACTGATGACTGGAGAGGAAAAGGAAATGCCTTATGCTGGCTTTCCCCATAATATCCCACTAGGAGAGGCAAGGAACTCGGGCATCAATTGATTTGAATGCACAAAAAATAATGAAAACTAATTAATGAAACCATTCACCAAAAGGCCAACAGTTACTAGTAAATGGCTTGCCCCAAACATCACTCCTCCATAAATTTTTTTAATGGCAACAGAATGCAAAAACAATGAAAAACCTTACTTTGCTAGGCCGTCGTCCTGCTTCTCTAGAATATACAGTATACTGCAAAAGTCTTCCATTTGGAAGAACTGGTGGAAGCCATGAGACTAGGACAGAGTCTGATGAGAGAGCCACAGCTTTAATGGATGCTGGTGGCCCAGGAACTAAATCAAAGAGGCAGAAAATAAGAAAGGAATAATGATGTCTGCTTAAGACTTAGAACCTTGTAGCAGTAAAACATTTACTTCAAAAATGTTTATCAAAATCCAAATAACTTGAATAAAAACTTTTGAAAAATTCATTCAAATATTATGAAGACTTAAAAACCTACATTAGATTTTTTCAAATAAAACCTTGTAAACATTCAATAAAGATTTTCGTAGGTTACTATAAAATGCATAGAAACATATATGGCTCACCATCTTCTTCAGTGGAGCATGTGAGTGGGTTACTTGGAACTCCATCTCCAACGGCAGTGTATGCTAATAGGCGTAAGGAATAATTGGTGAACTTCTTCAGACCATGCAAGTGTGTTTCTGTTCCCGTAATTCTCTTGGTTTCTGTCCCACTTCCCAAGCCGGTTAATGAGGATCCAAGTCCTGCACCACTCCTTCCTTCAAAAAAAATAAATTTGCAGTTGTAAGACAATAACGTTTTTGCCAAGATTGATATTCACTGATGTGCTACTTCCACAAAATCCAACCTTCTTTCATCGAGGGAACAAATGCCTCTCGGTCATCTTCGTCATTTTCATTTCCCTCCAATGAGTCAGCGGGGCCAATTGGAGTGTAAATGACTTTATAGCCACGCAGAAGTCCTCCATGTGTATGAGGAGGAGGTGGAGACCATCTTACCATTAAACTCTGTGATGAAAGAGCCACGCAGGACACTGTCTCAGGGGAAGCCTCTGGAACTGAATGTAAACAATACAAAGTTATGAAATGAATCCTTGGTTTACTTTGACTGATCTGAAAATCAAATTTGCTTCCTTTTGAAACATCATATCTTATTGTAAAAGAATTTACAACTTTCTATAAAAAAATTTAAAAAGTAAACAGCACAAGGTTTTTTCATAAAAAACTTAAAAATATCAAAGCAGAATTGATTACAATATTTTTCATTTCCCAAGCAATCAGACAGTTTTATATATTCTTTCAAAGGCAATATTATACGTGATTTACCTCCTTCTCGTGTATGAGCTGTCACTGGGGCAGATCGAGGTCCAGCCCCAACACGATTAAATGCTCTTACAGTCACTGCATAACGAGAGAAGCGTCTCAAACCTCCGATCCGTAACCTGAGTGAATTAGGATCTCCTTCTCCATTAGCTCCGGCTTCCCATCGGATGGTACGTGACTTGGTGTTCCCATCGTCCTCTTCTCCGAATGCTTTCCTATCTCCTTGGCTACCTTCCAAAGCTCCAGAAGTGTCAATTCCTGACTTGCTTCCATCCTCATAGTTATCTTTGCTGCTACTTCTTCCTGGCTTTCCTTGGTCATCATTTTGCAGTCGCCATGTCACTGTATATCCCAAGATGTTTCCATTCCAAAGTTCTCTCGGAGGAGGCTAAGAAAATTTTTTCATGTTACAGAACCATAAGATTTCATTATATACAAAAAAGTCAGCAAAATGTAGAGGTCTAAATTGCTTTAACTGATTATTTTCAGTTCACAATGATATCTTAGTGTACTAGTCTGTAATATGGTAGTGTATCAATCCATTAACCTTTATTGAGTGCAATTTAAATTCCCACATTACCACTTGTGGTTGGATTTCATTTTCAGCACTTAATTTTCACATGTTTATAGTTGAAAAATTGCACACGTCTCAAACTATTTATGCGAATTGACACAAACCAAAATACTGCAACACCTTGCAAGCCCTTATGAGGTCACATAATTATGAGTGGCAGTTTCAGCTGATTTCAAACAGCATTGTTCAGATGATTAAGGTTAATTTAAACAATACCTATATGTGACTCTATAGGAATTTAAGATGCTGTAAAAGCATACAAAGTCTTCTCACATCAAAGTTTTAAAGTAGCTGTATAATTTACATCAAACTGCAAATTAAAAAAATACCTTCCAAGTCACTTGCAATTCTTCAGGACCAAGAGCTTCCAGTTGCACATCCTGAGGAGGTCCCATAGGAGCTGAATAAAGTATAAAAGTTACCTTAGAAACAATAAAACAATGGTTTATTATTCAATGGATAGAAATAATTCCATGAGATACTTGTATGAGGAAATATAGTTCACAAGTTTTGTATTTATTAATTAAAATTTAACCTTTAATCTTTAAAAAATAAGATTATTATGCATGTTGATAATTTTTTCCCATCGCTCGGATAAGGCAAAAATGTAAAAATTTATGTTAAAGAAGTGGTGAAGCCAATCCATAATTTAGTGATGCAAGGGAATTCATATAAAGGTGTCTATAAGACTCTTTACCTTCCTCTTGTGTTTTGATGGAAAGCACTTCACTGGGTGCTGATAAACCAATCGTATTGAGCGCCAAAACTCTCAGATTAAACTGCGTTGCAGGACGCAACACTCCAGACAAGTATCCTCCTTGTGCACTCGCAGAGAAGTTTGTCGAAACCCAATCATTTTGCTGAGAGGTTGAGGTAGCAGTTGATGGAAAAGGTGAGGAATTAGATGTTGGCTTATACTGGACAACGAATGCGAGCAGAGGGCTATGTCCTGAGAATGGTATTTTCCATGCCAAACGGACCGATCTACTGCTCACTTCTTGAACTTCTACACCAGATGGTGCATCTGGAGGTTCTGGAAATTTCAAATTGTTATTGTTAAAAAATATGCCAGCTTTGATGAATTATGAACATTAGAGAAAATATGCTTTGATATATTGCTTTAATGCTTCGACAATGCTGAAAAGTTCTTTGAATAAATATTTTCACACCTTGAATGGCCAAGTTAAGTGTTTGTTCTGCATGCCCAAAAGCATTATCAGCCTGACAGACATATGTTCCACTGTCCTGCCTGTCAGAACCTCCAATAAGCATTCTTGATACAACACCATTGTCTGATTTTGCCTCGGATAAGCTGAATCTAAAGGTTTGAAGAAAATACAAAAATAACCATAATACTTTCTTAAAACATGTAGTTTCTATAACTGAATATGAAACTATAGAAGTCAATTTATTGAATATGTTTTACAGATTAACAAAAGTCATTCAATTATGGAGTTCATAAAAATTATCTTTGCAATTGATAACTTTAGATAAACTTAAGTTTTTTTAGAACATACAGTCTGTTAACCACTGAAAATAGCTGATTTGTAATGAAAATTAAAATTTATTTATTTTTCATTTCATTAATGGATATCAGAGTTAACTGATTTATCAGCAATAAAAGTAAAACATATCCTGTAAAAATCATCAGATAACTAACCTGTAATTGTTTAAATTCAGCCTCCTCCCATTCATCAGCCACAAAATATGGATTGGATGATCTCCTCTAACATCACAAACTAAAGTCACAGCATCACCCTTTCTTGCTGTAATGTTCTTGCTTGGCATTTCAAATTTCACTGGTTCTAATAGACAAGTATGAAAGTTAGCACACAGTAATAGGAAACAAATGAATTGATTACAGCAATAATCAAACGAATCAAATGTCTTAGAAGAATACAATCATTAAAAAATCTTATACCAGTTCCATGTCTACATTATATCATGAGAATGATACTCTTCCTAAAATGGAACATGATAATGACTGCTATATAATATGATCCAATCAATTCTCTTCTTGGATGGATGTTTACTTCGGCAACTTCAAAATAACTTTAAGTGCCAGAATTTGAATAGCAACAAGAGGTGATATGCCTAGAATATGAACGTCCTGTCAAACACTTATCTTTTAGATGGGAAGAGAACAAGCAATTAAATTACTATATTAAAATAAACCTTAAATTTTCATATTAAAGCTATGATATCTAACAGGGTGATTTCTTGTATTAATTGAGTATTATTAATATAAATAGTCAGTAAAATATGCCAAAAATTTCATATCAGTACCAGCTGATAGAAATAATTCAAATTTTTAAATGTATATTTATCATAGAAACATATTTAAAAAAAACGCCTTCCCTCTGAAAAAATTCAAAAACAAAAAATAATCATTTTAGATACAGGATTTTGTACTAAACTTTTTTAACTTAGTCTGAATTGTCTTACTCAATTGTTCTGATGTGCATAGGTTTGATTCCAATAGCATATCTTCACTCCATTAAAATGAGAAAGAGCACAGAATACGTGAAATAAATAATCTTAAGAATATCAGAGGTTAGCATTGACCTACAGTATTCATGAGACTAAAAAAAAGAAATTTTAGTATTTTTATAAAGAAAATTTCATGTTGCTCCAAATGAGTTAAAAAATCGGTTCCCAATAAAAAACTAAACTCTTTATCAATTGGAAATTTTAATTTACCATGACTTCTTTGCATGCTTCTATCTAATATGAAATTTATTAAAAATGTATTTGGCAAAAGAGTCAAACAAATTTAAACAGGTATGCATTGAATCATATAATGGACTGGGAATAAGGCCCTTTAAGATAGTGATTTTTATCTGACCTTCAACTGCTTTAAAATATGATTACATCATCATTCAGCAAAAAACCTGGACCACATCAATTTAATGAGCAGTTGGTGATATTTCCTTATAACCAAATTTTTCTCCAAAAATGTCAAGGGAGTAAAAAAATCAAAAATACATTTGTAACTGGATACTTAATCTGTAGATGCAAAAAAACAACATACCATTTACAGCAATGTAGATAACCTTTGTCAACCCTGCTCCAATACCATTACTTGCTTTGCAGAGGTAATATCCTTCATCATGTTCAGCTGCATTTGATATAGTTAGAGTTCCATTTGGGGGCAAATAAATGCGCGACCAGTGGTTTGGATTTGTCCCAATTGGAACCGAATCTGACTGCCTTACTGTTACTCTCTGGTAGTCGGTCTGGGAACGTCCTGCAATAAAAGAAACAGAAACTAGACAAATATACAAACAATATAAAGTAGTTCCATCATCTGACACATACATTCTTATCTGAAAACTATGGATATAACCCTCTAGATTCAATAAATTTTAAATACATTTCTTATGACTTAAAAAGAAATATTTAATTTTGAAGAAACTAACATAAGTTTGTAATATTCCTAATCAAATATGACATCAAAGCTTAACATACCTGAACCTCTCATCCATACAATTGCAGGATCTGGAAATCCCTTGGCTTGACAATGAACAGATACCCAACCACCAGCCAATGTAGCCACATCTCTTGGTTCCATAACCCATTGTGGGGCAACTGAATGGAATAGTTGAAGAAATGATGGTTATTCAGGACTAGATAAATGTCAGAGAAATGTTGACAAAGAATGCCATGTTTTCAAGGAAACAGATGTTACTTCATATATAAAATTAGAGAAATTTTGATAAAGCAAAGATTTGGCAATTTTAACTTAAAATGGAATTTAAGAAATATGACTCCTTTGCCAAGGCTAAGGTTACAAGGGTTACAAGAAAATACCAAATTGAAAATAGCTATACAATAACCTCACCATTTACAAGAAGTGTTGCACTGTGATTAGATGAGGCAACATCATTGGATGCTATGCATGTGTAGCGACCAGAATGGGCAGCAGAGACCCGTGGAACAACGAGAAGGCTGAAGAAGTCACCTTGGGTTGTTGTGTAATAAGGTTGCTGAGGTGATGAGGAAGGTAAGTTGGATGTAGGTTGAGGAAAACCCATATGATAGGGATTATTTGATTGGTGGTGAGGAGGCACCGATGAACCAATGGGCAAGGGAAGAAGTTTATTGTCTTTGAGCCAGACAAACCGTAACGGGAGATCACCAGATGACACAGAACAGGAGATTTGGAGACGAGATCCCTCCCTTGTGTGCTCTGGAAAGCTGAATGGCTCAATGACTGGAGGACCTTGAAGATAAAATGATTTTAAAATTAATGTTAGGCTGGGGGTTCTCAACCTGTGGTATGCGAAAAAAATAAAAAGTTTTGCCTATAGCTATATTATATTTACTTAATTCAATTACAAATTAACATGCATGATTGTTAGCAAATTACATTATTATAATATTTGAATTTAAATTTATTTAAATTGTCTTCAATCTCACTCCGGTGGTACATGAACATTTTCATCTTTGATTTGGTGGCACAAAAATAAAAAAGGTTGTGAATCCCTGCACTAGACAAATGAAGTGACTATTTTTATATCTACATCTCCTGCCAAGTTTGATTTTGGTTATTTTTCTCTTTTCATCTTTTGCATTTTCGACAAATCTCTTGTTGAATTGAATCAGGAAAGCTATAGACAAAAATTATATGGAAATTTATTATATTTTCAAGTACTAATTGCTGTTTATCAAAAAATTCATGCTTTCTTAGAATCTTTTATGATTTTATTTTGGTCTTTTGGGAAATATTTTATTGATTATTCATATTCTTTGGCATAATACCAAATTTTTGGATGTTTGTAGCCTAGATCAGTTTAAAATATCAACATATGCTTGAGTGCAATTGCACAAATGATTGTTTTCATGTCAAGTGGGATGTTTTTTGGCTCACTTTTCACTCTCACGATTACTTCCCCTCTGGCTATAACCTCTTCTCCTCTTGGACCTCTTCCCGATACGGAACAAGAATATGCACCACCATCTGCACCAGCTTCGACTCTCGTCAGCAGCAATGATCCATTTCCTGGGAATGTTCTGTGCCTCAAAAGGGCAGCACCTTGTGGAGGGACTGCTGGAAGTTGCCTTTTCCGCCGCGTGCGTCGCTCCCATCGCACTGCTCCAACAGGGAAACCCGAATAGGGACAGAGAAGCAGTAAATCTGATCCTGCCACAGCAGTCACTGGAGGAATGGTTCGAACACGTGGTGGACCTTGAACAAAATGTATAGAGAGGCAGTTATTTAATCATCCACATAATCGTTAAATTTAATTTACAAACTTAGAATATACTAAAATAGAAAAACATTCATCAAAAGTATTTGAAAAAATGCTATCACATTTTTTGTCTACTCCACACTTAACCTTTCTCAATAAAAGTTCCAATCTTCTAGAAAATAACAAAAAAATTCCAAAACAACTATTCATATCCATTCCCAGAACTGAAGATATGCGAGGAAGAGATGGGAATAATTTGTAATTAGGAGAAAAAGTATGTCATGACCAGAAATTGAACCTGGGTCTTCAGTTTGGGGGTGGATATTCTGACACTGGACTATTGTAGCACACTAATTCTACCATTACAGAATGAGAATGTTTTATTAGTAGGGGCTTGGCTAGCCAAACTAGTATTTACCAGGCCCAACAGATGTCTCTCTATCTATGTCGAGATTGCCTTAGTTATAAATTGATGAGAATAATCAATCATAAGATCCCTATGTGACAGGTCTAAGCTGGAGTTAGGAAATAATTTGAAATCAGGAGAAATGAGAAGTAGTTAGTTCAGTAAGAGAATATCCACCCAGCAAGTGGAGGACCTCAGATTAACTTCTGGTCATGGCAGACTTTTTCTCCTGATTTCAAATTGTTCTCAAATTCCAGCTTATAAAATAGATAATATTATCCCCCCAATTCTTGCTGTTTCGTCTATACTTAATTACACCATCCAATTCGTTTCTGGCAGTGTGTGGAAACAACTTTACATTTTGTTCCTACGTTTCCAGGAATTAAAGGCAACATTTTTATGGATCTAAGGCAGGGGTTGGTAACCTGCGGCTCATGAGGCAACCTAATCCAACTCTCGCCGTGTAAAGCGCCTAGAGCGCCAAATTTGCTGGTGACTGCAATAACCTCAAGTTCACGTTCACCAATACGAATGTTCCGAAATACGAACTGAAATATTTGGTAATAAGAACCGTATTTTTCACCTGCACTGCAGCATTTCTTATGTTGAGTTCAATACCAAATCGAAAAAATGGCCTAATTTGTTTATTCGGTTGCAGATTCCCGGTATAGGGTATCGGTATTTCTGTTGCATTGCATTTCAAGCGATGGGTCTGTATGCTCGCTTCTTCCGCGCTATTTCCGAATATTTCTTTGACGATTCGTCGTGGTTTGACCGTCATTGGGTCAAGGGGAATCGAAACGATTAAGAGGTTAACGGCGTGGCCGATTAGTCGTGGGCACCAGTTCGTGGTTACGTTTCATCGTGAAATTCAATTACTTGCAGTTTCACAGTTAATGTGTCAATATTTAAAGTTGCGGGGTGGCAAAAAAACATCAAGAACGGTCCATTTGATTTCACAACCAATGTGTTAATATGCAAAGGCTTTGGATGGCATAAGCGGGTTAAGTACGGCCCTTTTGATTTCCATGTCGTCTATGTTAACGGCGCGTGTTCCGTTAGGGAAGGGTTTGGGTCCTTTTATTTATTTGATTGGTATACATTTCTGATGGCTTTAGATAAATTAAACGGCATTTATATTTTCTTAAGAATAAAAGAGGCCCTGCAAAAAATAAATAAGGCTAATTCAAGTTTTCGAAATTTTTGCCGCAATTTAGCTCTCCTGACGAATCAGCTCTTACAGATATATATACGTTCTAGTTGCGCGTGCTATTAGTGTTCGGTTAAAAATATTAATTAATATGAATTGATATTATTTGCTGAGGATTATTAAATATTTGCCCGCAAATATTTTTTACGGTCGTATTTTCATTTACAGGATATTGTATCACGCAGCAGTCTGGCTGATCAAATCGTGAATCACCATCATTGAATCTCGAAGCAGCTTCTACTACTCAATTTCTTAGCTTAGTTATCTCTCAAGTTAATTAAACATTATAACTTGAAGAACATGATTCACTAGCGTAGGCGTAGGAAGAGGTGACCTTGGTTTCATATTTATTTTAATTTAGGCTTAATCTTAGCTTTGCCTTTTTATTTGAAGTATCTACCTAATAGAAACGGATGCGTTCTGTAACCTTCTGATAGCATGATTGAATGGAACCTTTCTCTTTTAATAACATTAATACCTACGGTTCGCATCTATTTCTATATTTGTGATTAATGCAGTGTTAGGCGAAGAGTCAGTTAACTAACTTTAGAATCGAGTGCATACTGGCTAGATTTTGATGTAGACTATCTTCACTTACCTATACTAACAAACCAGTGTGTGCTCGATCCTAAATTTTTCTTATTAAGGAGTTTCTAGCTTTATCATTTAACTTGTATATTAGGAGTTATTTCCAATCACAGGAATCGATTTTCCGAGTGTTCGTACTAACAGCTAACGAGGCAACGATATTGCTGTCTCATCGAGGAAGTACATATTAAAAAGCTTGCCGTATGTGCACATGCGGGAAGACCAGTACGTTTCACTTGGAACCAACGTTCCGAATGTTTGTACTAACAGCGAACGAGGCAACGATATTACTTCCTCATAGAGGAAGTATTAAAAAGCTTTCCGTGTGTGCACATGTGGGAAGAACAGTGCAGTTCACTCGGAAAAGAGTTCCGTGTTTGGATGATGTTTCTACCGTTATTTTAGCAAAGTTTGTAAAATGCTTCAATAGCTAATGCTTGTGTGCAGGTGCAAATTGTCTTTAGTAGTGTAGTGTAGCTACTAACTAGCTAACGATAGACATTTTGCATCTGTATTTAATTTCAATTTGATAGATTTGTTTAAATTGATAAATTTAATGTAAAATTAGGTCGGTTAAATTCTAAGGTTTTTTGAAAGATATGGAGTCGAGGCTATCTTTTCATAGGGCAGAGTAGCTCAATCATATTAACTTAGAATCTTGCTAGTAGGGACGTTTAGTGAATCGGGATTCATGATGGTGTATGAATGGATCATTTGTGCGGCTGGAGTACAGGATCGGTAAGTTAACTGGATATTCCATCACAATATATAGCGTGCATATAATGAATACGAAAAAATGTTTTATATTCCTGTTGTTATCACAAAGTTATGCAAAAATGGAACTTTGATCAGTCTTCAACATACTTTCTTTGTGGATGTTATTTGAAATACATCCAGAATATTTTTAAACCTTTAACTTGCGCAATTCAGGTTTTCCAACCTTTCAGAAACTTAAGTTCGGATAGAAATAATTAATTGGTGGTTAAATTCAATTAAAAATGGCATTGAATGGTTAGCAGGGCGTCACTGTGCAGCAGATGGAACACCAAGTGACAAGAAAGCCGTGGACATCGAAGGACAAGAGAGTCTTGGACATCGAGTGACAGGGACGAGATCCAGGACACTGGGGAATATGGCAGCGGACAAGACAGCGATTTATTCTACGACGAGGTTTGCATGGAGTATCGGTGTGGTGCCAGGAGGAAAGTGCAGTGCAGACAAGAGGAGATCCAGCTTACGAACGGGTGATGTGTAAGAAGTACGGTATGGTATTATGTGGAATTTTTTGTGAGTCATGTGACTTCTTTATGTTATCGATTTGTTTATGCATTATTTATCCATAGTATAAGTTATATAATAAGGTTTCTGATGATAACGATATGAGGTTTGGTCACGTAGACTGTGTGACTACTTTTTCTTTGTATTGACGAATTGTACGACATATGGTATAACATTAGGTATCTAGGCTAATGTGAGTGAGATCCCATAGCGGTATGGGATAGTGTGACACAGCCGATCGGTTGTGTGTGTGTGTGTGTGTGTCGCAGCGCTTTGCAGACGTTTGTTGACATATTTGGACTAGTGTGATACTATGTGACAAGACATTTATTACTAAGGACTGATGTAATTTCTTTGGACTAATTCATTAATTGGTATAGCGTATTTTTGTGGGTTTTTATATGATGTTTCGATTAGACTAAATTTCTTTTTAATATAGTGACATTTTTTATTTATTAGACTTTGTTATTGTTTTCGCATTAACTGACTGATACAGTATTTTAATTATAGTGTGTGATATATTAGTTTACTACTTGACTTGGTTTTATGCTTGCTGGATGCTATGATGTTGACATATTGCAATTCGACCAATGTGTTATTATAGACATTTATTAAGGCAGTTGATTTGGTATTTTTAGATGAATTTATGTATGGTATTTATTTCGTGTATGCTTCGTGACGATGACTATTCCTATTGGATTATTTGTTTTATTTGTTTGATTTACGAACCATGTTTTATTTTCATGGTTGTGTATTATAGGTCGTATCCCCCTTTTAAGCTTATTACCCCTACATCATTCTATAATTTTCCTATTATTGTTTTGCAGGATTGGTATGATAATGGAATAGGCCTGGAATTTTTTTCTGGGGAAATACCATTTAAAACAAAGGTTAACGAATGGAATGCGCTACCCCATTCGGGTCATTTGGAAACGCGCATACTTTCACAGCCGTGCTGCGACATTCTACTCCAAGCATGCGGAACGTTGGTCGTTCGAGGTAAAATTGCAAAGGAAAGCAGCTCCCCTACCTAGAAAGTGACTTCTGTTCTGGATATTTTCTCGCAATCATCCATAGAAATTCGCGGGACGCATTTTTTCTGTTATAGATTCCTATTTGCTTAACCCGAAAATAAACGCTTTTTAGTCTTTGTTTATTAGCTAGACATTGAGAAGAAAAGTGATAAGTTTGGACTGATGGGGTTTTGTTTCCCAATCGAGGGTAATTGCGGATGCTACGTTTATAGCAATATTTAATAATTTTTAGGAGTATGTGTTCTATGCTGGTGTTTCACGTGACTGCATGTATGATATACCATGATATGTATCATTAATGATAGTATTTGAGAGTGAGTGAGACGAGGCAATTTCATATTAAACTCGAAAATTTCAGTATGTTTTCTCTTGAAAGAGTGCTGATGTATGATTTTAATTGCGTTTGAATGATGCCGATGGTCTTGGGGATCCTCGAAAGGTTATTTTTTGTAATATGTGGAATGTGACATTTTTCCTAACTTCCTTCCCAATTTCAGCTGTAGCTTTTCTAGAAGTGCCTTAGGGTTTATATGATATATATATATATATATATATATATATATATATATATATATATATATCCCATATCTAATATAACCGCTGTCCCTGCCTGAATCCCTGCGTCTGAAGCCTCGAGTGACGTCACCTTCCGGCATGAACGCAAATAAACCGAAATCGGTCGGTTGGTTCGATTTCTTCGATACTTTCGACTGAAATCTCGGAGAGAACTCTTGTAAGTTATGAGTAGGGTATGGATTTTTCGAGTTTTACCCGATTTTTACCCTCCGATTGCCTTTTTTAAATTTCGGGTAAAACTCGAAAAAACCCAAAATTATTAGTTTTCTTTAAACACAAGTTTTTTAGATTTGGTCACAGAATCTCTATTCAGGAGCTTGCAGGCACCTCAGGACTTGAGAGCAGTCGGAGATGTTTGTGATCAGTCTGTTTATTCTCTTTGCAAACACAATCTTAATCTCCTTGGTTCGCTCGCGCCACGAATAGTCAAATCGTCTATCAGCTGAAACCTTTTCCTACCTCTTTCCCTTTTTCCATCTAGTTTTACTTCTAACACGTCTTTAATCATACTCTCTCTCCTCAGGTAATGCTCAACCCAGTTTGCCTTCCTCTTTCTAATAGTCTGTATAATCATTCACTTCTCTCCTACTCTTCGTAGCACTTCGTTTTTCATCCTATCAGTCCATTTTATTTCAGCATTCTCCTCCAAGTCCAAATTTCAAAGCTTTCCAAGTATTTGATGTCATTTTTCCTTAGCGTCCATGTTTCTGCCCCGTACAAAGCTATACTCCATGCATAGCATTTTATGAACTTCTTGCGGATATCTTCTCTTATATTCCCCGTAAGTAGGCGTTTCTTTCTTCTGAAAGCAGCTTTTGCTTTTCCTATTCTAGTCAAGATCTCATCCATACATTTTGCTTCTCTTGTTATGATGCTTCCAAGGTATTTATAATCTGAAACATCAATTTCAGATTCTCTTCTTTGCCCGATATTCGAATGGCCTTGGATTTTTCTGTATTTATTTCCATACCGTATTTTATACCTGTTATTATTAGTCTATTTATCATTTTCTGGAGTTCCTTTTCTTCATCCGCGTATTTTACTGCTCCTATAATCCTTCCTCGAATATTGAAATCTCCTGTGCCTTCTAACGCTTCTTGCATTAGACTTTCTCCATATATATTGAATAGGGTCGGCGATAGGCAGTAACCCTGTCTTAATCCTCTACCGATATTTATTTCGCAGGTGTCCGCATTATCCAACCTGACCTTTACAACTTGATTCACATATAGATTACTGATCAGTCTCCTGTGTTTCCAGTCTACACCTATATCCTTTAATATCTTCATTAACATTACCCAATTTACTCTATCAAAGGCCTTCCGCCTGTCTACGAAACATACGCAGTTATCTTGACTGTACTCTATTGCCATTTCTGATATGATTCTAACAATCCCTGTCGCATCTCTAGTTCCTTGTCCTTTCTGAAACCGAATTGAACTTCCCCTAGCATTTCTTCTACCTTTTTCTGCAGCCTTTTATTAAGAATCCTCGTGATGATCTTCGAAGTGTGTGACAGAAGGCTTATCGTTCTGTAGTCTTTACACTGCATTGCCTTTGGCTACTTCTTTCGAGGATCATTGTTATTTCTAGGAAATTCCGAGGCCACTCCTCCGTGTCGTAAATCTTATTAATTAATTTCGTGATCGCTTTTAGTCCTTCTGCTTCCATGACTTTAATTACCTTAACCGGTATTCTATCGCTGCGTGTTGCTTTCCCTTTATTTAGTTCCACTATCGCTTTTTCTACTTCGCTCTCCATAATACTTGGTCCTAAGTAGTCTTCTTCAATTTTTAGTATATGTAAGAATCAGCTATTTATAATGATATATATGGGGTATTTCGTGATATACATAACGGTGAAGTTTAAAAACTACATGTGTGAGTAATATGATTCAATTGCATGTTAAGCATAATTAAAACTTATTCTTTCAGAAATTTCTGTGATTACGTACAAATATTGAGCTGTTGTTCGATATCTGGTATTGAAAATGCTTATGGCCTGATGTATACATATGAGAGTGTATTTTGGTATGCTTTGAATGCATGATATTTTAAGCAATAATCCTTAGAATATGAGATGCTGTTCATTGATATGGGATGTGTTTAAAATAGTGAAAGATTATGAAATATGCGCGAAAGCTTTTCTTTACCTAATGATGTAACTAGATATTAAGGTTAACGTTTAAGATTTAATTTTCTGAATTATATAAATCTACGAGTAATAATGGTTATGTTCGTCAATTTCTGGTTTGACGGGTGCTGATGGCTTGAGACATATATTGTGTGGATATGGCGTTCTGTTGAATGTGTGATATTTTGATTAACAGCGGCACTGAATTACATATTGAATGCATGTCATGATACGTTCTTTGTGCATATTTTAAGAGAAATATATGATTCGATATAATGATTTTTTATAATTTCGTTGAATACAGAGGATGTTGACTGATCAGGTTTTACAAGATGAATATGTGAGAGAGGATTTGACTGAGTAAATTTAATTGAATTCCATTCTTCCTACGTAGTAGATTTGAATTCACTTAGTTTCAACTTGTATGTGTCCCTTTATCTTGTGGAACATTAGTTATATCATTTGATTTATCGTTTCCTAATACCAATTCTCTTTGCTGTATTTGTAGGCAACTACATGGGATGGGCCTATTTTGTCCAAATTGAATGACCTCGATTTGGTATGGAAATCAACAAATCCTTAAATTCTGCTTTAAGATGTCTATAGTGTGCAGCCTGTGGCAATGGAGTTCCATGGAAACTGACTTACAACACTTCATTGTTGTGAATCAAGGGATTTTGAAACTTCAGAAAAATGCAAACAAAATTATTTAGAATATTTTTGCAAAGTGTAGATTATTCTGTAACAGCATTAATTCTCCTGTTGTATGTGTTTGAGTTTTTTAATTCATTTGCCTGATATTTACGAACTAACAAACTTAACATTTAAGAATAAATGATATTTAAGTATCCAAATTAAAAAATAAATTAATGAACAAATTTTTTTAACCACGCCTTTTTATGACAACAAACGTTACATATAAAATTTCTAAAATTAACTTTGATACCTCATAAGTACTATTAAAAGTTGTCCAAATTTTTTTTATTCTTTCAGAACAGTGTTCGCAGATGTATTACTATATCAATGATAGAAGGTTTAATACAGAAGAAAATGAATTTTTACGGATTAATATAATAATTGATAATATCTCCTGTGATTTTCCGACATCTGACCGCAATTTCTCAAAATTAAAAGCCGTTAAAAATTATTCCAGCTCAGCGGCGGCAAAATAGGTGATATTAATTATACCAACTTGATGCATCGGATAGGATTTGGCCGAAAGGACAGATTTAGAGTAATTAATAACGATTACACGTCTCAAAAACCAGGCATAATAAAATTCCATAACGCGTTCTTTGACTGGAAAAATAAAAAGAATATTCCATTTTTACTTTTCCCACGCGCCAAAATGTTTTATTAATACCTAGAAGTCAATTTTTACAACTTCACTAATTCGGCCGAACACCACATGCTCCAAAGCGCAATAAATAACTAACGAGATAATTAACAAGGTTTTTGTAGGTGCAAAATCATTTCAAATACGTTATATATAATATATATATATTATATATAACGTATATATACCTGGAGTGCTTGTAATGGCTTAATGTTAAACCCCTTAAAATCTCAATCAATAATTTTCTTCTATCCTAAATTACTCGGCAAATTACAAAAGTCAAATATAGACCCAGTAATAATTAACTCCACTCCTGTACCGTTTTCCAAGTCAGTAAAAAACATTGGTGTTATTATGAATACTCTGCTGGTCTAAACATGTAAACGAAATTTTCCGAAAAATCAACTACTCACTTTATTCACTTAGGCTACTTAAAATCATTCTTCCAGTAAAACTAAAAATTCTACTTATAAATTCGCTTGTAATTCCTCATTTCGATTATAGTGATTCCGTTTTTCTAGGTCTAAAACAAGATTTGTTACAAAAGCTCCAGAGGACTCATAACTCTTGTGTTAGATACATTTTTAATATGAGCAAAAGTTGCCATATAACAAACGCATTCAAAGAATTGGGCTGGCTGTTCTTGGAAGAACGTAGGAAGATGCATATCCTAACGCAACTAAGAAGTATCCTCACCTCTTCCTCGCCTAAATACCTAAGCTACAACTTCAAACCCCTTAATTCTGGCCACTCTCTGAATACCCGAGGATCATCCAAACTACTTATTCCCAGTCATCGTAGCAGTTTCTATAATAAATCCTTCACCGCTACCGCCAGCAATCTTTGGAACTCTCTCCCCTTTCACTTTTACTCTGTCAATGGTATTAACCAATTTAAGAATCATTGTGCTAAATACTTAGCCAGCATTAGGTCCTCATAAAAATGTAATATTTTCCTCTGTATTTTTCCTTCTATCCTTCATTTAAATATCAGCACATCACTATATCCATCAGCAAACAGGGCAGTGATGATGATTTTTATTATTTTACCTTGTGTATATTTGTGCTGTACTCTTCTTATTTTTTTATTATTTATGAATACCTTGAAATGATTTTCATTTCACTATATTGATTTGTATTGAATTCTGTACATTTAAATTTATCATATTGTGTATCATAATGGTTAGGTGGAAGAAGGGGCCATATGGCCTCAACCTCGCCGTATTAAGAAATAAATAAATAAATAATTAAATAAAAACCACTTATTTTTAACGCCGGTTATAGAAATCCGACCAGGAATTCCAAAACCAAATCTGGTTTAATAAAGGCTGACGTTTGTTGGTATCAGCCGCTTTGCGTTATCAATTTAATTGAACTCGGTGCGATCACGTTATTACTGCATTATGCTCGAATTTCGACAAACGCAATCACGTTACGCAACCTCCAAAATACATGTGGCGGGAATGAATAAAAAAAAAATCGAAAAAATCAAAATTAAGAAAAGAAAAACTTTCCGAATCGAACAAAGCGTTTTACCCCGTTGTAATTCCACGATTTTACCGTATAAAAGATTCCCCGGGGAGTTGGATCCGCAGAATCGAAACACATCGGTTCGACATTTGTTTCCAATCGCGCGCGTGCGCCGTTCGTTCCACAGGGTCGGACGCGAAAAGGGGTGTCACATCGCGCCATCCGGGGTTTTCCTCAAACCCAGCGTGTGTAGCAAGCGTCCCGCTTTGTCAGCGGGGATGAGATTGGATTGCAAATTACAATAGTTTCGCGCAAGTTGGAATCGCAGGTGTTGGGAAATTCGATCTCTCTATCTCGCTCTCACTCTCTTGTACAGAGAACAGACTTAAAAATCTGGTATATGCTATGCGGATTCGAAGCGTGGAACGTTTATTAGCGGGAAACAATTGCCAATGGTTTGCCACCCCAACGGATTTTGCTATACATTTATCGGTTTTCAAACGCCGTTTTTGTTAAAAGAAAAAATTCTATTATGTGCTGTACGAATAAATAAGGGACTATACCGATGGATGAATTTGAATGAAATTTGGTATTTAAGACTTATGTGAAAGTAGACCGAAATGACACACTAGAACAAAATCATCCCGCCAGGATTGCCACTGTTGGAACAACAAGTAGCTTTTTGTGCTTTAACTCGTAAAATATTCATCAGATAAAGTAATTTATACAAATTATCTATCAATATAATAGAAATATTAACCGTTTTTCATATTATGACTAGCGATTATAGAAAATCGCGAAAAAATGTCCCATTTCACAAATAACTCATATAGACGCATCTATTTTAACGTTTATATTTGTCTTATATCCCTTAGTTGCATGGTGTTGCAGATTATGCAACATAATTTAAAAAGTGCACTTCTTTGAGATTTCTACAAAGTTAAATGGATGGCATATACCGTAAACCATTCGATTTCTCATCTTCTCTTCTTCAGTATGTAAGAAATATGAAATGTTATTTTAGATTTTCACACAATGTTAAAGCGTCGAGTTTACGTGAGAAGTGTGGTTATCAAAAAACCATTCACTTTATTGAAACGCGAGACAAAAATGTTAACTTTGGTACGGACTGAAATGGTATACTCGAGTCCTATCACACATTCTTTCTGAAAGGGTCATTGCCACAGCCAGAGACATTTATACGGGAAAAAATGTTTATTTCCTCCTGAAAGTTTGGGCATGGTACTACAATACCAGGTAGGTTGCTGCGCATTTCGGGCGAGCGTCGCTTCTAGCGTGTGACGTCACGTAGCATCCAGATTGCGCTTGCCGCCTATGATTTAGCATTGACTGTGGTCGCGGGTTTGGAAAATGATTACGTTTTCTCTTGAACTGTGGGTTTCTCAGTGAAGTGTCGTTTTGTGCGGTATTTGGTTGTAATAACAGTTATAAAAATTGAAATGGTATGGTGAGATTTTTTCGCTTTCCCCAAGAAAAGTCCATTCAAGAAACATGGATTCGATCATGCCAAAGAAGAGATAACATAAACGTGAATTCTTAGGTTTAAATACGCTACTTATTAATTTTATCTATCTATTTATTTAATTATTACTGGTGAATTGAACTTCAATGATCTGTGCGATGTAAAATTCTTCTCAAACGGTTTCAAGTACCTAACACCTGGTGGTTGTTACAATGAAACTAGTGATGTCGTTATAAATAGTTTAACTGTAAATATTATGAAATTTATTCATTCAGTATGACGTTAACTATTACTTAATCGATTTCTACAGACTCTCTTCGGTGGATTTATGCATATTTAGAATGGAAGTGCTTAGTGCAATATATATTTGTCACAAATACAGTATGTTGAAAGAATATCATGTTAAAAAATTAGTTGTATTTTTATATACTAATTCTTAAATATCTCTTAGCAAGATATGAAACATTATTTATTTAATAAGTACCTAATTGACATCATAAGCGTTACTAAAATACAAAATTTTACTGTTGCGTAAATGACAATTTTTATGTAAATTTTGCAATATTTACAAACATGTGCCTTCTAATTATAAAGCACCAGTTTTTCCTACATATATTCATGCGTAGTATTTATAAATTTAATTATCATACGATCTAACGAATTATTATTTACATTTGAAATTTAGTGTGTTTTCTGATCGATTTAGTGTTTATGAAAAATATAAAGCTACAATTTTGCCTATTTTTCCATGGTCGATGAATATTTTAGTTGAGTTTAGTCTTCAGTCATTAAACTTTGCCTTCACTTCAAAATACATTCGAAAAAAACTAAATCGATCACGTGTATTTTTGTGACAAAACTATACTATACCAAATCCGAGTCCAACAATAGTCATAGATATTAATAAAAGGCAATGTGTGTGTGTGTGGACAGCATATCTCAAAAACCAAGTAACTTCGAGTCTTAAAACTTGGTCCACTTATTAATGGGATCATAAGGATGTGCACCTCAGGGCCAGAATTTTTATTTTTGGTGGAAGGGGTGTGCCATTTACATAACACATAAAAATCGATTTTTCGATTTTGAGACTGTTACTCTTTTGCAAATTAAAATTAGAAAAAACTTCGGATCTAGACCGCTTTAAAGAAAAATGAATAACGAGATTGTATTGACGCCTTAATCCTTATATGTACTATATACATTAAGGAATGCATGCTTTAATACGATAGAGAGGAAGAAACAAAGAAGGAAAGAGAAAGACAAAATTAAATGGTCCATATATTAAAAAAATGTCGGACGTAAAAGAATTGTATACCGTAATAAATTTCTTTGTCATGCAATTTCTATTCGCCCATAACTATTTTTACTCTCTGGAATACTCGATTATGTGAAGTTTGTATTTATTGTTTACTTTTTAGTGCATTTAAAAGTTGGTTTCATTAATTTTTTTATTTCAATTTGAACTTAGTTTACGCATACCCGTCATACTTGACGGGCAATTACGCCAGTGAGTGATAAAAACGCCAGTATTTACGCGAAATTCGAAGAAATCAAAAAGTTAACTTGAGAAAAATCGGCCTTTGAGTGAGAATCATACGGGAAATGAAGCCCTTCTCTTTGAGATGAGTCTGGGACCTTTCTTAGAAGTCATTTCCCTTCGTCGAAGTTCACTTGATGCCGAACGGTCTTAACAAACTTGAACTTTTTCCGATTCCGGTAATTTGTTAAAAAATCATTGTATATTCAAATTAACGCCTCGGGATTTCATAACATGACTTACAAATATATTATTTATAATAAAGAAGGGCGAAGAAATAAAAAGACAGGTATCAGCAGCAGATTTACGTTAATGTTTATACAAATTTTAAGCTTCCCGCTGCAAAGTGGAAACCACGTGACGTCATGCGCGAACTGGACGCGTTTTCGTCCACCGGAACGACCTACCTGGTATTGTAGTACCTTGAGTTTGGGAAGGGAAAAACAGTCGATTTGTTGAAATTACGCGAGCTAATACGGTACTCTGATGTCCATCGACTTTGGAAAAAAGCGAGAGCAAAAATAATTGTTCTGCATCGGGAGGAATCAACGAAAACATATAAAGGACTGAAACACGACCGCTGAAAAACAAGTGAACGTAGGATGGCGTTCTATTATTTCCATTTATGAAAATCTCTTTGCACCGTTAAAAAATATTCGCGGGGTAACGCATGAAATACCAACAAAAACTCACATCCGAACAAAAATTTACGTAAACGATCATTAGCGCGTTGGCCGAAAGAATAACAACTGACTACTCGATCGCGTGTCACATCTATCGCGGATTAAAAATTCGCGAAAATGTATTTTAAAGATTAACTAAAATGCGGAAGTCAAACCGGGGTCATCGTCATGCGGAGACGGATCGTTCGAAACAAACTGAGAGAGGAAAAAATATTTTTTTCGAGCATTTATACTAATTCGTTCCACAGGAACGGGACGTGGGATTTCATTGTTGGCCCCAACAATGGGAAGAAGCCAAAAAAACGACGCTCCCCTATTGTCTCGAAGTTACATCCTCCAGTCAAAATAAAAATAATTGAGAGCAATAAAAAGGTCCAAATATGAATTCCTTTTTTCCCCCGGAAGCGGACGAGGGAAGGCACTTGAAAGATGGAAAAGGAAACAGTTGGTGGTCATTCAAAACCCTTCTCTCTGAATGGAGAGACCACAAACCTCACCCTTCTTCATTTTTTTTGAAGTGGTGATGGCACAGGAGAGGTCAGCGAGCCGAGCTGCGTAATAAAAGAGAGAGATAGACAGACGAGGATCGAGTTGCACGAAAGAAAATGCACAACGAAATTGCGTGACTTTAATTGGCGTAGGCGAGCGGATTATTTTTTTCGCGCTCAAAAAAAAAATATACGTCTCGCCGCCGCTTAATTAACGCGAATGCGTTCACAGGCCATAGCTTTTGCCCGAGAGTGGACAATGCGTATTGTACCGAGTCTCCTCTCTCTAAAGGTTGCGGAAGAAATTTTGTGAGCATTTCGAGGAAAAATTCGCTACCCATTGGTCCGGATTGCTCCGGCCAATCGAAAGGGAGCAGATGAAATGGAATAATGACGACCATCTGCGTGCGGGATGCGATTAGCTAGAGATATTTTGTTTTGATAATCGATAACCAACCCATTTTGTCGAGTCTCGGATGGATGAAGTACTTAAGCTCGATATCGTTTTAAAAATGCTGAATGAAAGAACAAACACAGTCGTTGTTCAATAAATGAGCTATCACCAACGTTACGTAATTTTAACGTTAGTTTTTATGGACAAAACCATCACAAATTCCACTCGATGCTTTCACGTGTCAAAAAATATAATATTCAGGCATTTGAGGTAAAACCGCTCGATGTACTTTTTTTGTTAAGAAACTCGAAAAAAATTATGGAGCAAGTGACAGTATCAAACTTAGTTTTTATATACAACTTTTTTATAAATAACTAGTTGGAATACGCGGCGTTGCCCGGGACCATTTTAAGCTATCACCAAATGTATAAAATACTGAGAATATACTTTAAATCATCGCTTAAGTTTTATCTGTCAGCATTGCTTCAGAAGCTTAATGATTTGCAATTTAAGGTGTTGCAAAGTGCACTCGGACCCCTTCCCCAGTAGCACTTTCTTCTGTTTAAAAAAAATGTAATCTATTGAATACACTTAAAACAATATTCTAATATATTTCATTATTAAGTTTATAAACATTTGAGATTATTCTGACATAAATAACAATTTCCTCAACGATAGACGGAAAACAGCATTTATTTAATTAAACATCCCAAAAATTTTATCGCCACATAGCCCATGTTACTCGTGGAATAAAATTATATACCTATACAAAGTTTCGTGAAAAGGTGTGAATTTGTATAGCGGACAAACAAACAGACTTTCAGATTTATAGTTATAGATAATAATATATTCATATGATGCAATACACTGTCCGGAATTCTGCTAAATAGAGCAACAATAGAGTTTCCCTCGATTGCAAAAGTTTTTCACACCAAAAAACGTAAAACTTTCGTGTTCGAAGAAAATTCGTGCATCAAATCCACGCGTATTCAAAAATCTACTATAGGAAAATGAATTATCATTATTTTAGGCGCTCTTCGGTTTAAGTTTCAAAGTCGTACGATTTATTTGAGTTATTTAAAATATTCAAATCGAATAAAAATATGCCACATCAATTCCATGTTATTCAAAAGGAAGAACAAAACGATTCTGGGATCGAGCGAGGATTACACAAAAGCCTCTTTAAGCTCTTTATATCTGAAAAGTTTTGCACTCGCCGGACCATGGGACAATTGGTGACCTTTAAAGTATCATACTCCAGCGGGTGGACGAATCAATTGGCGGTCTTAAGAGCGTCACGCTATCGCAGAATGACGAATTTATTCTGCATGGATACGGATTCTGTCTCCGAAAAAAATAAAATTCGTTCTGTCGGCTGTATAGCTGTTTCTTATTTGCAAGTACAATCAAACTCCGATCTAGCGCCTCCGCTTGTCCATCACTGACATTGACGCTAAAGCAGGGGTGGCGGTAAATCGAGGCATATGATTGCTCTATGTAATCATAAGAGGGAAATTTTATTCACAACGATTCATGGGCGATACACGGGAGTGGCACTATATAGAGGGGCGCTAAATATGGGTTTAACCGCAATTTAATAAAGCCATTTTATGGATATAAATGGCAGTGCATTCTGTTTCTCACGAGAAAATTCTTATTTTGAAAAATTGACTCCATAAAAAAATCCACATTTTAAGCGTATCAGATTTTTCTCGTGCTTTCACGCATATATCTCATACCTGCCAAGTTTCAGATTCACAACCAATGTGACTCACGCACTCAGGCAAACTTCAAAATTAAAATATAGTATTACGAAACAAATTCTTTTTTCGCATTGCATGCTTGACCGAATGTGTTGAAATGACATCAGATGGGAAAAGTTGGTTTTAATGACCAAAAGTCGTGTACCAAACCGTTCCGACATGAAAATGTACATATATAAGGCATCGCGAAGAAATAAATTGATCGCTGACACGCAGTCATACGCCCACGCTCTCGGAAATTGCTTTAGCGTGGCCAATGCACAACGTTAAACCTTTCGAAATATCAACAAACAAAAGTGGAATACTCCTTTAGCCAAAACAACTAGAGGGCTGCAAAACCCAATGCATTTCGCCCACAAGGTGGGCATCGTCAGGGGTAGAACCTGTTCGAAAGTGAAACAGGTTCTACCCCTGACGATGCCCACCTTGTGGGCGAAATGCATTAGGTTTTGCAGCCCTCTAGTTGTTTTGGCTAAAGGAGTATTCCACTTTTGTTAGTTTTGGCCAAAGTTATTGAGCTACTATCAATTACTTTCGAAATATGATTATGACTTTCAGGAATTCATGCAAAAGTTAATTATAACGAAGGCGGGAAAGAATGAAACGCCACGTTAACAATATCATCCCAATTTAACGCAGCAGAGCGTACTTGATAGGCGGAAATTTTAAGCCGTCCATCAATTCATTTTTGCAGGTTACGTCGGAGATCGTTTTTGCGACGGGACAAAAAAAAAGAAACGCCCCGAGAGAAACAAAAGAGAAAAGCCACGCGCAGAAGGAAAAAAGAAGAAATCGATGGCAGGGCGTAATATTTTAAAAGCGCTTAATTTCGGATGCATTAATACCTCCGAAACGGGGACCCCTCACTCCCCTAATTATGGTCGAGAGGATATAAAAACGGGGAGAAACTTTTTATATAGGAGGAGGGGAAGGGGGCTAAAACACACACAGACATCCACCCCAGCTCGTGGAGTAAACCAATCGCGGAATGGTATCCATAATTAACCCTCGTACGCCTAAAAACCGCGCAATGCGTGATTCGACGGAGTCTCACAGCGCGGCAAATTACTCGTTCGTCTGAAATTAGCCTCAATGAGCACCCGAGGCATTATCGCAATGAGAAGAGAGGGGGAGAGAGGAGGGAGGGAGGGAGAATTAGGGAAGAGATGGAGAGGGGAAAGAGGGAGAGAGAGGGGGATGGGAGGGAGAGAGGGGGGTGGGAGGGAGAGATGGGGGATCGGAGGGAGAGAGGGGGGTGGGAGGGATGGAGAGGGAAAGGAAGAGGAAGAGGGAGAAAGGAGAGTTTGGAAAGGGACGGAGAGGGGGAAAAGGGAGGAAGATGATGGGAGGGAGAGAGGGGAAATGAAGGGAGAGAGGGGAAGGAAGGGAGAGGGTGAAGGGAGGGAGAGAGTGAAAGTGGAAGGAGGAGTTAGAGGGGAGAGAGGAGTGAGGAAGAAGAGGAGAGGGAAGGGAAGTGGTGCGTGGAAGGGGAGGGAAGGGGTTGAGCAGGAGGTAGACTGAAAGGGTTGAAAAAGCATGGTGGCAATACGCGTAAAACAAAAATGTACGCACGCGGGCGAAAAAAACAAAAGAACGAAGAAATTGCTAGACCACGTTTGCACTCGGCGACACTCGTTCTCTCACCCTCTCCCCCTGAACCTCCTTTTTTGCCCCTATTTCTCCCCATCCCACACCACCGCGCGCGAATTACGCGGGATAATAACGACGCATGGTCGAACTCTTTTGTTTCTCGATTTTTTTGCTCCATCCCCCTCCGGCACACCTCACGCATCGCTCTCCTCCCCCTCTTCCCGACGCATAAGCACAAGCACGCATCCATTCCCTCCCATTTCTCTCCTCCCGCCCCCACCCCCCTCCCCTTTCTAGAAATGAGTGGCCACTCATATTCCCATCAATTCTTTCGCGCACTCACTGCGTAGGCCGTCGGAGTGGGTCTGAGAGGCTGAGAGTGAGTGAGTGAGAGAGAGAGAGAGAGAGAGAGAGAGAGAGAGGCAATGGCAATTCTCCAATGCCTTCAAAGTGGCGAAGAGGTTTTGGAAGGGCGAGGGAGAAAAAGCAAGCCGGAGAAAGGTTAGGAATGGAAGAAGAGAAAAAGGAAAAATTCAAAAGCTTCATAAGAGAGACAATTATATACACGCCCAGGTCATCAATGAAACAAGTAGCTACGGTATTAAAATAACGGATCTTTTCGAAAGAGGTTTTAAAGCTTTGTTTCTTTCTGACTGGAAACGTACGCACGATAGACACACTACCTAAGTCTCCAATAGGCATACAAATGTCGGGAGAACAGCGTGCGCGTTACGCCTACTAGGAAGACGTCATCAGTATTCACTGATAGTAGATTTTAATTTTTTAAAAGAATTTTCTTCTGGAGAGATGTAATTTGCCAATTTGTATTTTAACCATAAAGTGCTCAATAATTCTTTTGATTACTGACAACTGTCAATTTTCACATCAATAAACGTAAAATTTTCGCGTTAAAAACAAACTCGTACATCAAATCTGGGCGAATTTAAGATTCGATGATGGGAAAATACATTTCAATCTTTTAGGCGTTCCTTGGTTCAAGTCCGAAGGTCGTTGAAGTAATTTTATAATCAAATGAAAAATACGCTGCACCCATTTCTATGTTATTCATTACTACCGCCACCACGGAACGTCAAGGAGTACATTTTCCTATCGCTAGACGTAGGAGCTAGAGGTAGTAAGCTCAAAATGTACTCAACCATCATGGAATCAAATTCAAGCCGTTATACTACTATTACACAAGCACAATCATAAACCTTTTTAAGATTTGTTTTCTTTATATCTGAAAGAATGGTTAAAATAAATTTAGCCGTTTTTGAGTTATTTTGACATTATTAAGTTGTATAATTGTATACATACATATCGCGGTAAGTTAACATAAAAGCTGTTAATAAAAGGTGCATGGGAAATAAGTACTTTTTTGTTAGGATCTTGTCATTTATGTCATGATTTGGATACCTCAGGTAGACTAAAAATCTACTTAATGGATTGATAAGAATATGTATCTCATCCAAAAATAATTTTATCTTATAAAACAAAACAGTTGGTTATCTACAAACGAGCCGAGTTATCACATAAGCACGTTTTTTTCTTTTAAGAAAACTGGCCAGAAATCCGATCATTTAAAGGTAAAACTCAAAAGAAGACATTACTTCGAAGAAAAGAGAACGAATAGGAAGTTGGGTGGATGGTTGAGAGAAACAGGGATAGAGAAAGAAAACCACAGGAAGAGAGGGAGAGAGAGAAAGAGAAAAAAGATGTGGATACGAGCGTCATAAAGGGGGCAGTGGAAAACGAGAGGATATGAATGAAGAGGCGAATGTTTTTAACGCAGGATAAAACCAGCAACTAAAAAGGGCACATATTTTCAAATAAAATTATGCAACGATTCCACATTTATTCCACTTACTTTTAAAGACGAACATACATTGGCACATATATACAGTAATTCTCCGCTATACGTCGCATCGTTAAGCGTCGTTTCTCACAAACGTCGTCAATGAATTAAGAAAATTATTTTGTTATAAGTATACGCGTATAAGTCGTTTATGAAGAGTCAAAAAGGTAAATTATGGAAAGCTCGAGAAAGGAAAAATATCGGTGGAATTTGGTATAAGACGAATTGAGGTAGAAGGGTAGGGAGAGAAAGAGGATGAGGAAGGCAGAAAAAAGATGAAGAGAGATAGAGGATGAGAGAGAGGGGGAGAAATAAGAGGACGAGAGGGAAGGAGATAAGAGGGAGAGGGAGAGGGAGAGATAGAGGATGAGAGAGAGGGAGAGATAGGAAGAGGAGAGCAAAAGAAGAGAGAGGATGAGGAAGGCAGAAAAAAGAGGGAGAGAGACAGAGGATGAGAGAGAGAGATAAGAGGGAGAGAGATAGAGGAAGAGAGAAAGAGAAAGATAGAAGAGAGAGGGAGTGATAGAAAGAGAGCAAAAGAAGAAGAGAGAGGATGAGGAAGGCAGAAAAAAAGAGGGAGAGAGACAGAGGAAGAGAGAGAGATGAGAGGGAGAGAGATAGAGGAAGAGAGAGGGAGAAAGATAGAAGAGAGGGAGAGATATAAAGAGAGCAAAAGAAGAAGAGAGAGAATGAGGAAGGAAGAAAAAAGCTGAAGAGAGTTAAGGGGAGAGAGGAGAAAAGTAAGAGAGGGAAAGGGGGAGGAAATGATAGGGGGAGATAGTCCGAGCATAAAAAGGGGAAGGAGAGAGGACAGAGAGAGGGAAAGGGGCGAGAATGAGAGAGATAAAGGAAGAGAGAGAGAGAGAGGGAAAGAGAATATGGAATATATATTATACTAGTATATATATGTAAAAGCCTGTACATATGACGGGAAGAAAAATATTATTTATATATAGCCCGTCAAAAATGAAGGGTACGCTTGACTAAAGAATTAAATTAAAACTTCCCATTCTCTCTGTCTCTCTCTCTGCACAAGGGGTCTCCACACTACGGCCCGCGCAGTGATTTGATCCGGCCCGCCTTATCAGCCATAGTATTCATTAGATATCATTTATGATATCTAATTTTCCGAGTACTTGGGTGAAATCTACTTTTAACATAAACGAATTATATGTTACAAAACCGAAAAAAATTCTCAAAACTTACTCTTTGAAATTTTCACACGGCCCGATCAGTCATTTGAAATTCCGTATGTGGCCCGCACAGTGGATCATGAAGCCTCATGTGGCCCTTTCAATAAAAAGTTTGGTGACCCCTTCTACACGAATGTTTTTCCTCCCAGTCTGTGATAGAATATGCCCCTGAATATTATGCCCTGTATCTTATGCCACCGGTGGTTCATATACCTTGACAGTACGTCATAACTTAGTTCATCACCGTTATACACAAACACAGACAGAAATATCTGGCCTTTTATATTAGTAAATATGTATGCATATAGGACGATAGAGAAGTCACTGAAAAGAGTAGAGAAAGATGGAGAGAGGGAAGATAAAGGGGAGAGAGAAAGAAAGTGGAATGGGAGAGGGGAGTGCGGAATAGAGAGATATAAGAAAATAGAGAGGAAGACAAGGATGTTAGAGAGGGTGAGAAAGAGAGAGGACGACAGAGGGAAAGGAAAAACAGGCAAGCAGAGTAAAAAGGCTGGAGGGAAGGAAGGGAATTCAGAAAACAGCAAGAATGAGGGATATAAAGGGATTGGAAGAGGGTTGACGGAGAGAGGGGGAGGTTTGAGGGATAGACAGATAGATAGATAATCTTCTTTATTCGGGCGAAATTTGGACCATAAGTTCCATTATTACATTCAACCCCTCGTCAATACCATGAATATTAAAAATAAAAGTATTACAATGAAAAGTAAATAAAATATACGAAACATAAAAAGATATAAGTGAAGACATTTAAGTTTGTGGGGAAAACCTTGGTAAAAAAACAGGCTTGTTCTTCCTAGTAAAACCCATGCAGGAATACACCCACAGAGAATGGGGGTGTGAAAAACCTGCGAAAATCCTACATTGTGTATATATCACAATGGAAAACTACTACAAAATATAGAAAACAATATGTACAGTAGGAAATATCGTAAATACAGCATCGCTGTATACCGTCAAAAATATACATTTAAAGATATTCAAGTAATACACACATGAAATATATATATATATATATATATATATATATATATATATGTGAAATATAGATAAATATACATTAATTATACATTAGATACATATGATAAAGATACAGAGAATAACAAAATGCATATAATAAAAAGAGAGGGGGAGGAAGATATGGGGCGATGCGGGTGAGGTGAATTAGAAACTCGGAAGAGAGTAATGATTCGGGAGTGCGTTGACAATAAATCCCACGCGGCGTGACTAATAAATGCGCGAGCACACACGCACACAAGACTCGTGCAGACATTGTGAAATGCGCGTCCATCTCGCACGGACCGATGGCACCCGAGTGAGGATACTCCTGGCGCCGCACGGCGGGGGGAGGAACTAACTCCCATCGTTCATTAATTGCCGGCCTCCATTGTTGGATCAGCTTGCACAAGGCGTCGGTTTTAATTATATATTTACGCGCGCCAAGTAATGATGCTCCTTTGTTTGGCGGATCTCGGAAACTCTTACGCGTTCTCCTATCTAATGGTCGATTGTTTTCAGATGGATGTGCGCCCACGGGTGGTTGTATTTCCCTTTGATAAACTCGCGTCATTTCAATACTATCAGAGAAATTACTTTTTATCCTTTTCTTCATGAGTTCCGGAACCGAATAACATTATTTACGCTTAAGCAAACCCAAAAATATCAGAAATATTAATGTTTTCTACCAGCAACATTGAAATTATTATAGCCAGTTTTCGTATTCAGATTCGGTTAAAAAATAGAATTTATTAAAGGACAGTATTTTTATAAAGAAAGTAAAACTATTTTAGGCTGCAAACTCCAATTCTACATGCACTGGTTTGTAGGAAAAGCTAAGTACTAAGCAGTAAATGGCGGTTAATAACGCTTACCGCATTCCATCACATGGTGTCAGTTTTAGAATTAGGCAGTCGGTGAATGAAGTCTGTGCAAAGAAAAGCGCATATGTTAAAAAATTAGGATTTTCACGTAATAATTTTGGAAAACCACATTTTAAGTCTGATTTTACTTACTAGCAGAAGTGAAGAGTTAACATAAATAGGATATGAAACCTTTTAGCACAGACATGAAAGCGCTTCCCGTGAGAAACAAGAGAGAAAATGCAGGTGGGGCGCAAAACACATGGCAGATAATCAATTACATTCACGCGGAAAATGTTTTCCCGTGTGCATTGAAACAATAATGGGTTCAAAGATATTTCAAATTAAAAGCAAAATCTAAAAAAAAAAATAAACGTCGCTACAGTTACCAAGAAAATTCATTTATTCGCGATCAAATGGACAAATTTACCAAAGAAAATACGAAAAAAATCCGAGTTGATCCATATTTATTAAAAGGATATCCCGGCTTACCCAGAGCAGGATAATGAGCAGCGAGAAATAGGAAAGGCGAAAAAAGACAAGAGAAGGGAAAGAGAGAGAGGATAAAACGGAAAGCAAAACTCGCAAACAAATGAACGCCAGAAGGAGGTAGAGGGGGGGGGGGGAGCGTGTGTAGTTTGGCACCATCATAATCCGGCACCGGATACATAACGCTCAACACTTCCTCCCTGGGATATCCACCCCTTCTCTCTCTCTCTCCCCTCTCTCTATCACCCTCCCCCCTCTCTCTCTCCCCTATCCCACTCTCCCCTTTCTCACTCTCCCCTCTTCCTCTTCCCCTCACTCCTCCCTTCTCTCCCGCTCCTCAATCCACTCTTCCGGGCAACCCTCAAGAGCAACGGTTCATCCCGACCCGAATATGTTAGAGGGAGGTAAAAATGGGGGAGGCAGGAGGGGGAGGTGGGAGGGGGGGTGGAGTTTGGGAGAGGCGGGAGGTGGATGAGGCGTGGAGGCGAGGAGGGAGAGAGAGAGGGGGAGAGAGAGAGGGGGAGGGAGGAAGGGGAAGAGGAAGGAGGTGAAAGGCGCTGGAGATAGGATAGGATATACGTGGCAGAGAACCTCTGTACGTCTGAGTATACATGTTTGGCTTGGATCGTGAGCGGAGGAGGTGGGACAGGAAGAGGGTTATGGGGGAAAAGGGGCGTGGGCGGCGGGCGTGGAAGGAGAAGAGGGTGGGACGACTGGATGAATATGCGGGTCTGTTCCATCCCTTTTCAAGTGTGCCCCACCGTAATCTCCCGCTGATTTCCCCGATGGGGTGTAGGGCAGGGGGTGGTTAGGAAGGGGGAGTGGAGGAAAAGAGTGGGCGTTTGGAAGAGGATAGGGCGTGAAGAGGGGTTGAGGAGGGATGGGAGGAGGATTGGCAGTGAAAAAAACCTGACTCCACATGCACAACCCTTCTAATTAAGAAAATAGAGGTAAGGGGAAAGGGGGTGGAGGAAGGGAAGAGAGAGGTCCTTATAATTTTTTAAAGGGAGAGCGTGAGGAAGACTAAGAGGGAAGGAGGTGCAGTGGGAGAAGGGGGGAGGGAGACGAGGGAGGGAAATGCGGGGGGGGATTAGGAGTGGGATGAGACAAAGTGTGAGAGATGTGTACGAGTGGGTTTATACCGAGAAGGGTTTTGAGAGGTAATATAGCAGGACTGACACGGGTTTCCTCTTCCCTCCTCCCCCTCCCCCCCCGCAAACCTCCCCCACCTAATTCCGCGAAAGCAATGAAGTATTTCGCTCGGAATACTGTAACGTTTGAAACGAAGCCAGTGTGCTCAAAAAAATTAGAAATTAGGTGCTTCGCGAAAGTGACCCGTTAATTGGATCATTAATTAATTGGATAAGTTAGACGCAATTAAATTAGCGGTTAATTAAAGATTTTAGGATATATCAGAACGTAAAAAGATTGTGACACGTTCCCTTCCTTTGTGTGTAACAAGAAACGAAAAAATCGGATGTGGCCAACACATTACTTTTTCCATACCTGTGTAATATTTCTATGAATTCCAAATAGGTTAAATGATAATAAATATTTTAAGGAACTGCGAGAAAAATTTGAAGACTTTAAAAATAAGAGAAATAAACTCAAACCATAGCCTTATGATAGTGGATATATCCCCAAAGCTCCAACAATTAAGAAAATAAAAAGGAGCGTAAAGTGTTTACAATAGTCGCCGGTAGGTGGTGTAGCTGTGGCTGCTAAATGATTTAGTTTTAAAAATATCTCTTCAATAATGCATGGAAAAATGTTGCGAACAAACGTTGTAGAAAATTAAATTTCCTACGACTTTTATTCCAGTACTATTTTACATTCATCAAATATTAAGGCCAATATTAAATAAATAGAATATCTTCTTAACGATGCGTTATACAAAAAAATGTTTCAAACATAAGTTATATAAAATAACGTTATCTATGAAGTTTATAATAATCAACATTTACATTTAGGAAGATTTAAAAGTCCTTCCAGCCTAAAGATTTGGATAGGTTTCACAAGCTCTCGACAAATACAAACCATCGGAGTCGACAAAACTCCTCAAAGACTGCGAAAAACAAAAACTACTTCCACAATTCACGAATATTTTCCCCAAGACCACGAACCTTACGCTAAATTTCTTTTGTATACGATCGGAGTTTCATCATCAATTCACAGTTTTACTCACCGTAGTCTCCTCTTCTATGTATTAAGATTTAAAAGAGTTAATTGCCAAAAACCAAAATATGACTAGAGTAAACATCCACTTACGTTTGAGCGATTGTTGCCAAAATCTAATCAGATCTTTATTATATAATACTCTTTATAAATATAAAATTAGGCATTGATACATGTGTAAGTTTTTGAGTTAGAGCGCCCACAAAAACCTATCAGATACAGACAGACCGACAAACAGACAGACACAGATATCATCGAGAAAATAGTCAAAACATGTTCAAAGGACCTTAAAACATGTATTTCCATAGAAATCTCAAAATCGATATTTTTCATGAAAACAATACTATCTCTATACTTCGTATATGGAGAAAGTAAAAACGAGAGAACTGATTTAAAAACCTTTACGCGAATATTGAAAATTTAATAGGAATTTTAAAAATACATCTCATGATTTTACGATTAGCGACGATAACTTAATACCGCGATAACAAAATATATAAGATATTTTTACATTCTATTGAAAATTTATGAAATTAGCATTAATTAAAGAGTTTTTTACAAAGAATATCAGATCATGCGACGGAATATTAGAATGTAATCTACACCAGTGAGAAATTTTAATGACAAAATAGCAACATTTCAAAAAGAAAGTAACCATACCCTGAGATAACCGGGGATCAATGTTTCGAGTGTCTCATAGCCAGATAATACCATAATAATTAAATTGGGATATGCAAAAAATAAACAAAAAATGAAAATATATATTCTATTTAAATTGCCGAAAATACATTTCGTATATCAGTGTAAAATAAAGACAAAATAATTTCCGGAATGTCTTAAATTGATAATTAAAGTGATTTAATTCCTGAACCTCCTCGTAACTGTATGCTCATATAACATCGTCTGCTAGGAGAATATTGCTTCGCATACGGAGGCTCGGTGAAGCTGTGTGATCAAACGCTTATCCAAATGGCTCTTACCGACGTCGGGTTTCGAAACCGGAACCTCGTGGTTGGCAAGACAAACAACTCGTACCCTCTTCAGCCCGAGAGGCGGAATAGCAAGCAACTAGAGGGCTCGAAAGCTCATTAACGTATTCGCTGTAAATGTTTGTTAATGCTATAACAGATATTGCCGATACTAGTTTAAGATAAGGTCAAGTCAAGATTTTCATGAGGAACGCGTCATATAAACATACAAGCTATTTTTTTTGCATAAAAAGATTAATGCAACAACTTGAGTAATTACGAGAGTGTACGACTCGAAATACGGGTTACTTAAAACTAGATATTAAACGAAGCAAGTCGAAATGGCAAAAGAAATCCCAAGACTTCCGTTAAAGCGGCCGTATTTTACATTAAAACATTCATTTAATCGTTAGGAGTTGTTATAATACTATAGGGTTTTAACGGCGTTGAAGCAATTTAAACAGGTTTGCTGTGTTAAACAATTTGGTCACTTAGAAAAAGACTTCCAATTCAATCAAATCAGTCGATATATCAAGAAATGAAGCAGATATTTTATTTGATGACATCATTTTTACGGCAAGATAATAAAATCAAAGAAAAACACTGCAGAATTATCGAGTGTAACATAAAGATTTCATAGTCAACACGAAAGAAACCAGAAAGTGGAAAATGAGTAAAAGTTACGTCAATTTTAATCCATTACGGAACCAGGAATTTCTGGTGTTACTTACAATGTAATAATTCGATAAATAAATTACGTTCTGCGATTAAATAATCGAAAGAATTAAACAATATATCGACACACTGCGAATGTACGTTCGTTATTTTTAACAACGCGAAGCATAAAATATTTTGTTTATGTTGTGTGAGCGTTTTTTCTTTATTTACGTATAAAATAGGCAAAAAAGCGTAACAAAAATTAAGAGAGTAAGAGCGACGAGATTTCTTTAAAAAAATCAGCGTAGCATTTTGGGGGGACGCTTGCTGGGCAAATTAGAGAAGAAGTTTGCTATTCAAGTATCTCTGGGTGTAGCAGCGAAAGTGTGAAAGAGGGTGAAAACGTCATAGAGAGAAAGAGAGAGAGAGAAAACAACGATTACAAAAAGGACGCAAGTACGGAACGAAGACAGCGAGAAAGAAAAATCAAAGTATAGAACAGAAAGGAAAAGAGAAAAAGAGGAAGATTATAAAAAGAGGGACTGCCCCATAAGGCAGCTGCCAAACGTCTCTTTTTCTCCCTTTTTGTCTTGGACCACCGGTGCGAATAGCGGTTGCGTAGAGCACATCCCCGTGAATCGAGGGGACGCGTGCGCTAAAAAAAAGAGACGCGTCCCTGTTGAGTGCGTGCGTGTGTTGAGAAAAGGGTAGAGAGAGAGAGAGAGAGAGAAAAAGTGTGAAAGGAGAGATAGGAAGGGAGAAAGAAATGGAGACGGCGAGGGAGGATAAGAGTAGATAAGGGAGATAGTGGAAAGGAGAGGAAGGGGATAGAAAGAGAGGGAGCAGAAAGGAGAGAGGGAGAAAAAGGGAGGGAGAGAGAAGAATGAGAGAGTAGAAATGAAGGAGGGAGAGAGTAGAAAAGAAGGAGGGAGGGATAGGGAAGGGGAGGTAGAGAGGGAGGTAGAGAGAGGGAGGTAGAGAGAGGGAGGTAGAGAGAGGGAGGGAAGTAGAGAGAGGGAGGTAGAGAGAGGGATGTAGAGAGAGGGAGGTAGAGAGGGATAAGTAGAGAGGGAGAGGTAGAGAGGGGGGAGGTAGAGAGAGGGAGGTAGAGAGAGGGAGGTAGAGAGAGGGAGGTAGAGAGAGGGAGGTAGAGGGAGGGAGGTAGAGAGGGAGGTTGAGATATGGAGGGAGAGAGAAAGGAGAGAGAGAGGGAGGTAGAGAGAGGAAGATAGAGAGAGGGATGTAGAGAGAGGGAGGTAAAGAGAGGGAGGTAGAAAGAGGGAGGTTGAAATAGGGAGGTTGAGATAGGGAGGTAGAGAGAGAGGAATGTAGTGGGAGGAAGAATAATGTAGTGGGAGGAAGATTAATGTAGAGGGAGGGAGAGGAAGGAAGAGAGGTAGAGAGAGAGAGGGATGGAGAGGGATAGAGAGGCAGGAATGGAGTGGATGATAAAACTAGGAGAAAGAGGCAGAGTGAAAGAGATGAAAAAAAGATGGAAGAGAGAGAGAAAGAAGGGTGGAAGCTACGAGTGGTAGCTTGTACGTAATATGCGAACACCGTGGTAGATTGGTGACAAGGGAAGAAGAGGTAGGCAGGAAGAGAGGAATTGAAAGAGGGAAATTCTTTTATTTTTTTGAGAGGGTCGCTTTGAGACCAGGGATCGGGGCGAGCATAAAAGAAGCTTGTATGAATGAAAGTTAGAAAAGATCGCGTCTTAAAGATATGGTTCTTTTTTACCCAACAGGAGGGTAATTTAATATGAATGACGTTTACGCGGCCAATTAATTTAAAATAGATTTTATGAATAGATAAGGGCTTTACTTGAGAAATATAAAATCCCGTTCTACGCATATTTACGCTTGCCTCATTGAATAAGGTAATAGGGCCATTTTTATGGTGGGACTTCTATTAAATATAAAAACGTGATACAAGCAGTTCGTTTCCTAAAAAGAAAACGCATATATCCTTAACGAGGAATAATTTTTAGCATTTGTATGCAATAATTGATACATTTACCGTAATACTTGGTTAAACATATATTTCTTTAAGATGAGATTCGAATCGGTAAGAAATATCGTTTGTCTCTCTATACCTTGATTTGAGCAATTCTAATTAAGGTAGAAGTAGCTGAAACACATTAATTAAAAAAATATTTTTTTTCTATATTATTCTACTATAAAATCAATTGCTTGTTTCTGTTGGACGATTATTTTGTAAACGATCACATAAATGTATTGGTTCTATAAAGGTTTGTGACATGGATTCCCAGGTATGCTTCTATGAAACGGTACCGGGAAAATTTTTAACAGGCAAGGGACACAATGTTAGTTTTTATATACAAACAAAATGTAAGAATAAAAGGAGATTCAATTCTGAAAATTTTAAATTATGGAAGGAATAGCCATTCACTAGCGTAATTTTCCGTAAAATATGACGGGTAGGCGTGAATCAAGTATTAAGTTAAAATTGAAATAAAAATTAATGAAACCAACTATTATATGCACGAAAAAGTAAGCAATAAATATAAAATTCACATAATTGAGTGTTCCAGAGAGTAAAAATAGTTTTGGGCTAATAGAAATTGTTTGACAAAGAAATAAACTACGTTATACAACTCTTATACGACTAAAATAATTTTTAATCTATGTAACATTTAATTGTCTCCCTCCCCCTCTCTGTCTCTATCCTTCTCTCTCTCGTACTAAAGCATTCAAAGCAAGCATTCCTTACACATATAGTATAAGGATTAATGCGACAATACAATCTCGAGATTTAACAATGATACGGTCGGAAAGGCACCATACGTATAGTTAAAAAGCTGAACATTTTCAAATAAATATGATTTAAACGTAGAACTTGAGCGATTTTGTATCGCAGGCAAAATGCGACGATAAGAATAAGAAACACTTTATTTTTCTTTAGTAGTACGGTCTAGATTCGAAGCTTTTAGGTTAATCTTTTCTAATTTTAATTTTCAAAAGAGTAAAAGCCTGTAAGTCGAAAAATCGATTTTTACGTGTTATCTTACGGGAAATAGAAAGTATCTACAGGAGTCAAACCCGAGTTTTTTTTGGGATTTTGTTTCGTAAATGGCTTTTACTATAAGAGACAAACATTCCTACCTAATTTCAGTCTTCTACCTACTCGAAAAGTTTAAAAAAAATAGCATTACAGTCAGTCAGTGGTGCGGTCTGGTGGCGCGTGGCGGAAGTTGTTGCAGTCGGAGTAAGAGAAATATATATACAGACAGGTACAATTTTATGGAAAGTGAACGAAAAAAACATTCTTATAAATCAAAAATAATTTTAAGTCACGACTAAATTAAAATTCTTGGTTCCTTCCACAAACCAATCCGCATGCGCAAAGCGTGATTGAGTGCAAAAGGATGAAGATCCGAGACTTGAGAGATTGTTGAACATTTTCGTTCCAAAATCAGTAACCGAGTATAGGATGAAATACGTGAGAAAAGTTGAATTAATTATCAGTGAATGTCATGAAAGTTATAATGACTGAAACTAGAAAATAAATAGTCATATAGAGTAACCGAGCATTAAGAGGATTTTATATTAAAAAAGCGAAATTTTACCTAAATTATATTTAAACTCGATCGATTGTAGTTCATGATATAGGCAAATATCAGCTCTCTATATACAAAAATAACGCTTTAATCAGTAGCAAAATAAAGAAACGTCTGTATATATTTCATTACAAAACAAAGAATCCATTGGATCGCTTGAAGCAATATTCGTAGAGGAGTTTTTAAATGTTAGGAAAATGGTATCAACTTACAACGTGAATAGATTTAATATAAACAGAAGTAATACACCCGATTAGCTGTATAAAATGCGACAAATTAATGTTTGTACTTTGGTATGACGGATCGAGTTTCCTATGTCAAAACATCGATAAACGCCAAAAACAGAACCATCCAATTTGCCTGCGAATTAATTTGACGAAATTAATGCGGAAAATTCCTTACCACGCGTTACATTTAACTATTTTGTTCACAGGATACAAAAAACTGCGAAGATAATTACAGGAGGGAAGTAAGCCCAGGAGTAAAAGATGAAATACAAACGACTGGCGACCACGCGCATTCAAATTCAGAGCGTCGAATAAAAACTCGGGCGACGTATTAAAATAACAGAAAATTAAATGAAATCTTATTAATCGCACGTCCTTAAAAAACCGGCGAATCGACGACAAATTCCTGTCCGGTAAATTAATAATGCGTCCGTCTTAAAAAAAAGACGGCAAATTTTACGTCTTATTGAAACGGCACGTGCGTGGATTCTAAATGGAATTTATCGAGGGTTATAATGTCGCATGCTGACCTTGTCCTCCCCTTTTGTGTTATCCTCCAAGCACGGCAGCTTTTTTTTTATTTATTTACAACTCGCAGTCGAGTGCACAAGCTCTCGAAATTTCCCTCGAGCGTTTTTCATTTATTTTGCCCGGTAAAAGTTCTCACGCGAGGTTTTTGAATTAATAGATTTAAAAAAATCGTTTTTCGCATTTCATTATTCCGTCGTCGTTTCGATCGCGAATAAAGTTACGCGGATAAATAAATTTTATGGAAACATTCGGTCGGAATCGTCGGAGCGTTTTTCATAGTCTGCAGATGCAAAAGTATACTTTAACGTTCTTGCTCGTTTTTTTGTGTAAGGAAGGTAAATAAATTGTAATCGCATTAAATGGAACAGATAGTTTCTGAGAATGAAAACTGAATACTCTACTTTCGGAAAACCTATAAATATATATGCTTTATGATGTTTTTTGGGGAAAATCTAAAAATAATAAGAGCCGATTTTGGATATCGATGAAAGCTTTTTAGGTATTCGTTGAAGTATGAATGGCAAAAATCTCCTGTTCTTAATGCAATAAAATTTATAAGGAAAGAACGGAGAGTGATGGTAGCATAAATTAAAACTAAACATTATACAATATCTCAACAAATATTTATATAGTAGCACTGTTATGGATAGGGATAAATATTTAAGAAAGAGAATTAGTGAACAATTGGAGAGACGTGGAGATATATTTTATTATGATTATATCAATTAAACTAAAGAAAAAATGTTTTTTTATTATATTTGAATTAGAGATTTGATTAGCAAACGAAAATTTGTTTGAAACATATTTTTACGTATACATCACTTGTTTTAAAGAGGAATTACCTTTTAACGGGTTTTGAATAAGGAATAAATGTAAATTTTACGTTTTTGTTATTGATTACGTTTCCTTTTAAATTTCCAATGGAAATTCTTTTTATTTCAATTTGTAATATATGTAGCTCTTCCATCGCTTTTTGAGAAACATCAATTATTAGTTTGGATTTATAAAGGACTAATTAACGTCAAGCAATTTGCACTAAATATATCCACTTTGGGGATAAAGGAAACAATAGTAATATGGCTGAGAATACGATTGAAAAAATTGTCGAATCTGCGGTCAAAATTGGCGAAAGGATTAACTTAGAAACAAAATTTAAACACAAGTAATGATAGATAGATTCTTCTCTTATATGATTATGTATACAGATATTCATGATGCCTCTATATTTCATAACATTACAAGTTAGTTTTATTTATGGGCAATTGGTATCATCGCAGGCGGGAACAATTTAATAATGAACTCGAGGACATCATTCTGCCATCTAAAAAGCGTTAATTTCCCACAATCGCATTAAGGGATTCGAACGCAATTGAAGGAATTAACTCTCTCGGGAGAATATTTATTCTGCCCCTAGGACTGTTTCCTCAACTGGAAAAACGACTCTGTTCACATCCGGAGGCTATTTCCTCGTCTGTTTTACGCCCGACACCGTGACATCGCGCATACGTCGAGTCATCATTTTCGTAAAAAATATCAAAAAAGACTTGAGCGCGCCGTAAACAATCCTCTAAAATGAGAGACGAAGATACGAGACGGAAATCGAACAAAAAGCACGTCCCAGACTTAAAGCGGACGGTCTCTTCAAATCATACAGCTCCTGAAACAACCCCAGCGCACTTTACTTACTCGAGCCTCGTAAGGCGGGCGCGGGAAGAAGAGAGGAAGGTAGGGGGAGTGTTTGGAGGACGCCCCGAGGCGGCAGCCTCGGCGCTAGTGTCCCGGAAACGCTACAACAGCGCCGCTGGCCGCCTGTGGCGGAAAAGGGAAAGTGGGCTAATCGCGGAAAATGAGGTGGGAAAAGCGTGAACATATATGTGGAAAGAGGGAGAAGTAAGGGTGTGTGTGTGCGAAATGGAAGCGAGGAAGCTTGCGGGCAGTTTATTAGGCGAGGAAAACGGAGTGGTTTTGGGAGAACAGGATCCGAAGAGTTGGAGGAGAGGAAAAGGGGAAGGGTTCAAGAGGGAGGCGAGTTTGGGAATGAGGAGAGTTAATATGGAAATGGCATCAGGAGGAGAGGGTGGGGGAAGAAGGAGGAGTAGTGTTCACATCATACTCTTCCCACTCCTCCAGCACGCGACCATTCTAAGAGTATTTCACGGCGTCACACCACCACGTGCGATTCACTTCCTGGGGAAGGCTAGTTTCCCACCAACTTCCTCCTCTTATCTTCGCCTGTGTCTGCCATCATTCCCCTAATAAACCCGGCAACTCAAACCCCCCGGGGTCCGAAGAATAATTTCGAAAAATATGACGAAAGGAAACTCATTTTAGGGCAAAGTAGACCACGAGTACTTTATTTGAATAGAACACCATCTGCCAATAAAAACTTTTAGATACTATCAAAAACAAAACTTACACCAACCTCTGATTTTTGTGTTCCTAAAACTTTATTGTTTCGGCCTTATCCGTGGTTTGGAGACTACTTTGTTTGCGGCATCAATTCCGTCGATTTCTTCCAGCAAAAATCAAAGTAGTCAGAGGATCATATTCGGCCATACCGTTAAAAACTAGATTGGTTAAAAATGTTAATACGAGGTGACCTAAATCAACCAAATTCGGGGACTCACTGCACATCTTCAGGAGAAAAGTTTTAATATAAAAACCGAACCTGTAAACCATTATGGCTCTATTGATCATGCTACATTTATTTAATTCTATTATTTATTCTAGATCATGTTTCTCAACCTTTTGAACCTCGCGGACCACTTCAATAACCCATTCAGCCCCTGCGGACCACCTCACATTACTTACAGTGATATGAAGGAGTGGGGAAATGTTTAAGTAAAAACGCCATTAAAAATATTCAATACCTGTGATAGTGTACAACTTTCATAATTTTTTCCAAAAAAAATTCCAGCTAAATATGTAGTGCTGCCTAAAAATAAACCAATTTTGGAAACCTCCGCGGACCACCAACAAAACCTTCTCGGACCACAAGTGGTCCGCGGACCATAGGTTGGGAAACACTGTTCTAGATTATACGTATTTATTGTTGTTTTTGATTTTTCGTTTTCTTTACATATTTTGTAAAAGTTGTATTTATTATAATTAGTATTTACATTAATTGATGTATTTGTTTTGACCTCTGTACTATTCATATTAATTTTTATTTTCAAATTCATTTTAATGGAAGTAATTGCGAAAACTGTTTTAATAAATATAATTAGTATTTGGTGTGGCGTCATAATAATTATTATTATGCAATACAATAATCAGGTTGATAACTTTGTAGTCTGTGTCCAGCTGACGATCACTAACAATGCCTTCGGAATCTAGCCTCATATCTTTCCTACATTTGCCAAATTATGTTAAAACAACGCTATTACAAGACAAAAATAATGCGGCTGATGGAATCAAATCTTTTATATTGCCCCAGGTTTGAAAAATCCCAACATAATAATTATTTTTATCCTGATAGTTTCTTGCTCTCTATAGTGTAGATCAGGGTTCGGCAACCTATGGCACGCGTGTCAAAATGTTGCACGCGAAGCGATTTTTATTTAAATTTAATTTCGTACTGTAACGATTAAGCATTATTTCATGGGAATACTATAATATAATAGTAATTTTTGTAAGCGCTATGGACAAAACAAATTTTCAGGTTGGCATGTGCAGAGGGTAATAGATTATGAATGTTGATAAAGAGTGGCACCCAACAGGAATACGTTGCCCAATGTTTTTCAACCGGGGATCCCAGGACACCTAGGGTTCCGCGAGTTGAATAGGATATTATTTTTATTTATAACTTGTTTTATCCTCCGCACAGCTCTGATTAATATTTACAAGTGAAAAAATGACACACGGAATGGAAAATATTAAACTATTCATTGGGAGGGGTTCCGCTGAAATTCGTCGAGGGTCCGCGGCTTCATAAACGTTGAGAAACATTTATGGAGGAAGAGCTAGGGGAGACTAGGCAAGATGGTTATTTTTTCAAATTACGCGTTATATATTGGCTAATTTTGAAAACGCTCAAAGAAGTAGCACGTTATTTTTATTTATTTTAATTTTTAATTTCGTGAAGTTTTACGATGAAATAGGTCAAATATTTCTAGTATGTATTCTTTTATTGAGCGTCTCGCATTAACCTTTCAAGCGCGAATGACTAATAATATGTAATAGGAAAGACTCGGGTTTTTTATTTGAGTTTCATTCATTCATTCTAGTGTTCTGTCTTACGACAGGTCCTACCAATTCATGGATTGGTTTTGACTAGGGAATATACATACATGGTGTGGTGGTTTCCCGTTGCCTTCCACACCAAACACACACAGAAAGAAGTAGGGAAACCCGGTGCCGGCATTTGCGTACTATTTGCAAATAGCACCAAGTGGGCCAACTGTTTAACGTCCATTCCGAAGGACAGAGCATTGACGTTTGCACGGTCTCCTCAAACCGCACAAGTATGGAGACGGGCGACCTCAGAAAAAAATCTCCCTTTCGTAGGATTCGTGCCAGGTGCCGCTTAGCGTAGCAGGTTAACGCCCTTACCACTACACCACTTCACCCCCATGGTTTGAGCTTATGCGTAGGATAAAATCCCAGCCATCAGCTTTATTCAAAGCTTCGAGAAGGGGGTCAAAGTTTCAGATAGTTCAGCCAAAGGTGAAAACGTTTCATTATATCTATAAGGACAAGGCGGTCTTGCCCCAGATATTATACACCATGTGTAGAGCAGGTTGGTTAGTGCGTACAGTATAGTTCCGATTATCCGAGGTCGATGGGATCGCACCGACCTTGGATAATAAAAAACTCGGATTATACGGAACGCTGCCTATATTGGGAAAACACATTAACTTCCATGCGATATATAATTAACGTAAGCCGTCGCATATTTTCCCGACATTTACGTTCAACATGTGAGCCTACATTTTGCCACTTTGATACAATTGTATCGAATATGATACTATTCAATTGCAAATTTTCAAAATGTTATTTTGCTACTTTTATTCATGCGCTTCGGATAATATGGAACCTCGGATTTTCGAGATTCTACTGTATTAATGTAATCAATAGCAGACACGCACGTCCTTGAAAAAGTTGTCATTGTATATTGCATCGATTCTTTTTAAACATCTACCAATTTAGCGTTATGTTTTAAGTTTCGGCAAAATTGTTAGGCTCATTATTGTAGCATGAGGCCTACCATATGTGTTTTAAGCCTTCGTCCTGGATCCTTCAATCTCCTTCCCACCCTATTTACCGTCTCCTTTCACCCCTCGTATTTTAACCCCCTTTCCCGAACCTCCCGCCGTCCTCTCCCCTCACACATTTGGTTCCTCCCTTACTCTCCTTTCTCTACTTCCCTTCGTTTCTCTCCTCGGTTAGTCACCTCTCCTTGTCCCGTCTTCTCCTCTCCCTCACCCCCTTCCCCACGGCTCCCGGCCCCCATCCGACAGCCCCTCTTACGGTTTCATCGCTTTCAGCGCTCAATTACTTCCTCTGCAAACGATGAGGTATGCTCCGAAATTAGTACGTGAAATGCGACTCTCGGCTCCGGATGGTCCGAGCGGTTATACCGCGCTCGGGGGAGTGATGAACTTCTCACGCGACCTTCCTCCTCTCTCCTCCGTTTTCCTTCAGGGCAATTTGCGCCCCCGAGAATTTTTGATTGCGCTATTGTTTCGTTTTTTTTTCATTAGCCCGCCTCGCGAATGTTTTATCGTCTTGGAATTGAAAAAAAGGTTACAGAGAATTAACGAGTAGCCTTTCGCAAACGGAGGAGCTTTTGAAAAAATACGGATGTGTGTGAATCAAGGGATGATGAAGTAAGGGCTACATGTGTTACGTACCTCTTACGCAATTAGTTCGGCATCCACTAGAGTCCGGCCTCCTGATTGGACGGTGTTTTTTTACATAATCAAGTACTTCAAAAGACGTGTTACAAAAAGTCACAAACTGTTTTTAAAATTGGTTAAAATTAAAGCTGCCATTATAGTAGATCTGATTTGAGATACTTAAATTCATAGTACAGACTAGAGCAGTGGTTCCCAAAATTTTTCATCCCATGAACCCCTTTTATAAAAATTCAAATCTCGCGAATTCTCTCTTAAGAATGAATATTTTTTAGGACCGTCTTCCTTACCTGAATATTAGTGGCGTAATGTTGAAAGGCGCAAAAACCCCCTTCGTGTATGAAAATTAAAATATTTCAATTTTGCATGTAAATTGCACTTAAACAAAAAAGGATTAAAAATTTCTTATTAAAATATTGTCCTATACCGCGTCATAGAATTCAAGTTTAGGCACTTAAAATTATCACTTTGCTTTAACAATTAAATTATTTGCTCATCCAAGAATATGTTACTATATAATCAAAGCAAAAAATCGCGCCAAACTAACGACAGGCTTTGACACGTAAATGTGGCGATAATGCGATTGCCGTTATAGTTGCAATTTCTCATAGTTAAAAAAAACCTCAAAATTCTGCGTCTGGGTCTACAAAATATTTAACGCAAATTCGTCACGGATTCGATTTCTCTCTTTGACTACAATAAATTTTGTTAATTTACGCGTAGAAGCTTGTCTCAATTACCTTGTTTAATTTAAGAAATCTTTAAATGAAAATTATATATATTCTACACTCAATCCTATGTTAAACAAATGTATTAAAGAAATACTCTGCGAATTGAACCAGTCTCGTCACTGCAGACAATGATTAACATAAACCGTGCGATGAGGTACGCTGTGAAAACGCCATTAAGGATTTTTTACTGCGAACCCCCTAGGGATTCGCGAACCACAGTTTGGGAACCTCTGGACTAGGGATCCAAAAACGCGTAATTTTGGCCGCAAGGAAGTAGGCGTAGCAGAATGTGAATGATACGACCACTTAGTGTTAGAGATTCGAGAGAAAATTGCTTCATATTCAGTCAAAATAAAAAGCTTTACATTTTTAATTAAAATGTCTTAGTGCTATATTTAAGTCTAAACCAAGTTATAAGGTTCATTATTATGAAATTTTGAAATGATCTAATTCGCCTCTAAGCAATTCGAGCTCTGAATCGCGTCAAAGTCTGGAAGATATTCTCTATATTATTTCTCAATTGAATTTTTGATAATTCTTTATATTACTACGTCAATTTCAACGAATATTTTATATAATATACATAAAAATTTTAATATGTGCGAATAAAATTTTTTTCTACTAATCAGCAATATAACGGCAATGAAATATTTTAGACATTACGAAATATTCTAGGAGAAACACGAGTTTTGTCATTTTTCACCAAACAATTTTATCGTCGATTAAAAAGGCGCAATATAATCCTTTTTCTTTTATTAACGATATTCATGTAAAACAGCTGCTATAATAATCCAACATGGCTCTTTTGCAGAAACGCATTTGGTTAAATAAATATAACTATTCAAAGATCTATGACGTCCACATAAAAAGAAAAAGTCTGGTGACCTAATAAACGATATAATAATTAACTATTCTGCCTGAAATAAAATTGTTGCTCTATTGCTTTTATCTTCAACCCTATTTTCGAGTTTTATAACAAAGTACGTGAATGTGTCACTGCTTTATCTACTGGTCCGCGACCATCCTAATTAATAGTTTCTTTAAAAAAGCTATCCTAAATTATCTTCTTCAAGAATTATTATTAATGAGATTTTAGTTTTGCAGAACTCTACTTAACCACCTAGAGCCGGCTCGAGTACGGACCTTGCAATCCAGCCTCGGCAGCAGTTGTCCGTAAATGTGTACGGATCCTGAACTCCCTTACTCAAACTTAAATATCTGAGTCACATTATCCTCAACATTAAAATAAACATAAATGCCAAGGATGTCGAAACAATTAAAACTGGCCGCTTTGAGGGGCAAACAAGGATAAAATAATTATCGACTTGAGAGGTTTCAAGTTCGGTCCAATATATAGCTTGATTTTCCTTCTTCCGAGGGTGTAAGGAATAGCCTAATTTTTTCCTTATAGACATTTTACAAAATATGATGTGCATAAATAATGGATAATCTTTAGTTTTAACATCTAATGTTCTTTGTATTGTACGCTGAAAATATAGCCCTATCTCCCTCATCAACGGTTTGTTATTACCTCGCAAATTGGCCGACACTTCCTTTTGTTATGGTCGTTAAAACTATTATTTTCATTCCATCTAGAGTTTTGGGAAAGGGGGAAGTCCGTTTGTTTTAAAACAAATTGCATTTAGCGCCGCGAAAAAAAATCCGACTGCCATTAATAACGCCACCGTAACTAACGGCCGGAAGTTTCCTTATTTATTCTTCGCGACCGAACGCGCTGATGTACCAATGCAACATCAATCCATAGCTAATCGCCAATGCGGAAATCCAATTACCGGGACGCAGACACTATAAAGCGGATATGCGATACGGTACGGGAGCGGGTAACTGCGATATATTAGCGAGATAGTTGCCCGTTATAGCGCAAAAAGGGCGGTTGTACGTACGGATTTCTCTCTTCTGCTATGAGGCGACGAATGGGCGATGGGATCGTTTATTTGCCGCTTTAAATATTGCGCATAAAAATGAAGATGGCGCCATCAAGCCGTTGGAGAGGAAAATACATAGGCAACAAACGCGTAATGAGTTAACTCGGTGAATGATGTCGGAACGTATTTCCGTTTGTTTGGAAGAAATTATGACGATACACGAGAACGGGATGTGATCTGAATTTTATTTTTAAATTAACAAAGGATGAAATGATTTTTCGATGAGAAACGAAGTTTTTTTTATTTGTCAGTGAACTTGAATGGCTGTGAGATTGACCGTTCATTTTCCGAAATTTTTAGGTTTATGCATGCGTAAGACGAGATTTTTTCTACTTGATCAGTTAGTTGTTACATATAAATTTACATGCAGATGTCATAACTATGAGCGAAATATGATTAAAGTTTTCATCTGAACCAAGTAAGTTAAAAATAAACTAATTCGAATAAAAAATTCCAAAACTAGTGAATTTTTAACTGTAAATATCGAAAAATAAATGTCATTGAGGCTTTTTGATCTTATACGAAATTAATTCAGCAGTATTATAAAACCATATTCAACGGCCATGGAGCACGAATTGACCATTGATGAACCCTGTGCAAATTGGTTTTCAGGAACATATATTTTATTATTGTTTCGATTCGGCAATCAGTGAT